>CM062514.1:28406836-29633961 GCA_031439585.1 Pterocarpus macrocarpus
CATTGCTAACTTTGTTCCTGCTGGAGCCACTTTTTGCATTATTTTCAACCTTATTAATTATAGTAAATGTCACATTGGGAAAAAAAAAAAAAAAAACCAGCAAGAAGAGGTACTGGTCAGGATGTGCTTACGAACTTCTTTAAAATAGGGTGCTTTAGGAAAATTTTTCCATTATTATGTAGTACAGTTCCTAAAAAAAATAGTATAGTAAAATAATAGAAAATTAAAATAAATCAAACGCTGTAAATATCATTATATATTAAAATATGACAATGAACTTATATATATTTGGGAAACAATAATAAATAACACATCATCATACTGGAAATCAACATCTCAATGCCCCCAAATTCCTGGCATCCATTAATTAAATCATTTCTTTGTTTTGGCGTTAACTGTTTTCAGAGTAATAATTTGTTTGGTTTTTCATTTAGAAAGCTCTAAACCCAAACCATGGTTTTAGAGAGTTCCAAACAGAAATTTAAACATGCTATAAATTAAGAGTAATGATAGGTAAATATATCTTTTATGGAACACTTTGCCAACTCACATCCCACTCTATCCATCATTGGATGGGGTGTGAGTCAGTATAGTGTCCTATAAAAGATATGTTCACTTAATATTACTCATAAATTAAAGGTGCAACCAACCTAAACAACTCAGTACCTTTTTGTTGAACCTTTTATTTATATGCAGTAAATATACCTTATCAATAAAATTGTGTACTGTAGAACAACACCACCTCATGGTTTCAGAAATTATATTAACATCCGAAAATTAAAATTACAAAGGAAAGAAGAAAGGTCGCACAAAACTGACCTTAAGACCTCAACCTCTACAAAAGTACGTGAGCCGGTACTCCAACATGCACATCAATAGTACTCACTGTACAATAAATAAATAATACAAAAAATTATAATTTTTTATCCTGAAATCCTCAAGACAAAACAATAAATTTTCCACGTGGTGTAGATCGGCTCCTTCTAGATTCATGCATGTAGGTATTGTTGCCTTCCTTAAGATTGCTGCGACCTGAACCATTTAAGAGTTTGTTTTCAACTTTGCTAGTCAATAAAGGCTCAGCTGCTTGCATCATTCCTCTGCATGTCACAAAAATGCTCAAATATGCTACCAATATCATCTTATTTAATAAGAAGAAACAAGTAAACAAGGGAAGTTTTTAATGATTCTTTTATCCATACCTTGATCCAATGTTCTGAGAATTCCTTGAGATGTTGTGCCGTATATTTTTAGGATTTAAAACACGATGGACTGCAGACTCCATAAAGCTAAGATCATTTTCTGGCTCAGAGTAATCACTCTTTCCAGGTGCATCCACAGTTACTTCACCAGAAGTTTCCATGTCAGAAATCAGTGTGGGTACCTCAGGCTTTTGAATCCTAAAGGGTAGTTGTTGATGATGCTTGGCCTTGGCCTTACTTTCAGCCTTGCTTTTCCTAATAACACCTTGTTTTACTGCACTAAGTGCTTGCTTGAATTGTTCCTCTTCATGTTCTTGATGAACTTTCCTGGAGCTGACGTTCTGAAGGTTGAAGAGTGTTTCAGAAATGTTGTCTTGCTTCATTGGGTCTTGTGAATTCACATAGACCTTTGAATTATTGTCTGTAGATAGGGCCATTGGCATTATAGCAAGAGATTTATTTACTCTAGCTGGAAATGTATGCTTTAATATTGGTTGGTTGTCTATTGTGTCACTTTTGACCTTGCTTTTAATGACAGACCCTCTATCAGTGGATATTGATCTCCTGATTGGAGGTGATGGTGATCTACCTTTCCCTGCTGAGCTCAATAGTTTTTCTTCTGCCAGAAGAGAAGATTTTAGCATGGAGTCCTTGTCCATAAATGTTGAAGGAAGTCTTGACCTTCTTTGCTTACCCGAAGAACTATTTGTAGCCTGAAAATAGAATTTAGATTTAGAGAGACAACAAATTACACTACATTGCACCATACTTGCCAAATATATTATAAATTATATACGGTTATATGTGTGCATTCAACAACCTCAGAGCTTCTATCGTCCATGGATCTTTGAGAATTATCAGGCTTCATGCTGCCACCAGTACCATATTTTGGCAAACGATAAGGTGAAACAGCCCTTGGTTTCTGAGATTCTATAGCATTTCGAGCATTCCCATTTTTCCATTGTTCCAGTTCAGTTTCCTTCCTCGCCAATGCCAATTTGATATTTGATATCTGGAAAATGATCATATTGTTATATAATATTGGGTAAGTTAAATTTGAAATTGCACCGCTATTGACCAAAGCCGAACCTCTTCCTTTAGCTCTCGGATTTCACCAGTTTCTTTATTAGATTGAGCAGCCCCAAGTTCAATGGATCCAACCCTCTCAGCAAATTTCAGTGTGCTAATTGTCTCCCCAAGAGCATTCACTTCAGGATTTATATGAACAAACATCAAGGTTTTTGCATGCCCACCTGTTTATATGAAAAATAATAACAGCAAAAGATAAGCACAGGTCAGGTTACTTTTATGGAAATTAACATCACTATTCAAAATGCAAATCACTTATCAACCCAAACTAAACAACCCCACCTCCAGGGACCTCCAACAGAAAATCTGTAGAGGTTGTTGAAAGTGAAATGGAAAAGTAGAAAACAACTCCAAATCTTCATGTTGTTCTCACCAACTATCATGAGTGAAATGCATTAAACTAAAAGGGTAAAAAATTCTTTGTACTTCTGGTGGTTACCTAGAGAATCTTGTAAAACTTGTGTGAGCTTGCTATTTCTGTAAGGAATATGTGGACTCTTCTGTGCCAAAGCAGAGATAACATCCCCAAGTGCAGACAGAGATTTATTTATATGCTGGGCCTCCTTTAGTCTCTCACCAACAGCCTCAGATTTGTCGACTCTCTCGCTTCCAGCCAAATCCACAAGGTGGAGACAACCCCTAAGAACAGAGTTAGAAGCTAACTCCCTTCCTCTGACATGAACTGTCAACACACTGCAATAGGGTGATAAAGAATTTTATTAAATATATTTTATGGTTAGAGTAGTCATCTATATTCATGAAGAATTTTTACCTATGAGAACGGCTGCTTCGCTCATTTAGAGCTGTAGCACCCACAGCACGGTTCTTCTGACCAATTTTCATCAAATCAAGAACATCTTGAGTACAATTTACTGGAACTAAACATGCATCAGGCACATTAAGGCCATTCAATTGAGAGTTGTTTCGTATATCTAATGTATATCTTGTTAAGGACATGAACAAACTGAAAAAAATGCATGTTATTGATAATACAAATGCCAAAAGTAAAGAATTTGATGTACGCTATTGAAAGAAGGATTATGATATAATATAAATAAAGCAAATATGGGCTTGAACGAAGGATATCTTCTATTAGAGCCATCACTGACTAATAAATCTCTAACTTGTTCATTGTATATTTCAATCATCTGGACACCAACTTCGTATTTTATGGCTTCTGCCCTTTCCTTTGATATATGAAATAAGTCACGCAAAGCCCTATAATTTACACCCCATGTCTCTTCAGTCATCAGATCAGGGCCGCTCTACACAAGCAGGATATCATATTAAACATATATATATATATATATATATATATATATATAAGAAAAATAATTAGACAATAATAAATATCCTACTTGGTTAAAGTTTTAAATTCGTCTCCTTTTTAAGTAGAAATGATCGAAATCAAGGTACTATTTAAATAGAACCGAAACAAATTATATGACAATTTCTTAATTTCAAGCGTCCATAACATGCAACAGAAAAACAAAGTTGACAAAGCATATGGTTTGCAACTAGTACATGAAAAGAAAGGTTTTGATTATAGTTTAAAACGACATAAGTCCGTTCTTTTCTGTATGTAGCATTACCATCGTGTAGGTCTTTCCTGAACCAGTCTGTCCATATGCAAAGATGCATACATTGAAGCCGTCCAAAACGGACCTGACCAACGGTTGAGTGTCAGCGTAAATTTGTTCTGCGGCATGATTTTGAAAAGTTCATTATAACGTAAATAAGTTCATTATAAAAATCTTCAAATAGGAACTAATATAAACTTAAAAAAAAAAAAAAACACCTACTATTTATTTGGAATAAAATCACAAGTATCTACTCATGATGCATTGAAATATGATATCATGACCATTGTAAAAAAAATACCGCATCTACAGATTTCAAATACTCAGTTTTACTCTTTCTTTAGCACATAACCATGCCTCTCTTATGGTATCTAAAAATATGAAAAATAAAAAACAATGCAAATCATTATTTTAAAAAATTTACAACATGGTTGGATAGACAAATCATCTAGGGAGAACAAAGTAATGTACTGGCCCTATAAATATCACACTTGTTAATAAATTAAAGTACCTTGTGTGACATTTGTTGCAAACACCTTATTGAATTGAAACACCCTTCTAGCATCTTTTCCCTGCTTTTGAGGATTTACTATCATTATATTTCCATTTTCTCCTATATAGTCTACTGTAGATTGCCCATTTGACTGTCCTGGTAAGAAAGGCCTCACTCTACAGTAGACCCTTATGGCTCCTGTAAGACGGAATATTTATTAATATATACAAGTCAGGTAAGTAGTTCCTTAAAATTCTTTGTTGAGAAGAAGTTTTGGGAATTCCCATGCACCTTTGAGGTCTTGTACTTGATTGTAAAGAATGCGGTTCTCCTCCAAAACTTTGTGGTAGGAAGATGAGGCCACTTCAAGGCTCTTGATATGACGCTCTGATAAGTACATAGAAAAAGACTTACTATTATGAAAGAATAATATATTAAAAGATTCTACTTTCGTGGAGAAAATTTCCAACGGAAAACCAAGTCTATATATCTTCACCAAGCCTGCTCAGCTCTTGCTCCCACTCAGATTGAATTTGTTTGACCCCCAGTCGTAGCTCTTCAAAGAAGTATTTCATCCCCTGAAGCAGGAGTAAAACCATTACAGTGTATGGTGCCACATGATAATGCATCTAAAGCAGTACTTAGACTACACTCTATGCTCCAAAATTTAATACCTCAAGTTGCTTCTGCTGAGTATCAATTATTTCAGCATGTTTGGCAGAATAATTGACATTATGCTGAGCACTATCACGCTTTCCCCCACAAATGCAGTATTTGGACAAATCATTCGTTGCCAAACTATTTCTTTGATTAAGATATAATGTGATAGCTTCTATGAACTCTCTCTTATTGAGGCAACCAATATCGCCTTTCAGAATTTTCTTCAGCAGAAGTCCAAGCTGCAGAAAATTGTAGAGAACCATATTTTAGATAAACTTTGCAGGAAGGAAAAGGAAAAGACTAAAGTACTGGCAATTGTGAAGCAGGAAAACAACTGAAATGAAGGTGCCTACTGCTTACACATTAAAAACATAGTAGCAATACTAAAAGGCACATAAAATTTTGACGTACGTGTTTGCCTTGAGAAACAAGCATTGCTGAGAAATCCTTGACTACCTTACTGAGCAAAGTATCAATTACCTACAAATTTCGACCCAGACATATCACGATTCACGAATAAGATTGGATAAACAGATAATTCTTAATGCAAAAAATTACTTTCAGGATAAAAATTTCTTAGTGATAGTATTAATATTATTTAACGGTCCTAAATATTCATAGCATGCACATGAAATTAGTGTATCTCATATGCTTATAATGTTAGAGCATTATAGAAGTTATGCAACAAATGTTTGTTCATTTAAACTAGATTAGAAGCCACAATAATACAATACGTTGGAAAGGATCTTACCGACCATTGCATTCAGCGGAAGATCTTCAATCCCATCAGTCTCTCTAAGGTAAGCCTGAAGAAGTTTGAGTCCGAATTGATCAAACAGGAAAGCCAAAACATTGGCAGTTTTGGTTTCTTCAACTGAGATCTCTCCGGAGAGATGAAGGAACTCTAGCATCTGTTCATACTGTGATGACTCAGACTCGTCCAGAGACTCATCAGCACTTTCACTGCCCACCATGTAGGAAGGCGAAGAACCCTTGGGGAAGGAAGTAATCCTCACAGTCCCTCCATACCTCCACACCCCAACTCCACCTGATAGCTTCCATTCATGATATCCCTTCAAACACAGAATGCAGTCCACAACTTTGCTTGATGAACCCCCCTACGAATATAACAAACAATAGAAACAAGTCAAAAAAAAAAAAAAACAAAACTCCATTAACAGAACTTCAAAATAGGGTAAGACTACACACTTGTCCCTGAAAAAATCGCAATGTAACAAATTTGTCCCTGAAATGGAAAAATAACAATTTGGTCCCTGAATTTAACCACATCCATAACAAATGACCCCCCCTAGGGACCAATGTGTTAAAATTCAGGGACCAAATTTTGTGTGTATTGCTATAATTTTGTTAGATTCATGGACCTACTTATTGTCTTTTTTTATTTCAGGGACAAATATGTTACAACGCGAATTTTTCAGGGACGAACGTATAGTTTTAATCCCTCAAAATATATCAAAATTGAATAGTAACTGAGACAAGGTAAAGTTAAAGGTAGCATCTTTGATCTCAAAGGGGTAATCAATTCCAACTTCCAACCTTTTCCAAGTCCGAAGCTTCAAATGTCAAAAGCTGCATATCTTTCACGGCTTCCAGAAAGTTCCTCATGTTCTCAAAGTACTGAATTGCAGAATGAGCAGCTCCCTCTGCAGATTGAACAGCAAGTGTGGGATTCTCCACCACCTTTTTTCCAATGCAATTCCCAAAAATATGGGGAGAGAAAAAATATATATATCAATGGCTATCAAAATTAATATCTATATATGTAGAATGCAGGGTGTAAGCAATTAAGTTACTCCTAGACACACAGTGTCATTTCCCTCTGTAACTGCACTAACGGTTTCTTAACAAACTAACTAACTAATTGCAACGGTCACTTCAGTTACCTTGAGGACGGCACCGGGATTGACCTTGTTGAGGACGTTGCAGAGAATGAGGCCGTTGCGGAGTGAGAGGCAGAACTCTTCTTCGGAGGGCTCTTTGGAGAGTGATGCTGATGCGACGTGGTCCATTTGGCGAAGCCATTCTGCTGCTTGGTACCTCCTTGAAGCTTCAACAATCAACACAAAACACACACAACAAACACAAAGCAGGTTTCAGCTGAAGAAGAAGAGTGACATGGCGGGAAAAGAATGATGTTCAGTCAATGCGGCACCGTTTCATAATGAACAGTGTTTCCATCTAATTACGTGCAATATATAATTTTTTTTTTTTAGAAATGTTGGAGAAATCATTTCTAACATCGTGTCAACTCATATCTCGTCCACCATTGAATGGGGTATGAATCTCACCTAGATGGGAACCACACTCTATCCAATGGCTACGTAAGTCGGCACGTGTTTCACGAAAAATGACTCCCCTATCACTTTTTCTTTTTTTTTCTTTTTTTAACAATGGTTACATCAATGGTAAATCTGACAAAGGATACAAGATGGTTCATGATATAATATAAAATTTAAAATTAAAATTAATATAAAAATATAATCATATAAATTTCAAATTAAAAAATAATAATTTAAAAGTTATTATAAATTAGTATAATTATAATAATATATATTTGTCTATTTAATCATTATGGTATATAAGTATAGAAGTTCAAAATGTTAAAATAAAAAAATATATATAAATAAAAGTATTTACGACGGTCATTGTTATGCTTTCGACTTCCAATTTTATTGACTAAGGTTAGACAAAGGTTAAAGTGAAAGTAGATTAGCTATGATCACCACAGCAATGTTCCACTTAGACGGAACCAAAATCATGGTGCTTCTAGCAAATTTGTAATTGACTGAATGACTGTAAACAACTAAGTTTTAAATTAAGTTTATTCGAATACTATAAAGTTAATTTTAGAATATAGTTATTAATTTTCAAAAATTATTAAATATCATTCATCAATAGTATTATTAAAAATAAAAGAATTATATCACCCTAAAAAATAAAAGAATCATATATATCCGCATCAAAATCAGTTATTTTCACAAATAAAACAAACTTTAGGTCATTCCCTTCTACAAAATATTAGGCTATTTATGAATTTTTTTCTTAAATATCCTTATATGAAAAATTATAATATATTATTTAATATTTAACACATCAACTATTACATTAAAAATATAATTAATGTAAGAGAGAATAATAGCTGACGAACCTATAAAGTGTTAAACATCAAGTGATACATGTTAAAAACTAATCCTACTAGAAGAAGAAGGTTACTATGATCCAAAGTCCAAATAAAAGTTGTGAAATTCATTAGACTATTAGAGGAGAATTTTTTTTTTCAATAAACAAATATTAGAGGACAATGGACCATGTTTTTTTTTTTTTATTTTTGGTCGGCTGCAATGGACCGTGGTTAACATCACAAAATTTCAAAGAGGGCCACAGGCCCACGCCACTTTTGAAGGGCATGATGGTGGTGTTGGTGTTGGTGGGGGGTCTAGTCCCATTTTCTCGCAACCACGATCCCCGCTTACTGCGCTTCATCATCGTGAGTTAACAATCTATTGGCCTGCCCCATTCTTTTCTGCTTTTCTAGCCACTCTTTGTTTAATTTGTACAATCAAGTTATTTGCTTATTAATTTTTGTTCATTTTACCATACTTTTTGCTTTTGTTAAGTAAAGCGATAAGGTCCAAGTCATAATTTCATTGAATAGAAGAGAAAAGAAAAAGTCAGAAACAAATAAATTACGTTAAGAAAACTAAAAGAAATCTTTTCTTTTCTCTTTGTTTTTAAATCGAAGAAATGTGCCTCGACTCAGTGCTATGTTTCCAGCTTCAATCAGCTTTTCAACTTAAGAAAATCTGAATATCCACTTCTCAAAATTAATCAAACCAGCATTTTCTTATGCTATTGCAGACATTATTTTCAGAATAACAGAAAAATTTAACCGGTAACAATTTTATGCTCTCTAGCTCATTTTACACATGTATTGACTCACATTAATTTGTGATGAAAGTATTAGGTTTAGGTGATAAGTAGTAGTTACTATGGCAGAGTGTACTAACAGGAGAATAGCGCTATATGCCTATGAGATAGTAATAAATAATTCAAACCTGCTTCCTCCGCTTTCCTCTGAGCCAATTCATGATCGTTGATCCTCTCCTCCAAAACAGCGTACGAACTCTCATTGTTGCTACACACCGAACCCTTCAACCCTCTCTTGCAAGGAGACGTGAAAATTGAGTAGTTCTGTAAGCACTCCTGCGGCATCTTTCCCCAAATGAAATTGTATACTAATGTTCTTTTTTTATTTTATTTTTCTCTGCAGCAGCAACAATTGGAGAGATGTTTCAATCCAATCTAAAGTTTAAAAAAAAAAAAAAATTCAAACTCTTTGAGTTCAAAACACGCATTTAAATGGGAACTGGGGTGTAACCGAAAAATTTGATTCAGCATTCAGAGGAAAACAGAGGAAAGGCTCTGTTTCTTCAAGTTTATAGAGTGTGTAAGAATAAGATGGTAGTTCGTGTTCTGAGAAAGAAAATTACCTGGGAAAGTGAATGATGAAGAAGAAGGTGAAGATCACTGCAATGGAGGTTGTGAAAATGGAAGCAGATCCGATCTGAGCCAGAAACCAAAGGTGGAAGCAGAGTTCTTGTGGGTTTTGTGAATGAATGAGCATTCAAAAATTTCGAGGTGGCTTAATATTAAATGCTTGGCTTCAATGTGAGTGAGTGTTTGTTTTTTTTTTTTTTGAGTTTAGAGAGAAACAGAGCGAGTGACAGAGTCAGAGAAGAGAGAGAGTGATGCGAAAACTGAAAACAAAAACCAAACCTTTGTTTGAGTGTTAAAACGTTGGTGTCTCCGTCACACCAGTGTCCCTGTGGGATCACGGTATATTAACGGCGTTACTGGTGGTATCCAACGTGGCACGTTATTAGATGACAAGTGTGGTCTTACGTGGGACCCATGGATCGATGGACCAAACGGCAGGATCCGGGCTGAATGATGAACCAAAGGACAAGGCTTGCGTTTTTCAAAACTTTTTGCTTCTAAAACGCCCTCCCTCCACCCTCCCCGAAAAAAATATTGTTAACACAATATGTGTATATAACTTGTAATATCACATAATTATATCTTAACTCACGTTATTTTTTACGTAATCACTTTGACTTATTTCCTCACACATACGTAAGATGATATTAATGTGCATTACTTATTATTCTTGTGTATCGATCGATGAATATACTACTAATACAACTAATAAACCTGTGATTACGTGCCGTTATATTTTCTTTACGTTAGTGATACAGGAAAATATACGAGATTACCTATGATTAGGTATAAACTTATGTGTTGCTGTTAAGGACGGTTCATCTTTTGATAATGTAACTCTTTCTTATTACTTGAAAGCTTTCGAATTACTTAGCAATTGAAATATATGTTAGAAATAATTCAGTTTTATATATAATTAACGAGAAAGAAATTAAATAAAATATATAAATAAGAGAATAAGAAGAGGCGTGAATAGATCCTCATGAAAATATCGTGAATAAGTGCTGAATTAGAAGGGTATGTGAAATGGTAACGAAAGAGAAGAATATGAAAGAAGTAATTGTGATACTTATAAAAGTTACCAATACAAAACACTGATATAAAATAAAATGACACAGTAATTGACATAGGTTAAGATTCTTACATATCACTTTAAAAGCTCGATAATTTTCTAAATTAAATATGTTCGAGTAGCTCATTTGATAGATAAAGATAAATTCACGTAACAATCTTAAAAAAAAAAAAATCAAAATATATAGTTGAAATAGCATAATAACAATGTATACTTCATAAATTATATGTTATAAATATATAAGATAAAAGGAGAATAATATTAGATATTATTATGCTAAACTAATCTTTTTCCTCCAACGATATGTATGATGCATTGCATGCTATCCAATTAATGTAAGCAGTACTTCATAAATAATATCTTTGATCAGTTTTGGTAAACCCAACAATAGTTGATTGTAGCACAAATAAATTATCACTCTAAAAACGAATTTTAGTTGTATAATCCATCGTAACTGATACAAGTTTAATCAATGGAGATTGTTTAGTTTATAGTGCAACATAATAATATCAAGTTTATCAACAATCAAAGTTAATTAAAAGAACTGTAGATATAGTACGATTTAATAAAAGGCACAATCAAGAAAGGAGAAATCTCTGGCGATCTTTTGACTACGAAATCAATCAATTTGCTTATTCGCACCGATTTCATGCAATTAGATTGATTGTTTCTCGGGAACAAGATGAATGATCAATGAAGATGTTGCCTTATATGTGGAATGCGATTTTGTGTTTGGTGAAAAAGCTAAAAATTAAAAAATAAAAAGGAAGGTTGGCGAGAAATCCACGGGAATCCCCATAGATAATAAAAGTAGAACGGGGTATAAATTATAAGTTCACCTTGGTCCCATTGACAGCTTGGTGAATTTCATTATAATTGAATTACAAAAGCACCCCTTAATGCGAGGAGTTTGGAATTACAAAAGCAAGTGCCATTTATGTCCAAAATATATGCCCAAGAGAGTTGTGATGGGCCCCATTGCTTGACAGGAATAAAGGCATATGTCTATCTAATCCAGTGTGCGTTAGATTTTGAAAAAGAATGAGAGCCAAAAGTTCCAAAGTTTAATCTTGTTTCCGAACGTTGGATCCCCCAATTTTAAATCATAGTAGGTGTAATCTTGTATGTATTATTTTGCATTTTGCTCCCCATTTGATGGACCATGCAAGATCACCTCGCCCGTTTTATTTTACCTCATTATTGAACCCTTTGTATTCCTTTTTCTTAGGTTGGTTAAAAATGATGTGAGACATGATTTTTGTATGAGTAATGTTATTTATATATTAGAAGTAAATATTAAAAATAGATACCATCAAAAAGATATAAAATATTTAATGGTGATGAGTGGAGTCAAAGTTTTGTATTTTTGTCTACTAGGAAAAAGCTTTGTATCTCTTTTTATAATATCTACTTGAATATACAAATATCATAATTCCTTTAATAATAAGTATGCATGCAATAGTGCTATAATAGTAGATTTTTTTTCCCTTCTCAAAAGAGACGGAAAACCTGTTAGAATTTAGGTCTCTTTTCTTTGAGTCAAAAAGAGAAAACTTCAATTGAACTAATATTTACCAAATATTACAATTCACTTATAAGTTATAACAAAGTAACTAACACAACTAATGGAACTAATGAGATTGCGTCAAAACCCTATGGATAATTATAGAATAATTTTCCACTAGGTAATGTCCACCAAGTGAACTATAAGTTGTTAGACAAAAAAATTAGAATAATGTTGCGTGGTATGAAAGTTGACCTACACAAATTACACAAATAGTGAAACAAGTAAACTATTTTCTCTTTTTTATTTTACTGCCACCCGTGATTTCTATAGAATTCAAATTTTGATTGGTTGAAATTACTTTCACATTGTATTCGTAGTTTTTTTTCTTCGTACTATTTAGCATCACTATAAAAATTATCCATTTGCCTTTCCCTAACAATTTAAATTTTTAAGAGAGATAGTTTATGATATGACATAAGTGAATCCCATTATATTATGACTCTCTCTTTCTTCAGCTCACCAATTTCATATTCCAAAAATTGTATGATAGAATTAAGTTAAATGAAACCCTTGAATGTATGATATAACATTTTTATTATAGTTTTTTTTTAAATCACAATTTCGTACTATTAGATCTATAAGTGTTTTATTATAAATGATGATGCAAACAATGTGTTAGAAGTTTTTATCACTTAATTTTCGAAAGGTTATTTTGTGTGTGCAGGAACTATATTTTCCAATAACAAGGAATGAAAGTTTTAAAGCAAAATCTATTAAAGAAGTAGCGGATATAGCCACTATTGGGTTCGAGTATCAAAGCACAGAGTCGAAGGAGTTGACTCAAGGACACAGTACCTCAATGGCTATATCAGCAAAAGTTGCTGAAATAAAAAGTATCTTTTGTATTTTCTTAGATTTCCTTGTATTAGAATGGAAATACGAAAAGTATAAGTAAAAATTGATCTAATCAAATAAGAAAAAGAATAATTTAACTTGTACCATGTGAGAGCAAAAGTCATGGCACATTGCATAACACATAGCACCTTGAAAAGACAACTATATGAACTCATTGGAAGGCTCCCCAATGTTCAAATCAAGGGCAATTCTCTAATGCAAATGAACGTTGCTATAGATGGTGCAGATCTATTGTGTCTAAAAAGGAGAGTGGCATGTATAGTGTTGTTGTGCAATTCACTTTTTTCAATTTTTTTAAAAGGACGATTTACCATGGGAGCAAAATTTTTGGGTCCATCATGGAACCATCCCTTCTCCACTATTCCGTCAATTTCCACCAACAGCCACTAGCCAACACCAACTGATTGAAAAGTTCTCTTACCCAGAAATAAGATTTTTCTCCACCAACACCAACCGATACACAAAACAAGTGGACAAGTATTCTACTTTTCTTTTGAATACAACAAATATCATTAGCAACTTGAGGCCTGAAAAAATGCCTCCTCAAGTGCCCACACTACCAGCCAAACCCAACATGCTTTACTTCTTACACAACCACTCCAAGCCTTCCTAGAATCGCCCAACAATCTACAGTGGCATCTTCTCCAACTGCTAAACCATAGCCCCTCAAAACCCAACAACAACATCGAACCCCAGCAACCCTTTGACATACAAAAGTGGTGGTGAGGATGCTCTCCTCTCAAAGGCGGTGACGCTTTCCCTGTCATTCTGACGCGAGCTCGGCAAAGTGGTGGAAGGGGAAAAGAGAGTGAGGAAATACAAGCTTTTTCTTTTCTAGTTAGTGGATTGGGTCCAAGGACAACATTCATAGCCACGACAGAGAGAAAAGAAGAGGATTTAAACGATAATGGCCGTCTCATGATTTTTGTGGCTAAGCATATTGACCACAATTTGAAGTGTGTTTAACCACATTTGTTAAGTGTGGTTAAATGTCAAAAAGGAGGTGGTCCACCATGAACCCAAAATGTTTCTTTAAGCCGCCCTTTTTAAAAATTAACCATTAGCGTAATGGAGAGTTTAAACATGTGAACACATGTTATGTTTCAATTTGACAATCAACAAAATCTACACCAAAGGCACATTTGTTGATTTGCACTAGAGCATGGACCTCAAATCAATTTGGTAGAGTCCAAGCAACTTGCAATGGGCTGAAACATCTATAAATATTAGTTTTCTAAACTTAGTTTAGAGTCTTCGTGTCATAGTCTGTGTGACTCAGGTTCTTTGTGAACTCTTGTGATAGCTTTGTGTTTCTTGTACTCAATATTTCTTTTTCTCATTTCATATTATGAAATTGTTGTAATTCAAGTGAGTGAAGTTTGAGAGAAAAGTAAATATCTTGTGAGGTGCACAAGTGAGTAAAATACTATTGAGAGAGGTCTCTTAGTTGGTGAAAAATGAAGATTGAGCAAAAGGGTGATAGAGTCTAGAGAAGCTTGTTATAACAAAGAATTCTTATAGTAAAAATTCCCAAAAGGTTGTGAGGACTGGACGTAGACTCCAAGTTGTGGAAATTGAATCAATATAAATCCTTGGTGTAAGCTTTTCTATCCCTTATTTTTTATGTTTCTGTTTTCAAGTTATATCTTTTAAATCATAACATATATTGCTATAATATTATGGGATTTATTTGATAACTAAGTCTAGTAGGCACTTACTAGATATTCACTAACTATATATTAGAAAATCTAATTATGTGAAATTTTTGAATTATTTGTTAAATATGCAGAAAAAGTTGTAATCAATCAAACACTTGACTTAACCCTCCTTCTCAAGTCCTTTGGTACCATCACTTACTTCTTTAAGTATAAAAACACATGCGACTCTTTTTTTTTTCCCCGTATAATCAACATGTGTGAGTTTTACCTTGGTATGCAGAGGATCATGTGTCAAGAACAATACCTTTCTCTTATGAAAGCTAGTGATGAAAATTCGTGTCAAGATGAATCCTTGGGTCAAATATTTAGTTGAAAAGACCATTGATAAGCGACGTAAAAAAAAGGTAGGTTAATTGAATATCAACACAAGATGTCGCAAAATGCAAATAAGTTCTGTAATTATAAGTAACCGCAATTTTGTTTTGTTGACGGAAAAAGGAATAAGAACAAGAAAAAGAACCTGTTGTGCACACTCGATTACACATTTATCAATCATGCATGCTACCCTATGTGTTTGATATTTGCGTGCCTATGTTTTGATTACTATTTCTGATCTGCCTATGGTTTCTACTTTCAAATGGTTATCCACTTGTCCCATACGATCTCAGCGCTGTTTTCTTTTAGACTTTATTGGTTTCTTTTTTCTGGCATGTTCTCTTAACGAAAGAGAGCAAAAACCAAAATTAACTATAACATTATAATTAAAGTAATACACAACGTACAAAGGCTTCTTGATTACTTGCACCATAATCAAAACATATCGCCGCAACTCAGACGGTCCGAGTCTAATGTACCTGAGTATGGGTGGGATTAAGCTGCATGAACTCAAGGATAATGCATTTGAGTATTGAATATTGATGTCTTATATTCGAAGTTGGCCTAAATTATTTTTTTTAAAAAAAATCCAAGACATATCATGTGGTTGGATAACTATTATAAGTTGTATTTAAATAATCCATGTAATTGAAATTAGGGTTTATTAAATGTAGGAAAATTAATTTTATAATATGAATAATAAAGATTGAGAAAAATTCTGTAACCAGTGGACTTTGTTTTTTCGGCCTTTACTTGGAAGGCCTTCAGATTCACCCATTTGTTTTTGGGTCAACTTCAGATTGACTCATTCATTACACCAACTGAGTTGACCAAAAATCTCTCTACCAACCAACTAAGGCATTTTTGTTGGGTTGAAGCCCATCAAGAGCAGAAGACCTTAGAGGGCATAATAGCTTTACAGGCTTTCACATGAGGCTTGTTATGTTCCAGGCCCAATCTGTTCCATGTTTGATGCTTGTCGGCCTCAAATTGCCCCTTTGCAAACTCGCAAGCAGAGGTTTATGCCACGCTTGAATTTATTGGGATATTTTGGCTAATGGTTGCCTACTCGGCCCTTTCCCCTAACAAAGATATTTGTCTTTGAATGTAATCACTCCCCATCACTATGGAGGACCCGCTCAGGTGGCTCTGCTAATGAATTTGTCTTGCATATTCCCTCTATAGCCCAAATGATACATCACTATCTCACCTTGTTGATTACAAACTGTAATTTGTAACAATGAGATTTTAGTACATTTCCCTTGTCAAAATCAAAATATAAAAGTAATAGTTAGCATGACTTTTCTCTTGTCGACATGACAATAATAATCAAATGATTTAGTGTAAGACAAAATTTTCCAAAGGATTGACTCATTTAATTAACATTTTACTTATGATAACAAGTGCACGGTAGAAATCTGAAGTCAGGAACCCTTAGAGGCTGTTTGGTTTGTTATTTTTCATTTTCATTTCCACCAAAAACGGAAATTGGAGCTGAAAATGTGTTTGTTATCGGTGTTTTAAAAACATTGTCAGGAAATATTTCACAAAATACTTGGAAATATGACAATGACAAATCTGTGTTTTCAACATTTTGGATTCAGATGCTGAAAATATTTTCATTGAAGACGCGGTGGCACAACGGTAATATATAGCAAGTTTTGCTTTGTCACCCAAGTTCGAGTCTTTGTCAAGGAAGCTTGCATTTTTTTGGTCTAATTTCTCTACCCTTTGTTTTGGTTCACGGTTCGAACCACAGATAAGGGAAGAGAGCAAATTTTTTTAACCCAGTACTAAGAGAGAGCCCTAGCCACTGATAGCCAGCTCGTCCCCTTCCTCAAGAAGCAGGATCTCACCGTCGTTGTCACCGAGCTCCTCACCACTGACCGCCTTGCAGACCACCATCAACGCCTCGATCTTCCCTTTCGTCAGATCGCCGTCGCTTCCCTTCCTCCCTAAACTGATTTCGCACAGCTCTGTGCTCGTCCCCTTCCTCAAGAAGCAGGAGCTCACCGTCATTGTTGCTAAGCACCTCGCCGCCAACCGCCTTGCAGACCGCCATCAACACCTCGATCTTCCCTTCGCTGATCGCCACACGCCTTCCTCCTAAATCGATTTACGGCCATTCACGTGGGGCCGCCGCCGCTCAACGCTTGCTGCTCGCCGCTCAACGCTTGCTGCTTGCTGTTCTACGCTCGCCACCGTTTAGACCTCGACGACCACCATAGCAGTTCCCTTCTCTCACCCCTGGTTTTGGCTTCTATTTTGGTATGGATATATATGTGGTTTTTGGCATTTTTTCTTTGTTTTTCTTCCCTGATCCATTGTTGTGCTGCCATAGGGACCATCGGCCACGATCACTGTCGCTCAGGCCACACCACGCCGTGACTTCCTCCCTCATCCCTGTTTTCGGGTTGTATTTTGGTATGGTTTGTTGGATTCTTTTTTTTCTTTTTTTCGGGTTGGACACAGTGCTGCAATTCTTCAAGTGTTGTTGTTTCATGTTGCTGAGTAAGAGTTTTATAACTTTGTTATATGATGTTGTTGTGTTGCTCTTGTTCTTCTGTTCATTGGTTATAATGTTTGATGTTGAAGTAGTGAGCTTGAATGGTTCTTATTGTTGTGTTGCTCTTGTTCTTCTGTTCATTAGTTTTGATGATGAAGTAGTGAGCTTGAATGGTTATTGTTGTTGTGTTGCTCTTGTTTTTCTGTTCAATGGTTATAATGTTTGATGTTGAAGTAGTGAGCTTGAACGGTGTTTACTGACATGTAATTCGGCTTCATGTTTCATGTTTCAGCAATTTTAAGAGATAAAGAAGACATTTTTATTTTTTATATATTTTCCATCTAGTGATAGAACAGTGTTGCTCTGATTATCTGGTAATTGGTTTGGATTTGCTATTGGGTGGATGGTTTCAAATAGATAAATAAAACAATGTGAATGATTGGATTAATCAATGTGATAGCTTTCTATAGCTTCATATCCTCATTACTTCATTAATGATTCTTATATTTGTGATTCATATTTGAATGGTTCTAAAATTGTTTTGATAGCTTTCTATGAGTTATGTTTATAGTAATGCTTTTTTTTTTTGTTTCTATACTTAATAAAATGTGAAGTTATTAGCATAAAATGAGCGGAAAAAGTGTGAAAGGAGATAATAAAGAATGGTCAGCACATAACACGAAAGCATTCATTGAGATTGTTTATGATCGTGTCAAGAAGAAGCTGTTACAAGCATCAACGTTTAAGAAGCCGGTATGGGAAGATATCAATAATGAATTGACTTCAATCAGTGGAGAAAATTATGGAGTAGAAAGGTTGATGAGTAAGTTTAATCGTCTCCGCATGCAATATCGTGAATTTTCGGCTTTGTTAGCTAGAACTGGAGTTACATGGGACTCAGAATCTAATAAAGTGAATGCCCCAGAAGAAGTATGGGAAGACATGTATACGGTATTGATAGCTTTAGTTTTGTGTTATTATTATATTATATTGGTTTATGTATTGGCATAGATTGAAAATATTTAGTTGTATTTTGCAGAAAGGAAGGTTCTACAAGCAATTCAAGAAGCATGGCTTTGAGTACAATTATGAAATCCTTGGTGAAATATTTAATAGCAGCACAGCAACAGGAAAATTGAGCCATGCCTCTACTCATGAGCCACCAACATCAGATGAAGAGAAAGAATTGGAGGAAGATTTTCTTTCAAAAGGCATGCATGTAGACACTCAAACTGTTGATATTGATAGTGATGTCCCAGAAGAAGCAAGGAAAAGAAAGAAAGCTATTGGGTCTTCAAGTGAGCGCCGACGCAAAGAGGCCAAGAATGTAAGATTGGATAAATTTGAATCTGCATTGGAGAAATGGGCTGAGTCAGTGAGTGCACGAACAGAAGTATCAAAGGCGAGGATGGAGAAATATAAATCCAATGGGAGTCAGGCTACTAGTCCATTGTCAGATCCTTATTCTATTGAGGCATGCATGGGGATGTTACATTCTATGCAAGATGTTTCAAGGACAATGTATAACAGAGCTGTGGCAAAATTTGTACAAGCGGAATGGAGATGCATATTTATGACAATGGAAGCTGATAGAAGGATGGAATGGCTTGCTGATCTTGAGTAGTTTGCTTTAGATAATTTGTATGAGTTTATGGATAATATGTTTCGTTTTCTTTTTTAATGAACCCTAGACTTTATGCTATGTTCAAGTATTTTTCAGACTTTATGTTATGTTATGTTATGTTTTAGTATTGGTATCAATTTCTGACTTGAATATTTGAAGAATTTGTGCTATGTTAATTTCAATTATTATTGTTATTTGCACGTCTATTTTATTAATATTGTTATTAGAACTAGTTGATTGAATTATTTATTCATTTGAGCAGGATAATATGTCTATTTCTGGATCAACTGATAATTCACATAGCACCAGTAGCGATGATACAAATGAATTAGATGATGAGATGGGGGATATTATTATGGTTCGATTGATGATTGAATATGAAAGGAGCTATGTTGACAGGAGACCTTGCAGAACTTCTGTCTTGACTGGAAGAATGTATACTCTTAAATTTTTGGCAGGCCATGAAGCTAGATGTTATGAAAATTTTCAGATGGAGAAACAAGTGTTCATAAATTTTTGCAATGCTTTGAAGGAAGTTGCAAATTTAAGTGATGGCAAAAGGGTAAGTGTAGAGGAAGGAGTTGCTATGTTTTTTATTATTGTGTCTCATAATATGCGCCATCGGGTTGTTGCTGAACGGTTTCAACATTCTATATATACTGTAAGCAAATGGTTTAGAATAGTTTTAAGAGCAGTATGCAAGTTGGGCACACATATTATTCAACCCCGAAATCCAGAGACTACTCATCCGCACATTTTGAATAACTATAAGTACTTCCCGTATTTTAAGGTAATTATGTATTTATGTTCTAATATTTATTAAATATATGTAGCCATTATTGAACTAAAATATTATTTATATTTTTTTCATGAAGAACTGCATTGGTGCTATTGATGGCACACATGTATCTGCTTGGGCTCCTGCTTCCAAACAGACTGCTTTTCGTGGAAGAAAGGTTTTGATAACACAAAATGTGTTGGCAGTGTGTGATTTTGATATGTTATTCACCTTTGTTTATTCTGGATGGGAAGGGACAGCAAATGATTCTAGAGTGTTTTTGGATGCATTAAAACCTGAAAATAATTTTCCAAAGCCTAGTGGAGGTAATATCTTATTACATCTTTTTCATTATTAGTTATAGTTATCTAATATGTTCTTGGATTTTATGACAGATCAATTTTATCTTGTTGATTCTGGATTTCCTAATATGGCTGGCTATCTTGCTCCATTTCGTAGCACAAGATATCATTTGCGTGACTTTCGTGATAGAGGACGGGCACGAGGTAAACATGAACTGTTCAATTATAGACACTCTTCATTGAGGAATATTATTGAGAGGTGTTTTGGTGTTCTAAAGGCAAGGTTCCCAATTCTAAAAATGATGCCAAATTACCCTGTTAGAAGACAGAGGCAAATTCCCAATGCAATATGGCACAGATAGACTGTTTGGTGATTACTCTAGAGAAGACATGATTGTGGATGAGCAAAGTTTAAGGGTTGATCAAGAAGGTGTTGATATTAATGCTATTGAAGCAACTCAAATAGCACAAATTAGAGAGACAATTGCCAATCAAATGTGGGATAATTATCGTCGATGATTGATGACTATTACTTTTTATATTTTATTGTAGGATGATGTATTTCTCTTTTTCTCTTTTTTTTGGGAATGTTTTAGCTAGTTGATAAGCTAAAGTATAAACAAAGACTGTCATTTTGTGATAGTACTAGTTATTTTGTTTAGTTATATCTCTTTTCAGTTAAAGTTTCATTTCTAATATTTAATTATATAATAATTTATAATGATAATAAAATTACTTAAAAATGAGCAATTTATTTTGTTTTTAATCTTAAAATTTTATAGAGTTATTTCATTTTAATAAATACTTTTAAATTCATCTCAAATTTACAAATAATAAAATTCATCTAAATGTGCAAAAAATATATATAACATTTTTATTATTTAATAATAAATATAATTTTATTATCTCAAATTTGATTTTGAAAATATATTTTAAAAACAGACAAACCAAACATATTTTCATTATTTCCCCTTTTTAAAAATAGGCAAACCAAACGCATTTTCTAAATTCAGAAAATTTGAAAATGAAAATCATTTTCAGAAAATGAAAACAGACAATGAAAACAGGAAATATTTTCACAAACCAAACGCCTCCTTAATATGCAATTATGCATCATTCTCAAGGAGAGTGGCATACAATATTCTTAGATTTTATTTTTTATATTTAATACTATTTGTTGCTACCTTGGAGTATTTTTTAATAGATTTTGGTAATAAATGCTCTAAGGAAACCTGTTAAAATTTTAAAAGTGAAAAAATTTAAAGTTTTTCATACATTGAATGTATTGAAAATTTAAAAATTTTATTTGTTCAAATAAAATGCCCTCAAAATACCTGTTAACAAAATCTTTTTTTAATTTCATATTCCAGTAGAGAATACTCTTGGTTTCAACAATTTCAATTTTCGAGAAACGACTGAATCCGTTGGCGAATGTGGGTAATTATTGGTATTACTAATGGGAGCCAAGCGACGAAACGACATGCCGTATAATTTAAAAAAAAAAATAAAGATAAAGCTTTCACCCGAAAAAGGGAAATAAAAAAAGCTTGATAAAGGACAGTGGGCCCCACATGTGATCCAGTGCCAAGGTGGATCTTCTGAATCTCATTAACTTTTCTCGATGGGGCCCACAATCAGCCCAATGACATTTTTCATATTCAACTCAACGCAGACACACTAACTACATGCGCACTTGTCTGGGCCACACTCCCATGTCTACCACTTCCAAATTTATGTGTATATCAAATTATCAATGTCAATTTGTGACTAATTCGATGTATATACATCTATAATCACTTTATCTTATATTTATATCAATTTATTACTATTATTTAATTGTAATTAATGTTAACCAAATTTTTTTGTGGCACACGTAAATTCTAATTCTGGAATGCACGCTACATTCCTGCACCAACCGTTATTATGAGATCATTTGATTCCTTTCTCAGCTGAGCTACCACAATTTGTTTAGTCACTGTCTTATAAAACATGAATCTTGATTTGTTGGGCTTTCAATTTCAATTTAGGAACGACAATGGTGGCACAAGTTTTGGTAATTAGCACCACACCACCCCAAAGTCAAGGGCCTCTCTCTTTCTATCCCTTTATCACTCACGCTAACTAGCTCCACGTTAACTTGTTACATGTGTGCATGTCTCATATCTAGAGGATAAATAAGGATAAATAAAATTGTCCCACGTTGACTTGTTAATTATGTGCATGTACACACATGTCAGAATGAAAACACAAGGTGTTTAAGATATGAAGTAAACTTAGCTGTAAGATAAAAAATAACAACTGTATAGATATTATGTGACATCAGTTAATTATATGTCAAATAATAACATTGATTATTGATTTATAAAATAATATAAACAAAAACAAAAGGGCACAGTGAAGAGAGTGCACCAAACCATCATCCTTCATATCCGACACCATTCACTACCCTCCGTGACTGTCGCAGATTTTCCTTTTCCTTTTGTACTCCGCTCCTCTTTGTTCCTCTCTCTCTCTCTCTCTCTCTGTACAATTCTGAGTTCATCAGGTACGTTTTCCAGTCAGCATTCCCTATTGATTCATTGTTCATTTATTTAGATCTGGATTTCTTTGTGTTTTCAGTTTTCCGAATTAGTGTTAGTTTGATTCTGTTGCTGCTTTCTGTTTATTATCATATGTAATGAACAAGTGGTTGTGCCAAAACTTTGCTTGGTCCTTTCCTCTGTCCCATGTTTGGTTCCTTCTTGTGTCGGTTGTGTTGGAATGAGCTTTTTATCCTACGTTGGTTGCCGTCTGATTTTTGGTCCTGAGAATTTTTTTTTCTCCGCATGGTTGGAGGGATTGTTACGTGCTGAATAATATAATGTCCATTGGATCGAATGGCTGCAATAGTTGTTTCGTTTGATGCAACTGCTGGAAGTGTCGTATGATGTCTTGTTCTGTTTACCGTATCTCTCAATAGATCATGGCTGGGAGACATGAAATTTGGAAAATAAAATGTTTGTCCTATAGTTCAGGAATTTAAATCTTTAGTGTTGTCATAATAGCTTGTTTGAACATCATGACCAAAATGGGTGTTCCCTAATGCATCACAATCTGCGATGGCAAAATGCCTCCTAAAGGCTAATGAACAGCGTGGTGCTTTCGGATAATTCATTCAATTTAGGGTCTTGATCTGCCCTAATCATAGTTGCATGTTTTGTTTTGATTATTATGGGGTGAATAATCATTTTTCTAAGTTCTTTCTGGGAAAAAAAAATTCGAATAAATAAACTAATCCAAACAAGTACCTAGTGGCTACTCTAGTCTTTTATGAAAAATGTCTAACTGCGTGAAATGGTTGGCGTGATCCAATCAGCCACATTTGCAAGCTATTAAGACAATGCTTTAAGATGGCAACAGACTCCATAAACTATCCGCCACCAACATTTAATCCAATCACATGTCTCTATTCATATTTCATTTGTTGAATATTTGTTATTTATTGACTTCCTTTTCTGTGATTTTCGACCATTGTTTTTCTCCAGGTCCTCACCAATAGATACTAAATCAGTTGAGGATTTGATGGGGTCTACCTCTGAGGTTCATTTTTCTGGATTTCACATGGATGGCTTAGAGCAAAGAAAGGCTGGCATGGATCAACCAACAACTTCAGAAGCTGACATGTATAAACAACCTTTTGTCATAGGTGTGTTTTTGTGTGGCAAACTGCCAATGTAGTCATAAAATCACCAACTGTTTGTTTGGGTCTTGGAACTCAATGGCCATGCTGGTGCACTTTGTCTTGTGTTTCTTGGGTCTCATCTCATGCACAATAGGTGCTAATAGACTGACAGATTACCCATAAGTGGATTGTGTTGTTCTACTATGGCAGAGAAAATCCACCAGCCTTGCTTTTATTTTCTTTTTCTCCCACTTTTGGATGTAGTTGAGCTATTAGCTTTATTGTTTTGGCTTACAGGAACAAAATTACTGTTGAAGTGTCTCGGACATTAACACAATTTTGATTTAGTTGGAGCAATGATATTGCTTGTAACATAACTCAAAGAGAAATGACCTACTAGGATTCATATTTTCTGTGGGAAGAAATCACATTCATCTTGCTTGAGTAAACTTATAATCACATGAAATAAAAATTACTTCACATTTTATATTTTAGTCTAATTTCTTGCATCATAAATTCTTTCACTTAAGTCATTGTTGTTACTTTTTTGCTTTACATTTTGCAAAAATGGTGTCAACTTATATACCTTGTCATGTTTATAAAGTAGAGCTTACTGCAGACCTGCACAGTTACCATTAGAGTTTTCCTTGTTTCAGAGTTTCCAAATCATACAGCATAAGATCTTAGAAGTTTGGATATCTTCTATTTTTTTTTTTTACAAATTTCTATTTGGTATCCATGACTCTAATGTATTTTTTATTTACTTTTTCTTGTTTTGTATATTGCAGGTGTTGCTGGGGGTGCAGCATCCGGCAAGACTGCAGTATGCGATATGATTATTCAGCAGCTTCATGATCAACGAGTTGTACTTGTTAATCAGGTGATGAATTCTTTCTATAGATACTTATTGGTAGTCAAATTGAGAATTTATAAGGATTTATTGTTTGTGACACGCAATAATATTGAGGGCATATAACTATCAGTTAGTGCTTCAGGCCTCATAAGCATTCTGCTTCCTCCTTTATCTGGATCCCCTTGGGATTTGGTTTGATTTTATTTTCCCTATGATATTCGAAGAATTTATTGGAATGATGTTATCAGCTTTGTTTTGTATTTCATTGTAACACAGACACTGTGTTAGCTACCATTTCTAACACCAAACTTGCTCCACCTCTGTTTATCTATTCATTCAATTTTAATATTCTATTGTTCTCACCTCCTCTTTTATTAAGAACATGGTGTATATGTTGCTTTTGAATTTTCTTACCAAAAGAAATCATAGGTTGGAAGATATACTACCCCATTGTTTTGGCCTTATAAGCAAAAATATCTCTGGATTTCTTGTCTATAATTTTTGTTGCTTTTCACAATTTTTTTTTAAATTTATTAAATCTATCAGCTGTTCTGTTTTTACTTTTTGTATTTGTTTAGCTTTTTGAGGGGGTGTGTTCCAAAATTCAGGTTGATGTTTCTTATTGTACTCATGATGATACATTGAGCATAATAAATGGATTATTTAATTTACAACAGGATTCGTTTTACCACAATTTGACTGAGGAGGAACTTACAAGAGTACAAGATTACAACTTTGACCATCCTGGTCAGTTCACTTGTGCTCATTAGTCTCTTATTATTGGTGACTTTCTCTTGACATTAAGACATTATAAAGGATGAGATATGCTCTGACCTTATTGGGATGCTTATTTTTATTTCCTCTATTTTAATTCCATTTATTGACCTAAATCTGGAATTCTATTGTTACAGCTCTCCTTAGATATTTTTAGTTTCTTTTAGAGCCACTTCATTTCATTTGATGAGTACCAACTGCATGTTTCATACTCTCAAAATGCTTTAGGAACTTTGAGGGTGGTTCAAAGGAAAAATTAACCTAGAAAAGATTTATTGAAGCAGAAGTCACCTCAAAATTATTTCATTAGAGGCTAGAAATTAAGAATTGACTTAATGAAGTATTAAACGTAGAATATGGTTGCCAAAACTACTGCAGTTTATACATGGCAGAATTTTGATCAATTCATGTAATGTTTATCATGAGCATTCCACATGTTGAACTGGCATTTTGCTTCTTAGGAAACATGCACTTTATTGCTTTGCAACTGAAAGATTCTTCATAGAAAATATAACACACCCAACATTTGATAAGACAGCAGCTTTATTTTGGAACATTGGACATTTAAATTTTCTTAATGAGCATGTAATGACTCCTTGCATTATTTCTAATGTATGTTGCTGATGTCATCAGAAGCTTTTGATACCGAGCAATTGCTACGTGTCATGGACAAGTTGAAGCGTGGCCAAGCAGTAGATATTCCGAAGTATGACTTTAAGGGTTACAAGAGTGGTGTGTCTCCAGCCAGAAGGGTATTTGGAACTTTCTTTTTTTTCTTTTTTTGTTTTTTTATTATCAAGCTAAAGAGTAGTTTTTTAGTGCATCGAAGAAGTATAAAATATATTGGCATGATGATGATTTTTATATTTGAATTTGAATGATTTAGTGTACTAATGATTGCACATCATGCAGCATGTATTTCTTTTGGCTTTTTCTCTCAAGCAGAGCAAAATTATCTGAGATAAAATTTCAGCCGTTATCTTTCCATTTGATGTTGGCTTAATGTGTCTTGCAGGTAAACCCTGCAGATGTTATAATTTTGGAAGGCATCCTTGTTTTCCATGATCCACGTGTTCGCGCATTGATGAATATGAAGATATTTGTTGATACAGGTCCTTTATTATATTTGTTCCAATTTAACTTGTATAATTCATTATATTGTATATTTTCTGCAGCATTTCTTAATTTATATGGGATCTGTTGTAGTATTATTTTTCCTTTTAATCTTGTGGACCTTTTTTTTCTTTGTGTCTCCCTTCCTCATAATCCTGATCATGATATAGGAAAGTGTATATTCTTCACATTATCTAAGGAAAAGCATGCCGTTTATCAGGTGCTAATGACACCATATCTTCAGCATTGTTTTATTGCTCTTCACCTTGTTTGTTGGTTCTCCTGCTAGTTATTTTATAAGCTTGTATATCTTGAATACTAAGTTACGCTGTCAATTTACATTGTAAAATGTTCAGTGCAGATGCTGATGTTCGCCTGGCAAGAAGGATTAGGCGTGATACTGCTGAAAAGGCTCGTGATATTTCAACAGTGCTTGATCAGGTAGCAACTTTCGGCCACACCTGTTGCATTACCATTAGCATATTTTGATCACCTTCTGTTTTTTCCCGTTCAATCTTGTGCTAATTACACTTACTGCACTGCAAGAATTGGAAATGTTATTTTACTTCATGCTGCTGATCAGCTACTATGCATGTTCCTTGATTAGGAAACCTGTCATTATTCAGTTTTTGTGGAATTAGTTATCAAGGATTTATTTTGTGCTAATGATATTGGTCAAGCTAACATATTCTTCTTTGACATATTTTGATGTTTAAATCCTTCAACTCTATAGATTTTAGGAGCTGACTTTTATATTATGTGTTTGATGCAGTATTCTAAATTTGTGAAGCCGGCTTTTGATGACTTTATTCTTCCAACAAAGAAGTATGCTGATATCATTATACCCCGTGGAGGAGATAATCATGTGGCCATTGATTTGATTGTACAGCATATCCGCACAAAGCTTGGTCAGCACGACCTGTGTAAAATATATCCTAATTTATATGTCATTCAGTCAACTTTTCAGGTAGTTCTTGCTATTTATTGACTTTTTCAACCATCTATCTTCCACCTTCCAGTATATCCTAATGTAAATCATCATATGCAGATACGGGGTATGCACACCCTGATACGTGATTCTAAGACAACAAAGCATGATTTTGTATTTTATTCTGACCGTTTGATTCGTTTGGTATGTAAATATGGTTTCATTTGTCAATTTCTTAATTTTAGTTGTGGTATGACATTTTAAGTATTGTTGGTTAAAATTCAATTTCCTTGCTTGACCAGGTTGTAGAACATGGCCTCGGGCATCTGCCATTTACAGAAAAGCAAGTAATCACTCCTACTGGTAAGCTGTTCTTTTTCAATGTTGATTTCCTTGGTTTGTATTATCTGTACCTTTATGAATGCATCATTCTCTTCTCCTTTCACTGCAAAGTGTTGTGGATGATATGCCTGTTGGGTATCTGGTTTCTCAAGTGCTGCCATATTGTTGTCACAAAATTGAGGAGTAACATGAATTACATACTCTCAACTTTGTTTTAAAAATGTCTAATCTATATCTTGGACCAGTTGGAAGGATTACATTTACATATCACTTCTGCAGTCTCACTTCCATTTCAATGAACTTGTTTTTGATAGAATGGAAACCAAAGGTGTATCATGTTATTGTAGTTGAGAGGCATGTTCTGTTGTCCATGACTTTAATTGCAGCAATTGCTATTCTTGAAAAGCACCTTTTGTGCCTGTATTTGTTTATTTGTTTAGCTGACATTCTTGTAATCTTCACAAAATAGGATTGATTTTTTCATGTTTGAACTTTCTTGTGGTAACATCTGATTCTTGTCCCTCAATACAGGGTCTGTGTACAGTGGTGTGGATTTTTGCAAGAGGTTGTGCGGTGTCTCCATCATCAGGAGGTATCATTCCATTCCAAAGCTGAAATCACCTTGGCATTGATTAAATATTGTCATCCTTGCTTCCATGTATTGACTAAAATATTTTCTCTAAATTGTCCTTAAAGAATTCAATAAATAAAGAGAAATGTCTATTGTTGATTGGAGATTTGGGGTTTAGAAGTACCAAATTGTTTAGATTGCATATAGAGGTAATCGTTTTCCTCAAAATTATTATGCAAATCCATCCCTCTATTATGTTCTAAGAAACTAGTTCATTTTCTTTCTTCCCTCAGTTTGATGTGAACTTATGGCCTCTAAGGTTCTTTTTTTTTTTTTTTTTAAATATATATATAAATAAAATCTTTTGCGTAGAAAATCACTCTGTCCTTAAATCTAATATCTTTATGGTCTAATTTTAGTGGGGAGAGTATGGAGAATGCTTTACGAGCATGCTGCAAAGGCATCAAGATTGGGAAGATTCTTATTCATAGAGAAGGTGACAATGGTCAACAGGTTTGTCATCTGCGCATGATCTTAAGTACATGACCGTGTTTGTCTCATTTCATAATCACTGACTTCTTATCCCTTGATTATTGAGCAGCTAATATATGAAAAGCTGCCTAATGATATATCAGATAGGCATGTGTTACTGCTGGATCCTATCTTAGGCACAGGTACGTCATTGCCATAATGTTTGTTTTTAAGGTCGATCTTAATTTACCAATAAATATTTTACATTATGTAAAAAAGTACAACTGTCTTGGCAGCCTACTGGAACTTTATGTTACATAGCAATCAGCAAAACAAGAGTGGATTAAAAGTTTGATATTTAATTTGTTGGTTTTCGTTTGGATTAACCTTAGAATATCTTCATCTTCAGGTAATTCGGCTGTTCAAGCAATTTCTTTACTTTTAAGAAAGGGTGTACCTGAGTCCAACATTATATTTCTCAATCTCATATCCGTAAGTTACTGATGCCTTAGTTCCTATATATATCTCTTGCAATTTTCATCATCTTATCTTGTATATATCCTAGCGATGATTTACATTTTGTTCTTATCTTGCCAGGCACCTCAAGGTGTGCATGTGGTCTGCAAAAGCTTTCCAAGAATAAAAATCGTGACATCTGAGATTGACATTGGTTTGAATGAAGATTTCCGCGTTATACCTGGCATGGGAGAGTTTGGGGATAGGTACTTTGGAACAGATGATGATGACCAGCAAGTGGTGACCCCTTCTTTGTAGTGTTTATGCTTGGCCAAAATCCACAAGATTTTTTTGGTTGATCATTACTGATGAGACTTTCACTGGAAAGGAGGTTGAAATTTGCTGAATTAATGCTGCGCTGGGAGCTGAGTTTTAGTTTTAAATCAATTTTGATCATAATTCTTTTTGCTTTTGTTTTACGAATTTTGTGTACCTTTTATGATACTAGAATTGTTCTTTGTAGTTTGAACTTATTCTTTCCCGGATACTGGCTTACATACGCATATTTTCATAAACCCAGAGACTTACTCTATATATAGAAATGAATATATAAATTCTTTAATTGAATTTTACTTGAGTGAGGTATCATCTTGGACCCCACAATTTGTGTAGGGTGTTGTGTGTACAATTTTCTCTTCTATCACTCTCACAATGAGGACGATATAAGGATATAAATTGCATGCAGATGTTGATTGAGGATGGTACTTCATTCTGAAAAAAGACAAATGGAAAAAAATAAATAATGTGGTTGAGACACAATCCTGCAAACAATCCACATATAATAGCCTTTATGAGATATCCTAGTTTGCATGCAAAGTTTGATATCCAAAAGAGAAAAAACCAAGTCCAGGAGGATGAAGGGCGAGAGGTTTCCACAAATTTTTCATGAGGTGAACGAAATCTATATCTATATATGATCTTGAAAAGGATGAGATGCCACGTGGCAGGGAGAGGAATCACCCGTTGCTCTATCCAAGAGTGATAACCTTCGTTAGGCTAATCACTTGACACGTGGTCCTTTTGCATGCGTTGGGTGGATACCTCTTGGTATATTCCTTTGAGGTTTATCTATATAACTTGGGTCATGGCTAAACTCCGTTTTCGTGCTGTTGTGTGTTATCTGTTTCCCGCCATCCCAATAACACTTTTTAAAGCTTGAACCATGTCTGCCTTTGTTGGAAAGTATGCAGGTAACCTCATATCCTCATACTTCCTTCCCTTTGTTCTTCTAAGGTCATTCTCTCTTCTATCTCTACTAACATCTTTCATCCATGCTACACACCATGCAACAATTCTTCAGTGAGCTATGAACTTGATAAATGTTTTAAATGCAATATTTTTCTCCCGATAGTATATGAGAAATTCTTATATAGAAATAAATTTAATATCTCATATTTAAGTATATTTATGATAAAATTGAGTCTTATTAGTTTTGTTCAAGATAAAGTTACTTATTTTAAGGTTTTGTGAACTTTGCTGTAAGTGTATTTAATTATGAAGTGTTAGATTTGTATGTATGCAAGAATTTTTCATAATACATTAATTTCATTTGGATACACTTGTCCTTGAATACTTGCACTCTCACGTCACCATTCGATGTCCATACATCATTTGTTTACAAAACATTTTCCATGCTAGAAATGTAGCATAACCTCATTAGTCATTGAGAAGTGCCAAATCATAAAGGTTGCATGCCTAAAGAAGCTCCTTGAGTTTCAGTCTTCTTTCAAGTATTATATAATCAATTAATCATACATCCTTAAGATTTTGGTTTCCCAAATGGATTGCTCGATGCAGATGAGCTTATCAAGAATGCCGAGTACATAGCCACACCAGGCAAGGGGATCTTGGCAGCAGATGAGAGCACTGGCACCATTGGCAAGCGCCTTGCCAGCATCGACGTTGAGAACATTGAGGCCAACCGCCAAGCCCTCCGGGAGCTCCTCTTCACCTCCCCCAATGCCCTGCAATACCTCTCTGGTGTCATCCTCTTTGAGGAGACTCTGTACCAGAAGACCTCTGATGGGAAGCCTTTTGTTGAGGTCCTCCAAGAGAACAATGTCATCCCAGGCATCAAAGTGGACAAGGGTGTTGTTGAATTGGCTGGCACAAATGGTGAGACCACAACACAAGGCTTTGATTCCCTTGGTGCAAGGTGCCAGCAGTACTACAAGGCCGGTGCACGCTTCGCCAAGTGGCGTGCCGTCCTCAAGATTGGCCCCACTGAGCCTTCTGAGCTGTCCATACAGCAGAATGCACAGGGCTTGGCTCGCTATGCCATCATTTGCCAGGAGAATGGCCTTGTCCCCATTGTTGAGCCTGAGATTCTGACTGATGGTACTCATGACATAGCTAAGTGTGCTGCTGTTACCGAAACTGTGCTTGCAGCTGTCTACAAGGCACTCAATGATCATCATGTTCTTCTTGAGGGAACCCTTCTCAAGCCCAACATGGTTACCCCTGGCTCTGATAGCCCAAAGGTAATTTACAAGATGATTGCATTGCAAGACAAAAATGGACCTAAAAAGAGTAGTTAGCTCTTGGCAACACATGCATATTTTATGACGCTAACTACTCCACTTTCCTAGACACTTAAATGGTTCCATATTGCACACACTATAAGTTCTTAAATGATCTCAAAGTTGAAAAAGAAAATGATGTGCTATATATAATTCATAAGCACATCAGCTATTGCATTAAAAATATGATAAAAGTGAGAGACCTACAAAATGATATTTTGAGATGTGAATGGTATTAGTACAGCTTTATTAGCATCTAACAATTTCTCTTACACACATATGCATAGGGGATAAAGAATCCTCCATTTAACTAACAAAAAAAATGCATGCCTGTGCAGGTACCCCCTGAGGTCATTGCTGAGTACACAGTTACAGCACTCCGCAGAACTGTTCCAGCTGCAGTCCCAGGTATTGTGTTCTTGTCTGGTGGACAAAGTGAAGAAGAAGCCACACTCAACCTCAATGCAATGAACAAGTTGGAGGTGCTGAAGCCATGGACTCTCTCATTCTCATTTGGTCGAGCACTGCAGCAAAGCACACTCAAGACATGGGCTGGAAAGAAGGAGAATGTTGCAAATGCTCAAGAGGCATTCCTGGCAAGGTGCAAGGCCAGTTCAGAGGCTACTCTGGGCAAGTATGCTGGTGGAAGCGGAAATGGTTTGGCTTCTGAGAGCTTGTTTGTCAAGGGCTACAAGTATTAGGCTTCAAAATGGATTTGAAGGGCTGATTTTGGGGGGTGGATGCACTTTAGCATATGTATGATGCTACTTAAGCTTTTGCTTCTGATTAACATGCTTATTTTTGGGTACATATGTTATAAATTTCAGTTTATATTATAGGAGCTAATTGTAATGGCCAAGGCGATGACGTACCACTCAGAAGAATAAAGCGCCACATTTTCTTGTGAAACTAGTGTTACAATGATTTATAGGAGTCTAAACTAGTAAGCTCTAAACAACAACCAGTCAAATGTGATGAGTTACAAAGTCAAAGCTTACCTTCTCTCCACCTCTCCTGTTATGTTAGTCAAAAAAGTAGGTGCTGTTCTTAAAGAAGTTTGTGCATGATAAAGAGAGTGGCTATGTCACCAATTCCACACATGAAAATGGTTTGGGATTGATTCTATTCAATATGTGTATTAGTAAAAGAAATCTCTGCTAGATCATAAAGTAAAATTTGACTTGGTCTAAAGAACATCAAACGTGGTTGCACCTTGACATATTGTGACCTGAAAGTCACGAATCTAAATCCTGAAAATAATCTCTCTATTTGTGCATGCAGATGTAAGACTACGTACATTTACCTCCTTAGATCCCGCCAAATGAGAGTCTTGTGGACTAAGGCCTCCTTTTTAAAGGATGATTGACAATGTTACAGCACAGTTGCTACTAGAAAAAAAGGGAACTGACCTTGGAATGACCCTGGATAAGGCTACCTGGACGACATGAAGTTTTGTGACTGATAATCACTCCAATTATTTGGTTTTGTTCACTTAATTTGCTCATAGGAAGATTCGGTATGTTAAAAATGACACAGATAGTAAATCAAAAAATGGACTGAAGTAATGTGCCTATAATTGGGAACAGCAATATGCATTATAAAATGTGAAGTTACACATCATAGGAAGATGGAAAATAAACATTATGTTTGTCCATACAATAGTAGTACCCAAACTTTTACCTGTTGCATATTCTTTAAGCAGTAGATTTAGAGCGAAAGATTCTTTTTTTAAAGAAACCACAAGAAACAAAGAAACAAAAGGAAACAAAAAAAGAAAAAAAAAATGGAAACGATTTTATCGCCTGCACCTGTTGTAACTTTATGATTGCTTAGCTTCAAAGAATTCATATAATTGATTTTTAATTTTGATAGCTCAAAATCCGTAAAGTGGAGGTAACCAAAAGTAATGTTTGGTGGGTCACTACCCACGAGTAGGCCAAGGATATTAGGATATTCTGCAATCACTACTGTTCATATGCTTTATATGATTAAGCAAATGCAAGTGTTTGCTTTGAAGATTCTGGATTAAGACAAGATTTTGAGATGCGATGCTCACCACAATAAAATAATAAATTATGAATGCATAATTCAAAATCCTAGTTGATACCACATCAATGATCAATCTTTGCCAAGCCCTTTTGACATTTTGGTTTTAAATATTTTACAGCCAAAAGGGATCCTGATTAGTGAAAAAAGACAACAGTATTAAAAGAAAAAATTCAATGATTACTTTACCACCCTATTAGATTGATACTATTATATGTCCACCAAAAATTATAATCATAAATAGTAATACCGATAACAAATAAGTAAATAAAGAAATAAAAATCAAATGGTGTCTTCTCATAATCTTTCTTTCTCTTTTTCATTTCTCATGAGTCATACCACTAATTTGCACAGTGGTATTTACCATAAGCTGTAAATTCGAACAGACTAGTAAGAAAGCAATGAACAAGCACAACGATTTCCTCCATGCCTCCTCATCGCTTTGTTATGCATTGTCTGGCTACTAGAACACCTGTTGGTGGACCAGTCATCTCCATCTGGCATATGCTATGCAGCCAGTAAGATAAATGGATGAGTCCCATGTTGAACCTCACCTTAAATGTTCCCCTCACATTGTAGTTGACCCTCTTGCTCTCCACCTGCCTTTGAAGCTTCATACCAACATCCTGAGGCAAAAACACCAAGCTGGATAGGAAGTTCACTGGTTGCAACCTGGTTTCCTTTGGCCTCTGAGAGAAAGGCTTCATTGACTGTGATGATATGAGCCTGTCTGAGAAGAAAAGCTCAATGTCCAAAGACTCAAACCTCACATCCATTCTCCTGTTGGGATTGGAGAAATTTGCAAGGAGAATGAAGTCACCATTAAAGTACTGTGGTGAGTCAAAGTACACCACATTGAGACTTGCATTGGGAATATCAAATGTGGGGTTTCTTGGTTTGATGGCTAGATGTAATATCAAAGTTGCAATTCCAAAGAAGATAAGTACAAGGCTGAATATGAGGCATAACACTGCAGCACACCATACAACTGGTCTGGTCCTTTGATGTCTTGGTTGCCTAAGTGTTAGTGGCCTGCTTTGGTTGTTGGTAAGGGAATTTGGTGCTTGTGATTCCAAAGAACTGTGATTCCTTGGTTGTTTTGATATCACAAATTGTTCAAGAGAGGATGCATTAGTTTGCTTTGAGGGTAGTGGTGGGAGGGCTAGCATGTTGGAGAAGGTGCACTACTAAAAAAGGCCACTCCAATCAAGCAAAGTGATGAGGAAGATGTGGATGTGAAGATGAAGATTACTAAGATGTTTATTTGTTCCAGAATGGGTTGATGGACCAATAAGGGAAGTGAAGAGGGAAAGAAGCTTTTTAATAGAGTAATAGTGGGGACATTCAACAGTGTTTTTCTGGGTATTGATAAAAGGTGGGTGCAGGTGAGCTAAAGTTGAGCCAAGTTGATGTTTGGATTTTGAATTGGTATGTAGCAATGTTTGAGAAGAGTCCTAAAGAATGTGTTCAACAGAGGACTCGCTTTCTTTGTTGCTTCTTCTTTAAGGCTCTATGTGTTTTACATGGTTTAGACTTTTGACTTTGTCAAAAGGTGCATGTGTATGTGAAAGCAGTCAATTAGATTAAGGGCTTGGATTATGCATGTGTATCAGTTATAGCATAGTGTTGTACCATGATATCAAACCATGCAAGTGCTGTGTAGGATGTTTAAGCACTAAGGAAGTATAGGAGCCAGAAAGTGAGGTCTCGGGTAAATATCCATGTTTCATCAAAAGCGATCAATCAATCAATCAATATGTTGTATAGTGACCAAGTTTAGGTGCGCTTTTTGCTCAGTTTCAATCACAGCAATTCAACATCGATTCTAGTTAATTATGCTAATTAGTGCTCAAGCATATTGCTGCCTGCATAACAATGTTGAGGAAAACCCATTCAACATTGACTCTTGCACATAGATTTCGTGTAATATTTCCTTCTTATACAAGCACTACAGGGCACAACAACTCGATAATTATATCATTGGGTTTATCATATAGAAAAATTCTTGGATCTATCTGAGTCATATAATGATATAAATCAATGTTTGACATGTGTCAATTTATGTGAGTCAAGTTAAAACTTTATATTTCTCTATTAGCAAAATTTTGCACATATCAAATATTGGTCTGCAAGCCTAAGGTAGGAACTTTCATCCAAGAACTTCTATTATAATATAATTAATGAGACACAAGGTAGACAGCAAACAATTATGCCTCCGACAGTATCTGATTGTTGTAAAAATCTAACCAGCTAAAGGTGTGTTTTATACATAATCTGAATGAATTATGTGTACGGGAAAAAAAAAAAGCATTGATCCGACTCCATATATATATATATATATATATATATATATATATATATATATATATATATTGTCAGCATGTGTATTTTGTTAAAATGGCAATCCAAAAATCCAACAAACAACATACTAATAATCAGGCCAGGTTAGGTCCATTACAAAACAATTTTTGCCTAATTTCATCTGCTCAGGTCTGAAAATTTGATATGGCCCAAAGCTTAAATCCAATCTATATTCACTTGAAGCCCAATACAGAGCTAATCAAACTGTACGACTATTTTTATTCACTGGCAATGTCAATTATCAAGTAAAGAATTATGGGACTGAAGTCTCGTTGACCCAAGAAAAAAAAAAAAAATCCTGAGTCTCTGTTCCTCCCTGTTTCTCTTTCTCTTGTGATTAAATATTAAAGTAACAAATTTATATATTTCAAAATGTTATCAATTACGCAAGCAAGAAAAGAAAAGTATTAACGATTTATAATATTACGATAGTAATTATCCAATTATAAAATCAAAACAAAAGAGACAACGAAAGAGGCTTTGTCCTGCGAGATTATTTCTAGGCTTTAATTTTAAAATATTGTTAATGTAAAATATTTTATACAAGTAATCAATTAAATATATCTTTTTATCATTTTTGAGTTAATTACTATAAGAATAACAAAATATAACTGAATGATAATATAAAAAGTTATATACACAGATATAAAACTTATACTCTTGTTTCTATTTAATTATTGTTAATATCATTAACAAAGGAAAAAGGTCAGAAACGTAGAAATACTGTTGAATGTAGAAAATTGGATTTACCACTCTAGATTTTTTATTCAGCGATAACTTGAGATCTCACCTAAGATTGATGGCGGAAGATTCATATATTCTCTCCATTTCGCAATTAGTATGTAACTAACTTTCTAAGTCAGTCAGAATAATAGAACAATTGACTTTGATGCTATATGGTCAATGACTTCTTCACGCAAAGTCGACTCTAGCAAAAGATTTATCCAGCATAGCTATCTGTGTTAGTTTTTTTGTTTTTTTTGTTTTTGTTTTGGTCGTGCATTAGCTATGTCTTGATTATATATAAATAGTAACGCAGAACGAGATCACAAAAGTTTATAAAATATCGATTTTGTTATTCAAATTAAAGAACAAGTAGCGGAGAAGGGATGTACCGTCAGGAGAATATATATTCATATATAATAGCAAAATAGTGATAATCATTCTTTGTCATTTGGCAGTTATGGAAGGGGTTTTTTTGGGCCAAAAGTTGTACTAGCACGATGGATAGCATTCTCAATGTTTAGTGGAATATATTACAGTATATTAAAATTAATATCTTTTTAAAATATTAAACTCTTTTAATAATATGAACATATAATTAAATGATAATTTAGTAATGCATCAAGATTCATTTTTTATATTTAAGATTGGGTATTTTTATATTCTATACACTAATAGTATAAAATAATATTACATTATTAATCAATTAAATTTTAAAAAATTGCCACCTCAAAGAATTGACACCTAATATGATTTGACAATTTTTTAAAATTCAATTGACTTATAATATAAATTTATTTTATACTGTTAGTATATAAAAATTAATATCTTATTTCAAAATTATTATCATCCATGAAATATGAAATGCTTTAGCCAATTGCTGGTTAACTCAGTTGATACCTGAATCACCATTCACATCCTTGGCAACCACACTTTGAGTCAATTCGCCCGACCCAAGTTAAGCAATGATCTCCAAAAATAACCCAAAAGAATAAAAGAAAAAATATTTATGAACCCTAGACAATCTTATTGTGAGTGTGAGTAATTAAGTGTCAAAGTACTTGGTATCCAAATGAGATAGATATATTGTATTATGTTAAAGAAATGTTATATTTATTTAATGTTACATTTTAATTCTCAAATACCATATCTAAAAATTAAATGTTTGTATGGCTTGAATTTCTAGGTTAGCAACAGGGACGATTTTGTTCCGCACCTTGTTGTGATTTTCCTTCCGTTAATGGATCATGCATGTGATTTTATTGATGTTACAATTGATATGATTAAATACCAAAAAGATGCATCCGAAGCAGATTTTAATAGGGTTGAACTGTGCCTTCTGTACTCCAAAATCGAAGCTTTATCTCCTTACCACTACAAAGTATCACATGCATACCATGTTCTTTGCAATTATAGGAAGTCACACTTGCTAATTAATTTGCCTTTTACTAGATTAATTAAGTTGGTGAGTCTGGCATTGCTTATCTAATTATTAATTTAAGTGCCCCTTCTTTGGTGAAGCTTATTATCAATTTAAATTTTAATAGATTATATATTATTGAGATTAGTTATAATTAAGTATATTTATAAATAGAATTTAATTTAAATGCACTGACAGTAGCCAATAAAAATAGTGAAAAGTGATAATTCATACAAATAACCACCCATTATAATGAAGGAACCATCATAATTTTTCACTTTCCTCTATTTCTATTAGTTGACAGTATAAAATTATTTTATACTATTAGTACATACCAATTAAATTCTTATAAATATATAATATATATAAAAACAAAAATGCTTTATACTTGATAAAAAAAAAAAAAAGGTGTTTGCTCTGGAACCTTTAAGTTTGAGAGGGTATACATACCCTTCTTAATTGACATCAATAAAAGAGTGACATGTGTTAATTTAACTGTCATATTATTTAAAATTAGTCACACTTCCATGTATATCCTTATAAACTTTTAATATTATGTGCAGTAAATTTCATTCTTTGAGGATAAATTTGTATATTTACATGCAATGAGTGAAAGAATTAACTGTTCACTTTCAATCTCCCGCGTTCTAGAGCAGTTTTTATTTCCATTTCACGACCACATAACTACTGTTCTCTGTCTCGGTAACTTTTGTATTTGTACACACTGTTGCCTCTCTCGCAAAAGGTATCTCCTTTTCCAAGCAGCCTTCATCCACAATAGTGTCGTCGTTTACTCTCCCTACGGCCACATTGCTTTGTATCTGTGAGCAGTGACGTCTTACGCCAAGTAAAACCATTACTTTTTTTTTTGTGTGAACAGTAAAACCATCAATTTATCAATGCTTCCATATCCTTCTTTCAATTCCTTCAGGAGGTGACTGTTGGCGCCTGGAAGCAAAGTTGGTGGGAAGAACGTGCAATAAGTGTTCGGTGAGCAAGACAATAGTGGTGTGTGCTATTTTAACCTTTTTTTAAGACAATAACCCACGACTGTGCCTTTATTCTGATTATTACTTCCCTTATTCCTTTCCATGAAGGTACATTCTGTCAACTATCGACAAGTTGAGTGGAAGAGTGAAGTTCAGCTTTTTAATTATCCAACTTAATCCTTAACTTAGTGCGAGTTTTTGCTTCCTTTTTTTTTTTTTTCTGGGTCTTTTATGATGATGGTGTTTTGTTGTTTATTTTGTTTTTGTGTTTTGCAGGTTTTGCAAGTGCAAGATGCCTTATAGCCCAGGGAAGTGACACAATGACTCATATCTTCAGACATAGAATAGAAAGAACAAAGAAGTGACTTTCAGAACCTTCAGAACACCCAGTTGCAATTGTTCTTTCTATTGTCCTCTTTTATTCTCTTCTTTTCTCTTGGCCTCTGTTCTTTAGTTTGGGGCATCGCCATCTTCAGGTTGAGATCGGCTTGAAATTTTCTTTATTTTATTATGTATTTTTTCTTGTTGCCTTCTGATTTTTTTTTTTAAAGAACTTCAATTTTTAGTAGTAGAGTAATGATAGGAATATTTATTTCTCGTAGGATACCGATCCCACTTGAAATAGTACACCAAATATTTCTCTTAGCAGTATTGATGGGGAAAGAAGTTTTTATTTTTTTTTGTCTACTTCTCTCTAAGCTTTTTTACTCTCTGAATACTCCAAATGTGTCTGCAATACGCACTCTATTCTCTCAATTTCGTTTCATATATATTTGCTTAAAGCCTCATAACCATTCCTCCAACCGTGTCTCATATGGGTTTTGCTATTTATCTGATCGAGATGGGTAATCGTCAATTGAAAATTGCATTCAATCTCATATCCTCACGTGTAAACTCGCACATAATCTCCTAATTGTGTGTGTTCTTGCAGGGGAATGGTATATGGGTGATGTGATGCAAATAATAAATTTAGCTCTAGCAAATGCTGGCAAGCCTAATTCATGAGATGTTTACACCATCAATCGCCAACGTGGTGACTTTTATAAATGCTAAAGAAGTAACAGCTAAGTTTTAGTGACCTTCTTTAGACTATTAATTCATTTCTTTTATGTGTTATTTATTCGATACATTATGAAATTCTAAGTAGCTATTGTATTTACAGACCCAGCAACTTTGAATTTAGCCATCTTATGCATGTTTTTGTATTATGTTCACTTCTTTCATCATTGATAATACTTTGTTTTGCAGAAAGAACATATCACTTTTGGGTTGATTATGGAAAGATATATCTGTTGCGCATAATTGATGCAACGATGAATGAAGAACTTTTCTTTGGGATTGCTCATCACAACCTCACAAACTCACAATTGTAGGCACTGGTGCTTCCTACACAAAGCCCCCTGAATACCAATTTCATCATTATCACCCCAGGACAAATAATGGATCTGTTGGTCACACCAAACTAGCAAAAAGTTCTCGCATGCAAAAATAATTCATAGTTGTTTTCAGCCAAAACTTTGCGTAGTGAATAAAAAATAAAAAGAAATACTTCTTCCGATTCAATTTATTTCTCTATTTGAACAATTTGATTCATTCTTAAATTAATATATCTAGATATAAATAAAATATTAATTTTCAAATATGGTAGAACATAGATGTAGTGCATCTATATTTGTACTAAAACAAAGAAATATATAGGGCCTGATTGGAAGTGTTTTCATTTTTATGTTTTGTAACATAGTTTTAAAAAGCAAGTATAAATTCAATTTTAAAAATTAAAAGAACAAAAAAATGTGCTTGGCAAGTTTGTTTTAAAAACAGTTTTTTAATGGTTAAAAACAAAAAATCTTTTTGGATGATTGTTTTTAAAAACAAGTTTTAAAAGTAATAAAACAAAAAATTTGTTTGGCAATGCCAAAAAAGTCATCAAGTTTTAAAAGTACTTTTAATATTTTTTAAAGTTTGATACATAGATATAACATAGATGCAATATTATAAATAACATAATTCAACAAAAAATTTTAAGTTTGATGCATAATATTTTTATATAGTTTCAATAAATAAAGTTTAATACAATTTGATGTATTTGAATACTAATAAATCTATTCCATCATTGCATTATTTTCTTGTTGCCACATCCAGTTTGCAATTTGGTCGCGCTTTCTTGCTATTTCCCTTGCAGCTTCATCAATCAATATTGCTGAGTTATCATTGTTGAAATTCACCTCTAAATTTATATTGTCATTCGAGGCTTCAATTTTCGAAGGATCCATGTTCTCTCATATTCTAAACAAATTATCATGCATTCCTCACTTACGCACATAGTTATGAATTGCACAACAAGTTATGACAATAAGACGTTGTTTGGAAAGCTTATATGGTGGCATTAACTTTAAAATGGGAAATCTTGCTTTCAACACTCTAAAATAACGCTTAATTATCATTCTTAAATAGGAGTGTCTATAATTAAACAACTCTTGAAAGTTCTAGCTTGTCGACCACGACCATAAAATTCTTGTGCATGATATCTTTGACCTCTATAAGGTTGGAGAAAATCTCCAATACATGGATAACCATAATCCACAAGATAAAATGAACGTAAATCAAATAGCAAACATTAAACAAAATGATCCACAACATAACACTATCAAATTTAACATATAACCAATGAACAACTATTGCATTAAACAAAAGCATATTACCTTTAGAAGGCTAAGGAAAATTTGCATTTGGATTGGTAAGTGCATCCAAAAAAACTTTTGAATCACGAGCACTACCTTCCCAACCTGAATACACATATGTGAATAGCATATTGAAGTCACATATGCACATGACATTTTGTGTGATACTTGTTTTTCTACTTCTACATGATGTCTGCTTATCAGCTGGAGCCCATGCACTTATATGCGTTCCATCAATTACGCCTACACAATTCTGTGAAAATATATAATACAAATATATCAATTTCTCCCACCATATCTATTTGACAATATAAAATTATATCATACACCATATAATTAACCATGTGATAAAAAAACACTAACCTTGAAAAATGGATAATATTTTGGATTATTTTTAATATGTTGAGGCAATTCTTTGGACTCTTGCTTTATGATTTTTTTACCTAAGTGACAAATTACTCTTAAAACATTTTTGAAATGGCGTGAAACAATTTGAGTGGAATGTTGAAATCAATCTGCGACTACTCTATGACACACATTGTGTCCTATGATAAATAAGAACATTGCCACTTGTTCTTCTAAAAACACACCTCTTGAGTCTTCCAGATAATTCCTTCTCCTTAGTTCATCACACAAATTGACATAACATGCCTTTTCCATTCGCAACAACTTATAGCAAACTGTTCCACATTCCTTCAAAAGCTGATGAACAAATTCTTGACCTTAGTGCAGATATTCTATCCGAAACTTTAATATTAAATTTATACTCATAATCACCAATCAAGTTAAGCATTAGTAATTCAGCAAATTCAGAATCATTATCGCTAGAGTCGGATGAGGATGAAGACCTTTCAAAAGTATCTGTTAAGATACTATCACTGCCTGAAGGGTCATTATCTATTTCTATCACAATAAAATCTGTCATTAAACATGATATGCATTTAAATAAAAGTACAAATAACCATTAAATATTATTATAAACTTCAGTATCCAAGCACAAATATAAGTAAACCCTACATATTGTATATGTCAGAATACAAACCAACCACACAATTTTAAAAAAGTCATACATAATAAACAGTTCTAACACAAATTCACATGATTAAGCCAACCTAAGAACACTACATAACATAAAAGTAGTCACATAAGCCTATTAATCCATGTTTTTTTTTTCCTATCGTCAGTCATATTTAGAAATGCCTCTCTATAATCAACATCTTTAAACTTTTCCAATGCCTTCATATAAGAGTCATCCGAGATATCATCTATCTCATTAAGTTCGTTTACACATCTAGCAATAGTGTACGCAGATAATGTGACTGTAGAACTTGTGGCCTCTACACTCTTTGCCCTGTGCCTCTCAACTCTAGCCAAGGAGGCTTCTGCCTTTAGCTTAGATGCTTCAACTATAGCCTCTACTTTCAACTTGGATCACTCAATCCATGCATGAAGTGCATCTTACACTTGAATGGCCCTAAACTCTTTTTTTGACTTGCGGTCCTTAACATAAATGGTCTACTTACCACTACGAGTGACTCTTTTAATTCTTGTGTCATGCTCCCTTTCCTCATCATCATCATCATCTACATTTACATGAATCCCACTATGCAAAAATTCATTATCAAGCTCATTTTTTTGTGTTAGGTGGGTCTTGAGTAGATGAATAGTGAAGCATACCAATTGCACTACTTTTATTGAAAATCACGCCTAAAGTTTATAATGTTCCAGACCTTTCTTCTTAAATGGTGCAGCATCAGGATGTGCCTATAAGAAAAATAAATAAATTATATATACTAAATCTAAAAATATTAAATATAAAAAGGCATAGTAGGTTCTATTTGATGTGTACCCGAAGATCGATTGACTAAACTTTTTCAGTAGCAGTGACTATATTAATCTCTGCATCCCATCCAAATCCAGTTTGTTGTAACAAATGATCAAAAGTTCCATGTTGTTGTCTCAACCTATTAAACTTTTGTTTTATTTGTTTCATATCAAAGTCACGCCTAGTTCTTTCCTTAAGTGTATGCAATATAGTTTGCCACATTTTGGGTGAAAATACATTATTTCTCATGTTTCCCTTATTAACTTCTTCGATCATAATGTCTACATAAACTTTGACCACTAATGAGGGGCCAAAATGAGCTCTCTTTCTTCTCATTTTCCATCTACAATAGTGATATCAAATCCAATAACTTTATCAATAAAATATACTTATAAACTAATCCAAGAAAAAAGTGCCTTAGGCTTATTGTATAGATTGCAAGAGTCAAATTAGATTCATAGCATGATTTAGACCTACTGACACAAGCTTTCAAATCGTTTGAGCTTCATTCTAAACAAGTCAAAAAATATACAAAAAACACTTGATTAAATTATTTCCTTGTGGTTAATGAGAAACTAAGCAAACCTTTTGGCTTTTGGTAGTAAATATTATAAACAATTGATTGAACACCATAATAAAGGCAAAGTAGATCTTTAAAAAAAAAAATCACGAGAGATACTGCAACAAATACTATCAGTAACTTTTGTTTGACTAACTACAAGCATAGTAAAGCTAATAAATATTCCCTTGAACTTGCAAGTCCAGATTAGCAATGTATCATTATTCATTTGTAGAGAAAGGCGGATCTAAACAATCACTATAGACTAGAATACTATATTTTATTAGTCTGGCTTTAAATAGGAAAAGTCTAATGGAAATTTGAAAGTGCAACTAAGCATGATACACCAAGTAAAAACTAGAAATAAACAGTGGTATACCAAAACACTATGGTCATACGTTGCAACCAAAACTAACATAATAGAAGTGGGAGTTTCCCTTGTTTTGGGCATTCCTAGTTCAACTCTGCTACCATGGTTCGATCCAAACATAGTTTGATTACTGTCTAGCTGATGGATCCTTGCTTCATAAGAGATAAATAAGCCTACATTTATTACAATCACATCTTCTATTAAAAAAAAGAAAAGACTAAATGAAAGACCAAATGGCTCTATACCACTATAATTATCTACTATCTATTTCTCCTTTATGTTAATTTCTTTTTTTCTCTTCATTACGTTTGAAATCAATGATTAACAGGGTCCACCATGATTGTCCACTATCTACTTCTCCTTTATATACATTTTCTTTCTTACTTTTTAAAATCAAAGACTAAAAAAGCTTCACCATAATTATCGGTCATCTATTTCTCCTTTATGTCATCTTTCTTTCTTATTCACTTTTAAAACAAAGAGTAGAAGGCTCCATCATAGTTATGCACCATCTACTCCATTATACCCCTTTTCTCTCTTTTTTGTTTTTGAAATCAAAGACTAGACTCCGCCATATATATTCCCCTTTTGTTACTCCTTTATATCTTTTGGTTCCAGTAAGTCATCCCCAAAAGATAAACTAATTAAGAACGCAGGAAAAAATAGTACTGTACCGGTCATTCTCTTAAATAATTGATAAAGGAAAGCAACTTCTCATACCACAGTGATTTTATATGTTCCATTCTTACACGTTAAATCAATCAATACGCAAGTGCGACCAGCATTTGAAGTGGCACAACACAATAGCTGCCAGATCCAATAAGACAAAGATAGAGAGCAGATAGAGAAAAATAGAGAGAGAAACTTGAGAGGGAGTTGAGGGAGAGGGTTACTACTGTGACAGAGGCGGTTGATGTCGATGCTAGACACAGGAAACCTGTGAGATTGGAGGGCAGAGAAAAATCTTGGATGCAGACAGCGTGCACGGGAGAAGAAGAAGGGAAAATGTTAGGGCTTGCAAGGTGAAATAAAAAAGTTGATCAATGGATTCAATAAGAGGCCAAAACAAAAGAATTGATTATTTACAAAGTTGCCACTGCCTCTTTCCTTGTTTTCCAAAACAAAAAAACCAAAAACAACTTAAAACTGTTTTCCACTTTCTACTTTTACGACCTGTATCTTGTTTTTCAATTTTTAAAAACAACGTGCAAAAAACAACTTGCCAAATAGCTTTTTTTGTTTTTTTATTTTTAAAAATTGAAAAATATTTTGAAAAATAGTTTCCAAATAGCCCCATAATAACACATTTCAAATTTGATTTTCTTTTTTTTTGAGTCCCAAGATATAGATGTGAAAATATAGATGCACCACATCTATAATGTTTCTTTTGAAATTTATTTTCTCTTAGTTGTGTTCCATTAATAAAAATTGACTTTCTTTTTTAGTTATATTAATGCCTAAAATATAAAAAATGCGGCTTAAAATGCCACTAATTGCTATCAAGTACTTAATTAAAATTTTTTCTATATTTATTACCCCTAAATTATTTTTAGTAACTACTTAAGTTTTATCTTTTCCTCCTTGCAATAATCATCAGTTCATCACTTGTTTTGTTGGTGTCCACCTCTTTCTCAAATCAAAACTTCAAATTAAATCAAATTAAAATTACAAAATTTCTTGAAACTTGAATAACCCTAAAATCCTAAATTGAATCATCTACCCACCCCGCCATTAGTTAATCAAATTGGCAAACCCATAAAGGTTTGCTTCAATTGCAGAATCGCACTTGCTCTCAATCTCCCACATACGATCATGTGTCAAGTTTAGTGATTGGGTTGAGAAACACAAAACAGAGAGAAGTTTCTAAGTGTTAGGTTGGCCATAGTTGCACGACACAGGCCGAGAAGCAATGTCAACAAAGACAATGATCGCGGCTGAGGCAGTGCGAGTTATGTCAGAGAGGTGATGATAGTGGCATAGCGGTTGCAATCTAGTGCGCGAGCATGGCATGACAGCAGTTGTGACATAGAGTTGCGCAACTTGTGGTGGCACAACAATTCCATGCAGTTTATGTGGTGGTGCTGCTGTAGTGGTCAAAGGTTCGCCAGGCAGTAGGGGTGGCTATGGAGGTGGTTTAAGCTACAGCAGAAATTTCTTGGATACACACCAAGGAGCACCTTTGAGAGAAAAAATGTTGAGGGCAAACCATGGCCTTGCTAGTTGGTTATTGCAAATGCAAAAGAGGTGGACAAGGAAGAGACTTTGGCATTGGTAGTGGAGTTCCCGAACTTATGCCCCATAACTCTATAATAGGAAGAAATACTTCCATGGTCCGAGAGCATTATGTGATTGTGCTTCCGGCCAATCATGTAAATACATTTTGTATAAAATTGTGTATTGATGATGAGTCCCATGTAAAATATATTTATATCCGGAAGCACAACTACGTAATACTTTCAGACCATACAAATATTTCTTCAACAATAGAAGATTTGTTTTTAATCTCTTATTCAAAATATTGAAAGAACTTGGTGACTTTTATCTAGTGTTTTTCCTGATGAAGTTTTAGGATTTTTTTTTTGTCGCTTTTGATTTTCCTTTGAATGAATTTTAAAAAAATTGGGATCTAATAATAAGAAAAATAAATATTCGGGGTTGAAATAAAATTTGACCAACTTTAAATGAATAGTAAATAAAAGAACACATATCAATATAGGCTTCGACTTCTGTGCGCTTCACAATCCAAGGTGTTTAGTACACCTTGTGATTGTAGCGCATCAGATGTTGGAGATTTGTGAAATGTATTTATATACCAATCACTTATGATATATTATAGTAATATATTAATTTTTAAAAAAATTAAAAAATATGATTAAATATATTTTAGAAATTAATTTTTATATATTGATACTGATAATATAAAATAATTTTATACTATCAGTATAATATTATACTGATAGACAGTATAAAATTATATTGACAGTATAAAATTATACTGATAAAATTTTTATAATTTTTAGAAATTAAGTTTTATATATTAATAGTATAAAATTATACTAACAGTATAAAATAATTTTATATTATCTGTGTAATCAAAATATATCTGTCAGTGTAATTTTACACTGATAGTATAAAATTATTTTATACTTCCAGTATAATTTTACATTATCAGCGTATAATAATTAATTTTTAAAATATATTTAACTATATTTTTAAATTTTCTTAAAATTAGATATTATTACAGTACATCATAGGTGATTGATACATCCATACACTTCACAATCTCACCATCAAATTGCAAGATATACCTCACTCCTTAACCAACAAAATACACCATAAAATATGCCATTAATATAATAGTGGTATCAAGAAGAGTATCTGGATCCTCTCGAATCTTGAGGTATAAGATAAATCAACAATAAAATAACTCGCAACTTAGTAATTACCAATTGTGAGGACCACTTGGACCACAATCACACTCAAAAGACATGAATTGACCAGAAGTCAGTCTCATTGTAACGCGTGATGTTGTTAATATTCCTACAATTAACTGTGCAGTTGCTGCATTTCTCTCTCTCTCTCTCTCTCTCTCTCTACATATAGTACTATAATTATAATTAATACTGCAACAAAGCGTTTCTTCCTGCATTTGTATAGAAGTAGTTAGATGACAAAAAGAATTTGGAATTTCTGTCAATATCGACTTTGTAATACGTGCATTGACACAGTTTTTGGCAACGAAAAAATTTGCTGTATTTTATTATTTATCGTTTTAGTATCTAAACATTACTTATTTTATATTAATTTTGTTTTTATAAATGATCATTTTTCTCTCTTTTCTATATCATCTCTTTTATTAGCCGATTATAATTCTTTCCTTTTAATTAATATAACTTAAATAAGGTAAGTCTTCAATAATTTAAAGGATAATTCAATATTTTATGGTTAATTTTTTAAAAAATTAAGGTTATTAAATTATTTTCTTAATTTTAATATTATTACCTTAACTGACTATTATTATGGAATGCAAAGAGTTAGGTACTTCTTCTATTGATTTATAAGTGTCTTTTGAGATTTTCGTACAAAGATTAATGAAGTACTACTATTAAATGAATTCATATATAGAAAGATATGACACAATTTGACTAAATTATCCTTTCTATCTTTGCAATAATTATAGTTACTGAATTTAGTTGGAGAATAAAAATAATGCTAAAGTTAAAATAATTAATTAATGCTTTTTTAAAATTCTCAAATAATAGATAATTTGAGATAGAATTTTCTTGGATGGCTCAGATTTTTCCACATCCTTAACGCTCATCCTTATAGTTAGTGATACGTCGTAAGCACCCTGTACGTTAGCGTTTACCTGCGAGTCAGCTAATAAAAACGATGTACTACTGTAGGCTGCTTGGCTACTCTATAAATACACAACCAATAGCAAGCACCTTCTCAACACCACAAGGAAAGCACAAAGACCAAGTTAGATTAACGCCCTTGGGGTATCACACAAAAATTTAGCTAGGCTACAACCTTTTTCCCAAGCGCGAAAAGTACCTGCTCAATTTGGTCTTCAAATCATATCAAGCATGAAGGTAAGATCATTTCTAATTAATTAATGACAATTGATTGAATATATGTTATTAAAGCTTTATTATTTATGATGTGTTTGCTTGCAAAGAAGCATTAATTATTTGTTGAACTTGAATTTCAATTGGTGCAGCAAAAGATAGTTTTGAAGGTGGCTTGCAACAAATGCAAAAGGGTGGGTTGTAACGAATGCAGACGCACGGCCCTCAAAATTGCGGTGACGACACATGGTATGTATATACATGTGTTTTCTTTTATTTTTATATTAATTCATGACCTATAGATAACTAGCTAGGTACGTTATATTGGTAATTAAATATATTAAGTTCATGGTCCGTGTATAATTAACATGCATGCGCATGCAGGTGTGACTTCAGTGTCGCTAGAAGGGGCAGATAAAGATCAAGTTGTGGTGATCGGAGATGGGGTCGATTCGGTTTGCTTGGCAATGGCTTTGAGAAAGAAATGTTTCTATGCCGAAATCATGAAGGTTGAAGAAGTGAAGGAAGAAGAGAAAGAGAAAGAGAAAGAGAAGGAAAAAGAAGAATCCAAGCCAAAGGATCCATTGCCACCATTACCATGTTATGGTCCCTATCCACCGCGTCCCCCGTGCGTGGTTTATGATCCATATGGTAGTAATTGCATCATCCTGTGAGATATTAAATCCCGCAAACTATATTACGTTTTTTTTCTTTTCTAATTAATTTTATTTTCCTTGAGCTGCTTGGTCTTCATTGTATCTGTCTTCTTTCGTTTAGCATCGTGAGTTTACGTATCTTTTCATCTCATACCTCTTTGTAAGTGTAATCAATATGGCATACTTGCAACGGTTGAAGTTTACCAAAGAATATGAATGACTACTACATTTGGATATTTTTGCCCGAAGAAGCATTTGCTTATCTTAGTTCATCTAATAAATAAAACTAATTTCCTCAAAGTTATAAGTAGACATCCCAATATCTTAGTATCCTATTTTATTTATTTATTTATTAATTTGGAATACTCGTTGAACTAATTTGAAAAATTCATCGCTCAACATCGCGTTTGAATTAATTGTGGTGAAGAATAGGCTTATCCCTTTATTTCACATATTCTACAAACTGAATATTTAATTAAAAATTCGATGCATTACGTTTATCATCGGATGATTATGCCAGCATCAACAAGCAATTTATTTTTCTTAAAATAAATTTGGGATTTTATTTGTGCCATCAAAGTGCTGAGGCTTCGATGAATTTTTAACGAGAAACCACATACTCGCCATTAATTTTTCACGCATTCAGCTTTGTAACCAAAACGTTGCTTTTAATGTCCATTTTAGTGTCAAATCAGTTCATGTTATGCAGTTACAGTCTAGTTGTCACTTGCCGTCAAGTCAAATTCTACGAATATAGATTATGACCAATTCGATCAGTGAACAAACTGGACAAAGGTAACTTAATTTCAAATCACGGTGTTTCCCTTCAAATTAAAATTTAATTTGTCTATGATAATGATATGAAGAGATCATTAATTACTTGTCATGTGTAGCCTGATGAAGAGGAGGAGTAATGGCATTAAATTTGCATTCTACACCTTCATTAGAGTCTTAGAAAAGAAACTCAAGTGGCTTTTCATGTGCCATTAGAAAGATTGGATAGATATTAAAAGCAAAAGGGTGAATTACACTCACTTTCTCTAAGGTTCGATATAATTATATTTGGTATCTTTTTATTTATAGATAATACATTGAATAAAATGAAATAGAGAGATATCAAGTGTAATTATATTGAACCCCAGGAGAGGTAAGTGTAATTCATCCAAAAGATGATGATATATTCATGTAGGTGACATTTGCAATGGTCCAACCAAATCCTGGACCACCAGTGTACCCGGATTTTCCCGGTAAGTCTCCGGTTTTTATTTTTTTTGGCATTGTGTAAAGACAATTTAACCAACATTCTTTCTTTTTGGCATTTCTGCAACAGTGGCTGTCAGGTTGACTATAGATTTCATACGAACGGTCAGATTTGTGTGTAATTTCGACAACCGCAGCCTTATGGCATAACGTGCACCCATTATGAAAATCACGGGCAACCCGTTTGGAAGGAATATTCATGTTTTTTTTTTTTTTTTGGATAAATTTATATATGTTGTTATGGAAATTACTCTTATATCTACCTTTTTCAGAATTATCATTAGTTCTATTATGTGGCATTAGTATTGTTATTAGTACGTACATGCTAATATAATTAGAATATTGCTATATTGTATTACTGTTAATTGATTAAGGCACCAACGTTTGCGTAATAAACATGTAAATAGTCATTTATTTACACATTAACATAATTCTTTTAATTACTTAAACAAACAAACTTTATTTGCTATTAGTCCTAAGATATAATTCCGCTTATCATTAGGACTAAACTTTGTTATAAAATCGTAAACAAACATCCTATAATATTGTAATTTTAAATTTTTAATACAAATAATGGTAAAATATTGTAATTATTCAAGCTTAAGATATGCATATGATGCATATGCTTATCTTTCTGGATATAATACTATTACCGTAATTCAGAGTTTATTTAATTGTAGAATTTACTCTAATTGTACCAATTTAAACCAACATCGCCACATAATCCTAACCCTGTTTCCAAACAACAGTTGTGCATGTTCAATATGCTTTCCTACCAAAGCCTTGTTTCTATCATTTGTCCATCTTCAATCCATCCATTATCAACTCCAAAGCAAAAAACCTTATAATTATTAACATTTTATTTCAGGCTTTTTTACAAATATAAAATAAAAAAATATTATTTACCTAAATATACTATTTTAATATTATTTTTTGAAATATCCTAATTTATTTGATTATTAATAAATTAATTTGTATTACATCGAATTATTATTATTCAAAATTTTAATAAAAATATAAAAATTAACCTGACATAAATTAATTTATATATTATTTAAATAAATAGGTTATAAGTCGATTTAAAACAAATCGATTTATAGACTATTCCTTATCATACAAAACAACCTTTACAACGTGCAAATCAACTTTACACGTTTCGGCTTTAAATGATTGTGCTATAGACTATTTTATCCTAGACCTCTTTGGCATTTTTTTTTATTTCAATTGTAAATATTTTAATAAAAAAATCAAAAGGAAAGAATATTGAGAATAAGCTATTAATAAAAATTAAAAAATAAAGAGAAATAATTATGGCTTTTTTACTCTTTTAAAATAAAAAAAATTATTTACGTATATACAGCATTTTTTTAGATTGTGGATAAATAGATTTAAGTTGATAAATAGATTTATCAATGATGTATAAATTGATTTCATTCAAATCGATTTATATACTGTTCATACGAATAGTGTATAAATTTAATTTATTTATAATAAAATAAAATTTATAAATTATTTATTTTATTAATTTAGAATTAAAATAAGATAGTTAATAATTTAAGTTAATAAATTTTTATAATGATAATTAATTAAAAATTGTAAATAATTTTTTAATTTAATTATTATTAATTTTAATATTTTAGTCTCAATTTTTTTTTAATGAAAAAATTTAGATATTTGAGTTAATATTAAATTAGTTTAGGATATATTTACGCGATGTGAGCTTTTGACATATATCAAATTTTCCTAATTTTGAGCTGTGGTGGCGTCCTAAGATGCTGTCCCGATTTGAAAGTGTATCATCATAATCTAGAATGTTACTTTCCAGTAAGAGTTGCATATATATGCAATTCTATGATGCATGCCAAAAACCTATATCATGCAAATATATCCTAAGCTAATTTAATGGTAATTCAAATATTTAAATTTTTTTATTAATAAAAAATAATATTGAGACTAAAACAATAAAATTAATAATAATTAAATTAAAAAAATTATTTACAATTTTTTAATTAATTATCATTATAAAAAATTTATTAACTTAAATTATTAATTATTTTATTCTAATTCTAAATTAATAAAATAAATAATTTATAAATTTGATTTTTTTTATAAATAAATCAAATTTATACACTATTCATATAAATAGTGTATAAATCGATTCAGTTTAAATCAATTTTCTTGTATCTGTATTCGTTGATAAATCAATATAACCTAAATCAATTTATCCACAATCCAGAAAAAGAGGATATTTTCGCAAATAATGTTGAAATGATGTATATACGTAAATAATATTTTTTTTATTTTAAAAGAGTAAAAAAGCCTTTTATTTCATTCCATTGGAATATCCAAACAATAAAATGGAATATTATTTCACTCCATTACTAAAATATTCAAATAATGGAGTAGAATCACTCCATTCCATTCTATTTCACTCCTTATTATTTTATTTCATTCCATTTCATAACTTACTACCAATTCAAATTTAGCTTTAGAGAATGGATATGAAACTTTCTCCCAATAAATAACCGGGAAATTTTCCTCTTAAAGTTTGCTCACTCAAAGCCCTCAAATATAATAGATAACATGGGATATAATATAGACTACATCAATTCTCATACTACGTACAAGATTATCTATAAAAAATTTTACATACATTAATTAGGGATTGTTATTTTAATTTAATAATAGTAAGATCTTATAAATTTGTAAATAAATAAACTAATATATAATAGAACTAAACATGGGGGTAATATCCATCAATGAGTAAATGGGGAATTTGTCCCCAAAAAATTGATGGAAAATTTTTTGTCCAAATTTCCGTCCCTCAAAATCTTTTCTATGAAAATAGCTGAAAAATTGTAAGAAAAAAAAACTTTGTTATCAAAACCGTAGGTGTAAAGCACATTTTTGAAATAGCCAATATTCTTTTTTTTTTAAACACCTAATTATCTAAAAAATTATTTTCTTCTGGCACCAAAAAAGCTTATATGCTGCTCATAATTTGAACACTTCACAACATAATAAACTTTCATTTGAATAAATAAAAGTTTAGGATATTTGTCTTTTCTCGCAATATGAATACTAAGGATGTTCAAATTCAATCAAAACCGTCAAACCAATCCAATCCAAATCGAAAACCGATCTAAAGTGCAAAAGTTTTTGTTTGCATCTTGTTTTTCGTAAACTGCTTGGATCGGATCAAATTTTAGATTTAATTTTTAAAATCGATCAAATCCAATCCAATCCAAACCAAATAATGTTATATAATATAATTTTTTATTGTTAATTTTGTAATAATTTTAATTTATCACATACTTTTCTATATTTATATGTCATTCTCATTTAAATAGTATTTTATGCATATTATATGTGTGTTTTTTATTTTTTATTTTTATTTATTTATTTTATTGATTCAAGTTACTTTTTATTTATAATATTTTATACTTAATATTTTATTTTATAAAAAACCCTTTAAATCGATTCAATCAAAATTGCTATATATTTTATTATTTGGATCAAATTAAATTTTACTCAAAATTGATACAAACTGCATCACGAACACCAAAATGAACATCCAATAATATCATGAATTCTCAACTAAATCAATGAAAGTTTTTTCTCTTTAACAAAAAAGAGCAGTAACCCAACCACCTCAATACAAAACTAAATATTAAAAAATAATTTCAAAAAGGGTATGTATTACTTACAAGTTAAAATATCATTTGAAATAATATAATCAATAGAAAATAAATAATTGTTCAGTTAATCTATTTAAGAAAATAAACTATAAGGCAAAATATCTAAAAATATTTTTGAAAAATAATAGACAATAAATATTTTCCAAATATCCTTCAATAAGAAGGTATCAAATCTCCCCATATCCCCCCTCAAAACTATAAATTTCTCGCTCAAAATTTCCCCTTTCAAACCCTCAAAATTTACCATCACTAATTTTATGGTCTCTTCCCACTAGAAAATAAGTTGTTCTTATTTTATAAAAAATAGTTTACAATTTTCATGACATGTAACCTTACTTAATATTTGTTGAAAACTTTCCCTGGTTCATACAGACATGACTTATATATTAACTAAAATATTATACAATTATCTATGTTAGTTAAATATATTAAATCAAAAACATTAACTTATTTTTTATTGTTAGTTAAATATATTAACTCATTAAATTATACCTCACTTCGCAACAGAAAAAAAAAAAAAACAAAAACCAAAATATGTACATGTTTACCATTTCTATATACAGTACAATGTTCCAAAATATCGTATCAAATGCTTTGCACACAGCTGACTTCCCGTATCAAGCTTATATGTGTCTATTTCAGTCATTCTAAATAGCCCCTTTTTTTTATTTATTTAGTACTTCACCGGATGGCCACTAATGTATGGATGGTCTTATAATATTTGGTACTACATAAAATTTATCCCAACCAATCGAGACCGTTAACTTTTATTTATTCATATTTGAACGGTTTCAAAATCCTGGTCCATCAGTGTACAAAGAATTGCCTTTGACCATGTTAAACGTCGCCATCTGTGTACCCAGAAAAAAGAAAACTGAAAAAGAAAGTTACATGTGCTGCCGTCTTTCCCGGTGGCGACCTTTCTTTTTCGTATTAGTAAGTGGTGGTTGCTTGCACAGCGGTCTTTTCCTGTTCAATACTCATAGGTTCGGTAACCGTTCTTTTTCGTATTAATTAGCGAGTCACACTCAGGGTGACTTTGGCATAGAAATAGGGCGCCATCTACCGTATTTTCTGTTGGTTAAAGAGCATGATGTATCTTATAATTTAATGATAAGATTGTGAGGTGTATTGATACATTAATCACTTATAATATACTGTAATAATATCTAATTTTAAAAAAATTTAAAAATATAATTAAATATATTTTAAAAATTAATTATCATATACTAACCGTATAAAATTATATTGACAGTATAAAATAATTTTATACTATCAATATAATTAAAAAAATTTTATCAGTATAATTTTACTTTGTCAGTGTAATTTTACACTAATAGTGTAAAATTATTTTATACTATCAGTATAATTTTATACTATTAGTGTATAAAAATTAATTTCTAAAAATCATAAAAATTTTATTAGTGTAATTTTATTCTGTCAGTATAATTTTATACTATTTATCAGTGTATAAAATTATTTTATATTATCATTGTAATTTTATATTATCAATATATAAAAATTAATTTCTAAAATATATTTAATCATATTTTTAAATTTTTTTTAAATTAATATATTACTACAGTATATCATAAATAATTGATATATCAATACACTTCACAAATCTCTACCATATGATGCGCTACGATCGTAAGGTGCACTAAATACCTTAGACTGCGAAGTGCATGGTAGAGGGGACCTAGAAATAGAAGTGGGAGAGAAATTTTTAATTTACACGTACATCTAATCCATTTTTTAAAATATTTTTATCTCTATACCAAAGTTACTCTCGCACACAATATTTTAGCCATTCATATGGTGAAAATTAAAGAGAAATATTGAATAATAATTCTTTGAATATGTTGCCAAATTTTCTAGCTATGTTGACGTTCTCGAGTCAGTGCTACTTATAAAATGGAGACGACCATGACTTGATCAATAGGCTCGTCGGAAATAAAGAATTTTCAGTTCAAACAACAACCTAGGCATGGTTGAAAAAAAAATTAAAAAAAAAAAGTATTTTGGGTGGTATAATTGTTTGTTTTTTAAGTTATCTTGTAAAACTTTTTATTATAAGCCATTTTGAAGACAAAATAAAATAATCTAAACACACAATTAATTATTTGGCATATATGATTTATATTTGTCACAAAATGCATAGAACTTGTAATTTTATAATCATCTTTGTTTGTATGTGTGTGGATGAACAATCATGAACTCATTTGTGTAAACTAGTTCATGGATTTAAAATTAATAATAAGAGACTACAACATTTATCCACAACGATATTCCAAAACTAAAAGGTATGTGAAACTCTTTATCAATATGAATTTTTGTGGTAGCTATTATTACAGTATATATATATATCCAGTTATCGGACACTACTTATCAGATGAATCAACGTACAAATGTGCTGTTCATTTGTATGGTGACGACGATTCAGCTTTTAAGAATAGAAGCTCAATTAGTAAAATTATTCTAACGTATTATTATCATAATACATAAAAGTTTATAACATGACAATTGATATAGATCCACTTAATTCCACCACAAAAGTTAATTCAAGAGTGGAGATTTGCAAATATATATATATATATAACACCCAAGACCTTCTTATTTAACCAATATGGGACTTGTATCATTCTTGACCCCTTTAGATTGTACGTCCACATACATAGGACCCAGCATTATTCCTGACCGTTCCCAACTCTTTTAGTCTGTATATATTGAACTGAGAATTGGGACCTAGTATCGTTTCCAAACATTCCCAACCCTTTTAGACTCTATATATGGAACAAAAAATGGAGAAGATGGTCCATTGACTAGTACAAAAGTAGGCTTTGATATCTTATAATATAGACATATCTAACTCCACCACAAAAGCTGTACAAAATTTTTTTAAAAAAGGGGAGAATGATTCGAGCTTCGAAGAGACAATTTGGTCATTCCAATATTGGAGGGCAGAATAGGGATATTGTCATGATCATGGATCCATATCAACAATATTGCTCTTTAACTTTTTTTTTTATGATGAAAATAATAATTGAAATGTCCTCTTAATCTTCACTGTGTTTGAAAATTAATGTCATATCAATGCTTAATGAATTTGTCAAAGACAAAATTTGACCGGTAATCTTGATTCCGTGTGAACAACTCACTTTAAGCACTCCATCTTTGATAATTGTCCCGATTCTAAAGTTTTACAGTGACTTGGTGTGAGATGCAAGTGTGGTATTATTTGATTAACGTGTTTTCCATCACATGCAAGTTAATGCAATTGAACATGATTACTCTAAATTTGTTTTTTAAAAAAGGGGGTCGAAACAAATTAAAGTCTTTTAGCTGTATTCCATTAAGTGGGGCAAGGCAAAAGTATGGCCATGAGAGGGCAGGAAGGAACTCTCAGATTCGTTGTTTGTTTCCTCCAGGAAAAGGCAGGGCTTAATTTCCTTTACAATTTAATTATAACGTATTTGATTTAGAAAATATATTAACATTTAATGATTATTTTCTTTTTTATATGTGGTATTTAATGATATATTTTCATGTTAGTTAAATTCATAATTTTAATATATTTTACTTTTAAATTAAATTTTCCCTTTTATTGATTCGTTAGGACGTTAGATAAGGATACTGGCAACAAAAAAATATAAAAAAAATTCATTGTGAGAAGTTATTACATGAAAAGTAAAGCTTTTCACAACATTTCATATATTAGAAATTATATATTTTTTAATTCTTGAGCTCTTGTTAATAAAGCTAGTATTTTTTATATTTTTTGAAATCACAATATGTTTTTACAAATTTGACTCATTTTAACTACTCATAAGATTAATTCTCATTCAACTATAGAAGTACAGAATTTTTTAAATGGTCAAAATTGCTTACTATTTCAATTAACCCCTTCTGAGTGCAAAACTCGTATTTTATAATAATGAATAAAATATATGCAATGTTGAAGTTTAACATCTTCTAATATATGATTTTGTTAATACATACTTCCAAGATACTTAGCATTGATTCAAGTCATATAAAGATAGATTTTCTCAGAGCATTAAATAAATTAAAACTTTTTAATTTTCAAACATACACACACATATACATATAGATCACTTATTAATATAATAATTAAAATATTGAATTCAGGTATTAATCACATTTAAAAGATTAAAATAATTGTTGATTTAGCTAGGTTGGTTAAAGAAAACAAGGACTTTCTTATTAATAAAAGGAGATGTGTCTGAAACATTTTAAATCTTTATTAATACTATTTTATATGTATTGAAATTTAATTTATATATGAGACATTCTCATAAAAAAAAAAATTCCAGACACAAATTGCAACCCAAACGAACAAAGACTCAGACTTGGTGAAGCATCAAACTTGTCATGGTGTGTACTTCTAAGTCCTAGGAACAATTTTTGGGAAAGGGGTCTCTCCATTGATATTTGGAAATTTTAACCGAAGGGTCGACTATTTTCTTCATTTTCTTTTTTTTTTTTAAGAAAAAAGCAAATTACAAATCACCAATCCCTTATAATTTATCTGATCCCCATTTTCCTTTTGGCATTACCCTTCACTCGAATTGACCCACATGAAGAAGGCGTCACTAATATTGTCGTGTTATTTTTCATGTATCCTATGAATAATAACATAATGATTTCCATAATCGAGCTTCTATTCTTATTGGCTGAATCACCACCATACAAATTAAAAAAATTTTATACAATAATTCAATCTAACATACATTTTATGATAAATGGTTATATATATCAAAACCAGAAAAAAGATATTTTGACATCTACTTTTGGACATACATACAAGCTGACAAATGTTCTAAAGAATGAAAAAAAGTTATTGAAAAAAAATGGAAAAGAATATATACCATAGACTCCACCTTCAATTTGTTTCCAGGTTCCAACATATAAGCTTTTTGTGCTATGTTGAAATATCAGTGCTCAATCCTTATACATGGAATTAAGTTATTACTTATTAGTCACATTTGAAAGATGAATAAATGGTGATTTATTTTCTTGGTTGACAAAAATTTAAAGGAGGACTTTTTTAATAGGGCTCGTGCTCAAGTGGATATTCCAAAAAGAGAAATGTTATTTTGCCCACTCTTTCTTCGACATATACGGTTGACACCGTATAAAGTAGTGGGAAAATGACAAAAGAGACGTAAAGCGGGCACAGATATACCGGTGGTAAAAAATGAAAATGAACAAAATTTCTCAAGTGAAAATTTCAAAACAGCATAGGGAAAAAACCCAACCGCATCTAGCTTCCCCTTCCTACCCCACATAGCTCCCGCGTTCTGCGCCTTCCATCTTCACTCTCATGTCTCTGCTTCATTCACCTCTGCTCCTGCATCTCTGCTCTATCCATCTCTACTCTACTCCCGTGTCCTGGTTTTTTTGTCACATCTGAAAAGCTCCCTCTTCTTCCTTCCTTTTATTTCTCATTTCTTTCTACTCTTTCATCAAAAGCTCCTAACCTATTTTACTTCTTCTTATCTTAGCAAGTGTGGCCATTCCCACCACCAAGGACGAAGATCTCTTGTTTGCAGGTGTTGTGTTCATAGTAGAAGTAAAGGTAACCTAACATTTTGCTCTTGATTTCAAACTCTTCCAACCTAGGAATTTAAGACTACTGATCTATGATGCTTCCCTCGTGTAAAGTGATCAAACGCTCTTAGGATGATTAGCTTTTGCCATTTTACTTTTATATTTGAGTAAGATAAAATGGTGCATATAACATGTTTGTTGAATGTTCTAATTGAAAAAAATTGTTATATTTATTTGTTTCTTTTATGTGTTTTGTGAAAGAATAGGTGCTTTAAAGAATGGACAAAAACATGCAATAAAGACAAGAGTAGAATGCAGTATATTGATTATATGGCAAAATGCTACAAATATGTTCTCTTCCCTTATATGAAAATGCTACAAGCGTCCTAGAGGCAGTTGTATCCCACCTAAAACTAAAGGTTTGTTGCTAGTTTCTATCTGTGTTGCATTCTATTAGTGTTAGGATGACTTGATATTTAAGGTATCTTTATCGCAATATTTACTTATTTACTTCTTCCTATTTATCAACACTCTGAATTAATTGAGATGGAAATTACCTACTCCTTGTATTCAACTTCTGATCATGTTATCACCGGCATATTTTTCGTATCATCATGATAACTTGTTCGATGTTGCAGCCATGGTGGATTGAGATGAGAGTAAAGATGAGGATAAGGAAATTCATAAAGCTCTGGCAACATCCATGGAAGGCATGAAAGGATCAAGTGCAGCGAGCAGAAGAGATAAGGATGCAGTTTTGCTATCAGGTAGCAAGAAATAGCCTTGCCTAAGTGGCCTACATATCTAGCCTTTCCTGAGGAAACTAAGGCTGAAAGAAATCTCCTATGTAGAGTTGGTGTTCGGCTTCCAGATGGACACCAGGTTCAGTGTAACTTCTTATGCACTAATCCAATTCAAGTAACACATATTGCTATCATAGACGTATAGGAATTGATTCAATGGTATGTTCTCATTTGTCTAATGGTTAGTCTTCTGGTTTCATATGATTTCTGTATGTTGCACATTTTCTTTCCCTTTGGAAGAACTGTTAGATATGATTGTATATCTGCTTATGTTTCTACCATGCCACACTATTTGGAACGGAGATTACTATGGAATATGATTCTGTGTGCATGTGTGAGAATCTTGATTATTTCCCAAAAATAGCTTTCTTTCTTGCTTTTTTCAATAATCAATATAATCTGGTATGTTTGGTAAAAAATGATTATAATTTTTAGCTTATTTTTAGCTTCACTGGACCTGCAGGTTTTGATGTTGCAAGAGAAATTAGAAGAGAAGGGTCAGGAGAGCCAATGACTAAAAGGTGAATTACAACAAAAAGGCTATATGGAGGATGGGAGAACAGAAGCCTTATCTAATAGAAAAAACACTGATGAGATAATACCGAGGGAAGATACTAATTGATATCACGTTAACTTCAATTTTTTTTTTTTGTTGGAAACAGTTAATTCCTTAGCTAGTTTTAACTAAAGTTTGCATTTTGTATTAAATTAAAATTTGTAATCCAAATTTTTCTTGGCAAATATGATTGTGAGTTTGCATGAGGAATGAGTTTGGTGTTTCTCTGTATGGAATTACAGTCCTTGTTCCTTCTCTATCATTAATTTGCCATGGCACTTGTGACAACTAGTGCATTTCAGAAATTTAAATTTGTCAATGTAGGTGGTTTTGCCATCTTAGGAAATCATTTGTTATTCAAGTTTTTGAGAAATTTATCCTTCTCAAGCTTCAGTTCTCATGTGTGAATACTAAAATAGCTAGGTGTTAATATTAGCTAGAATGATGACATCGTAATGGTGCATGGGACTTCTTACAGTTTCCTTGCAAAAGTTTGTTTTCTTGCTGAGGCCATATGCAAGTGACTTAGTTAAAAGCTAGAGTACCAACCAGCATTACTCCATAAGTTTTTTATTTTATTTCATTTTCTTTTCCTTTAACATGGAATTAGAGGTACAATAACTAAGTAACATCATATTTTTCTGCACTAGGTTGGTAACTTAGTACCAAAAGCTAGTAATTTTAGTTCAAAATGCTCGTAACTTTTTAATTATGCTAGTAACTTTTCAGGTTTTGAAAACATTAGAAGTCTTGAGATTATTAAGTAAACTTAGGTTATGAAGCAAGTTAATAGGATCCTTAGCACTACTAATGGATGAAGTGAGTCTAAATACCACATGAAATTAGAGATACAATATCTAAGTAACTTCATATTTTCTGCATTAGATTGGTAACTTGGTACTAAAAGCTAGTAATTTTAGTTCAAAATAATGGTAACTTTTCAATTATGCTAGTAACTTTTCAGGTTTTAGAAATTTTTGGAAGTATTAAGATTATTAAATAAATTTATGTCACGATATAAGTTAATAGGACCCGTTGGCACTATAGATTGATAAAATGACTCTAAACACAACATGAAATTGGAGATACAATGGAATCCTTGTCGATTATAGATTGACAAAGGCAGATTGAACACTGTGGAATTAGAGGTGGAATGACATAGAACCATAATTTTTTCCTACACTGGGTTAGTAACTTAGGCCCAAAAATTGGTAACTTCAACTCAAAAAGCTAGTAACTTCTTGAGAAAGTTGGTAACTTTTCAGATCTGTTGAAATTTGGAAGTATTGGAGTTCTCGATGAATTTTGTGTTACCGAACAAGTTAATAAGATTCCCTGTGATTATAGATTGATAAAAGGAGCCTAAACGCAGCATAGAAATAGAGGTGCAATGATTAAGAAGTATAATTTTTTTTTCCTACACGGGGTTGGTAACTTGGGCCCAAAAGCTGGTAAATTTAGTTTAAAAAACTAAAAATTTTTTGGTATTGGAAGCCTCTCCCCATGTGATCTAATATCCTAGGGTGCAATCTTAACATGTTTGGTTATATCAATCTATTCCCCAAGGCCAATAAAACCAAAATCCAAATTTCCTGATAAGTTACTAGCTTTTTAAAAAAGTTACTAGCTTATTGAACTAAAGTTACCAGCTTATTGACCCAAGTTACCACCAAGTGCAGAATCGAGAGGTGCTCACTTTGGCTTTGGAAGTTTCTTCCCATGTGATCTAATATCCTAGGGTGTGATTTTAACGTGTTTGGTTGGACTAATCTATTCCCAAAGATCAATAAAACTAAAATCCAAATTTTCTGATAAGTTACTAGTTTTTCGAAAAAATTACCAACTTATTGAACTGAAGTTACTAGCTTTTTGGCCCAGGTTACCAACCAAGTGCAGAATTGAGAGGTGCTCACTTTGGCTTTGGAAGTTTCTCCCCATGTGGTCTAATATCTTAGGGTGTGATCTTAACCTGTTTGGTTGGACTAATCTATTCCCAAAGACTAATAAAATCAAAATCCAAATTTTCTAATAAGTTACCAATTTTTTGAAAAAGTTACCAGCTTATTGAACTGAAGTTATCAGCTTTTTGGCCCAAGTTACCAACCAAGTGCAGAATCGAGAGGTGCTCACTTTGGCTTTGGAAGTTTCTTCCCATGTGGTCTAATATCCTAGGGTGTGATCTTAACGTGTTTAGTTGGACTAATCTATTCCCAAAGACCAATAAAATCAAAATCCAAATTTTCTAATAAGTTACCAATTTTTTGAAAAAGTAACCAGCTTATTGAATTGAAGTTACTAGCTTTTTGGCTCAGGTTACCAACCAAGTGCAGAATCGAGAGATGCTCACTTTGCTTTGGAAGTCTCTCCCCATGTGGTGTGATCTTAACATATTTGGTTGGACCAATCTATTCCTAAAGATCAATCAAACCAAAATCCAAATTTTCTAATAAGTTACTAGCCTTTTAAAAAAGTTACCAGGTTATTGAACTGAAGTTACCAGCTTTTTGGCCCAAGTTACCAACCAAGTGCAGAATCGAGAGATGCTCACTTTGCTTTGGAAGTCTCTCCTCATGTGATTTAATATCCTAGGGTGTGATCTTAATGTGTTTGGTTGCACCAATTTATTCCCAAAGACCAATGAAACCAAAATCCAAAGGTTATGATACAACTATGGTACACTTTGGCAATATTTAATCAATCATAAATATTATCAAAGGTTATGATAAACTTGTGTTGATATGACTAGGCTAGGCTACACTAGACATACATACAACTACAAAATTTGAAATATTTTAATAGTATTTCAACGAAACTTGGGTACTTGTATTGCTTGATGTGCTTGGCTTTAGCAAGAGTGATTAACATATTTGCCATGGGAACCATCTCTAACACATATCACAATAGATCCAAAATTCATCATTTGCGTGAAAGCTGCAAGTGCCACATGTTGCGCCTTATTCGTCATCATCATCATCTTTTCCACACTTATCCTCTTCTTTGGGTGCAAAAATCTTTGCTCCCTTGGCCTGAGACTCGAATTGATGGGACTGTTAAAAGACAGCAACCAAATAGGAAGAACTAAATGACTTTCAACATTTAGGCAGTGATAGAAAATAAAGTAAGAACATGAAATTGAAGACTGAACACCACCTTTCCACTTAATTTATTTTTGTTGCCATTGTTCTGAGCAGCTAATTGATCCTTTGATTGCTTAGTACTTCCTGTCAAAGCTTCAAAGATGGCTGGCAGATCATTGTCTTTTCCTGTAAAAATCCATTTAAACCAAAATCATTAGCATCTCATAAAAGTAGTATCATATTCAAACAAGCAATACAATATTTCATGATTTATGGCAATATATTTTTTTAAAAAATAAAATCTAGCAATAAACATTGTTTCTTTGGAGCTCTAAAGGAATACGACATTTCTATTTCCTCTTCTTCCAACCCCTAAGAAGCAGGAAAAAAATTATCATCGAATCTTTAGTAAGCTATTTGATTTGACACATTAGCAATATTCTCTGCACTTTTCAAACATCCACATAGTAGACTTTCCATCATTGACTCTACAAACTATCCTCTAAAATGAGAAATTACATATTAGGATACGTAACAATCATGTATTCTGCCATTCAGCAGCAAAATCAGATGTTCTCTTAAGTACATCATCATCCAAACTTTCCATCATACTGGAGTAACATACACCCCAATATCACCTTCTAATTTCCTTAGAACTCAGAAGACTCTTTTTAAAGTGATTCCTAAATTCCACTTTTAATGACATTTCTGTAGGTTGTATCTATGCAAGGATATGACTCAATTCAATCAAACCAAAGAACAAACCTTTTATCATGTATTGAATTTGACTCCACTTTTTGTAAACAATTCCCTGAGCTTTTCTATTACAAACAAGTGTCACATTTTTTAGGCATTCTAATCTTAAATCTTTGAGGCAAATTACCGAACACTTGTGCAACAAGAAGACCACATAACTAGGGAGCAACCATAACAAAACCAAACCAAAATCCAAAATGAAACCAAGAACTAACCAAAATCCATTAAAGACAGAAAAATACTAGATCTTGAATTTAGCCAACATCAACCAGTAAAAGAAACTCCACATAGATTAAACCAATAGCACCAAGGTTCAAATATCATCCATCCATCAGAATGAGCATAGTCACCAATGTGTTGCGAGTATTCAAACTCCATTCCATTAATTATAATAAATCAATATTCTAATAAAACACAGACATATGATTTAGAAAACTAAAATGAGAGCACTAGAACAAATATTACCTCCTTGCTCTAGCTTTGACACCTTTTTCCCATATTAGGTAAGTTCTGAGCAAAAGTGGCAAGTCTATGTGTTATATAGATCATAGTGCATAAAACAGTAACGAGAAAGCATGAAAACAATTAAGAAAAAAACACTTTTCAAAGAATAAGAATATAGAAGTACTAAGCCAATGTTCATTCTTCTCAGAGATGTCATGAAATCTATAGCTAGCAAATTCAATTAAAATCAAAACTAGGAGCTATTGTAGCTTTGTAAGTAAATAATTTTGAGTGATATATATATATATATATCATGACTTAGGAGGAACCAATGTTCATATATACAGAAGAACTTAGATAATATTTCAAGCAAGGAAAAATTGCATTGTGTCATTTGCTACTAACTATTGGAGCTTGTAAATTCCTCCAGAGTGATGAAAATTCAAGGATGTATGTAGTTAATATTTTTACATTATTTTGTCCAACTAGTGAAGCAAACTATTCAATAAGACTTGAATTGGAACTATAACTAAGGAAGCATGCCATGTTTAAGAAAAATAGTTACGATTAAGTTGGGGTATATATATTCACTGTTGACTTGGACCTTATATAGATCAAGCCAATAGGGTGCTGTATACGGTGGACACTTTCCTTTTCTGACTTTGACTCTGAATCTAAACCCCATCGATCTCTCCCATCATCATTGTCCCTGCGTTCATCAACAGGAAGCATCCAGAAATCTTCCTCTTCCATGTCACTGTCCTCATTAGAAGGCTTCTTAACTTCAGAAATAATCTCTTCAACTTCTTCTTCCTCTTTTTCTTCTTCTTTTTCCCACCATATGCACTTTGGGGATCTTTTAAACACTTGTCACCTTCCATTCCATGACTCGACAACTTCTATTCTTCCTCTTGCTCTATTTACATAAGCTAAAATGCATTAGTTGATGGAGCATTACAAAACCCCTATGCATTACAGATCATAAATTTTGCAAATCCTAGTAGCAACACTGAGTCTCATTCCAGGATATTCAAACCAAAAACTCAATGAATAGAAGACATCACTACTAACCTAATTTATTGAGAAACCTTTTCCCACTCAAATGCTTCCAGATATTTTTCTCTGAATTATTGACGTTGTCTCCAGTTAACTTACATATCAACTTTGAATTGGAAGGAGAAACCAATAGCTACTGTAATATATTATCACTTACCATTGAAGATGAAATTGTCAAGGTATAAATAGAGTATGGCAGACAAGTAACATAAAAGTGAAAATATTTTCACATTTTTTTTGGTCACATAATATATATTTTCATATAATTACGGTAAAGAAACCGCATATTCCAATTCAAGAAAATCAGTAACACTCCAAACACAAGCAATAGCAAATTCTAAACATGATTGAAAAGGTGAAAAAGGGGATTATTTACCAGCAAAAAGGGTCTTGCTTGAACATATTGAAAGGGGGTTTATTATGGGACAAGGCAAAATCAATGAGACCCAAACGGCATTTTTTGCTGCAAGAGTAGGAGTCTATGTCCTTGGAGAGGACCTCATGCTCAGTCTCTATGCACTTGAACCGCCTATTTCCCAGCTTGCTGAAGGTTGGCAACCCGACTCGGTTGCCCCCTTCCTTCTTCTGATTCTCTTCAATGGTCGCCATGCCCGTTTTGCAAACTCGAGCCAAACAACCAAAGAAAGGTTGTTGAGGAATGTGGAACCTGTTTGATAAGGAATGCCTTAAACTTCATGGATGGGATGGAAATTACTATGTAGATTGGTGGAAGTAGTGGCAGTGTGTGTGTGTGTAAGGGGAATGGAATGGGGGGAAATGACGGGGGTTGGGTTTTTTTTCTTTTCAAATTTTGTACTTCATTTTTATTGAATTATTGCTGCCGTATGTGAGAAGTTGTCTCCATACGCTTTTTGTCATTTTCCTTCTTTAGATACGGTGTTTGGCGTATATGTCGTGAAAATCGTGGTTCAAATAACGTTTCTCTTCAAAAAAATATCCACACATGCTAATATGAGGTGTCAGTCTCAGATCAAATTAGTCTAGGTTAAGCCTTAATTTTTTGAGTTTCATGATAGACACCTCTTCACTTTCTCCCTTTCCCTTCCATCATCTTCTCCGTCACCTTTGTCTTTACTCTTCTTCTCTCTTCTATCCCACAGTTAGGGTTGAAAGTGAGCCGAGCCGAGTTCAAGCTTATCATAGCTCAAGCTCGGCTCAAGAGTATTAAACTTGGTTCAATAACAAACGAGCCTGATTTAAGGCTCAAGTTCGACTCGCTAAAAGCTCATCGAACTCGAGTTAGCTCATTTAGATATAAATTGAGTTCTTTTTTTTGTTATAAGTACATAATCTATTTTCAACATAATTTATATATCATACATATGATACAAAATACTTTATATATATATATATATATATTATTGAGCCAACTCATGAACTATTGAGTTAAATATAGCAAAGTTCAAGTTTGACTTATTTAATAAATGAGCTAAAATCCTTAACTCAAGTTTAACTCATGAGCTTATCTTACCAAACTATTAACAAATCGAGTCAAAAATAACTTATGAGTTGACTTAAGTCACTCCTAGCCCTTATTATAGGCCCCTCTATTCCAACCGCACCACCACACCCATACTCCTTCATCATCGTTGAGATCGCACCGTCCCTGACCTTTGTTGCTGTTGAGCTCGGTCACCAATGCCCACTCACCACGAAATGGCCTCACAAGCCTTGCCCGAGCGCCTCTTTGCCCACCCCTCTATCGCTTCCTAACCACCGCCTATCTATCCCCTAAAGGAGGAGTAGCCACCACCACCACCACCTCCCTCTCCTTCCTCACATCCCTAGCTCTGTTTCTTCCATGTATCACTCTCACCCCTCTACGTAGAACTGACTCCATCTACGTCTTTACGTTTCTCGTCTTTCCTTGAATTTGTGTTTCTCAGTGTTTTGGGATAATGGGGTTTAATGGGCGTTCTTCGAGTTTCATTTTTTTATCTTGATTTTTATGTGGGTTGGGAAAATTTCATGACTTTTTGGGTTTTGGGTGCGTATTATCTGCTACGTGTGCTAATATTTCTGAATGTTTTGCCCTCTTTTCTTCTTAATTTGCTTAATCTCTTGATTGTCGGTTGGGGGGTTTAATATTCGTTTTATTTGAGTGATTGGATACGATGTTGATATTGAAATTGTATGGAGTTTTGGTGATGTATGTTAGAGTTGGCAGTTTGTTTTGTTGTTCCATGGTGATTTACCTTCTCTTGTTGGTTTGTTTGGAGTCTTATTGGGGCCATTTATTGTCGGCGAGGAGACGGAAGGGGAAGCTGAACGTGGTAGCATCGATTGAGGAGTTTGAAACTTGCCCTGTGAGATTTTCCAGCAAGCTTGTGAGGGGGGACGAAGGTGCTGTGTTTGAAGGACAGGATTTTGAGAAAGAAGCACTTGAGGAGGGATTTTGAGGGTTTGGTGGTGTCCTGAAACGCGCGATGGAGGGCATGAAGATGCTGTCGAGGACGTTGCGTTTTTCAACCCTGAAGTTGTCAAAGAGAAGCACCTATGGTAAAACAGAAAAATTTTGCTCTACCGTAAGATTTGCCATATGGCTTGATTTGGGAGAGCCACGTCACATATGCAAGGGTGAATATATTTTTAGGTGTCCACCGAAGTCTGACCCTTCTAATAGATACAAAATCACATCATGAACGAACAAATTACGAAGACTTGAAGAAATTAACGTCATACTTACCGTGTTGACGTGGGGAAGGCTTCAGATCACATCCTTCTTGTGGCTTTTTAGATCTAACTTGTTCCAATGTTCCTGCAGTTTTCAAATATATAATTAATAGCCTTATTTTTTTACGATAAACTGAAGCTTCAACCACTCAACCAGGAGGGAAGGGAGCTATGAGAAACAAAACATAAGTAACATAAGTGACACCAGTTCACTAGTACATATCACCATGGTTTTCAGCAGAGAAAAGCCACATGACTGAAAAAACCAACCCAAAAACACACAACTCAACACAAAAACAGCAACTAAGCATCGGAAACATCAAAAGTAGCATAACAGCAAAAAGAAAACAGCAACTATGCAGCAGAGAGTAACAGTAAACACAAATCACCGAGATCTCCATGGAAACTTCCACTTCCTGATAGCATCTGGCTCTGCAAGATCCAAAACATACTTATGGATCCACCTTTTTAACTAGAAATCCTGCCTGGTCTTGATCTTAATTAATAGCCTAATAATGGTTCATGATATTAGTTGTCTTAGAGGAAATTTTTATTTCATTTATTTATTTCATTTATCTATTTTTAAAAAAAATTAAAAATATTAATTATTCTTTTAAAACTTAATTAATTCATTTTTGCTTCTAGATATTTCTAAATGTAATGAGAAACCATTGACCACGGAAGATAGTAATTTAATTAAATACGATTATATTTTTTTTCTAATTTATTTTTTATTTTTAAATTTATCCTGTAAATTATAAATATTTTAAATTTATTCTCTAATTTTTAAAAATTGAATATATTGATCCCCTTTCTAAACAACGTTACTTACATTAATAAAAAAATTTTATTTGACATACAAATTAATAAAAATAATATATATGATATTTTAATAATAAATTATATTTTTAAATTTATCCATTAAAAACAAATAATATTTATAAAAAAATTACAAAAAAGATAAGTATATTTATTTTTTAAAAGATTCGTCCTCGAATCATATATGCATTTACACGGTTTAGACTTTAGACTTTGTCAAAAGGTGCATGTGTATGTGAATGCAGTCAACTAGATTAAGGGCTTGGATTATGCATGTGTATCAGTTGTAGCATAGTGTTGTACCATGATATCAAACTCTGTGAGTGCTGTGTAGGATTTTTAAGCACTAAGGAAGCATAGGAGCCAGACGGTGAGGTCTCGCGCAACGGTCCATGTTTCATCAAAAGCAATCAATCAATCATGTATGTTGGACGGTGACCAAGTTCACGTGCGCTTTTTGCTCAGTTTCAATCGCAGGAATTCAACATCGATTCTAATTATGCTAATTAGTGCTTAAGCATAACAATGTTGAGGAAAACCCATTCCACAGCCACTCTCGCACATAGATTTCGCGTAATATTTCCTTCTTATGCAAGCACTATAGGGCACAACAACTCAATAATTATATTATTGGGTTTATCATATAGAAAAATTCTTGGATCTATCTTAGTCATATAATGATATAAATCAATGTTTGGCATGTGTTAATTTATGTTAGTCAAGTTAAAACTTTGTTTCTAGTTATTAGCAAAATTTTGCACATATCAAATATTGGTCTGCAAGCCTAAGGTAGGAACTTTCATCCAAGAACTTCTATTGTGATATAATTAAAAAGACACAAGGTAGACAGCAAATAATTATGCCCCCGACAGTATCTGATTATTGTGAAAATCTCACCAGCTAAAGGTGTGTTTTATATATGATATATGTGTAATGGTTATTAGATTACGAATGAATTATTAGATTATGTATGAATTATGTGTACGGAAAAAAGGCATTGATACGGCTCCACACATTCGGCAGGGGTGTTCATAATCCGGCCCAGCCCAGTCCAAAGCTCATTGGATCGGATTAGGGTTGTGAAATTTGACTCGATAAATTTTTCGAACTGGATTTGGGTCATACTTTGGGTTGGTCTAACCCGATCCAAGGTTAAATATTTTTTAAAAGTTTTTATTTTTATTTTTAAAAATTATGATAACTTATAATACTTTTTTACTTCAATTATTACATTTAATATAACATGATACTATTTTTATCTAGAAATAATTTATTTTGAAATATGTGTTGTAAAATATCTTGTGAATTTTATTTTTTACTTCTAAAATTCTATGACTTTATTATGTATAAGGTCTAAATATTTATATATTTTGTAAATATCAGGTCAACTCGGTTTGACTCGATTATTAATCGGGTTATTATCAGGTCGAGTTTAGATTCAAAGAATTGACCTGATCACAGAATTGGGTAGGGTTCAAGTTTGGTCTAACGTAGCCTAACCCATCCTTTGTACACCCCTAATATTAGGATATAGATTTTTTTTATCAGCATGTGTATTTTGTTAAAATGGCAATCTAAAAACCCAACAAACAAAATACTTATAATCAGGCCAGGTTAGGTCCATTACAAAGCAATTTTTGCCTAATTCGTCAACTCCAATATGGAAATTTGATATGGCCCAAAAGTAAACCTAATCATATATTCGCTTGAAGCCTAATAATTGACCAAAATAAATGAAGCCTAATATGGAGCTAATCATTGACCTAAAAAAAAAAAAGGGAAGAGCTAATCAAATTATACAATCATTATGACAAAACCCTCAAATTGGTCCCTTTTGAATTTTGTATCGGGCAAATTGGTGCCTCTAGAAAAAAAAAATACTCCTTGTGGTACCTGACAATTAAAAATATTGGACAAGTTAGTCCTTCCGTCAAATCTGCCTGTTAAAAACACTAACGTGGCTGCTAAGATGCTGACTTGGTCCGTTAGAGTGCTGACGTGGTCTGTTTTATGTCATGTCAGGAAAAAATAGAACAGATTAGTCTCTCAAGAATTTTAAAGAGTTCAATTTGATCCCTATCATCATCTTCCTCCTTCTCAATCCCCAAAACCCAAATCTCATCTTCCTCTTTTTGGTTTCACCTTGCCTTTTTCTTAATTTCTGCCTTCTTCTCCTTCTTTTTTTTCATCATCATTTACTCTAGCAACTTATCCATTATCTCATATTTTTCTTTCTTTTACACTCATATTGCTTCTACTCTTCACCCCATTTGCTCAAACACCCTTTTTTCTCTGCTAAAACACAACTCAGCAAATTACCATTGACTACTACCATGAGCATCGTAGAAAATTTACATCAAATTCATAAAGTAGCATCATAAATTTGATAAAACAATTTGAAACTTGATATTGTAGAAACCTATGTATAATTTATATATGCCAAAAAAGGAAAGGAGATTCCAAAATGGAAGCTTTTCATATTCTTAGGGAAGATAACTGCAAAAGATGAATGTTAGTGTTAAAATTCGGAGCCTTAGATGGAGATGGGACCTACATTAGAATAAAGTGAGCACAACTTTAAAGAAACTAAAGAGCCTTGAAAATGACATTGTAAATTGATTCCAACAACAAGAGGATTTAAAATACTACACCAATAAAAGGAGAATGAAACGGACAAAGCAAATTCTCAACAACGCAAGTCTTGAGCCTTGAACTTGCACAATATTGATGATGGCTTAAAAGTTAGCTTGGCATTTTCTATATCAAAGAGAGTATGAAAGAAAAATCTAAATAAACCAAACAAAGTAAAAATGGGGTAAAGCTCATATTTAGAGCAGGGCAATGTTCAACTTGAATGTACTAAATCTCACGACCCCAAATAGATGTTTTCTTCCTTCTTCTTTTTTTCCTTTCTTTTCTCATTAGTCAACCGATTAACAAAAAATGGACAAGGCTAAAAGGAGGAAAGAAGGAGTAAAAGAACTTTAGGAAATGACAACACACTTGTTACAACATAGTTGTTAAGTTGATGGTGGGTTAGGAAATGATATGAAATTGAAGAGTTTGAGTCTCTGTAAGGTGTGAGTGAAAATGGGGTGGCTTGGCTTCAAGGGTGCTTTTGAGCTTGCTAGGTTTATATTTGGAGCACAAAAGGAACAATAATCGGTAAAACTGGATGAGAATGAAAGCGGAGGGGAAAAAGATGTTTGAGCAAATGGGGTGAAGAACAAAAGCAATGTGAGTGCAAGAGGGTGAAGAATATGAGATAATAAGTTAATTACCAAAGTAAATGATTATGAAGAAGAAGAAGGAAGAAGAAGTAAAGTACAGAATCACAAAGCAAGACCAACCAACAAGAGAAAGAGGAAGATGATATTTGGGTTTTAGGTTTTGAGAAGGAGAAAGATGATAATAGAAATCAATTTGAACTCTTTATAATTCTTAAGGGACTAACTTGTCCTTTTATTTGTTGATGGATTTGAGAAGGAAGAAGATAATGATAGGGATTAAATTGATCTCTTCAAATTCTTAAGGGACTAATGAGACTTTTTTTGCTGACGTGGCATATAACGGACCACGTCAATGCTCTAATGGACCAGATCAACATCTTAATGGCCACATCAATATTTTTATCGGAGAGATTTGATGGAGGGACTAACTTATTCGATGTTTTTAATTGTTACGGACCACGGGAAGGTTTTTTTTTTTTTTTCCAGAGAAACCAATTTATCTTATATGAAATTTAAGAGGGACGAGTTTAAGGATTTTATCCGAGTATTATTATTCCCTGGTAGTATCAATTATCAAGTAAAGAATTATGAAATTGAAGTCCCGTCGATCCCAAAAAAAAAAAAAAAAATCCTGAGTCTATTCCTGTCCGTTACTCTTTCTCTTGTGATTAATATTAAAGTAACAAATTTATATATTTCAAAACGTTATCAATTAAGCAAGCAAGAAAAGAAAACTATTAACGATTTACAATATTATGATAGTAATTATCCAATTATAAAATCAAAACAAAAGAGACAACGAAGGAAGTTTTGTCTTGCGAGATTGTTTCTAGGCTTTAATTTTAAAAGATTGTTAGTGTAAAATATTTTATACAATTAATCAATTAATCAATTAATTACTATAAGAATAACAAAATATAATTGAATGATAATGTAAAAAGTTATATATATAGATAAAAAGGTTATACTCTTATTTCTATTGAATTATCGTTAATATCATTAACAAAGGAAAAAGGTCAGAAACGTAGAAATTCTGTTGAGTGTAGAAAATTGGATTTACCACTCTAGATTTTTTATTAAGCGATAATTTGAGATCATACCTAAGATTGTTGGCGGAAGATTCGTATATTCTCCTCTCCATCTCACAATTAATACCTAACTTTCTAAGTCAATCAGAGTAACATAGAACAATTGACTTTTGAAGCTATATGGTCAATGACTTCTTCACGCAAAGTCGACTCTAGCAAAAGATTTATCCAGCATAATTATCTGTGTTTGTTTGTTTGTTTTTTTTTTTTTTCGGTCGTGCATTAGCTGCGTCTTGATCATATATAAATAGTAACGCAGAACGAGACCATAAACGTTTATAAAATATCAATTTTGTTAATCAAATTAAAGAACAAGTAGCGGAGAAGAAGGTCTACCTCGAGAAGAATATATATTAATATATAATAGCAAAATACTGATAATGATTCTTTGTCATTTAGCAGTTATAGAAGGGGTTTTTTTGGGCCAAAAGTTGTACTAGCAAAATGGATAGTTCTCAATGCTTATTGGAATATAATTATACTGATAATATATTAAAATTAATATTTTTTAAAATATTAATTTTTTTTAATAATGTGAACATATAATTAAATGATAATTTGATAATATATTAAGATTAATTTTTTATATTTAAAATTGGATATTTTTATATTTTATGTATTAACGGTATAAAATGGCATTATACTGTCAGTCAATAGAATTTTAAAGAATTATCATGTCAAAGAATTGACATCTCACATGATTTGGCAATTTTTTAAAATTTTATTGACTTACAGTATAAATTTATATTATATTATCAGTACATAGAAATTAATATCTTATTTCAAACTTATTATCATCCATGAAATATAAAACACTTCAGCCAATTATTGGTTAACTCAGTTGGTACCTGAATCCCCATTCGTGTCCTTGGCAGCCACACTTTTGAGTCAATTCGCCCAACCCAAGTTAATCAATGATCTCCAGAAATAACCCAAAAGAACAAAAGAAAAATATTTTTGAACCCTAAACAATCGTATTATGAGTGTGAGTAATTAAGCGTCAAAGTGCTTGGTATCCAAATGAGATAGGTGTATTGTATTATGTTACAGAAATGTTATATTTATTTAATGTTACATTTTAATTGTCAAATATCATATCTAAAAATTAAATGTTTGTATGGCTTGAATTTCTAGGTTAGCAACAGGGACGATTTTGTTCCCCACCTTCTTGTGATTTTCCTTCCGTTAATGGATCATGCATGTGATTGTATTGATGTTACATTGATATGATTAAATACCAAAAGAGAAATGTTTTGGGGACTCATTTTTCATGGGACACCGTGCCGACTCACACCCCATCTTATCACTTCTCATACAAAAAAGATGCTTCGGAAATAGATCTCAATAAGGTTGAACTATGCCTTCTGTGCTCCAAAATCTAATATTAGCATGTTTGGATATGCGTTTGGGAGGAATAGAATTGATTTTGACCCCAAAATTGATTTTGTCAAATTTTTATGTTATTTGGTTTATAGAAATCAAAATCAATTATTGCCTTTAAGAAAAGTAAAAATTTTTTACTTTATCTTAGAATTATTTTTAAAAAAACTACCAAACATAAATCACTTTACCTCAAAATCGATTATAATCAAATCAATTCTAACAAAATCTATTATATCTAGAATCAATTATACCAAAGCATAACCAATCGCGCTATACAAAGTATCACATGCATACCACGGTTTTTGCAATTATAGGAAGTCACTCTTGCTAATTAACATGCCGTTTACTAGATTAAGTTCGTGAGTCTGGCATTGCTTATCTAATTACTATTTTAAGTGTCACTTCTTTGGTAAAGCTTATGATCAATTTAAATTTTAGCAGATTATATATATTATTGAGATTAGTTATAATTAAGTATATTCATAAATATATAATGTATGTAAAAACAAAATGCTTTATACTTGATAAAAATAACTCGCTACTAGAAATTTGTTAAAAACTGACGGGTTTTACCAACGACTATAATCCGTCACAAATATCGATGGATTATCCATTGGTAAAATTAAATAAATTATTGACGTGGAATTTTGTTGACAACTTAACATTTCGTAAGTAAAATTGTTGATAAATGCTTGTGCCTAATGGCGTTAAACCATTATTGATAGAAAAATCATCAGTAAGTAATTATTATTATTTTTATTTAAAAACTTAAAACGTTACTGATAAAAAATCCGTTGGTAAATTAGATAAAATAAATATTATTTAATTATTTAATTTTTTAGAGTTTATTTATAAATTTTACCAACGAAAATCCATTGGTATTTGAAATTTTGCAATTATCGCTAGAGGCTCTCTAGTTTCCATATTACTGACGGATTTTCCATCTATAATGGATGATTAATAAAACGATTCATTTTATTATCATTGTACCAATGGAAAATCAGTCGATAATATATGATTAATGAAACGAATTGTTTCATTAAATTATTACTAATGGAAAATCCGCTAGTAATAATGAAAGAGAGCGTTAAGACGCAAATGCCCCCTTCTTTTTCCTCATTCTCATTACACTCTCTCTTTTTACTCACACTCTCTCGCCCCCATTTATGGCCCCAGTCATTTTCTTGGTGCCAAAGCATCTATTTCGCCATTAGAGACTATCATTGTGTTTGTGGTATGTCAATGAATGTTTTAATCGGTTTAATTTTTTTTATATAGTCTCTTTTTTTATTCTATTTCTTTATTCAAAGTATTTAGGTTCTAAATTAATTAACCAACTTAATTTGTTGTGTTGATAGTTAAAGATCTTGTTTGGAGCACTTGGTGATTGGTGCATTAACTGATTGGAGTGAGTTAGGAAACTTTAGGTATGTATATTGTACCCAATTTTAAACTTTATATTTTTTGAAATATTAGAGACTTAAAATTTCTAAGATAGAGTTATAGGATGAAAGAAGAAGAATGAGATTGCATGACTTGGGGAAAGGCTTAGAGTTCTTTCACATTATTTAAATTATGTGCTGTGGTGTTGTATACCTACATGATGTAAAGTAAGAGGATGCACTCTAAAATGATTTTTAGGATTAATTAATTAATTTGTGTGACTACATATGTTTGTTATTTGTGTTTGACTGATGAAATAATTTCTGAAATGGCTCCTAAAATAAAGGGAGACTCTGCCTAAATTTTTTTAATCATTTAGAATATTATTTGAATTAAATAATTATTGTAATGAAATAAGTAATTATTAGATGTGTTTAGGGGATGAATTAATTTTTGTGGAGAATCCTAATTTAAGAGAAGACTGCCTAAATCTTTTTAAACACTATTTAAAAATATTGGTTGAATTAAATAAATGTTAGAAGTGTACATTAAAATATTGCTATGAATTAAAAAAATATTGTAATAAAAATTAGTCCTAATTTACGGGAGACTCTGCCCAATTTTTTTTATTGATATGTAATTTTATTGCTTTATAAGTGTGTGATATTGTTGATATACAAAATATTTGCTTCAAATTGAGTATAGATGTATGATAAATTGCACCAAAGTTAGGGGAATTAAACTAGAATTTTATGAGGGAGTTGAGAAATTCACAACAGTTTGTATTCGAACAGAGCGGTTTACATGTGAAAGGACATCAGTTAGGTGTCCTTATCGTAAATGTAAATGTAGGAGATTTTTAGATATAGTCCATTAGATATAACTTATATAAGGATGGGTTTAAGCTTGATTATTGGGTTTGAATTAAACATGGGGAAGCCTACCACCAAAGAATAAATTTGGTGTCGATTATGTTGGAAGAAGTTCGACTAGGGTCCATGTAAGTAACAAAGAAGGTGGTAATGTCATTTGGAAAGATAACCTTAGTCATTATCAAGGAATGATTTTTGATGCTGCTGGCATGAGTTTGGAATGTATATCGAACCTTCGGAAGAAGTTCTCAATCCGAATGGTGAGAGATTTTATAGTTTGTTAAATGCAGTAAAATAGGCCTTTATGGGAAGGGTATGTGCATTCTCAATTTCTAATGGAAAGAATGTTAAGTAATAAGTCAAAGGCAAATCAAAGTCAAAGTTCTTTTGATCAATGGGTTTCATTGATGAGTGAGATTAGTCCACAACCAGAAACTATCTTAAAGGATTTTTACCAAGCCAAAAGGTCAATTTCTAAGCTTAGGTTGAATAAGTGAAGATTGATTATTGTTTGAATGGGTGTATGCTATATTACAAAGATGATTCTATCTTGACTCATTATAAATTCTGTGAAATGCCTGGGTTTAAGTCAAAGAAAGGGGGAAGTATGACATATAAGGATATTCCGTATAAAAGATTACACTATTTGCCCCTAATCCTAAGGCTTAAAAGGTTGTATGCATCAATGAATTCAACACCTTGCATAAGATGGCACTTTGAGAATTGAAGGAGTGATGATATAATGACAAATCCTTCTCGTGATAATGCTTAGAATCATTTTGATCGAACCTATCATGATTTTGCATCTGATCCTCGCAGTATTAGGTTAGGGCTATGTGCCAATTGTTTTACTCCTAATAATCAATTTAGCAAACCATATTTGTGTTGGCCTGTGGTTGTTACTCCTTATAATCTTCCCATCTAAAATATACAGGAAAGATCCTTACATACTCTTAATTTACATAATCCCTGGTTCCAATAATCCGAAGGCCAAGATTGATGTTTATCTACAACCTTTAATTGATGAATTGAATGAGTTATGATGTGATGGTATTTTGACTTATGGCATCTCAATCAAGTAGAATTTTAGGTTAAGGACGACATTAATGTGGACCATAAATGAATTTCTAGCTTACGGGATGTAGGAGAATGCAATGAATAGGCCACCGACTCAGGGGAAGCTGTTTCGAGAGACCCACACCCAGAAGCAGAACAATTCCTAGTGGATTGATACTCAATTGGAGACTACTTACATAAATACTTATAATTTTAGTATTTAATACTTTTAATTTATTATATGTATTATTCCTTAAATCTAATTTATTTTGTTTCTTCCAATTATAGCATGAGTTTACCCAGCGACTAACCGAGGCATGATCGCAATAGCTGTAGTTGGGGAATAGGAGCATTCTTGCTGGCTCGCTTATTAGTGACAACAAGATATGGGGCCAGATGGTCGGCAGACGCTACAAAGAGTGGATTTATGGTATGGGGATTTCTTAAAGCAGGTCATATTCTTCAAGCTATGTCTAGAGTTAGGTCTGCTGGGACCGATGAGGAGGACATTTGTGATCGAGTTCATGCACTAAATGAATCAGTGTAGAGGCAGCTTGAGAAGGCCGATATGAGGTACATGAAGCTGTATCAATGGCACGAGAGGGATAAGGAATAGTGGACATAGCAGATGCAGTCCATGGAGCAGAGGATGACAACATGTACAACTACTTCGAGCAGATGTAAAGCGGCAGCTCATCGTCCTATGCACAGCCTCCACTACCTCTGCCCCCACCTCCATCGCCTCCACACTCTCCACACAACCACACATCCGGAGACGATGACGACATTTTGGATATTGAGGATGACCAATATTCATAGTTTTTCGGATTTTTTTTCTATTTTTAGAATTATATTGTGACGGTTTTGTTTTATTGCTTTTGTTATTGATAGTTCTTATTTTAATTAATAGTGTATATTTTATTATATTTTTATTTATATGGATTTGTGAATAATTAAAAAAATAATTTTAAATTTTAACAATATAAACCAGAAAAAAATAAAAAATCTTTATGTACCGACAAAATTTCTGTCAATAATTATATATATTAAAATCTTATTTTTATATTGCCGATGAATAATATGCCGGTAATATTTTTAAATTATAAAAAAGGATGTAAAACTATCGACAAATATGCTGACGGTAATAATAAATAATTCGTCAATGACAATTTTTAACTTTATTATTACCAACGTTGTTTTTATTTTACCGATATATTTATTCAATCGGTATAATTACATAAATTATCGACAGATAAGCTTTTCTGTTGATAATATTTTTTTTTTAATTACCGATGCATATATTACCGACACATCCTATTCGTTGGTATTTCTTATGTAAAAATATTTGCCTATGGATTTTGTCTACTTTTGTGTCGGTAAATTTATCAGTGAGTAGCGCATTTCTACTAGTAACTTGCAACTTAGAAATTATCAATTGTGAGGACCACTTATACCACAATAACACCCTTTTCAAAAGACATGAATTGACCAGAAATCAGTCTCATTGTAACGCGTGATATTGTTAATATTCCTACAATTAACTAAGCAGTTGCTGCATTACTCTGTCTCTCTACATATATATTTATAATTATATTTATAATTAATACAGCAATAAAGCATTTCTTGCTGCACGTGTATAGAATAGTAGTCAGAAGACAAGAAGAATTTGGAATTTCTTCGTCAATATCGACTTTGTAATACATGCATTGACACAGCTTTTGGCAATAAAAAAATTTGCTGTATTTTATTATTTATCGTTTTAGTATCTAAATATTACTTATTTTATATTAATTTTGTTTTTATAAATGATCATTTTTTCTTTCTTTTCTATATCATCTCTTTTATTAGCCGATTATAATTCTTTCCTTTTAATTAATATAACTTAAATAATGTAAATCTTCAATAATTTAAAGGATAATTCAATATTTTATGGTTAATTTTTAAGAAAATTAAGGCTATTAAATTATTTTCTTCATTTAATATTATTACCTTAACTGACTATTAAAATGGAATGCAAAGAGCTAGGTACTTCTTGTATTGATTTATAAGTTCTTTTGAGATTTTCGTACAAAGGTTAATGAAGTACTACTATTAAATGAATTCATATATACAAAGAGAGAAATCACACAATTTGACTAGATTATCCTTTCTATCTTTCCAGTAATTTTAGTTACTGAATTTAGTTGGAGAAAAAAAAAAGATGGTAAAGTTAAAATAATTAATTTATACTTTCTTAAAATTCTCAAATAATAAATAATTGAGAAGTGATAGGGGGACTTATTTTTATGGGATACTGTGTCGACTTATCATTCATCCACCATTGGATGAGATGTGAACCTAATCTAAGTGTAGTTCACACCCCATCTAATGGTGGATGAGTAATGAGTCGGCACGATATCCCACAAAAATCAGTCCCTTCAACATTTTTCTAGATAATTTGAGATAGAATTTTCTTTGATGGCTCCGATCTTTGATGTCAGTGATACGTTGTAAGCACCCTGTACGTTAGTGTTTACCTGTGAGTCAGCTAATAAAAACAATGTACTACTATAGGCTGCTTGACTACTCCATAAATACACAACCAATAGCAAGCACCTTCTCAACACCACAAGGAAAGCACAAAGACCAACTTAGATTAAGTACCTTGGGGTATCACACAAAAATTTAGCTAGCCTACGATCATTTTCCCAAACGCGAAAAGCATCTGTTGAATTTGGTCTTCAAATCATATCAAGCATGAAGGTAAGATCATTTCTAATTAATTAATGACAATGAATGATTGAACATATGTTATTAAAGCTTTATTATTTATGATGTGTTTGCTTGCAAAGAAGCATTAATTATTTGTTGAACTTGAATTTCAATTGGTGCAGCAAAAGATAGTTTTGAAGGTGGCTTGCAACAAATGCCAAAGGGTGGGTTGTGACAAATGCAGACGCAGGGCCCTCAAAATTGCGGTGGCGGTACATGGTATGCATGTACATGTGTTTTCTTTTATTTTTATATTAATTCATGACTTAGATAACTAGCTAGGTACGTTATATTGGTGATTAAATAAACTAAGCTCATGGTCCATATATAATAAACATGCATGCGCATGCAGGTGTGACTTCAGTGTCGCTAGAAGGGGCAGATAAAGATCAAGTTGTGGTGATCGGAGATGAGGTCGATTCGGTTTCCTTGGCAAGCGCTTTGATAAAGAAATCTTACCATGCCGAAATCATGAAGGTTGAAGAAGTGAAGGACAAAGATAAAGAGAAAGAGAAAGAGAAAGAGAAAGAGAAAGAGAAAGAAATCTTATCATTAGCATATCGTTATGGTCTCTATCCACCGTGTCCCCCGTCCGTGGTTTATGATCCATATGACCGTAATTGCATCATCCTGTGAGATATTAATTCCCGCAAACTATATTATGTTTATTTTTCTTTTCTAATTAATTTTATTTTCCTTGAGCTGCTTGATCTTCGTTGTATCTGTCTTCTTTCGTTTAGCATCGTGAGTTTACGTATCTTTTCATCACATACCTCTTTGTAAGTGTAACCCATCAATATGGCATACTTGCAAAGTTTACCAGAGAATATGAATGGCTATTACACTTGGATATTTTCTCCCGAAGGAGCATTTGCTTATCTTAGTTCATCTAATAAATAAAACTAATTACCTGAAAGTTATAAGTCGACATACCAATATTTTAGTATCCATTTTTTTTTTAATAAATTTGGAATACTAGTTTGAAAAATTCATCGCTCAACACGCGTTTGAATTAATTGTGGTCAATAATAGGCTTATCCCTTTATTTCACATATTCTACAAAATGAATATTTATTTAAAAAATGATGCATTACGTTCATTATGTTGGAGTACTCATTTTATCCTATCAACATGCAACTTATTTTTCTTAAAATAAATTTGGGATTTTATTTGTGCCATCAAAGTGCTGATGCTTCGATGAATTTTTAGGAAAAACCGCATACTTGCCATTAATTTTTCACGCATTCAGCTTTGTAACCTAAACGTTGCTTTTAATGTCCATTTTGGTGTCAAATCAGTTCATGGTCCAGTCTAGTTGGCGCTTGCCTACTCGTCAAGTCAAATTCTACGAATATTGGTTATGACCAATCCGATCAATGAACAAACTGGACAAACGTAACTTAATTTCACAATCACCGCTGTTTCCACTCAATTTACAATTTAATTTGTCTGTGATAATGATACGAAGAGATCATTAATTACTCGTCATGTGTAGCCTAAAGTGGATGAATAATGAAATTAATTTCGCATTCCGCAGTTCATTAGACACAAAACTCAAGTGGCTCTTCATGTGATTGGATAAAAAATGATATATGCTACGTACACACAAAAAACAAAACTGAAAAAGAAAGTTACATGTGCTGTGGCCTTTCCCGGTCGAATACTCTAATTAATGTTGTAACCTTTCGTTTTTCGTATTAATAAGTGATAGCCGCCAGCGTAGCGGTCTTTTCCCGTTCCATGCTCATAGGTAAGGTAACCTTTCTTTTTCGTATTAATTAGTAAGTCACGCTCGGGGTGACTTCGGTATCGAAATAAACTTTGGGGGAGAAATTTTAAATTTACAGGTATAAGATTTAATCCATAATTATTTTTTAATATTTTTACCTCTATATCAAACTTATTATCGGACACAATTTTTTGGTAAAAATTAAAGAGAAATATTGAATAATAATTCTTTGAATATGTTGCCAAATTTTCTAGCTCTGTTGAAGTTCTCGAGTCAATGCTACTTACCAAATGGAGACGATCATGAGTTGATCAATAGGCTCGTCGGAAATAGAGAATTTTCAGTTCAAACAACAACTCAAGGCATGTTTTGGAAGAAAAAAAAAGGTATTTTGGGTGGTTTAATTGTTTGTTTTTTAAGTTATCTTGTAAAACTTTTTATTGTAAGTTATTTTGAAGACAAAATAAGATAATCTAAATACACGATTAATTATTTGGCAAATATGATTTTTATTTGTCACTAAATGTATAGCACTAGTAATTTTATAATCATATCTTTGTGTGTGTGTGGATGACCAATCATGAACTCATTTTTGTAAACTAGTTCATGGATCTAAAATTAATAATAAGAGACTACAACATTCATCCACAACGATATTCCAAAACTAAAAAGTATGTGAACCTCTTTATCAACATGAATTTTTGTGGTATCTATTATTACAGATACAAATAAATAGTGTATACATATATATCCAGTTATCCTACACTACTTATCAGATGAATCAATGTACAAATGTGTTGTTCATTTGTATGGTGACGAAGATTCAGCTATTAAGAATAGAAGCTCAATTATTAAAATTATTCTAATGTATTATTATCATAATACATAAAATTTTATAACATGGCAACATTGCTCGTTATCTATTTTTTTTTATGATGAAAATAAATAGATATTTCTTATTATCATTGGTACTCATTGTGGGGCATTTAATTAACATCAAGGTATCGTGAATAATTCATCAGTTTCACAATATTAGTCACTTTCATTTTTTAAACGAATTACGAAAATTATCAAATACTCTTAATTATTTAAAAAATAGGCAAAGATAATTTATCCATCCCTTAACTTATTTTTTGTCTTTAAATTCGTTCTCCAAATAATAAACATTCCAAATTTATTCTCCAACTTTTAAAAAGTAAACACATTTATCTTCTGCGCAATCTCTTCACAAATGTTGTTTGTTTCATTAAAGGGTAGATTTGAAAATATAAAATCTTTTCATAAATGTAAGTAATGTTATTTAGGAAGATGATAACTATATTCAATTTTTGAAAATTAGAGGGTAAATTTAAAACATTTATAACTTAAAGGACAAATTTAAAAATAGAAAATAAGTTAGAAGATGTTATTTTTGCCAAAAAAATATAATTGTATTTAATTAAATTACTATCTTACTTTGTCAATGGTTTCTCACTACACTTAGTAGAAATATCTAGAAGCAGAAATGAACTAATTAAGTTTTAAAAGAATAATTAATATTTCTACTTTTTTTAAAAAACAGATAAATGAAATAAAAATTTCCTCTAAAGCAACTAATATTATGAACCATTATAAGGCTATTAATTAAGATCAAGACCAGGCTGGGTTCCTGGTTGAAAGGGCGGATCCATAAGTATGTCTTGGACCTTGCAAAGCTGGATGCTTTCAGGAAGTGGAAGTTTCTATGGAGATCTTGGTGGTTTCTGTTTACTATTACTCTTTGTCTGCATAGTTGCTGTTTCTGCTGTTTGTATGGCTGCTGTTCTTTTTGATGTTATGCTGTTTTTGATGTTTCTGGTGCTTATTTACTGTTTTGTTTTGTGTTGAGTTGTGTGTTTTTGGGTTGGCTTTTCTCTGCTGAAAACCATGATGACTTGTACTGGTGTTACTTATGTTTTGTTTCTCATGGCTCCCTCCCCTCCTGGTTGAGCGGTTGAAGCTTCAGTTTATCATCAAAAAAATAAGGCTATTAATTATTTGAAAACTACAGGAACATTGGCACAAAAGTTGGATCCAAAAAGCCATAAGAAGGATGTGATCTGAAACTTTTCCCACGTCAACACGGTAAGTATGATGTTAATTTCTTCTAGTCAAGTCTTCGTACTTCGTTCGTTCATGTGATTTTGTATCTATTAGAAAAGTCCTCTTTTTCATCAACCGAGAAAATAGTTCGCGCTGATATTTCAACATAGCACAAAAGGCATACACGGTGAAACCAAGAAACAAATTAAAGGTGGGGTCTATGGTATATATTCTTTTCCATTTTTTTCAATGACTTTTTATCATTCTTTAGAAGATTTGTCAGCTTGTATATATGTCCAGAAGTAGATGTTAAAATATCTTTTTTCTGGTTTTGATATGTATAACCATTTATCATAAACTGTATATTAGATTAAATTAATGTATAAAAATATTTTTAATTTGTACGGTGGTGATTCAACCAATAAGCATAGAAGCTCGATTATTGAAATCATAACAAGTTACTATTAATAGGATACGTGAAAAAAAACACGACAACATTAGTGATGCCTTTTTCATGTGGGTTAATTAGAGCGAAGGGTAATGCCAAAAAGAAAATGGGGATCAGATAAATTACAAAGGATTGGTTATTTGTAATTTGTTCTTTTCTAAAAGAAAGAAGATGAAGTGCAAAATAGTCGACCGTTCGGTTACAATTCCCAAATTACAATGGAATTTGGAGACGCATTTCCTAAAAATTGTTCCTAAGTACAGACCATGACAAGTTTGATGCTTCACCAAGTCTAAGTCTTTGTTCGTTTGTGTTGCAATTTGTGTCTACAATTTTTTTTTATGAGAATATCTCATATATAAATTAAATTTCAATACATATAAAATTGTATTAATAAAGATTCAAAATGTTTCAGGCATATCTCCTTTTATTAATAGGAAAGTCCTTGTTTGCTTTAACCAACCTAGTTAAATCAACAATTATTTTAATCTTTTAAGTGTGATTAATACCTGAATTCAATATTTTAATTATTATATTAATAAGTGAGCTAATAGTATTTAATAAAGATTTTTTAAGATATATATATATATATATATATATATATATATATATATATATATATATATATATATAATGCTCTGAGAAAGTCTGTTTTATATGACTTGAATCAATGCCAAGTATCTTGAAAGTATGTATTAACAAAATCATATATTAAAAGATGTTAAACTTCAACATTGCATGTATTTCGTTCATTTATTATAAAATACGAGTTTTGCACTCACAAAGGGTTAATTGAAGTAGTAAACAATTTTGATCCCTTAAGAAATTGATATAAGTTCAAATCGTAAGGTAGTCTATATTACGAGGAGACTGCATGACTTCTATACTTCTATAATTAAATGAGAATTAATTTTATAAATAGTTAAAATGAGTCAAATTTGTAAAAACATATCGTGATTTCAAAAAATATAAAAATACTAGCTTTGCTAACAAGTGCTTTAGGATTTTTTTTTAAAAAAAAAAAACATAATTTTCAATATATTAAATGTTGTAAAAAGCATTACTTCCCATATAATAACTTCTCTCAATGAATTTTTTTTATAAGTTTTTCTTACCAGTATCCTTATCTAACGTCCTAATGAATCAATAAAATGAAAAATTTAATTTAAAAGTAAAATATATTAAAATTATGGCTTTAAATAACATGAAAATATATCATTAAATACCACATAAAAAAAAGAAAATATATCATTAAATGTAAATATATTTTCTAAATTAAGTACGTTATAATCAAATTGTAAAGGAAATTAAGCCTTGACTTTTCCTGGAGAAAACAAACAATGAAAATGAGAGTTCCTTCCTGCCCTCTCACGTCATGGCCATACTTTTTGCCTTGCCCCCCTTAACAGAATACAGCTAAAGGACTTAAATTTATTTCGACCCCTTTTTTTAAAATTTAGAGTAATCATGTTCAATTGCATTAACTTGCATGTGATGGAAAACACGTTAATCAAATAATCTTGATGAGCACACTTACAACTCACACCAAGTCACTGTAAAATTTTTAGACTCGGGACAATTATCAAAGATGGAGTGCTTAAAGTGAGTTGTTCACATGGAATCAAGATTATCGGTCAAATTTTATCTTTGACAAATTCATTAAGCATTGATATGACATTAATTTTCAAACACAGTGAAGATTAAGAGAACATTTCAATAGTTGTTTTTATGAAAATCTTAAATTTAAGCCCCTTTTTTCTCACAAAAATACAATCTTTTACTACTATTCTCAATTCTTATTAACGCAACAACTCAATTAAGCATATATGCACTCATTTTCTTCTTCCTATAGGAAGAGAAAGGGAATTAAGAGAAGTGTGTAATGAAACTGATCTTTGTGTTGTGTGAACTCAACAGTCACCACAATAGAGCCTAGGCAATTTTGGAACTCATATGAAGCATGAGCAGTAATTGCTTTGCAGGAATCTAAGCTCTTGAAGGATGCAATCATGCTGCTGAACTTAACACAAGGCTCACACAAACTAATTAAATTCACAATATGAAAGATAAGAACTTGGACTCTGGAGAGAGAATAGAGTGATCCAATAAGGCAACGTTTAGCTTGGGTTGTAGCCCAAAGTATAATGCATCCAAAGCCCAAAATGAAAGTACTTGTTTTACAAATTAGTCTTCCTTGCAAGGAATATATACTTTGCTTTCAAAGCACAAAAAATTGTTATTCTCCCTTCCAAGCACACCCAATAGTAGAGGCACAACTCACAACAGACAACACCAAAGGCAACACGTAAATCTCACACATCCCCAATCGCCAATTCATACAAGCAAGTAATGGAAGACTTTGCCAAAACCAACCAATAAGAATGTGTCATTTGTCATCACTCATCACTATCCCATACCAATAAAAAGTGCTGCTAAGATTTTTCTTTTTCTTTTTTCTTTTGCTGCTAAGGCCCCATACCAAATAAATGTGATGTGTAAGGCAGCAAGACCAACAAGTCACTCTCCGAGTTTCTCTCTCTCTCTCTCTCTTACACACACAGTTACACACGCAAAATCGTTCACAAAAAATTTTTTATTGTGTGCTAGAAAAGTTCACCATCAATGGAGTTAAAGCAACTCTGAAATCCTTGCGTGCTCGAAACCATAGGATAAAATTGCAATGTAATCAAACAACATGTTTAACATTGTTTAATCATTTAGATACTCCTAGGCTATTCCTTTTTTTTTTTAAACAAAAAAAAAAAAAGAAAAAAAAAACATTGGTTCAGTGGCGGTACAGAGGAAGAGTGAGAAACAGAGTGCAGGAACAGAGCATATAACTTCATATCAAGAGTGAATGCCATAGATAGAAGAAGAATTCAAGCTGGGAAAGCCAGGGGAGTTGCTGTTGGAATGTATATTTGATTGCATCAATGAAATCACAGCAGCACTTGCTTTTGCCGATAGGATGAACGATTCTGCATACAGAGTTGAAACAACATCTCGTCTCGCACAATGGAAAATAGAGAACTTGGCTTCTTGCACTTACCGCAAATCCGATCCTTTCAACATAGCCATGTGGAATTGGTATCTCTCTCTTTCTCTCTCTCTCTCTCATATGTTTCAGACAAAACACTAACATAGGATGCAGGGTATTTGCAAAAAATCATTGAAACAATCCATGTAGCTGAGAATTTTGAGAATCTAATCTTAGAAAATTTTGAGGGGGGAGAGAAGTTTAGTTTTTTGCCTTCTTTTCCTTTAGTTTGAGGAAGTTTTTGTGCATCTGTGGATTGATAACTTAGTTTCCTTCTTTTGGAAATGAAGGAATTTGTCAGTGGAGAAGAACCGGGTTTCATGTGTTAAGTTATACCCGGAAATATCCAATCTAGCAAGAGACAATCTCCCGATTGCATCTTTCATCATTCGGGTGCTTAGTTCTGCTAGAGATCGCAAGGCCTTGGCACAATCAGGTGATCATAGTTTCTGCGATTTTTTTCATTCACTTTTTTTTCTTGTTGATGAAATATAATTAATGCAGATAGGATATGATTGAATATAGTTGTAACTTCTACTTATGACAAGTTTTTTATTAATTGTAAACAGAAGATAGCTAAAGCCTTTATCTTTTATGCCATTCCTTCTTGCATCATAAGAACTCCTTAATAATGTGCTGTTGATAAAGCTCGGTGCTTTAACATTTTAATAATTCAATGCTTTCTCATTTTTCTGATACATTCTTTTTTTTTTTTTTTTCGCTATGATGCAGCAATAAAAGACAAATTGCTCAGCAGTAGAGAAGGCTTTGCGTGGGTAATTGAGGTTCCACTACCTGGGAAGTTCATTATTGATGTTGAGTTCCTGGATTTGAAGACTGCATGTCCAAACGTACCACATACACATCTTTACTTTTAGTTGCCCCTCTAGTATTGATTCCAAATGATTAATTTTGAAGGATACTTACTAATGTTATATGTCTAATGCATTGTTATAATAATGACCACTTAACTAAATTTTAGCAACATATATTTAACTTTGTGCTACTAGTACCTTACCTCATGTATGTACTACTTTCTTTTGTAATATAGGGAGGAGACCTTTGTTCCATTTGGCCAAACAGATTTATGCAGCAAAGATCAAATGCAACAGCCCTCGAGTCTCTTGGTCGAATGCTAACAGAAGGTATCCACACAGACATCACAATCAATGCTTCTGATGGAAGTATTGGAGCTCATCGAGCTGTTCTTGCAGCTCGATCACCTGTATTCCGTGGCATATTCTCGCATGATCTTAAGGAGAATGATGTGTCTGCCATAGACATCTCAGACATGTCAATTGAAGCTTGCCAGGAATTCATAAATTATCTTTATGGGATCATTAATCATGATGAATTTCTGATGCATAGATTGGCCCTTCTGCATGCCGCAGACAAGTATGACATATATGACTTGAGAGAGGCATGTCACGAGAGTCTTGTAGAAGATATTGATGCAACCAATGTGCTTGAGAGACTCCAAAATGCATATCTGTATCAGTTGCCGAAACTGAAGACTAGCTGCATGCAATATCTTGTGAAGTTTGGTAAAATATTTGACATTCGGGATGATTTCACTGACTTCTTGCAAAGTGCAGATAGGGATCTGATAACTGAAGTCTTTCATGAAGTTCTTAATGCCTGGAAAGGATTCTGAAGAGCTTCCAACTTCAAAGGACAGGAAGACAAATATTACTAAACGTACACACAAAATAGCTTGTTTGAATACTTGTTGCAGGATTTGTTTTGATGGATGCAATTCTTTTGCTCAGATGATTTTTTCTTTTTTCTTTCTTTTGTGATTTCAATGTACATATGTATGTTGTGCTTCTCATATATAAACCCAAAGGTATTAATTTTTTCACCTTTGCCTTGTCAGTGTAATTTCTTTTAATACTTTCATCAAATTATGTATTATCATTTCATTTAAAAAGGTTTTTACTTCTCACCTAGTTATGTCACTGCCAGACTCTTGGTAATGAAAAAGGTTCATATGCAAATTTGTACTAATGCTATATGTATTAATGTCATATTTCTACTGATTAAGCATTTAAGAGTGACATCATTGTAGGTTGTTATTTGTTAACTTGTTGACCTCCATACGTTAACATGGGCCAAAAGAGATGATGAGTTTGAAGTTTATAATGCATAGATTAGAAGCCACAGTACACTAAACCCAAATCATTATTAATAAGAATTCTGTCTTATAGTATTCATGCACAATTTATTATCGGTTTGAATAATAAGTTTGCACTTCCTTCACGTAAATTTTGTAGGCAAAGAATATTCTCCTATGATTACAAACTTAAACAACACATAAAATTAAATAAAAGAAACAAAGGCGCGCATACCAAAGCAATGAAAGGGAAAACTCATAGCAAGTCATCCAAATTGGAATGGGAATGTGTGACATTATGTTTTTTATTTTTATTTTTTCCAATCTAACAAGAATATAGTAAGATTATGTTAACATTCACAACTAATTTAATTCATCCACTAGAGTTCAAAAAGTTTTCTGGTTCTGATATTGTTCTGCTTTTGCAGCATGCTAACATCTTTAGAATGAAACCAAAGAGACGGGAAGGATAATAGTAAGGTCATCTTTCATATATCGGAGTAATGTCACGCATAAAGGAGAAAGGAAATATCTATTCTTATCCAAGGTAAGACAAACCAATATTCACTGATACACACCAGCTCCACTGTCTCCCAATAATTAAACATGTATAATGGCTAGCCACCAAAAGTTTTGCTCACTTAACATGCAACAAAGAAAGCACAGATTCCTTATTTCTCTTTTGGTTCCACTAAAGTTTGGTTTAGCTTGCACCAAGATCGAAATCAGTCAGCATGAAACTGGAAACTAACTAAAACCACATGGCAAAAACATTAATGAACCCACCTTTGACGAATATTTTCTAGGTGTCGGATCATTTGCATGTCTTCACCAGAAGTTAGCTATTATGTAGGTAAAGTTAACAAGCAAGAGCATTCTGCGAGATGCGTTGGCGAGAATATGGAATATTACGAGGATCTTTTGTTTGCTGGTAATGTTGTGTTATGTGATGTTTCTCTACAGCGTTTTCACACTGAAACTGTTTAATCTATCGCTGGATTTTCAATGTGTATGGTAAAAGAAATTATCAAATATCACGAAGCAGATGACAAGTTTATCAATGTATCTGTCGGTAAGGGATCGATCCCATGTCTATGTTACAATGACTAGTGCCAATTCAGTTTCAATCATAATTCATTTGTACGTGAGAACTCTCTTGTGTGTTTGTGAATTTTGTTTCCAAATTAATTATGATAATTGTTAATGAGAAGGAATTATAATTCACTTAAGCATTGAAGAAACCTGACGTTTCTGTGCATACAGATTAATCCCGTGCATTCCAAAATGTTTTAATCAACAAAAAGACAAGTGAACTAACACTATGGCTTCGTCAAAATGAAAATAGTAAACCTTTATCCTAAAGGTTTTTTTTTTTTTTTGGGGGGGCGCCTGAAAGAACAAACAAACAAACAAACAAACAAATAAAGCAACATGCAAGGCTAATAAAGGAGGCGCCCGAAGCATCTCCCAGCAACAACATGTAGCAAAAATGTATTTTCTTATATAATTCTTAAGTCGTATGAAGAAAGATAAGTTCAAATATCTTAAGTAAAGTTTACAGATTTTAATACATTTTTACGTATTTAAAATATTTGCCTATACTCACAAAATTTTATTATATACCAAAAAAGAAAAAAAAGAAAAAAAAAAAAAGAAGAGTTGATTGTTGTAATAAACTATTTCCATTTTTTAGAATGAAAATATATGGATGCATTTATTTTAACTTTTAAAAAAAGTTATTTTGAAACTTAAATTTTATATATAGATGAAAAAATTGAAAATTTAGTTTTTTTTATAAGCTACTCTTTTCAATTTCTAAAAAAAAAAATTGAAAACAGATTTTTTCGATATTCTGATTATTTTTAAAATATGATTCTATGATACGAAAACTTATTTTTTTTATGAAAAAAATCATTTTTTACCAATCAAATCACCTTTGATTTGAGTTCTTGAAAATTTGCCAACCGACCCAACCCGATCTGAATTCGGTTGGATTGGGTCGGATACTCGAGTTGTTTCATTATTATTATTTTTTAAATTACAAACCACAACACAACATTATCAAGACCAATCAATAAAATTCAAAATAAAAAATTGCACATGGGTTAAGAAGTAAACCTTCTTTGGCTACACAAATCCAAAAAAGATTCAATTTTTGTCAGAGATGTAGAACAAAAATCTATTATAACAATAATCAAATACATACTGCAATCCCAAGCTGAGCCATATCAAAGGTAGCTCTTAAACTAGTGTGCTTTTCACAAGTCAAGCCGTACCAAAGGTGGTTCTACTAGTGTTCTTTTCATGGGTTAAGTAACTGATATGATATTCATACTTGTTACCTAATTCAGAGGTAAATTAATCAGTTCTTATCCGAATAGACTTGATGACTAGGACCAATCCAAATTTTTTTATTTGTATCGGGTCGGGTTGGTCAGATTCATAGGTCTACCTGGATTCGTAAACACCTCTAATCATAAATATTGTTCTTATAAAATGAAATATTCTTTAATGAATGATTATAGTTGTACTAACATTTTTTTTATTCAATTTTTGTCCTACTTTTTATTAGCTTTGTAATTTTACTTTATTATTAATATTAAAGGTGTATTCAATTAATATTCTACTATTTTATATTTATTAACCATTTTTTTTATCAAATACATTAATTTTTATAATATGATAATTTAATCACATTGATTTTTATTATTATTACAATTGAAAAAAGTTACTCCGTATACAATGCTCTAGTAATAATAATAATAATAATAATAAAGCTTTTCCCATATGATTCTATTGATACTTTGACAACTAAGATGAAATCGGATTTAGTTCAAAAAAAAGCAAATGTCCATTGAAAATTTGGAATTGATTTGAATTAATACAAAATGAGAAAGAAAATTTTGAATTGATTTGAGGGAGTTCTTTGGTAAAGATTGTATCAAAATCTTCACATGAAGATAGCCAATAACAATGTGACAAGTGGATGTTGTGAAGTCCACACGAAAGAGTTAATTAATGGCCCATTTTACTGTGTATTTCGCTGATCAAGGAGCGTGATGTACCTTACAATCTGATGGTGAGTGTAGTTTTACACTGTCAGTATATGATAATTAAAATTACATTGATAAATTTTTTTGATTATACTGACAGTATAAAATTATTTTATATTATCAATATAATTTTACGTGAAATTACATTAATAAAATTTTTTGATTACACTGATAGTGTAAAATTATTTTATATTGCTAGTGTAATTTTACACTGTCAGTATATGATAATTAAAATTACATTAATAAAATTTTTTGATTACACTGATAGTGTAAAATTATTTTATATTACCAATATAATTTTATATTATCAGTATATGATAATTAATTTTTAAAATATATTTAATTATATTTTTAAATTTTCTTAAAATTGGATATTACTACAATACATCATAGGTGATTGATGCATCGATGTATCTTACAATCTCACCATCAGATTACAAGGTGCACCACGCTCCTTAATCAACAAAGTACACCATAAAATGCGTCATTAATTAACTCTTTTATGTTGATCCCATAACATCCACTTGTCACATTATTATTGGCTATCTTCATATGAAGATTTTGGTATAATCTTCACCAAAAACTCCCCATTGATTTGAACTAACACAAACTGATAAAGGAGTCAAAGGAAACCAAAACTTAATAAGACAAATACTAATTCAAATGAAATAAGCACTTCCTTTTATTTTCAGCTAAAAAAGTACGTATTGAGCTTATATTTTTAATATAAAATTCTTAATATCTCAGAAACGAATATTTTACCGTAAATTGCGCAATTCAAATAAAAACTTCTTCATCTTTCTATTTACACCACTTATTTTATGTCAAATGTTCTTACAAATTAATAAAATTAAATATCTCAAAATGGAGATTCATTTTACGCAATTCAAATTGAAACTTTTTTTTTTTTTTTTAACGTAGACAACTTATTTTATGTCAATTGTTCTTCTAAAGCAAATATATTATGTAAGGAAAAAAGGAAAAATGTTTGCAAATTAAGGAAATGAGAAATCATGGAATTCATAAATGAAAAGGATCAACAACTGGAAATGTGGATTCTAGGGATTAATTTGCTTCTTTTTTTGCACTGCGACGTGGCTTTTATTCATAAACAGAATATCCAGAACTCATGATTATGAGAGGTACCTTCTCAAATTATTCATTTTTTTTATATAAATTGATGCCCCTGTTAACATTTCTAATTAATTCTATCATTTCAGTCTTGGACGCTCTCTTCTTAATTGCTGTGGTTTAGTTTTGTTCACACAAAAACGGAAAATGAATATAGGATTAATGGGTTACAGAATCATTTTACATGATGTGTTGCTTCTCATTTTCAAAGGGGACAAAAAAATGATACTCTGTTGGCTGTCCCCCCTCCCCCCTCTTCTCTCTCTCTCTCTCTCTCTCTCTCTCTCTCTCTCTCTCTCTCTTTCCTCTTTGCTTTTTTTCCTTTTTAATTTGCGCGTTACAGAATTATGCACAAAATTAGCAGTAACTACTCTAGTAGCTAGACTCACTTCCACCACATGGTGCAAATTATAGAAGAATCCGAATTTTTAATTGACAACAACTTAATTGAAAATATAAGGTTTTTGTCAAAATATCCATGATGGACTATTCGTAATGCGTTACTCGACTCTATGACGTTACTCATATCATATTAAAATTAATTAAGCATGTGAATAAACAACTTAGATGTGAAAAGGAGTTCACTTAATTAAGAAATTATATTGACCAAAAAATATTAGGAATATATCAGAAAACCAAAAGAGTATATAATTACAATGAATTGTATAAAGTTTGATGAAACTAGATGCATAAATCAACGTTTAAAAAATAACATAGTGGAAAAACACTGCTGTCGCTACATAAAATGTTCTTATGTAAGGAAAACATTTTGCTAGTACTTAATTTTAGTTGTATGTGATTTTGCATCTATTTTTAAGGGGCGTGTTCTTTGTAATGAAGGTTTTTTTTTTGTTTTTCATCCGGTGGTAGTTCTTTTGCACGAAGTTTAAAACAAGGCAAACTGTAAATCATATCCTTATACTGTGTTTGGTCAATAAAAGACTTTAATACTCCATCCCTATAGTTAACTCATAACATTTTGATCAAAAGGTAAATTTTAGAATGGACATATGCCAACGCTATTTAATATTTTTCATGATAAAAGTGGCAAATTACACATTTACTGCATGTGATAGTCTCGTTGTTATATACTTACGTACCTACACTACATGTAGATGTGGCTTAAGTTTGTCTTTAGTTCCCCCGCCGGTGCTATAGAAATTGTCCTTTCAACAATTTGTGTTTAACTTGAAGAGAATCAGCGAAAAAATGAGCTGAGGAAAAAATAATCGAATGTGAAAAGTTCGAGAATAGGTAACAACTAATAATAGGAAAACTCATGTTAAGCAAAGTGAGATCTTAGTACATGGTATGACTCTTATTTAGCCTTAAGAATAAAATACAAAAGAAGCCTCAAAAGAGCTATATACATAAGCAGTGAAACAACACTATCTCAGCACACACCAACTGAAAGTTAAAAAATGATGTCTTCCTCCAATTTTTCTTTCTCGTAATCAAATGGTGTCTTCTCATAATCTTTCTTTCTCTTTTTCATTTCTCATATGAGGCATACCACTCTTTTGCACACTGGTATTTACCATAAGCTGTAAATTCGAACAGACTAGTAAGAAAGCAATGAAGAAGCACAACGATTTCTACGATGCCTCTTCATCGCTTTGTTGTGCATTGTCTGGCTACTAGAACACCTGTTGGTGGACCAGTCATCTCCATCTGGCATATGCTATGCAGCCAGTAAGATAAATGGATGGGTCCCATGTTGAACCTCACCTTAAATGTTCCCCTCACATTGTAGTTGACCCTGTTGCTCCCCACCTGCCTTTAAAGCTTCACACCAACATCTTGAGGCAAAAACACCAAGCTGGATAGGAAGTTCACTGATTGCAACCTGGTTTCCTTTGGCCTCTTGAGAGAAAGGCTTCATTAACTCTCTGATGATATGAGCCTAGCCTGTCTGAGAAGAAAAGCTCAATGTCCAAAGACTCAAACCTCACATCAATTCTCCTGTTGGGATTGGAGAAATTTGCAAGGAGAATGAAGTCACCATTGAAGTACTGTGGTGAGTCAAAGTACACCACATTGAGACTTGCATTGGGAATATCAAATGTGGAGTTTCTTGGTTTGATGGCGAGATATAATATCAAAGAAGATAGGTACAAGGCTGAATATGAGGAATAACACTGCAGCACACCATATAACCGGTCTGGTCCTTTGATGTCTTGGTTGCCTAAGTGTTAGTGGCCTGCTTTGGTTGTTGGTAAGGGAATTTGGTGCTTGTGATTCCAAAGAACTTTGATTCCTTGGTTGTTTTGATATCACAAGTTGTTCAAGAAAGGATGCATTAGTTTGCTTTGAGGGTGGTGGTGGGCGGGGTAGCATGTTCTGGAGTAGGTACACTACTAAAAAAGGCCACTCCAATCAAGCAAAGTGAGTAGGAAGATATGGATGTGAAGATGAAGATTTATTAAGATGTTTATTTATTCCAAATGGGGTGATGGATCAATAAGGGAAGTGAAGAGGGAAAGAAGATTTTTAACAGAGTAATAGGGGCAGTCAACAATGTTTTTCTGGGTATTGTAAAAAAGGTAGGTGTGGGTGAGCTAAAGTTGATCCAAGTTGATGTTTGGATTTTGAATTGAAGTGTGGCAATATTTGGGAAGAGTCCTCGAAAGAATGTGTTCAACTGAGGAGTCGCATTCCTTATTGCTTTTTCTTTAGGGAGCATTTCGAGGAATTGATTTTTCATTTATGAGAATAATATTTTTGGGAATGTTTTTCCTAGAAAAAACTTTTCTAGGCATATGTTTTATGAGCGTTTGATAGACAGATTAAAATTTAGGAATGTTACCAAATATGTCTGGAAATAAACATTTCTATGTTTGCTTGATATTGAATATTCCCAGAAATATTGTGTAATTTTTCAAAAATACCTTTAACATGCTAAACTCAATTCGACATTTTAATTGATAATTTTAACTTAATTTTAACTCAAAAATTCATAATTTTAACTCAAAATTAATTAGCAATTTCAAATCAAAAGTTAACATTTTTAAGTGAAAAATTAATACTTTTAACTCAAAATTAACAATTTTAACTCAAAAATTAATAGAACTCAAAATTTATACCCTTATTAATATCCCAAGCATATTAATGTCTAAACCACAATATCGATACACAACTATATCACCATAGTATGCATTAAATTGCTATTTTAATATTAAAAATCATGGTAAAACATGCCACCACAATCATGTTACTTCAACTCTAATGCCCCAATTTACAATGGGCTAAAATTATGTATACAAACTTGCCCCAACTCAAAATTCGATCTCAAATGTATGTATACCTAAGGTAAAATATTGTGTCTAAACCACAATATTGATGGCTTGTCTCAACCACACATCTCATAGCATTCCAACTTTGCCTTCCCACCAAACTCACATCAAAGCAAACACCAATAAGATGTAAAAAGAGAACTTATATTAAGATCAAACACATAACAACAATATAGTGCTATAGGCCACAAAACCATAATAATATAGTTCAACAGGCCACAAACCATAATATAGTGCTTATATAAGTTCAAACACATAACAATAATCCATAAGTCCGATATGTCAAATCTATTACATATTCAAACCCACTATATAACGGCTACTAATTCATACAAAAAGCTTAATTTAAGTCCCATAATTGTCCTAAAATAAGAGATTAAGCATGCTAGCCAAGGATATCCGAGACCAATACCTTCTTATCTTCTACTACAAGTGTGAAAAGGTAGTCAGTCAAATATTTATCCTGTGTAATGATCATACCAGCTCTAACCCTTTGTTGAATTGACAAGCCATCAATCTCTTTGAAGAGATTAGTTACATTCATTGTTCAATCAATTGCCTCCCTTCTCATGCTTGAAGCAAGAAACAAGTTCATGTATATTGCCAGATGATTGCTCATAAATATTTGCTAACTTGTCAATTGTTTCAGCCAATGACTTAATCACATCTAAGCTTTTGCTAACTTTCTTTCTTTTCTCCTTTTCTTGGGTAGATGAAGAACCCACACCACCAGGAGTTGTGTGCTCACTTTCAGGCAGTTAAAAATACAATAAACTTATCTAGTCATCAATAAAATGGGAATGATTGGGAATATATTGAGCTCATATCAAGAGACAATTATAGCTAATATACAAACTTTTGAAATTCAAAATATCTACTACTATTGAGTAGCGTATTACTTTCTACTTTTCTAATACAATGACCAGAAATTTCAACACCACTCAATTTTATCAATGAAATTTGATCAAAAGAATGTTACTGTTTTTGTTTCCAAAATATAATTTGTCGGAAAAGTTCAATCTCAAATGTATGTATACCTGAGAATCAGTCTCAAATTCAACTTCTATTTCATCGATATTTGCATCTATGCTTTCATTCACGTGCATGTCATTCAATGGTGTTTGAAGCTCAGCCTCCAAAGCGGCAATCGCTTGAGCTGGATCTTCTGAATTGGCTCCCCAGGCCTGATCTTTACCAAAAATAGCTCCCAATTCTTCAAAGTGAGGGAATGGCTTGTTGTATAGACCGGCAACATTAAGATGTGACTAAAATCAAAATTAAAACAAGAAAACAGTGACTAATAAAAAAAACAAAAACATATGAAATTGTACTCATAAAAGTTTAGATTTTACCTTCACCCATTCCTTGAAAACTTTCTTCTCAACCACAATCATTTTATCCTTATCATTCCAACCAAAGCCACTAGCTACAGGGCCCATCATTTCAATAATAGCAAAGTAATGCTTCTTTAACACCTTGACCCTAAACTCGATATGTGGACCAGCTTTAAGTCCACAGCTAGGGAGCTTTTTGATAACCATTCTCTCTAATTGCTTTGTATAACCAGGTTTAAATGTTCTATTTTCACACTTCCATAGAGTAGCAGCAAGCTCAACCAAGCACTTAACTAATTTTGCATCTTCTTGTGATGACCACTGACGCTTAGTTTGCTTTGCATTCAATTGTGAACTCTCCTCCACTGCCTTTTCAATTTAATTAAGTTGTACAATTTAAATGAAGTCATACATTTTACCAACATATTAAAGCAAGTAAATGAAATAGCAATGCGTTAGTTAAATTCAAATACATGAAATAAACATTAAATATGTCAAATAATTTCAAATACATAACTATAAATATCGAATCACAGTAAAATGCATAAACAACAAGCCACATGATAAATGTAGATAATCCTCCAGCATGACATCCTCTCCTCCATTTGTCCTATATATCTTGAGCAAGCTCATCTCATCATCTACCCCAAGTGTCACTTGTTTCAATATAGTGGATCAATTCACCATCTAGCTCTGGATCATTTGCCATATACTCACCTTCTTTCCCATCGTCAGGATCTATGGATATCACCCTTCGAATATGGTTATGTAGAAGACAACAAGCAATTATGATTCTTCCTTGTGTCTTAATAGGATAAAAGGATCTCCCTCTCAAAATTGCCCTTTTTGCTTTCAATAAGCCAAAATGTTCTTTCTACAATATTTCTAACTTGTGAATATTTCATATTAAAAAATTCTTAGGGTGTAGTGAGTTGATTTCCTTAATTGAAAAGACTCAAATGATATCTCTGCCCTCTATAAGGTGCAAGAACCCCTCATAATTAATGTATCCAGCATCACACAAGTAGTAATAATCTAAATATGACATAAAAACTCTTAGTGTAAATGAATGAAAAAAATGATTAGTTACTTTGATCACATACTAAAACTCTAAATAAATACCTTGTGGAACACTAAAGCCATTATTACGAGATAATGCACCTTGTAATACCCTAGAATCAGCTGTTGAACTTTTCCATCTACATATATAAATTACATGTCAGGAGCAACCACTCCAAGCACATTGGTGGTTAAGTCACCTTTTCTATTTCGATATCTAGGCTTATCAGCCTCAAAAACATTCACTTTGATATGTGTATCATATAAGGCTCCTAAGCAATTCTAAAACTCAAAGAAATAATTAGTTAATTAATTCAATCCTCAAACTTATTATGCACATCAAATGAAGAACATCAACAACTAATTCAACAAATTGCCTGAAACCATTTCCATCATTCATTCGTGCTATCCTCACCAATTGGTTGAGGTTGCTTGAGCAAATAATTATAGCATCTCAAAATGGCAAGCAAAACTTCATTGAATCGCCTACTAATTGTTTCTTTCAATCTCACAAATTGTCTTTTTATTACTCTAATTTTAACATCATGTGCTACAATATGTAAAAACATTGCAACCTTTCCTCTACACCCATGTTCGTACTTGGTTCTAACTTACCAACTTGCATAAGTATTGCACACAACACATGGAATGTATATCTATCAATTCTTGTATTCTCAATCCATGCTAAGTCATTAGTGAAAACAATCCTCTCAACATTTACCTCGATCACTAATTGTCTACTATGATAATCTCATAACTTTCTTCTTTTATTCTTTTTCAATTGCTTTAGAAGCAATGTTGAACAAATTAATAATATAATGACTACAACATTATTCATCAACACAACATTATTCATCAACTCCAAATGCATAATCAAAATTGTAATAATTTTCATCTTCTGTTCATGATCCGTGTTATGAAAACAGTAAAAAAAAATTCTTAGAATTCAAACTAATACGCACTATGTAGGACAATATTACACTTTTAACCAAAATTTTGTGACAAATTAGACAGCCATAATTGGAACAAAGCAAATTAGTTCAATATATTAGCAAATTAGCAATCTAACTAACACTATGCTGATAAATGCATATAAACTAGATTCCAAATTCAAAACCTCTAGAAATGTTAACTTTATATTCATATAGAAATTAAGTAACCTAACCTTAATAGTTATCCATTAAAATTTCCCCTTTCATAGACTTTTAAAACTTCTAAGCTAAAATAAAGAAAAATATTTAGCACTCATAGTCACAGAGACAAACTCAAGTCACAAAAAAATATTTAGCACTCAGTCACAGAGATTATTAAAAAAAAAGGATATTTTAACACTTAAGCTATCCAAATCACACACTTTGAGCTATCCATTCAAAACAAAACTCTGAGCAAACATGTATTTATCCAACCAAAGAATCTTGAAGCCATTAGAAAAGAAAAAATGCAAGCATCCACACAACCAAAGGTTGTCCTTTCCCTCTTTTTTTTTCTGATAATTATTGAACACTCAAGATCCTCCAAAAATGGAGAGTAGTAGAACAAGGCAACATAATGGCACACCTTGGCTTGACAAAAAAGAAAGAAAGGGAAATGTCATACTTTGGGTTGACAAGAAGGATGATTTGCAGGCTATAATCTTCTCACAATGGAGACAAAGATGCCGACGCGACCACAACTGGAATGAATGGTAGTAGCTGGAGCGGACGATAGAGAGAAGAGATGATGATGAACAAAGGAAGAGAGTTGTTGGAACACTGGCATGACCACAGGTTCCACCAACAGCACCAGCTGGAGCGGATAGCAAAGAGGAGATATGATGAGGAAGGGAGCAGCCAAATGAGGAAGAGACGAGAGATATATGGAAGATTTTGGCTTTGTTGTTTTGTTTATAAGAGGGATAATTTGGTTAATTTACTGTCACTTGCAAGGTTCCCATCCCACGGGAATATCATAATCTCGTGTCTTAGATGAGATTGAAAATTAGCCCATTTCTATTCCCAAGAATAAAGGTTTTTCAAGAATGTTTTTCCAATCTATGTACCAAACACATGGGAATATTGGAATCCTATGACAACATTCCTAGGAATGTGGAAATAATCCCTCGACCAAAAACCCCTTTAAGGCTCTATATATATGTTTTACATGGTTTAGACTTTAGACTTTGTCAAAAGGTGCATGTTGTGTGAAAGTAGTCAATTCACTACTAGAATTTGATGGAAATGCGACCAATATTTGCGATTGATTTTTTCGGTCGCAAAAAAAAGCCTTTTGCGACCGATTTGAGTAAAATGGAACAAAATCACGTTAAAAAAATTGGTCGCAAAATCGATCGCAAATTTCATGTTTTGCGACCGATTTTGTAAATGGAAGCAAAAAAAAGTTTGAAAAAATTCGGCCGCAAAATCGGTCACAAAACTAAATTTTGCATCTGATTTTGCGATCGATATGTAAGGTCAACGATAGAACATGTGTGAAGGCAAAATCGGTCGCAAAATTGGTCGCAAATTTCATGTTTTGCGACAGATTTTGCAATGTATATGATTTATGTGTGAAGGCAAAATCGGTCGCAAAATCAGTCGCAAAACGTGAAATTTGCGACCGATTTTTCAATGTAGAGGATTTATGTGTGAATGTAAAATCGATCACAAAATCGGTTGCAAATTTCAAGTTTTGCAACTGAATTTGCGACCGATTTTTCAATGTATATGATTTATGTGTGAAGGCAAAATCGGTCGCAAATTTCATGTTTTGCCACCGATTTTGCGACCGATTTTACATTGATATATAAATCCTCTACATTGAAAAATAGGGCGCAAATTTAACGTTTTGCGACTGATTTTGCGACCAACTTTTCAATGTATATGATTTATGTGTGAAGGCAAAATCGATAGCAAAAAGTGAAATTTGCGATCGATTTTGCGACCGATTTTTCAATATAGAGGAGTTATATGTGAAGGCAAAATCGGTCGCTAAATCAGTTGCAAATTCAAAATTCAAATTTTAGTTATTTGCAACTGATTTTGCGATCGAAAAATCGGTCGCAAATTCCGACGTCTTTAAAATCAAAATCCCCAAATTAGAACCATTCTTCTGCCTTTCTTCTTCTTTTCCCTTTTCTTCTTCCTTCTTCTTGCCTAACCTCTCCCCTTCCCCCACCTCTCTACCATCTCCACTACTTCACCCCTTTTTTCTTCCTTCTTCTTCCTTAACCTCTCCCCTTCCTCCACCTCTGTCTACCATCTCCACCACTCCACTCTCGCCGCCACCACCACCGCTCTTCCATCCTGGTTATCTTCCATCCTTTCCGTAGTTCCTCTTTTTTTTTGTTATTGGTAGATCTGTTCTTTTAGAAAATAATGGTAGTTTTGGTGTTGTTGGTTGATTATATTGGTTGGTTGAAGTTGTTGGTTGATATTTTGATGTTGTTGGTTGAGTTTGAGGTTATATTGTTGTTCTTTTTTCTTTTTTCTTAAATTTTCAGATCTATTTTTTAAAAAATAATGGTAGTTTTGGTATTGTTGGTTGATTATATTAATTGGTTGAGGTTGTGAAATTGATTTTTTGATGTTATTGGTAGTTTGGTGTTGTTGGTTGATTATATTGGTTATGTTATTGGCAGTTTGATTATATTGATGTAAAGTTAATTTATACTAAATAAATGTAAAATTAATGATCATTAAATATCTGCTTAATTTGTTGAAGATTAAATGGATAGACTTGAAGATAATATAGAGATCGTGGAAGATTCAATTGAGCAAGTTAAAGACTCAATTGATTTTGTGGAAGACTCAATAGTTGAAGACTCTACAGATAAAATTGAAGACTCGATAGAAATAGTTGAAGATTCAATGAAGAAGGTTGAAGATATAACAGAAGTTGATAATGAATCAATGAAAGTTGAAGACTCTATGGAAAGAATTGAAGAACCATGGAAATGAGAACTAGTTAGAAGTATGCTAAAAATTTATCTTCCAAAGTTTTATTAAAAAGAACCTTATAGTTTGGTCTACAATGTATGTTATTGTAGTTTTATATTGTGGTAGTTTATATATATTGTGTTTAGGATATATGTAATTGATAGTGATGTGTATGTTGGATAACTTATATTTCTTATTATGTGTAGTTTGGATTATATATTGTTACTTAAATTTTTATTCATATGTTTTAAACTTTAGGTACTAACTCTTAATTATATATAATGTTAACTAATTTTGCTTATGAATTACTGGATATTATTTTCTGGGCTGTTGTAAAATTCAAGTGTATCAAATTTGGATTTGATAAGATTCTGATTTTTCATTTTTTTCTGTTTTAAAATTTGCGACCGATTTTGCGACCGTTTATATTTGTGACCGAAAAATCGGTCGCAAATTCTGAATTTATCAACTAAAATTTGATCTCAAAATTCAGAATTTGCGACTGAAAAATCGGTCTCAAAAAAGTCAACAAGTGACCAAATTAAGCATGTCATAAAATCGGTCGTAAATTTTTGCTACCGAAAAATTCAATCGCAAATATATTTGCAACCTACCTAAATGTGATCGACAAAATCGGTCGCAAAGATCATTTTGCGACCACAAAATCGGTCGCAATTGTCTCTTTGCGACCACAAAATCGGTCGCAATTAGACAATTTTCAAGTAGTGATTAGATTAAGGGCTTGGATTATGCATGTGTATCAATTATAGCATAGTGTTGCACCATCATATCAAACTATGTAAGTGCTATGTAGGATGTTTAAGCACCAAGGAAGCATAGGAGCGAGAAAGTGAGGTCTCGGCTAAAGGTCCATGTTTCATCAAAAGCAATCAATCAATCATGTATGTTGGACAGTGACCAAGTTTCGGTGCGCTTTTTGGTCAGCTTCAATCACAGGAATTCAACATCGATTCTAATTAATTATGGCAATTAGTGCTCAAGCATATTGCTGCTTGCATAACAATGTTGAGGAAAACCCTTTCCACAGCCACTCTTGCACATAGATTTCGCGTAATATTTCCTTTTTATGCAAGCACTATGTGGCACAACAACTCAATAATTATATCATTGGGTTTATCATATAGAAAAATTCTTGGATCTATCTTAGTCATATAATGATATAAATCAATGTTTGACATATGTTAATTTATGTGAGTCAAGTTAAAACTTTATATTTCTTTATTAGCAAAAATTTTCACATATCAAATATTGGTTTGCAAGCCTAAGGTGGGTACTTTCATCCAAGAACTTCTATTATGATACAATTAATCAGACACAAGATAGACAGCAAATAATTATGCTTCCAACAGTATCTGATTACTGTGAAAATCTAACCAGCTAAAGGTGTGTTTTATACATAATATGTGTGTAATGGTTATTAGATTATGAATGAATTTTGTGTACGAAAAAAAAAAAGACATTGATACGACTCCATATATATACATATATATCCGAAAATCCAACAAACAAAATGCTTATAATCGGGCCGGGTTGGGTCCATCACCAAACAATTTTTGCATAATTCAGTGGCTTCAGTCTGGGAATTTGATATGGCCCAAAACTAAACCCAATATATATTCACTTGAAGCCCAAAAGTTGACCAAAAAAAGTGAAGCCCAATGCAAAGCTAATCACTGACGAGAAAGAAAAACACAGAGCTAATCAAACTATACGACTATTGTTATTCACTGGCAGTATCAATTATCAAGTAAAGAATTATGGGATTGAAGTCTCGTTGACCCAAAAAAAAAAAATCCTGAGTCTCTATTCCTGTCTGTTTCTCTTTCTCTTGTGATTAAATATTAAAGTAACTTATCAATTACGCAAGCAAGAAAAGAAAACTATTAACGATTTATAATATGATGATAGTAATTATCCAATTATAAAATCAAAACAAAAGAGACAACGAAGGAAGTTTTGTCCTGCGAGATTGTTTCTAGGCTTTAATGTTAAAAGATTGTTAGTGTAAAATATTTTATACAATTAATCAATTAAATATATCTTTTTATGATTTTTCAGTTAATTACTATAAGAATAACAAAATATAATTGAATGATAATATTAAAAGGTATATACATAGATATAAAAGTTATACTCTTAAAGGTATAATTACAATTCCATAGGTCATGAAAAATTTGATTTGCATATGAGGCTGAAGCATTTCTGTATCTGCATATGTTCATATTCTGTTTGGTAAGAGGGGTCAGGCATGTTTAGATGTATTTTAATGGGTGGCAAGATTTAATCACTATCTAAGGATAGTGGGTGATTTTTGTAGTATAGATGTGTCACTGGTCTATTAAAAGCTGTTATAAGTGTTACAATGGTGGGGTTTAAGTCATTCAGGTGTGCTAGGTTGGGTAGATATGCCTTGTTTCCCAACCTTTAATGTTGTTTCGTGCCTAGTGTTCTCTTTATTATGCTTTTCACTTGTTTTGGTGAGGTAGCTTTCAATAATTATCCCAAAAAAAAAAGTTATACTCTTATTTCTATTTAATTATCGTTAATATCATTAACAAAGGAAAAAGGTCAAAAACGTAGAAATTCTGTTGAATGTAGAAAATTGGATTTACCACTCTAGATTTTTTATTAAGCGATAATTTGAGATCTTACCTAAGATTGATGGCGGAAGATTCATATATCCTCCTCTTCATTTCACAAGGAATACCTAACTTTCTAAGTCAATCAGAGTAACATAGAACAATTGACTTTGATGCTATATGGTCAATGACTTCTTCACGCAAAGTGGACTCTAGCAAAAGATTTATCCAGCATAATTATTTGTGTTTTTTTTTTTTCAGTCGTGCATCAGCTGTGTCTTGATCATATATAAATAGTAATGCAGAACGAGATCATAAAAGTTTATAAAATATCAAATTTGTTAATCAAATTAAAGAACAAGTAGCGGAGAAGAGGGTGTATGGCGAGAAGAATATATATTCATATATAATAGCAAAATAGCGATAATGATTCTTGGTCATTTGGCAGTTATAGAAGGGGTTTTTTTCGGCCAAAAGTTGTACTAGCACAATGGATAGCATTCTCAACGCTTAGTTGAATATAATTACACTCACAATGCATTAAACTTAATATCTTTTAAAATATTAAACTCTTTTAATAATGTAAACATTTAATTAAATGATAATTTAATAATGTATCAAGATTAATTTTTTATATTTTATGCATTAATAATATAAAATAATATTATATTATCAATTAATAGAATTTCAAAGAATTGTCATATCAATGAATTAACAAGTAGCATAATTCAGCAATTCTTTAAAATTCTATTATTTTACATTATCAATACATAAAAATTAATATATTATTTCAAACTTATCATCATCCGTGAAATAAGAAATGCTTTAGCCAATTGCTGGTTGGTTTGATTTGTGGCCCCATAATCCAGTACCAAGGGACCACCAAATGGGTTTGGGTCACGAGTGCAAGAGAGAACAAGGGGTTGGTTACTTGTTTCAATATGTGAGGGTAGGGAATGAGATACTGCCCTTGGAATGATACTGGCATGAAATGCCGCCACCGCTGAGGTGGCAGATGGAGGTTTCAGCATGGACTGTTGAAGCAAAGCAAGGGTCTGGTGATATTGGTCCTGAGTGAACATTGTAGGAGTGTTCTGGTTTGAAGGGAGCTCGTCTACATCTTGATCTTCGGCTCCCTCGCTGGTCACATTGTGAGTGGTGGAAGTAGAGTCACGAGGCCTGAGTCCCAAGTCCCGGCAGAAAATTGTGCTTGCAGTAGCAAACGTTGATGGTATGACCGATTTTTCCACAATACGTGCAAACGTTGATGGTATGACCGATTTTTCCACAATACATGCAAACTTTGGTGGAGCCATGGGCCGTAGGGGAGGGAGGAGCACCTCCGTGGCCATGACCACTAATCTTGCGATTGGCTGCAAGATTAATAACAGAATCCTCGAGGGTATTGGAATGAAACTGGTTCTTGGTCTCTTGTTGCTGAATCATGGAAAATACCTTGGTAAGAGGAAGGACAAGATCCATCATCAAGATCTGCGACCTCAAGTTTTTGTACTCATCGTTAAGTCCGGTAAGGCATTGAACGATATAATCTTCCTCATGATACACTAGAGAGTTCTTGGTGGCGGCACAATTGCACTTGACTGGGCAAGTACAGGGAAGGATAGGGCGATAGTGTTCAAGTTCCTCCTAAAGACCCATGAGTTCGGTGAAATACTTAGTAACAAAGAGTGAGCCCTGCTGAATAGCGTATAAGCGATGCTGCAGCTGGCTTATCCGCTTGAGATCGCCCTGAGAAAAGTGTTCTCGAAGGTTCTTCCAAATGACCACCACATCCTCAATGCGTCAATGCTCTTAGTCATGGCAGGGGAGACAATACTAGAAATCTAGGAATGAAGGGTGGTGTTGTAACATTCCCACGCAGGATACAGGGGATGAAAAGGGTTAGGTTGAGTAATGGCACCTGTGAGGAATCCATACTTGTTTTTAGAGATGAAGGCATGGCGTATAGCACGAGCCCATGAATGGTAATTAGGGCTGGTGAGTGTGGTTTTGATGGTAAGGACAGTGGGGTTCTCGACAGGGTGAAGGTAGCAGGGGCTAGTTGGGTTTTGAGATAGGTCAGGAGTGGTAGCAGTCGGCTTTTTGACCAAAGTGACGTGCTTTTACATACTATGTACTGAATTGATGCTGTTTTCAAACTATTTCATTGTCTACGGTTGTTTTTGACATGGAAGTATAGCATGGCGCAAGATGAACATGCGCCAAACCTGCAGCACGGACAAAAGCAGCAGAGTGACATGACAGGAGAGGCAAGCAGATGGCGCAGGATGGAGTCGCGCCACCCACTTGGCGCAGCCCGAAAGAGCGCCATCAATCACCTGGTGCAACTTGGGAGAGCACCATCCATGCACTTGACGCCACATCGAATTGCGCCAATTTTTAGCTTAAATTCCTCCCCTTCTTCCCATATTCAATGTCTATCGATCTGTTTTATTTTGATTTTAAGTTTATGCAAAACTTTCGTCTAAAATTTTTATTTCTCTTTGAAAGTTTTATTAAATTTCCCAATTTTTAGTTTCTACAAAATATAATTTTTGAAATTTTTTATTTCGTATGTTTTAATTACAATTTTTATTTGTGTGTAGTCATTGTACTTCTTTTTTTTTTAATTTAGTTAAAAAAATGAGTAATTTTATTATATTTATTTATCAGAATGGTAGAAAATTTGATGGGCCGCAATGATGCACTTTTGAAGGAAATAAAAGATCAATTGAAATAGATAAAGGTGTCAGTTATAATGCACTGAAAAAAAAAAAGATTGCTACCAAATTAAAGCTTCAATCTCATCAAACAATTTCAAGTCTTACTTATAGGTTTCCAATTGCTAGAGATTGCAGTGCATATACTGCTCTTGAGATAGTTGATAATGACGATGTTGATTGCATGATTAGCACCTTTGAGCAACGATCTTCTTTGACAGTGCTCGAATTGTATGCTGAAATTGATCTTGCAGGCAGTTCATTCATGCCTATTGCCCTTTCTGTTCGTTCTGTTGCTCCATTTGGTGATCATTATAGTGCTGATATAGGCTTATCAGATGAAGATGAAGATTACTTTAGAGATCTATCGCCTGATGAAAGTGAAGATGATGATGATGAAGGTGAGATCCCGGATGGTGATTCTTCCGAGTCTGAAGCTGACTTAGATTCTCCAGCTATTATAATTTCTCCTGTTGCATCCTCATTACATATCAGAGAACTACTTACACAACAAGACGGTTAGTCTTCAAATAAGTATTTTTATATATTGTGAATTTAATAGAACCCTTATGATTTGATGATATTTTTATAGGTGTAACACATTTGATGGAGTCTCCATTTTGGAATGTGTCTCCACATTATAATTATATCAATTGGGACCACCCTGATCAAGAGACAAATGAATTTCCTTGATTGGATGTGCCTAGTTCATGGCATATTGGAGATGAGCTATACGTTGGTTTACGATTTGAAAGCAAAGAAGCAGTACAGATGGCTGTCAAACATTACTCTATGAAAGTCCACCAAACATACATTGTGGTTGAATCAACACCGATAATTTTCTGCACAAAGTGTATAAGACACAAAGAAGGTTGCCCCTGAAGAACGAGGGCAATTTTAGGAAAGAAGACAAACAAGTGGCAAATCACTAAATGGGGTGGTCGTCATATTTGTCTTAATCCTATACTATCTCAAGATCATAGCAAATTAGATTCAAATTTTATCTGCGCAAATATCCGAGGTGCGTCACTAAACTATATATCAATTATGTACTTTATGGTTATTAACTTTATTTATTGATAATAATTTGATTGCTTAATATGGATTTCAAGTATCATACTGGAAGGCTTGGAAAGCTAAGCAAAAGGCAATAGCAGAGGTATTTGGTGACTGGGATGAATCTTTTGCAATGCTTCCTGGATGACTTGCATATATGCAGTTGTTTGCACCAGATTCTGTCTATAAAATTGAGACAACTGAATTTACAATCAATAATCAAGTAGATACTCGGTTTCGCACATTTCATCGAGTATTTTGGACATTCAAACAATGTTGCGATGCCTTCAATTTCTGCAAGCCTATTATACATATGGATGGCACATTTTTGTATGGAAACTATCAGAGTACACTCTTAATTGCCACTACACAGGATGGCAACAGCTGCATTTTACCTATTGCTTTTGCTATTGTCGAAGGAGAAACTTTAGACGCCTGGTCATGGTTCTTGGGAAATATCCGACAATATGTGACAAGAAAGCAAGGTCTGTGTCTTATCTCTGATAGGCATGCAAGTATAAAAGGAGCTGTGGCAAATGAAAACCTTGGTTGGCAACCTCCATATGCATATCATGTGTACTGTATTTGTCACATTACAAGCAATTTCAACCACAAGTTCAAGAATACGAAATTAAAACAAGACCTATTGAAACTTGGTAAGAAGTACTTGTTCATAATTTTAATATTATATATATGAATTTTATTTCTTTTCAAAGTTAACATCCAATTTGTGTTAATGTAGGGTATACAACTTGTATGCACCGATTTGATAGAAACTTGGAAAAATTTCATCAAATTAGTCCTGAAATTCAAAGATGTATCGATAGTATATCGAAGGAAAAATGGAGTCAAGCATATGATATATGAGAACGTAGATATGGGCATATGACAATAAATTTATCAAAGGCTATGAATAAAGTGTTAAAAGGTGCTAGAAATATGCCAATAGCTACATTAGTTAAGTGCACATATGGGAGGATAGTAGAGTATTTTGTGCAAAGAGGTGCAGAGGCTAGGGCGGAGTTGGGCGCTGGAAATAAGTTTTGTAAGAAGTTAGTCGATGCAATTAGGAAAAATCAGGAGGATGCTTGTTCCCACCAAGTTCGCAGATATGACATTGAGACCACAAGGTTCAAAGTTGAAGAGGCATTCAACCCTGTGACACAAAGTGGCGGTCATACATGGGCTGTAAACTTAAGGAGAGGTACTTGTCAGTATCGAAAATTTCAAGCATATAAATATCCATGCTCTCATGTCATTGCTTCTTGTGCTGCTGTGAGTATAGACTTCTACAATTTATTTGATCCTGTTTATTCCATTCAAAATATTGTCAATGCATATAGTGGACAGTGGTGGCCAATTGGCAATAAAGATTGCATTACAGCTACATCAGATTGGACATTGGTTCCAAATCCGTCAACCCTTCGTGCAAAGGGCAGGCCAAAGTCCACACGCATATGGAACGAAATGGATTTGAGAGAGTTGCAGCGAAGACAACGGTGTGGAATATGTAAAAGGGAAGGTCATAATCGACGTCTTTGCCCTCGTCTTAGTGGAACCGTAGATGATGAAGATATTTAAATTGTGCCAAGTTTATCCTTAATCAATTGGCGTGATTTCATTTTAATTTCAAAAACAAAAACTTTCATGCGGTTGTTAATTATTTTCTTGCATTGTAATTGTCTAAATTGCCTTATTTATTTAGTGATTGCTCAATAAATTACCGTTAGTTGAATAAACTATACTCAAAATTACCACAAAATAAATTAAATTACCACAATCAAAATAAAGTACGACATTAAAAATAAATTACCTTATTTTACTCTTTTTCTATTTTTTTTACATGATTTCATAAAATAAATTACCACATTAAAAATTGATACAAACTTAACTTTAGAAAAAATTCTTTTATAGTAAATAAGTGAACGAATAAGGAGCAGGAAAATTAACTTATTAACATATTATTGAAGACTTATTTTAAATAATAATAATTAGGAGTTTTAAGATTTTTTAAGAAAAAAACTTTAAAGAATACATGCATAAAAATTATAAGATAAATAGATTAAAATTTATAGAATATATATATCATACACATATATTTACATTAAAAATTTACGCAAATAAACAAGAAGATATATCTATAATCAATCATGTGGGGAGTTAGGCAATAATATACAACCACGTCGCCTATCTCTCGCTCTACGATGTGGGTTTCTTCTTACATCAGCTGCATCATCCTCAGGGTCAACTACAGATAAAAAATCTTCATTCAAGTCAATACCCTGTGGAGAAACAACATTTACACCACGTGGGGTGTAAAGGGTTTCATGTGATAAGAAATCCATTATCCCCATAGGTGCAGTAGGTGTAAACTCTGGTGGCACGTACGCAGGTGGTGTGAATTGTGACGGACTCGGAGCGGAAGGGACATACACCTCATCTAGACCATATGAATGATATGCAGCATGTGAAGAGGATGCTCCTGTTGTTGCTTGATGTTGAGATGGCCAATAATAACTTTTTTCGGGACCTGAATCCATGCGGTTGGCTGATGCTGCTGACGGAACAAAATATTCACCATGACCATGTTTAGGAAGTGAGGAAGAGTATGAACCTCTGTCACTTTTCGCCTTCTGTGCCGCTGAAGTCCTCGAGCTTCCACCCAAGTCGGAGGTATTGCCATATTTACATCAGGTTGTGCAAGAGGCTGTTGTTCAACACGAGCTGCCGCAAGTTCAGTGACCCTGTCTAATTCCTCAAACTGCTACAATAACTCAGTTGTCACATCTCTAACATTGTCCATCGAAAAGCTTGAGTCGTTAATAGAGGACAAATGATACATCCGCTCCAACTGATTGTGCTATTCAAGTAGATAGGAAGATTATATAGAAATGATAATACCACAATATAATTTAATAAAAAAAAGTAATAGTACTTACTATCTGCCCTCTGCATGTACCATCCCTCCTGATCCAGCGATGAATGTGCCTTGAATACCACCTCATGTAAGGATCATTCTCACTCAATAACCCCATCTGTTGATCATTAATTACCAGATATTATGCCCTATCATGCTACATTTGGATAACTGAAGTATATAAGAGCATCCAATTATCACTGTCCTTGTCGCGCAGAGTAAGATCATGGAGTTGTTCTAGCTGACGCGGTGGGTTTGGAATATACTACTGTAAGCTAAATTGACGCATCACTCGATCTGGTTAATGCCACTCCACGATATGAAAAAATATAAGTGGCACAATAGCTCTCCAAACATGAGAGCCATCAAGGCATATAGGTGGAAGTGATGCATAAATTTCAACATAGGGTTCCCACACAATCTGCAAAATAATAATAATTAATATTAAAAATTCTATAAAGTCAATATGATCAGAATTATAAAGACATCAATAAGAAATTCTTACATCTTTTCGCTTTAACCGATCAAGTCTATGACGATAGTATGGCAAGTCTCGTCATATAGCCATAAAAGTTCTACCACCTATCTATCTGTTATTTAACATATTTAATCAAATATTATAAACATATAATGATTATTTAACAGAAAAATTATTACCAAAAAAAAAAGAAGGAAAAAAGTCATACCTAGCACCACGTGGGGAGTTAGTAATCTCGTGTGGATGAGTTGGGGCAATTGATGGGAATCTATCCCATGCCCATAGTTGAACCAATACAGCCATGCCTCCAATCTCACGCCGATTATAATCCGTACACTTACAAAGCTCGCGATATAAATAATAAAGCACTACTGATCCCCAACTGTATTGTCCAACCATGGCAAAATCCCGTAAAAATGGCAAAGTCTTAAGGGTATTAAGTTTCCAGAATGATCTGGAAATAGAAGTGACCCCATCAACCGCAAAATATATGCTCGAGCAAATCGCTGAATCTGGACCTCATTGCCAATATGATCATTTATATTATTAAAGTGAGTATTTAACCATGTCATTTTCAATCGATGACCATGAAAAGCATTTTGCGAGGGAGTTACGCCTAACAATTCTTGGAGAATGGGTTGCCACGGACCAGAAGTATTGCCAGTAACTGCCATCCCATCAATACGAAGACCAGTTTGGACTGCAATATCTTGCAGCGTAATCGTGCATTCCCCCGGAGGCAAATGAAATGTATGTGTCTCTAGCCTCCAACGCTCCACTAGAGCAGATATCAATGTATGCTCAATTTGAAAAAATTCGAGCTTTGCAACTTCAAGAAACCCTGCCTATTCCAAGTACGGAATAATCTCATTAGGAATTTGCTCAGTCCTGCTACGAATAGAGGATTTTCCTCTAACAACTAATACTCGATCAGGATGTCCATTCCAAACATACTGAGAAATGTGTGTTTCTTGCATTGTTAACAACGATGCATCTTCTGGTCCAAGGCGAATAACACGTGATGAAGAAGAAGAGCTAGATGCCATCTGTAAAAAAAATATATATATAGATATATAAATATACAGAACACTAATATAAAAATGAACTATAAGTTATTATAATTTTCTTAAAAAAAATTTTAAATTAAATTTATCAAAGGCTATTTTTCTTAATAAAAAAATAAACTCATAGCATTATTATATTTATGAATCGAAAATAAATTAATTAAAATTTATGAGTAATAAATAAAATTTAAATTACCTTTATAGGAATTCTTGACTTGAATAAAATAATCGAATAAATTGTCTAACAAATATATCTAAACTGAAAAAAAATAACACTTGAGAATGACAAGAGGAAAGGTATGAGGATGAAGAGCACCACGGAGGAGGAAAGAAAGCAGAAAGCAGAAAGCAGAACAAAATCCAAAGGCAGCATTTGCGTATGGGGGTGAAGGCGGAAGTGGGGATGGGTCACAAGGTGGCGCATCTTGATGCAGCGCCATGCATCCGGGACAGGTGGCAGTTCCCTGAGGTGGCGCTAGTTGGAGAAGCGCCATATATGTCTTGTCACGTCAACCGAAAAGTGTCACAGCGGTGGCGTGGCTTAGAAGAGCGCCATCCTAGTCTTGTCACCTGCCGTGTGACAGAAAATCTACTGTTGGCGTGGGTTGAACATGTGCCATCATCCAAAACCACCACAGACATGCAAATTGTTTCAAAACCACTGCAGTCTAGTAAATTGTTCGTAAAGGTGGGATAGGTGGGTCAAAAAGTCGGTAGCAGTCCCTGCAGAGCTGCTTGCAAAGAACTGAGGAGTAGTAGTGGAATGATGATTGTGTTTAGCCAAGCTCGTGTTACTTACTCCCAACCAAGTATGGGAGTAACTTAATCCAGCTTTTTAAAGTAAAAAATAACCCCACATAAAATTGCAAAACGGGTATCTCTTTTTTTATTTGCAAAACAGAGGTTTGTCTCCTTCCCGTCCCCAGAGGTGGTTGTGTTCGCCGAAGGCTTGTCACTAGAGTTGTCCCCTTTCCATGCCCATTTACTATACCTCAATCCATTGCTCCCAGAAATCATAGTAACATCAAGTTCACAGTCAACTCACCAACAAGTTCACAATCATATATCTCTAATCGTACCTATTTACTTTACAACAAGAAAATTGTAACAGTCCAGACCTTCTTCCTTTCAATTTACAAGCTCAGTTACTTAATCACTTCCTTAATTAATATTATAAATATATAACTCACCACCTAAACAAAATGGGCACGAGCACAAGCACGAGGTGGCAGATCAACATGACTAGGAGGCCAGTACCGAAGGTGATGCGGTCAGCCATCGATGATAATTGATAGAGCATTCAACAGTGTGAATGAGGGCTTTTGATTGCACTTGAAACAAGTGGGCGGGGGTGAAGGCAATGGTACGAAAGGGGGTTGAATTCTCAGGTCCAAGCATATATGATATATTAGGCCTCCCATCTACTGTTTTGCATCGGTTCATGAACGTCTAAGCCCCCTCCACCGCCATCGACCACCCACAACTCCGCCATCGCCCTCAAGTGCCTCCTCACTGCCCACCACCACCTCCGTCACGATACCTTTATCCTCCAAGACCTTTCGAGAGAGATGGATTCTTTGGTGGCTCTTATGGAAGGGATTGGGAAGAGACTTAACTTTGATTCCATGATGAGGAACAGGCTTGTGGATGAAGTTGTGGGGACTTGGACAAGGTGGTCAAGAGCTTGAACAAAGGATACGAGCCCCTGTTTTATAAATAAAGAGAAAGGGACACCCATTCTGTAATTTCACATGAGGTTATTTTTCACTTTAAATATCAAGATTAGGTTATCGTAACAAGAGCCTTTTAACCATGACGGGGCTAAGGATAGGCTCTTGGTACCATAAGAGAGAATTGATTAGACTGTATATTTGAGAATTTAGAATTCTAACTACACTGTATGACGACAACAATGTATATACACGAAGGAGGCCCTATGGGTAGCGACTCAAGGGTGAGACTACAGTAACTATCTCCAAGTAACAACTCTCATATCAGATCCGCAAAATACGGATCTAGTACTAAGGACGCGGTGCAAGTAACAAACTGACGCATGGCTATTCAGGTTGCTCAATAGTGTGACTCTCTTCTCTGGAACCTCCTTCATTCATGACATATCATATCATGTTCTTTGCAATTATAGGAAGTCGCACGCGCTAATTAATTTGCCGTTTACTAAATTAATTAAGTTCGTGAGTCTGGCATTGCTTATCTAATTACTAATTTAAGTGACACTTCTTTGGTGAAGCTTATTATCAATTTAAATTTTAACAGATTATACATTATTGAGATTAGTTATAATTAAGTATATTTATAAATATATAATGAATGTAAAAACAAAAATGCTTTATACTTGATAAAAATAACTCGCAACTTAGTAATTACCAACTGTGAGGACCACGGTCACACTCAAAAGACATGAACTGACCAGAAATCAGTCTCATTGTAACGAGTGATGTTGTTAATATTCCTACAATTAACTATGCAGTTGCTGCATTATTCTCTCTCTCTCTCTCTCCCTACATATATACCTATAATTACAATTAATACTGCAACAAAGCATTTCTTCCTGCACTTGTACAGAAGTAGTTAGAAAACAAAAAGATTTTGGAATTTCTTTGTCAATATCGACTTTGTAATACATGCATCGACAAGTTTTTGGCAACAAAAAAATTTGCTGTATTTTATTTTATTTCTATCGTTTTAGTATCTAAACATTACTTATTTTATATTAATTTTGTTTTTATAAGTTCTCATTTTTTCTCTCTTTTCTATACCATCGCTTTTATTAGCCGATTATAATTCTTTCCTTTAATTAATATAATTTAAATAATGTAAGTCTTCAATAATTTAAAGGATAATTCAATATTTTATGGTTAATTTTTTAAAAAATTAAGGCTATTAAATTATTTTCTTAATTTTAATATTATTACCCTAACTGATTATTATGATGGAATGCAAAGAGTTAGGTACTTCTTCTATTGATTTATAAGTGTCTTTTGAAATTTTCGTACAAAGATTGATGAAATATTAAATGATTTCATATATAAAAAAAATATGACACAATTTGACTACATTATCCTTTCTATCTTTCGAGTAATTATGTTACTGAATTTAGTTGGAGAATAAAAAAGATGGTAAAGTTAAAATAATTAATTAATGCTTTCTTAAAATTTTCAGATAATAGATAATTTGACATAGAATTTTCTTGGATGGCTAAGATTTTTCCACATCCTGAACACGGGCCATTTTTTTTATATGGTATTTGAAAATAATTTATACCAAAATATAAGATTTTGGGGTGAATTACGGAGATATGGGAATTTAAGAAAAACCGCCAATGATGACTTTTCAGAATGCAACAGCTTTTTTAAAAAGCAAAAACTGTCAATGACGATTTTTAAAAAGCAAAAAAATAAATTATATATTTCCGTGTAATATAGAGAAAAAAAAAGTAAAAGTCACCAGGGGCACTTCTTGAAAAATTAAAAACTGCCATCGGCACTTTTTCATTCTCATATCCATATACTTTGACCCATAAATCTATATTTTTATATATATCACATTCGTCCTCCATATTAAAAATAAAAAACCCCCCATGAACACTCATCCTTATAGTTAGTTATACGTCATAACTACCCAGTACGTTAATGTTTATTACCTCCACGTTAGTGTTTATATCCTGGGTCAGCTAATAAAAACAATGTACTACTATAGGCTGCTTGACTACTCTATAAATACACAACCAATTGCAAGCACCTTCTCAACACCACAAGGAGACCAAGTTAGATTAAGGCCCTCGGGTTATCACACAAAAATTTAGCTAGGCTACAATCTTTGTCCCAAGCGCGAAAAGTACCTGTTGAATTTGGTCTTCAAATCATATCAAGCATGAAGGTAAGATCAATTCTAATTAAATGAATGACTGAATATGTTATTAATTAAAGCTTTATTATTTATGATGTGCTTGCCTGCAAAGAAGCATAATTAATTATTTGTTGAACTTGAATTTCAATTGGTGCAGCAAAAGATAGTTTTAAAGGTGGCTTGCAACAAATGCAAAAGGGTGGGTTGTGACGAATGCAGACGCAGGGCCCTCAAAATTGCGGTGGCGGCACATGGTATGTATGTACATGTGTTTTCTTTTATTTTTATATTAATTCATGACCTATAGATAACTAGCTAGGTACGTTATATTGGTAATTAAATAAATTAAGCTCATGGTCCATATATAATTAACATGCATGCGCATGCAGGTGTGAGCTCAGTGTCGCTAGAAGGGGCAGATAAAGATCAAGTTGTGGTGATCGGAGATGGGGTCGATTCGGTTTGCTTGGCAAGGGCTTTGAGAAAGAAATGTTTCTATGCCGAAATCAAGAAGGTTGAAGAAGTGAAGGACACACCTAAAGAGAAAGAGAAAGAGAAAGAGAAAGAGGAATCCAAGCCAAAGGATCCATTACCATGTTGTTATGTTTCCTATCCACCGTGTCCCCCGTGCGTGGTTTATGATCCATATGACCGTAATTGCATCATCCTGTGAAATATTAATTCCGGCAAATTGTATTATGTTGTCTTTTCCCCTAAGTAATTTTATTTACCTTGAGCTGCTTGATCTTCATTGTATCTGTCTTCTTTCGTTTAGCATCGTGAGTTTACGTATCTTTTCATCTCATAACTCTTCGTAAGTGTAATCAATATGGCATATTTGCAAAAGTTGAAGTTTACCAAAGAATATGAATGGCTACTACATTTGGATACTTTCTCCGGAAGGACCATTTGCTTATCTTAGTATCCTATTTTTTTTAATTTGGAATACTCGTTGAACTAATTTGAAAACTTCATCGCTCAACATCGCGTTTGAATTAATTGTGGTGAGGAATATAGGCTTGTCCCTTTATTTCACATATTCTACAAAATGAATATTTAATTAAAAAAGTGATGCATTGCGTTCATCATCGGATGATTTTGCCAGAATCAACACGCAATTTATTTTTCGTAAAATAAATTTGGGATTTTATTTGTGCCATCAAAGTGCTGAGGCTTCGATGAATTTTTTACGAGGAACCACATACTCGCCATTAATTTTTCACTCATTCAGCTTTGTAACCTCAATGTTGCTTTTAAGTGTTTTTTACCTTTTTAAAATTTTAAAAAATTTATTTACATAAATATGTCTTTTTAAGATTATTTTTTAAAATATTTTTTATTATTATAGAAAAATTAACTCAAATTGGATCGATTTTATTACTAAATAAATTTAAAATTGGGAAGTGAAAAAAGTATAAAAATCAATCCAAATTAAATCGAATTCATTGCTACTTGGATCAATAGTGTCGAATAATTCGATCTAAGCACTATTCATATGAATAGTATTATGGACTTCTAGCCTTGCCATGTCCTCTTCTTGTGCCACTCTCCACACGCTGTGTCACTCTTTTGTTTCATGCTCTCGGGGCCAATTCTCTGGTGGATCGCCCAAAGCGTGAATTTTGTGAATTTTTTGCTTTTAGCGAATGGAACATGGGCACGTGTGCTGGAGTGGGTTCACCGTAGAAACATCTCACGAGGTGGTTTAAAGGAAGAAAGTGTTAATGATCCGTGACTTAAGTGGTAATCGCTGAATGCAGTGGCGGAGCTTCTCGAAGGCAATGGGAGCCATCCTCCCCCCCCAACCCAACAAAAATTTTTCTCAAAAAATTAATTTACATACATAAAGAAATTTAAAACTACATGGCAAAAAAACAATTTAATACATATGTATTAACTCAAGTTTGTTTATCATATAAAATTTCTTTTTATATATATATAGATAGATAGAAACTTTATCTAATAAATAAGCTTAAGTTCAAATATACTACTCTATATAAATAATATTTCTTCAATTTAAAAACTTATAACCTAAAGTTTTGATTTAAAAAACTAAAACTAAAAAAAAAAATACATCATAATTGAATATCATTTTAAAGTAAAAATAATATTTGTTACAATAAATAAGTAATCATAAGAGTTAAATAGTATGTTTAATAATCAAGTAATAGAGTTGTTAACTCCAAAACCTGTTTTTATTCCTAAGAATGCTTACAAAATTTTTGATATTGTTAGGTGTATATTTAGGAATATGAGAAAATATATATTTTAATAAAATTTATTTTGAAATAATTTCACATGTTTGGGTAAATAGTATGAATGGATTATAAGCGCAAAAAAGAATCTAATTTTAAGTGTAAAATCTACTTATAAGTAAAAGCAAATTTTTAAAATTATTTTTTATAAGTAAAAGTTGATTATTTTAGAATTATAATATTTTTACTAAAATAACTCTAAGTATCAAATATTATAAAATATAAATAAATTATTTCATATCTTTTTTAGTAATTTATCATACAAAATCAATTATTTTTATACAATTCAAATAAAATAAACTACTTTAAAATTTCTTTAAGTTAATACATCTAAACATAAAATTTATTTTCAACTACTTATGACCGATTATTGAGATAATTTTAATCTGACAACTAATTCAAACACATTAGTATTTGTACTCTTATTAATAAATATTATCCTATAAACTTCACTACACAAGAGAAGAATAATTTGCCTTTTAATTTTTTTTTGGTAGTGTCAATTATTTGTTTTAAAGTTTATATATATGATATGTACTTAATTTTAATTTTTTGGTACATTTGCAGTAACAAGATTTGAATCTAAGACCTCATGTACTTAGTTTTAATTTAATTATCATTATTTAATTTATATGTTAAATTTGTTGGCTCCCCTAAAAATTTTCTTTAAGTTCCACCCCTGGTTGAATGGAAAATTAGTAAAAAATGGAACAAAGGCTATTTCATCTCAACATGTCTTATCCTGCAAGTCAAAGCAACAAAAATGAAGATCCCAAGCCATGGGAATGGTTGCTACTTATTGAAGAAGATGATCTTTTATGAGGGGCAACCAGTTAAAAAAGAGCATTAGAAAGGGATACCAGTTTGTCTTTTTTTTCACTTCCTTTTCAATCTTTAGCAATAAAAAAGTATTCATATATGATTCATTAGCAATTACTAAAAAATTGAAAAAGAAAAAAAATATATATACAAATAGTTAAATAGAGAAAGTTACCAATTTTTTACTGCAAAGTTGCTAATGTTTGAAAAGAATTTATCAGTATTTTATGAACTCCTTAAAATTTGATTTTTTCGAAGAATAAAATTTAGTAATATGTTAAATTTATTTATTTAGATGCCCTTAGTCAATAATTATTACAAAAAGAAAAAATATATATATAAACAAATAGCCAAATAGAGAAAGTTACCGGCGTATTATCTATACTTATCAGTGTTTTGCTGCAAAGTTACTGACGTTTAAAAAGAATTTATCAGTGTTTTATGAACTCCTTAAATCTGATCTTTTGAGAAATAAGATTTAGTGATATATTAAATTTATTCATTTAGGTGCACTTAGTCAATAATTGTTACAAAAAATTATTACAATAGTTGTTAACATATATATATATATACATGTTAAATTGATCCATTTAGGTGGCTATTTATATATATACAATTTTTTTTTCTTGTTCAATTTTTTGTAACAATTATGACTAAAAGCACATAAATGAATAAATTTAACATACTACTAAATCTTATTTTTCAAAAAATCGGATTTTAAAGAGTTTATAAGACGCTAGTAAATTCTAAGCAAACACTAGTAACTTTGTAGCAAAATATTGGTAACTTTTTCATATATATATATATATATATATATATATATATATATATATATATATATATATATATATATATATATATATATATATATATATATATATATATATATATATATATATTCAATTTTTTATAACAATTATTGATCAAGGGCACCTAAATAAATAAATTTAACATATCACTAAATCTTATTCTGCAAAAAATCATATTTTAAAGAGTTCATACAATGCTAGTAAATTCAATTTCAAACGCTTGTAACTTTGTATCAAAACACCGGTAAGTATATGCAATATGCTAGTAACATTCTCTATTTGGCTATATATATATATATTCTTTTTCAATTTTTTGTAATAATTATTGACTAAGGGCACCTAAATGAATAAATTTAATATATCACTATATCTTATTCTTAAAAAAATTGGATTTTAAAAAGTTCATAAGATACTAATAAATTCTTATTAAATACTGGTAACTTTGTAATAAAATGCTAATAAGTATATGCAATACGTTAGTAATTTTCTCTATTTGGCTATTTGTTTATATTTTTTTTCTTTTTCAATTTTTTGTAACAACTATTGACTATGGGCATCTAAATGAATAAATTTAACGTATTTTTAAATCTTATTATTAAAAAAATCAAATTTTAAGGAGTTCATAAAATGCTGATAAATTCTTTTTAAACATTGGTAATTTTGTAGCAAAATACTGATAAGTATATGTAATACGTTAATAACTTTTTCTATTTGGCTATTTGTTTATATATATATTAATTTTTTATAATAATTATTGATTAAAGACACCTAAATAAATAAATAAATATTTAAAATTTGAAGAATAAGTAACTAAGGGCTATTGATTTATATATTTTTGTAATAATTATTGACTAAGAGTACTTAAATATGTAGGATAAGTAACAACCATTACCATGAATGGACTATAGTGTCTTTGACTAAGAAAAATTAATCTCTCTCCTTCCTTTTTCTTTTTAAAATTGATGATTATGAAGTAATAAATAAAGAGTTTAATTGGGGTGTATTGATAATATAAAATTTTTTTATATAGTCATTCAATAAAAATCTTCTATTTATATGACCATTCAAGTAGTGGGTAGTTATATCAAAAATTTTTACTAATATAGTAATATATAATTCGATATTTATGTAAAAAAATTTTATACTGATAATACATTCAAATTAAATCTATAAACAAAAGAAAACTAACAACATCATTAATGCAAAATTTCGGATTAACAACAATTAACTGTTGGTGGCCCACCACAGTGTCGGATACATGTGTCACAACCCTGACTGTCCACTTGAACAATTCACTAAATTCACCGTTTTTCAAATCACTGTAGCAATCGCCAGGACTCCTTATTCCTCTCTCACCCTCCAATGCGTATAAAGTTTTGTTTTCTTGTTAAATAAACAAATAAAAACAATGTAACAAAAACGAAAAAGCAAACAGTAATAACAAAGAAATTTGGCACATGGATGTCCAATAATTGCCCACTCCCTAAAAGCAATCTTATCCATCAATGACAGGCCTCAAAAACAAATTGCATGCACAATATAAGAACGCGAAACTGTTTGATATGCCATCATTAATATTCACGTAACCGCTATTTAATTTTCAACGTGATCTCATTAAAAGCGGAAACAGTGTTAAATTCGATGTAACTTGAGTCAAATTTTTCATTATATACGTAGATAATGATGAATTTGATTTAATTTAAATCCATTTTGATACTTTTTTGTTCATCAGTCTCAATTTTACCTTAAATCAATTTTATTATAAAAAAATATTTTAAAAAATAATCTTAAAAAAAGTTTATATATGTAAATATTTTTTTATTTTAAAAAAGTAAAAAAACCCTTGCTGCTTTTAATGTCCATTTTGGTGTCAACTCAGTTCATGTTATAGTCTAGTTGTCACTTGCCGTCAAGTCAAATTCTACGAATATAGATTATGACCAAATCGATCAATGAACAAACTGGACAAAAGTAACTTAATTTCACATCACGGTGTTTCCCTTCAAATTACAATTTAATTTGTCGATGATAATGATATGAAGAGATCATTAACTACTTGTCATATGTAGCCTGATGAAGAGGAGGAATAATGACATTAAATTTGCATTCCACACCTTCATTAGAGTCTTAGAGACGAAACTCAAGTGGCTTTTCATGTGCCATTATAAAGATTGGATAGATATTAAAAAGAAATGATATATCTATGTACCCAGACAAAAAAAAAAACCGAAAAAGAAAGTTACATGTGCCGTGGTCTTTCCCGGTTGATTACTCTAATGTGGTAGCCTTTCTTTTTCGTATTAATAAGTGGTAGTTGCCTGCGCAGCGGTCTTTTCCCGTTCAATTCTCATAGCCTTTCTTTTTCGTATTAATTAGGGAGCCACACTCATGATGGCTTTGGTATAGAAATAAAAGTGGGAGAGAAATTTTTAATTTACAGACATAAGATCTAATCCATCATTTTTATTTTTTATTTTTATATTTTTATCTCTATATCAAACGTATTATCGGACACCATTTTTTAGCCATTCATATGGTAAAAATTAAAGAGAAATATTGAATAATAATTCTTTGAATATGTTGCCAAATTTTCTAGCTATATTGAAGTTCTCGGGTCAGTGCTACTTACAAAATGGAGACGATCATGAGTTGATCAATAGGCTCGTCGGAAATAGAGAATTTTCAGTTCAAACAACAACTCAAGGCATGTTTTGGAAGGGGAAAAAAAGCATTTTGGGTGGTATGATTGTTTGTTTTTTAAGTTATCTTGTGAAACTTTTTATTATAAGTTATTTTGAAGACAAAATAAGATAATCTAAACACACAATTAATTATTTGGCATATATGATTTATATTTGTCACTAAATGCATAGAACTTGTAATTTCATAATCATCTTTTTGTGTGTGTGGATGAACAATCATGAACTCATTTTTGTAAATTAGTTCATACATGGATTTAAAATTAATAATAAAAGACTACAACATTCATCCACAACGATATTCCAAAACTAAAAGGTATGTGAACCTCTTTATCAATATGACTTTTTGTGGTACCTATTATTACAGATACATATAAATAGTGTATATATATCCAGTTATCCTACACTGCTTATCAGATGAATCAATGTACGTACAAATGTGTTGTTCATTTGTATGGTGACGACGATTCAGCTATTAAGAATAGAAGCTCAATTATTAAAATTATTCTAATGTATTATTATCATAATACATAAAAATTTATAACATGACAACATTGCACGTTAACTATTTTTTTTTAATGACAAAAATAATTAGATATTTCTTATTATCATTGGTACTCATTGTGGGGCATTTAATTACCATCAGGCATCGTGAATACTTCATCAGTTTCATAATATTAGTCACTTTCATTTTTCAAACGAATTACGAAAATTAATTATTTAAAAAATAGATAAAAATAATTGATTCATCTCTTAACTTATTTTCTATTTTTAAATTTATTCTTCAAGTAACAAATGTTCCAAATTCGTCCTCTAAGTAATAAATATTTCAAATTTGTCCTTTAACTTTTAAAAAGCAAACACATTTATTGTCTTCGCAATCTCTGCACGAATGTTGTATGTTTTATTAGAGGATAAATTTAAAAATATAACTTATCATATAAGATGTCATATATATTATTTTAATTAATTCAAATATTAGATAAAATTTTTTCATCAATATAAGTAACATTATTTAGGAGAGGATAAATATGTTCAATTTTTTAAAATTAGAGGACAAATTTAAAATATTTATAACTTAAAAGAAAAATTTAAAAACAAAAAATAAGTTAGATGACAAATCTATTATTTTTGCCAAAAAAATATAATTGTATCTAATTAAATTACTATCTTACTTCATCAATGGTTTCTCGTTACACTTAGTAGACATATCTAGAAGCAGAAATGAATTAATTAAGTTTTAAAAGAATAATTAAACTTTTTAATTTTTTTAAACAGATAAATGAAATAAAAATTTCCTCTAAAACAACTAATATTATAAACCATTATAAGGCTATTAATTAAGGGTGGTTCTATGATACCCTTTTAATTTAAAGGAGTTTGAAACCTTTCGTTATGTTGTCTAACTGTATTTTAACATTTGACAAGCAATTAGCTCCATGGACAATAGTGTGGCAATACTTCAAAATTTAAATTTTAACCCCTTTAATTTTTATGTATTACAATTTCTCCTTAAAGCCTCTTTAAAAAATTAAAAAATTCTCCACCCCAAACATCAAACATATTTAACTACTCTGATTTTCAAATGTCTAAATATTTTTTTATTCCTAAATTTATAAGAATCCTAACCCAAAATTGAATTGCACTAACTCTTCTTCCCTAAACGCACAAATCTTAATTTTCTAATTGCCAGACACAAGACCCACCAGTTCATACTTTTCCAGTTGTAACTCCCTTTGTGATCAGAATACCATCGCGTTTCAATATCTAAGTTATATATACTAGTGGATTGATAGGCACTAATCCACATTTTTATTATTAATTTAAAATTTTATTTTATTTATTTTTAAAAATTAAATTGAAGTAATTTTATTATTTTTAAAATATTCAAAAATTAGAGGAGTTAAGAGAAGTTAAAAAAAATTAAAAGAAGTTAAGAAAAGTTGAGGGATAATAATGGAAAATAAAATATGATCAAAAGAGAAGTTAAAATGCTCCAACCTCTTTATATAATAGTATAGATTAATATCAAGTTACATTTCAATTTTCACGTTTTTGGACTATACTTTATTGGGGTTTGACACCATAGGACATACTCCGATTTTTTTTCGATAGTTTGGAATAGAGATCTCGACCTTCCAGTAATTTGTGAAGATACTCTCCACGAGAAAAAACCAACTTTCCAAGTCTAAAATATCCTCTCAGCATTTTGAGTCGGTATATGTGGGCAATCCCTTATCATTCTGATCATACAAGATGTTAAGTACATGTTGAGGGCTACGACTAGTGATGGAGTCTTGGTCGTGATGCTTTTTGCGAGGGGAGCTGCGACTGGTAAAGCACGAACTGGAGGGTTTATGTTGTGATGGTAATGGTATTGTGGCCAGCAATTGAAAAATTGGGATTTGTGGTTTAGAGAATAAGAGTTAGTGTTCTTACAAATTTGGGAATAAAAAAAATGTTTTAAGTGTTTAGGAATTGGAATTAGAATTAGAATGACTAATTGATTTGGTAATTTGGTTTGGCCAATTTTGGATTGATATTGGCTGATTAGTAATTGTTTGGATTGGCAATTTGTTTTGATTAATAATTTGTTTTGGACTGTGTTGGACTGATGTTAGTTGATTTGGTAATTTGGTTTGGAAAATGCTAAATTGATATTGGCTAGTTAGTAATTTGGTTTGAATTGGTAATTTGGTTTGAACTGTGCTGGATTAATATTAATTGATTTGGTAATTTGGTTTGGACTGGTTTGTATTGTGGTGGACTGATATTTGATAATTTGGTTTAACTGATTTGGTTATTTGGTTTGGCCTATTTTGGACTATTTCGTGTTTATGCTTGATGTTTTGCTTCATTATGAGTCATAGGCAAATAGCAACATAGATTTGGAGGTGAATTTTAATAATGACAACACAACAAAATTAACTGATGAAGCTGCAAGGCAAATGGCAAGGCAACATGACCAAATTGCAATTAGATGTGGTAACAAGAATATAATGTATAATATATAAATAGATTTATGAATATGAAAATACATCAAGTTATATTAAGACATTTGTTGAGACAAATTTATTATTATAATAAATTATGCTATTATATGTTTGCTATTTTTAAGAAAATTTTATGTCAAACAAGTTTGTTGTTTTATTATTTTTAAAACGTGTTTTTAAAAACAATAAGCCAAATAGATTTTTTATTTTTTATCATTAAAGAACTATTTTGAGAGTAAAGTTATCAAACAATTTTTTTTTAAAAAAATTGAACTCAAACTTGTTTTTAAAAATTGTTTTACAAAACTTGAAAACAAAAACAATTTCAAACAAGCCATAAATATATTTGATGTTTGGGTTGAGAAGATGTCACTTTTGGAAAAGAATTTGAGAAAAAATTGTAATAAATAAAACTTAAAGGGTCTAAATCTAAATTTTGAAATATTGTCACATCATTGTTTATGTGGCTATTTACTTGGCACATGTTTAAAAACAGTTGGATCATATAAGAGAAGTTTAGGGTTTAGAGTTTAGGGATATTATCAAAATCACTTTAACTAAAATTAAGACCAGACTGTGTTTTTGGTTGAAAGGTTGGATTCATAAGTATGTCTTGGACCTTGCAGAGCTCAATGCTATCAGGAAGTGGAAGTTTCTATGAAGACCTGGGTGACTTTTATTTACTGTTACTCTTTGCCTGCATGGTTGCTTCTTTTTTTTTTTTAATGCTATTTTGTATGTTTCTAGTGCTTATTTGCTGTTTTTGTGTTAAGTTGTGTGTTTTTGGGTTGGTTTTTCTAGCCATGTGGCTTTTCTCTGCTGAAAATTATGTTTTGTTTCTCATAGCCCCCTTCCTGGTTGAGCGATTGAAGCTTCAGTTTATCATAAAAAAAAAAGGCTATTAATGTAAGAAGTATAGACACCAATAAGAACACTTGACACAACACAGATACAGACATATAAACACACTAAATTTATAAAATTACAAGATAAGTACATGATATATATATATATATATATATATATATATATATATATATATATATATATATATAAAATTTATAATTTATAATATAATAATATAATATTTTTAAATATTTATAAATATCAAATTATTAATTTTTATTATTTTTTAAACCCCTCCCAAAAAAAGGAGTATTGTCATATATATTTTCTATATCTCTTCCAAAAATATGGGTACTATTTTTATTGATATTTCAAAAACAATTCCTATATAAACTTAAATGTTTGAGTCTTTAAATTTATTTTTGATCCATCAAATTATTATAAGAAAAAAGTACTAAATCGTGCTCAAGTTGTATTCGAGCAATGTCTATCGGTGTCCAACACACATCCAACTTGTGTTCGATTCATGTCCAATTGTATCTGATATATGTCCAAATCAAAAAATAATATTTTTTAAATTAAATACATAAAATTACATGTCAAACACGTATCTTACAGTTGTCTAATGCGTGTCGGTGTAGTGTGTCCGTGCTCCATAGCTATTAATTGTTTGAAAATTACAGGTACATTGGAACATGTTGGATCTAAAAAGCCCCAAGAAAGACGTGATCTGAAACCTTTCGTACGTCAACACGATAAGTATGACGTTAATTTCTTCAATTCAAGTCTTCGTACTTTGTTCGTTCATAATGTGATTTTGTATCTATTAGAAAAGTCCTCCTCTTCGTCAACCAAGAAAACAAATCACCATTTATTCATCTTTCAAACGTGACCAATAAGTAATGGCGCCAGTAATTTTTGTTGGTCAAAGAGTATGGTGTATTTTATAATTTGATGGTAAAATTATATAGTATATTAATATATTAATTATTTATAATATATTATAATAATATTTAATTTTAAAAAAATTAAAAAAATAATTAAATATATTTTAAAAATTAATTATCATATATTATTAATATAAAATTATATTAATAATATAAAATAATTTTATATTATCAATATAAAATTATATTGATAGAATAAAATTATACTGAGTAAAATTATATTGATAAAAAATTTTTATTATACTGACAGTATAAAATTATTTGATATTGTCAATGTAACTTTATATTATTAATGTATAAAAATTAATTTCTAAAATTTATAAAAATTTTATCAGTATAATTTTACTCTGTCAATATAATTTTATATTGTCTATCAGTGTAATATTATATTGATAGTATAAAATTATTTTATATTATAAGTATAATTTTATACTATTAATATATAAAAATTAATTTTTAAAATATATTTAATCATATTTTTAAATTTTTTTTAAATTAATATATTACTACAATATATCATAGATAATTGATATATCGATACACCTCATAAATCTCTACTATTCAATATGCTATAATCACAAGATATACTAAGCACTTGGACTGCGAAATGCATCGCAGACGGTGCCATAAGTAATAACTTAATTCAATGTATAAGGAATGAGCACTGATCTTTCAACATAGCACAAAAGGCATACATGGTGAAACCTAGAAACAAATTAAAGGTGGAGTCTATGGCATATATTCTTTTCCATTTTTTTCAATAACTTATTATCATTCTTTAGAATATTTATCAGCTTGTATATACGTTCAAAAGTAGATGTCAAAATATTTTTTTTCTGGTTTTGATATATATAACCATTTATCATAAACTGTATATTAGATTTAATTAATGTATAAAAATATTTTTAATTTGTATGGTGGTGATTCAGCCAATAAGAATAGAAGCTCGATTATTGAAATCATTATAAGTTATTATTAACAGGATACATGAAAAATAACACGATAATATTTGTGACACCTTCTTCATGTGGGTCAAGAAAAGTGAAGGGTAATGCCAAAAAGAAAATGGGGATCACATAAAGTTCAAGGAATTGGTGATTTGTAATTTGTTTTTCTCTAAAAGAAAGAAAATGAAGTACAAAATAGTCGACCGTTCGATTACAATTCCCAAATTACAATGGAATTTGGAGACGCCTTTCCCGGAAATTGTTCCTAGGACTTAGAAGTACACACCATGACAAGTTTGATGCTTCACCAAGTCTGAGTCTTTGTTCGTTTGTGTTGCAATTTGAGTCTAGAAATTTTTTTTTTATGAGAATATCTCATATATAAATTAAATTTCAATACATATAAAATTGTATTAATGAAGATTTAAAATGATCCTGACATATCTCCTTCATAAGAAAGTCCTTGTTTTCTTTAACCAACCTAGCTAAATCAACAATTATTTTAATCTTTTAAATGTGATTAATACCTGAATTTAATATTTTAATTATTATATTAATAAGTGATCTAATAATATTTAATAAAGATTATTTTTTAACAGTATTATATATATATATATATATATATATATATATATATATACATGAAAATTAAAATTTTTTAATTTATTTAATGCTCTGAGAAAATCTATCTTTATATCACTTGAATCAATGCCAAGTATCTTGAAAGTATGTATTAACAAAATCATATGTTAAAAGATGTTAACAAAATCATATATTAAAAGATGTTAAGGGTGCATTTGGTTTATAAAAATATTTTTTATTTTTATTTTCTGTTTTTTATTTTTTGAAAATAATTTTTATTTTCATATTTTTAAATTTTAAAAAATATGTTTAGTTTATAAAAGTAGATTCTATTTTTAAATAGAGAAAATAGTGAAAATACATTTAGTTCTTCGTTTTCAAAATGTAAATTTTAAAATCAAATTTAAAATACTAACGTTATATATATGATTTGCACATTCAGTTTACCTATAAAAAATATTTATTAAAATAATAAATTGTTCAATAAAATAATGTATATGTTTCTACTAAACTTCTAATGACAGAATCTGTTTGGAAAATAATTTTGAGTAAATTATATTCATAATAAAAGAGATATAATTAAACCAAATAATCAGTATTATTTTTAATTATAGTTATTATTATATTACAACCTATTATCCCACTAAAAAATACAAAAAGAGATTGCCATCACCTTGCAAAAAAAAATACGAAAAAGAGACGATCTAATATCATGTTTAATTGACAATTATCTCTCTAACTTATTATCATTATCTACAATGATATCTATTTATTTTCTTTATGAATATTTATTTTTAGTTTTTAAATATTTATATATATATATAATTATTATAAATAATAAATAAATAAAATTAAAAGTCTCCCAAACATTTCCTATAGCACAACTATACTCTTTTCTATTAATACTCTTTCTCTCTCTCTCTCTCACTCTCTCTCTCTTTGTATTACTTTGCAATCTAACCCTACCATATTTTTCTCTTTTTAAAAATTATATATTTATTCTGTTTGCATTCTTTTTAAACTTTTACCATAATACTACAATAGTCTACAGTAGTCAATATAACACGGGATTGTTATCTTTGTACAGTTGCGTACAACACATTATCATTTCTCGGTGTGTTATATGTTGCCAAAATTAACCGCAAATGGCTTAACAAGTCTTTTGGTTAGGGATCGAACACTGGCCTTGTCTCTATATTTGCCGTATTTATAAGATTGCCACCGCATTTTCTTTTGAAAATGTTTCCAACCATTGTAATAGAAAATATTGGAAACGTGAATTGGTGTTCATTTTTACCTGTCTTTCATGAAATATTTTCAATGGAAGCATTTTCTACAAAGTTAACTAAACACATTTTCAGATAACTTTTTCATTTTAATTGAAAATAAAAATAAAAATAGCTAAACTAAACACACTCCGAACTTCAACATTGCATATATTTCATTCATTTATTACAAAATATAGGTTTTGTACTCACGAAGGATTAATTGAAATAATAAATAATTTTGACCCCTTAAAAAATTGATACAAGTTCAGATCATAAGGAAGCCTCTATTATGGGGAGATTGCATACTTTGCACTTTGCAGGAATCTATGCTCTCGAAGGATGCAATCATGCTGCTGAACTTAACACAAGGCTCGCACAAATTAATTAATTTCACAATATGAAAGATGAGAACTTGGACTCTGGAGAGAGACCGGAGTGATCCAATAAGGCAACATTTATCTTGGGTTGCAGCCCAAAGTATAATGCATCCACAATCCAAGAATGAAAGTACTTGTTTTATAAATTAGTCGTTTTTGCGAGGAATACATACTTTGCTTTCAAGGCACAAAAATTAAACGTTATTCTCCCTTCCAAGCAGACCCAATAGGAAGGTCACAACTCACAGCAGACAACACTAAGGGCAACACGTAAGTCTCACACATCCCCAATCCCCAATTCATACGAGCAAGTATTGTAAGACTTTGCCAAAACCATCCAATAAGAATGTATCATTTGTCATCACTCATCACTATCCCATACCAATAAAAAAGTGCTGCTAAGATTTTTCCTTCTCTTTTTTCTTTTTTCTTTTGCCTTGCCAGTGTAATTTTTTTTAATACTTTCATCAAATTATGCATTATCATTTCATTTAAAAAGGTTTTTACTTCTCACCTAGTTATGTCACAGCCGGACTCTTAGTAATGCAAAAGGTTCATATGCAAATTTGTACTAATGATATATATATAATGTCATATTTCTACTGATTAAGCATTTAACAGTAACATCATCGTAGGTTGTTATTTGTTAACTTGTTGACCTCCATACATGAACATGGGCCAAAAGAGATGATGAGTTTGAAGTTTATAATGCATAGATTAGAAGCCACAGTACACTAAACCCAAATCATTATTAGTAAGTATTCTATGTCTTATAGTATTCATGCACAATTTATTATCAGTTTGAATAATAAGTTTGCACTCCCTTCATGTAAATTTGTAGGCAAAGAATATTCTCCTATGATTACAAACTTAAACAACGCATAAAATTAAATAAAAGAAACACAGGCGCGCATACCACAGCAATGGACTGGAAAACTCATAGCAAGTCAGCCAAATCGGAATGGGAATGTGTGACATTATGTTTTTTATTTTTATTTTTTTTGCAATCTAACAAGAATATGGTAACATTATGTTAACATTCACAACAAATTTAATTCATCCACAGAAGATAAAAAAGTTTTCTGGTTCTGATATTGTTCTGCTCTTGCAGCATGCTAACATCTTTAGAATGAAACCAAAGAGATAGGAAGGATAATAGTAAGGTCATCTTTCATGTATCAGAGTAATATCACGCATAAAGGAGAAAGGAAATATCTATTCTTATGCAAGGTAAGACAAACCAATGGTCACTGATACACTCTTAACTCCACTGTCTCCCAATAATTAAACATGTACAATGGCTGGCCACCAAAAGTGTTGCGCACTTAACATGCAACAAAGAAAGCACAGATTCCCTATTTCTCTTTTGATTCCACTAAAGTTTGGTTTAGCTTCGTCAAAATGAAAATCGTAAACCTTTATCCTATCGTTTGTTTTTTTTTTTTTTTTTCTGCTGGGGTGCGTCTGAAAAACCAAACACACAAAGCAACATACAAGGCTAACAAAGGAGGCACCCGAAGTATCTCCCAGCAACAACATGTATCAAAAATGTATTTTCTTATATAATTCTTAAAGTCGTATAAAGAAAGATAAGTACAATATCTTAAGTAAAGTTTACAGATTTCAATAGGTTTTTACGTATTTAAAATATTTGCCTATACTCACAAAAAGTTTATTATTTACCAAAAAAAAAAGAAGAGTTGATTGTTGTGATAAATAATTTCCATTTTTTAGAATGAAAATATAACATCAATTCTCAAAAAAGTAATTTTTGTGAGAAGATTGTAGAATCTTTATTGTAAGTGAATGAGAATTAACCTTATGGATAATTTGAATGAGGATTAATTTTATAAATCATTCAAATAAATTCAACATACGAGGATATTTGGTAATTTTTCTTTAAAAAAGTATATTTATCTCTCTTCACACATAAAGCTTATCCCATGGAAACGAAATAATAATAATAATAATAATAATAATAATAATCTATACTACTAATAATTGATACTCATTTTATGAAAAGTTTTGTCAAGTCTTAATTTCTCAGCAATTTAATTCCAACCATAATCCTAGATTTACTATTTTGAGAAACTTTTCATTTGTACCTTTATTTTATTTTTAAAAAAATAAAAATAATAAATTATTACCACTAATAATTATAATCCATTGACCCTCTTTAATGAGCCCTTATCCTCAATAGTTTGTTTCTTGTCACAAATAATTTAATTTAATTAATGAATTATTATATTTTTATTTTCAAGTCTACTGCACTCTTTTAAGTTGAAATATTAAATTAGAATATAAGTATGTTTAATTCACATACAATTATCTCTTCGACTACTAAATTTTTATTAAACATTTACAACTACAATTCTAATGAAATCATTTCTTCCAGTCAAGTTGAAAAGCTCATTTTTTAATGACTACCCTTACATAATATTATGTTTTGAATTAGGTCAAAAAACGTTGTGAAATATTATAATATACCTAAAAAACAGTTTAATGATTGTCTCATATTTGGTTTTTGTTTGATTTTTCTTCTTAAGTAGCTTATTTGTGGATACTTATTTACCTTTTATTGTTCTAGAATAGTTTTGCTAATTTATGAAAAAAAATATGAATGATTGTATTGACATGATTTTTGCATAATTAATAGACATAATTTCATGTGTTACATTAGGATAAGGAATTTGTACACCAAAAAAGATAAGGAATTTAAGATTTTGTATAAGTTTGAATTGATATATATCATGATTCAAATAAAAAAGTAAAAATACGAGAACTTTAATTATAATTTGGCATATCTTATTATTTAACACTTTGGTTTTAATTAATAGACATTAAGAGACTAAACAAAAAGAAGAGTATAACAAATGAAATAGACCTTTAAATAAAGAGGATGGAGAAAATAATATCATTTTTAATTTTTCCCAATTATTTAACTTTAATATTAGGATAAAAATTCCTTAGAAACAAAGTGTAATTTTAATAATGATTTGTTACATAAATAAATCTATAATTTTTTTAGATAAATGCTTTTTACTAATTGCACTTTTTATTCTATATTTATTTCATTTTATATATTTTATATTTTTATAATTCTTTATTAATTGAATTTATATAACAATAACGTTATCTTCGCATGAATTTTATAATTCTTTGTTAACATTATATAGGATTGTACAAATTTAATAATAAGTAACTATAATAAATTATATTATAGATATTTTTTATAAATTACTCTTTTTTTGATTTTTGAGGATGAAAAATAGGGAGGAAGATAAAAATTGAATGATTTTTATTTTTTGAGTTGTTCCATTGTCTTTTAAAAATGGAAAGGAAGTGAAAAAATGAATTTTTCTTGGCAACTCAATCCTCACTTAAAAATCATAAGTCGGGGTGTTTCACAAATCGGGTTAAGGGAAAAATAGAAACAAACCTAATCAATTTTGGACAAGTTGGGTTAGGTCGAGTTCTTGAAAATTTGCTAGCCAACCCAACCGGATTTGAATTGGGTTGGATCGGGTTGCATACTCAGGCTGCTTCATTGTTATTATTATTATTATTATTGTTTAAATTACAAACCACAATGTTATTAGCACAATATTATCAGAATTAATCAATCAAAATTCAAAATCAAAAAGTGCACATGGGTTAAGAAGTAAACCTTCTCTAGCTATACAAATCCAAAAAAAATTCAATTTTTATCAAAGATGCAGAACAAAAATCCATTATAACAATAACCAAATACATATTGCAACCCTAAGATAAGCCATATCAAAGGTGGCTCTTAAACCAATGTGCTTTTCATAAGTCAAGTCGAACCAGAGGTGGTTCTATCAGTGTGCTTTTGATGGGTCAGGTCACTGACATGACCTGACCCAGAGGCAAATTAATCAGTTCCTAATCGAATAGACTCGATGACTTGACCTAATAAGAATTTTTTTGTTTATGTTGGGTCGGGTTCGCAGGTCTACTCAGATCCGTAAACACCTCTAATCATAAATATTGTTCTTATAAAAACAAAATATTGTATAATGGATGATTATAGTTGTACTAACACTTTTTTATTTTTATTCAATTTTAGTCCAACTTTTTATTAACTTTGTGATTTTACTTTATTATTAATATTAAAGGTGTATTCAATTAATATTCTACTATTTTATATTTATTAATTATTTATCCATTTTCTCATCAAATACATTAATTTTTATAATCTGATAATTTGATCACATTAATTTTTATTATTATTACAATTGAAAAAAGTTGCTCTGTGCATCGCACGGGTACAATGCTCTAGTAATAATAATAATAATAATAAAGCTTTTCCCATATGATTCTATTGATACTTTGACAACAAACATGAAATCGGATTTAGTTCAAAAAAAGAAAAAGTCCATTGAAAATTTGGAATTGATTTGAATTAACACAAACTGAGAAAGAAAATTTTGAATTGATTTGAACTAACGCAAACAGAGAAAGGAGTCAAAGGAAACCAAAACTTAAGACAAATACTAATTCAAATCAAATAAGCACTTTCTTTAATTTTCAGCTAAAAATGAACGTATTGAGCTTATATTTTTAATATAAAATTCTTAATATCCCAGAAACGAAGATTTTACTGTAAATTGCGCAAATCAAATAAAACTTCATCTTTCTATTTACACCACTTATTTTACGTCAAATTTTCTTACAAATTAATAAAACATTATTGAATATCTCAAAATGGAGATTCATTTTACGCAATTCAAATTGAAGCTCTTTTTTTTTTAAATACTTAGGCAAGTTATTTTATGTCAATTGTTCTTCTAAAGCAAATATATTATGTAAGGAAAAAAGGAAAAATCTTGGAAATTAAGGAAATGAGAAATCATGGAATTCATAAATGAAAAGGATCAACAACTGGAAATGTGGGTTTTGGGGATTAATTTGCTTCTTTTTTTAGCACTGCGAGGTGGCTTTTATTCATAAACAGAATATCCAGAACTCATGATTATGAGAGGTACTTTCTCAAATTATTTGATGCCCCTATTAACATTTCTAATTAATTCTATCATTTTGGTCTTGGACTCTCTTTTCTTAATTGCTGTGGTTTAGTTTTATTTACATAAAAGTAGTGTTTATTGTTCACATATGGTTTTAGAACTGATTAGGTATTTTTACCATTTTTGTAATTTAAAAACGGAAAGTGAATATAGGATTAACAGGTTACAGAATCATTTTGCATGATGTGTTGCTTCCCATTTTGAAAGGGAACAAAAAAATGATAATCTGCTGCTTGTCCCCCCACCCCCTTGCTTTTTTTCCTTTTTAATTTGCGCGTTACAAAATTATGCACAAAATTAGCAGTAACTATTCTAGTAGCTAGACTCACTTCTACCATATGGTGCAAATTATAGAAGAATCTGAAATTTTAATTGACAACAACTTAACTGAAAATATGAGGTTTTTGTCAAAATATCATAATGGGTTATTCGTAATGCGTTACTCGACTTTATGACGTTACTCATATCATATTAAAATTAATTAAGCATGTGAATAGCAACTTAGATGTGAAAAGGAGTTCACTTAATTAAGAAATTATATGGACCAAAAAATATTAGGAATATATCAGAAAACCAAAAGAGTATATAATTACAATGAAATGTATAAAGTTTGATGAAACTAGATGCATAAATCAACGTTAAAAAAATAACATAGTGGAAAAACACTATGTCTGCTTACATAAAATGTGGTTATGTAAGGAAAACATTTTGCTAGTACTTAGTTTTAGTTGTGTGTGATTTTGCATGTATTTTTAAGGGGCGTGTTCTTTCTAATGAAGTTTTTTTTTTTAATCCGGTGGTAGTTCTTTTGCACGAAGTTTAAGACAAGACAAACCGCAAATCATATCCTTATAATATGTTTTGGTCAATAAAAGACTTTAACTCCATCCTTATAGTTAACATATAACATTTTGATCAAAAGGTAAATTTTAGAATGGATATACGCCAATGCTATTTAATTTAATATTTTTCATGATAAAAGTGGCAAATTACACATTAATTGCATGTGATAGTCTCATTGTTACATATATAGCTGGAAGTAAGGCAAGTCGAGCCGAGCTTGAGCGTAGATACTGCGCTTTCATTAATATTAAAATAACTCGAACTCAAAGTGAATGAAATTTCTAAGATCAAGCTCGGCTCACCAGAAATTCATCGAACTTGAGCTAGCTCATGAGCTACTCAAACATAATAAGATAATTCAAGTTAGGTATAAATTAAATTTTTTTTAACTTAATAAATTATACGATATTTAGTAATAAGAACATAGTTAACAACAACAACAATAATAATAATAACAATAACAACAACAATAATATATATATATATACGCACATATCGAGTCAGCGCACGAGCTAATGAGTCAAATATAGTAAAACTTAACTTTGACTCATTTAATAAATGAGCTCAAATTTCTAGCTCAAGCTTTATTTACAAGCTCATGAGATTGAGCTATTAATGAACTAAGTCAAAAATAGTTCACCAGTTAGCATGAGTCATTTGCAACGCTAGTTAAATACCTACACTACATGTGGATATGGCTTGAGTTTGTCTTCAGTTCCCCCGCTGGTACTATAGAAATTTTCCTTTCAACAATTTGTGTTTAACTTGAAGAGAATCAGCGAAAAAATGAGTTGAGGAAAAAATAATCGAATGTGAAAAGTTAGAGAATAGGTAACAACTAATAATAGGAAAACTCATGTTAAGCAAAGTGAGATCTTAGCACATGGTATGACTCTTATTTAGCCATAGGAATAAAATACAAAAGAAGCCTCAAAAGCGCTATATATATATAAGCAGTGAAACAACACCATCTTAGCACACACCAATTGAAAGGTAAAAATGATGTCTTCCTCCAATTTTCAGCTTATTGTTTCAGCAATTCTTGTTTTCTCTTGCTTCATGCAAGTGCAACCATCCCATACTATTAGAAAGGCAAGCACATTTTGCTTCTTACTTCATTACATTGCCTGTTCCTGTTTCAAAATGCTAGAAAATTATGCAATTCAGCTTGACTAATTCATATTGTTATTCCCCTTTAAATTTTTACAAAGTTGTTTCTATTGCATTGTTCTCTGTTGCAGTCCTACGTTGTTCACTTAGAAGCACATTCTCGTGGCCCAAATCCTTCATCTGCTGATCTTGAATCTGCAGCAAAGTTCGTTATAGTTTACTTGCCTCACACTTAGGAAGGTATATACTTCTTTTATGAACTCGCAATAATTAATTGCTTCGAAACACGTGGGAATAAACTAATAACTTGAATATCTATATATAAATATTCACAGCCATGATAAAGCCAAGTATGCAATATTCTACTCCTATAATAGGCACATCAATGGTTTTGCTGCGGTACTAGAAGAGGAAGAAGCTGAAAAGCTTGCAAGTAAACAAACTAATAGTACCATGTGTTACCATGTAGTATTCAACTTCTTCCAAATACAGTGTTTTCAAATCTGTTTCAATCTGTTTTCCTCAATTAGTACTAGAAATGTAAATCAAGGCATTTTCAATCTAGAAATTGGTGTGCAGAAAATCCAAAAGTAGTGTCAGTGTCCTTGAACAACAAGCGTAAGCTGCACACAACCAGATCATAGGGATTTCTTGGACTAGAAAACAATGGAACAGTTCCTATGGACTCCGCTTGGGAGAAGGCAAGATATGGTGAAGACAGAATCATTGGTAACCTTGATACAGGTCAGTTTCATATTGTTATAGTCAAAGCCAAATTATGTTCCTTTGTCAATTCTCACTTGCTATGATTTGCTGACACAACTTTGTGATATGATCCATCCTCTTATTGAATAGGTGTATGGCCAGAATCCCAGAGCTTTAGTGACCAAGGAATGCGGCCTACTCCATCAAAGTGGCGAGGGATCTGTGACATTGACAATTTTCAAGGCTCAAACAAAAATTATTGCAACAGGTCCATCCTATTAGTGACATTCAATTCTCTAGCATTGCTTGATAACAAATTATTTCTTTCAAACAATGTAACAAATTATTTCTTTTAAACAAGGTTCCATAATCCTTGTGCAGGAAATTGATTGGGGCAACATATTTCATCAAAGGTTATGAGGCACATGCTGGCAAACTCAATGCATCGTTTTATACTGAACGTGACCCCATTGGGCATGGTTCACATATTCTTTCAACTGCTGGGGGTAACTTTGTTACAGGAGTGAGTGTTTTTGGCAATGGTAATGGCACTGCCAAAGGTGGATCTCCAAAGGCACGTGTTGCTGCCTACAAGGTGTGTTGGCCTCCATTAGATAGCGATCCGGGGAGGACTGCTATGATGCTGATATCTTGGCTGGTTTTGAGGCTGCCATAAGCGATGGTGTTGATGTGCTTTCAGTTTCTCTTGGTGGCAAGACTGAAGAACTGTTTTCAGATCCAATTGCTTTGGGTTCTTTCTATGCAGTTGCCAATGGTGTAGCAGTAGTTAGTGCTGCAGGGAATGATGGACCAAATCCTGGAACTCTTGTTAATGAGGCACCATGGTTATTCACTGTTGCTGCTAGCACAATAGATAGGGACTTCACCAGTTATGTTGGTCTTGGTGACAGGAAGCACCTAAAGGTATTGCATTTTGAGTTTTGATATTTCAAGTCAATTCATTATAATATTGGTAGTGTAAAAATGTAAATGAGCTTGAATTTGGTTCATTTTGGATTGTCAGGGAGCCAGTCTTTCATCTAAGGGCTTGCCATCAGAAAAGTTCTATCCTTTGATTAGTGCTGAGGATGCTAAAGCTCCTAATAAATTTGGGTGAGTGCAAATGCTCCAAGTTCTCTTGCTCCAATTTCATGCGTTAGAACAAAGACTATTATTATTATTATTATTATTATTTCATATAGTAAATCATGAACCTTTGCAGCAAACAATGCTATGGTGAAAGCCTTGATCCTGAAAAGGTGAAGGGGAAAATTGTGGTCTGCCTTGAACAAATTCCTCTAGGAATTTTTTAAGGCCTGCAAGCTGCTTCTGCAGGCGCAGCAGGAATGATTTTGGTAAATGATGGCCAAATCGTGTATGACTTTATGGCATACCCTCATGTCTTACCCACTTCACATGTCAATTATACGGATGGTGAATATGTTTATTCATACCTCAAACGTGCAAAGTAACTTTCCCTCCTGTAAACCAATCCTTTTTTCATTTGTTAAAAGTTCATAAAATGGCTTGAAGCAATTAATGACCATATTTATTCATATATATTACAGGAACCCCATGGCTGACATGACCAAAGCGAAAACAGAATTTCCAATTAATAAAGCCAGCTCCAGCTATTGCTTCATTCTCATCCCGGGGACCTAGCACCATTCTGCCCTCAGTTCTAAAGGTTTACCTCTTGTTTCAACATCAACTTCTTGCATTGGTCCCCCCTTCATTTGTTCCTTATATATCATGTGTAGATGATTTTACTACAACAATTAATGTTTGTTTTCTATTTCAGCCCGACATCATTGCACCTGGGGTGACCGTAATTTCTGCTTACTCAGAACTCAGAAGCCGTAAGTGCATCTGGACTAGAACCAGTTCATTGAATAATTCCTTTCAATTTAATGTCCGGAACTTCTATGTCATGCCCCCATGTCTCTGGCATAGCTGGCCTGCTCAAGACACTCCATCCTTTGTGGAGTCCAGCAGCTATCAAATCAGCAATTACGACCACTTGTATCATTATCATATCTTCAAACATAAGCTTTTATCCTAGACAACAACATGTCGTGTTTTTTTGCTAAACTTTCCTTAACTTCTAAAAACTATTTCTGCAGCAAGCACTCTAGATAACAGCCATAGCTCTGTTAAGGACCGGTTCCGTGTAGAAGCAACTCCATTTGATTACGGGGCTGGTCACAGTCAACCTGATCTTGCAAACTTATTTATGACCTCACCATTTTTTATTACTTAAACTTACTATGTGCTCACACTCAGCAAAAAAAACAAATTGAGGTTCTTTATGGGAATTCCTTCATTTGTCCAAAGTCCTACAATGTGGTGGACTTCAACTACCCTACAATTGCAGTGCTTGATCTGGGGGAAGATATTGTAAATGTTAGTCGTACTGTTACAAATGTTGGCCCTCCAAGTACATACAATGTGACAGCCAAGGCACCAGATGGAGTTTCGGTTTTGGTTGAGCCAAGTTCCTTGACGTTTAAGGAAGTTGGTCAGAAGAAGCCATTCGAGGTTATCGTGAAAGCCATGGAGGTAGCAGTAACCACAGATTATCTATTTGGGGCGTTGTTATGGTCAGATGGAAAGCACAATGTGAGGAGTCCTATTGTAGAAACGATTTCTTATGGAGAAGGTGGAATTCATGTCAATTGGCTATAGCCATCAATAAATTTACAAAGTGATTTATATGCACTATGCATGTTATAAGATTGGATGCCAATTTATCGCTCACCTCTAACATCCCCTAAGAAATCAAACTTAAGTTTCAATACATTTTCGCTTCATCTTCCTAAAAAAATCAAGTGCATAAACCAAAAATATGTTAGAATATAAACTAATGGGATGGCGTGTTTGTAATGTTCTAATCAAATAATTTTTATTTTCGTTGGCAATAGCGTGGGAATGGTAAAATGATGTAAAAAGAAGGTACTATAGGACAGTAAATCAAAATTCAAAAGTCTTAAACAAGAGAAGGAATGATTTAAAAATAATAATAATAATAATAACTAAGTTGCATAAGTAGACCGTGTCATCCCAATGACAGGGTAAGTTAAAACTGAGAAATAGAATACTGAAATTTTTGGATATTCTGACAATTACTCAGAAAAATATCTAAATTATTTAATGTGTATTATCTTAAGTACATGAACCAATACTATTTCCCACTTTAATGAAAATAATAACCATTTTTCATAAAAATTTTCACAAATATTCGGTTTAGTTATTGGCGTTGGAACTTGGACGAGGCAGTGAAAGAATTAAAGAGGAAAAAAAAAAATCAATAAGACAATAATATCCTCAAACAAACCAAAAATGACAACAAATAGATGTCCTTCATAGACCCTAGACAAGTGCCTCGTACCTTTTGCCCTTTCTTTCGGAGAGGACCGCCATAACCCACAGCTGCAGCGCAATATCAACAGTGCCATCGCCAGTAAGTGCTCCATCCTCTTCTCACTCTTTGCCTTTTTCTGTGTGCGATTAAGGCTCAAAAGGGAGTGTAACCTAGTGAGAGTGAGATTTGGGGGTCAATTTGTTTTGTGACATCGGAACAAAATTCTCATGTGAGTCTCACTAGTGACAGTGAAAGAACCTTGTGGGTTTCTTCAAAATCAATTTTTTCCCCTTAAATTTTTTTTCTCCACGATGACGTAATTCACCATTGACTTTATCAATAAATGCTTGTGAGCTGAAAGACCGTGTAAATTCAAATTCATGGTATTTTGAATTATTTTAAATGTCTTAGGAATAGGAATTTCAATGCCTAGTTTATTAATGTACCAAAAATTATGCATTTTGAGTGTATCAGCATAACGCTTAAATTATTTGTAGTTTGCAATGCATTAGTCTCTTAGAGATATAAGGTAATACAGGTTGTTGGATGAAAGCTTATTAGTCAGTACAGTCGAACACTGACAATGATCAAGTAAAGTTCTATAATACCAACCTGTTGATATAAAATTGTTTGACTCTCACTACAATTATCACAAAAGTGATATAAAAGATATGATATGATTGGATCATACTGATAGTGTAAAATATTTTAAACTTGCATCATATCAAAATTAATCTCTTTTTCTTATTATGCACGTCAAATTTTGCACTGAACTTACTCTGATTGTAAAATCGTGGAAGTAGATTTGGCTTATTAATAATATGCTTTTTTTTTATGTCATGATTTTGAGCTTTTATTCTGGCAGCCCTTTGGACTGAGTAGTTGCACAATGGCTTCAAATGAAGGATCTGCCTCAATGGAAGTTGAAGCTCTCCCATCTGAGCCAAAACTTCTGCCGCCAAAGCCAAAGATCGAGCCTTTGAAACCTCATGAGATCTCTGATGGTCAGGTTCAATTCCGCAAGGTATCCGTTCCCCAACATCGTTATACCCCTCTCAAGAAGGCTTGGATGGATATCTATACTCCAATCTATGAACAGATGAAGATTGACATCCGTATGAATTTGAAGGCTCGGAAAGTTGAGCTAAAGACAAGGACAGATACACCTGATATCAGTAACCTGCAAAAATGTGCTGATTTTGTCCGTGCTTTCATGCTGTGTTTTGATGTCATAGATGCCATTGCCCTTCTGCGTTTGGATGAACTCTATGTTGAGTCCTTTGAGATCAAGGATGTTAGAACACTTAGAGGTGACCACTTGTCCCGTGCTATAGGAAGATTATCCGGTAAAGGTGGTAAAACCAAGTTTGCAATTGAGAATGCAACAAAGACAAGGATTGTGATTGCTGATACCAAGATTCACATATTAGGTTCTTTTGCCAACATTAAGATTGCTAGGGATTCTCTTTGTAGCCTAATCTTAGGATCGCCGGCGGGCAAGGTATATTCGAAACTAAGAGCAGTTACTACTAGACTGGTGGAAAGGTTTTGATCTTCTCTTCTTAATCATTTCATTTTAGGAGCTTTTTTCATTTTTTTATTTTTTTTCCCTGTTCCATTTATTTTTCTTAGATTCATTATGGCTATGATGAGGATGAGTAATACTAAGGATGCTTTACATTAGTCTTTGTCTCATCATTTTATTCGGTTCTGATGTTAATGTTATAAGTGGCATATGATCTTAGTGAATCAACATACAATTGTAATGCTATCAATACATTTTTTAAGCATGCTTTAAGTGTCATGAGGCAAGTTTGCTCCATTTCTTTGTGAAATGTGTTTAGCTTTCCTCCCCGTGACCTGTAAGGGCTCTCTCCCACCTTAACACCGCCCCACCCCTGCCCCCCCCCCCCCCCTTTTTTTTTTGCCTTTTTCTTTTTTAGCACAAACTATTTTAATCTTTTTTGTGGACCTACTAATCTGCTATTTGTAGCTGCCTTACATTGTTCCACTGTTTAATAAATATTTTTTACTACACTAGCTGTGGCTGTTTCAGTACGCTTCAATTAAAGCACATACGAACAAAAGCAAAAACAGAGTGAGTTATGGGTTGGGCTTAGGGACAATCAACTTTACATGTCTAATTGCACATTTGCACTTGATTACAGAGGTAGTATCTTGACCAATTGTCCCACACAAACAGTGATGCTATTTCTAGAGGATATTTTTGGTTGTCTTGCTGTGTGGTTGCCCTATTTGGGCCTGATGCGGCCTGTTGTCTTTCTTTTCGACCCAAAAGTACAAACCACATGGCTATTATAAATAAGGATTTTTTTTAATTTAATTTAAATATACTGACAGTGTAAAATGATTTTACACTATCAGCTAGTATAAATAGTAGAAAGTGTCAATTCATACAAATAACCACCTATTATAATAAGAGGTTCACTATGATTTCTCACTTTCTAATATTTTTATTGGTTGGTAGTGTAAAATTATTTTACATTGTTACTGTATGCAAATTAAATTTATTTATTTTTTATCGGATCAAATTTTTTTTTTTTGAGAAAAAAAGATTTTGTTTAGCAAATAAGAATATCCGGCCCAAAAAAAAAAGAAAATAAGAATATAATTTTAAATTTTAATTTATATGTACTGATAGTATAAAATTTTTTTACACTGTTATCTAATCATATATTGCCACATAAACAAATATACATTGTATTGTTAGATGTAACAAATTTTTACAATATTCTTCAATTATGCATTGTATCTTATTAAAAACATTAACTTGTACAACAGTTAGTTAATTCAAGTGTTTTGTTACTTATTATAATGCCTCATATTTGAATTTTATGAATGCAAAAATTAGTTACCTGTATAGTGAGTTGACTTAACTTGAAGTTTGGGTCAACTGAGCTTTAGATATTGGTGATTTAGATGAAAAAGAAATATTAGAAAATAATATTAGTATCTCTAAAGTCATACTCTTAATGATATGGTAGCATATATAATTTGGTGATGGTATAATAAAAAATGCACCAATATTAATTCTTAAAAAATAATTTATAAATTATCTAAAAACGTTAAAATAATTTATAAAATTATCTAAAAACATCGTTGATGTTATATTTTGAAAATTAATTTAAAATTAATTCTTATGCACTTGTTAAATAACTTTACATTGTGTATAAAAATTGAATTCAAATATTTTTCCATATTTTTGTCCAAAATGATAACTCCAAGAATTTGCATTGCAGATAAAATTTACTTTAGTTAACATCAAAATGTTCTTTAATATATTGAGTTTTCAAATAAAAATATTAATTTGGCACTTTCGTGAATTTTTTTTGGTTAACGGTGTATTTCACTGTTAGTGTCTCGTTGTTTTTAACCCTTTTTTTTTCATAAAAAGATTATTTGTGACATTTAAATGGTGTTAGTAATCTTCACTCCACTTATCTAACCACCTTCCTTAAATCTTGGCAAATTCTAATAACAATAAACTCATAATATTATTCTTATCAATGTATCATGTAGCTTTGAAATTATATTTACTTCATTACATGTAATTTATATTGCCTTCACTGACCACCTACTGTGATTATAATTCTCTAAACTACTAGGATCATTGAGCCTGATTGTTTGTGTTTTTCTAAGGGAAAAAGTATTCTTTAAAAAAAATATTAAAAATAAGTACTTCTAATGTTGCTTATTTGTACTTCTTAAAAATAAGAAATATAAAATAATCAAATTTTCTACTTTTTTGAGAAGTAGATAAGGAATTACTTCTCAACCGAAGTAATAGAAGAAAAAGAGAAAAATAGTTCTTAAATTTTAAATCTACTACTTTTTCATACTTTTACTATTTTATCTTTAACTTTTTTTTAAAAATATTAATCTCTCTATTTGCTAATATTATAATTTTACATAAAAAAAGCTTTTATTTTATTATATCTAAGTAATTTAATAATTTTTTATAAATTTAATTGGGATACACTGACAGTGTAAAATAATTTTACACTGTCAACCAATAAAAATAGAAGAAAGTGAGAAATTATAATAAATTCTTAATTATAATAAATAATTATTTATGTAAATTGACATTTTCTGTTATTTTCATTGATTAATAATATAAAACTATTTTATACTATCAATATATTTAAATTAACTTTTTTTATTTTTACTTCTTATTTTATTTTTAAAAAAATATTCCTCCCAAAATTTCAACCAAACAAACATTATCACTTGTAAGCGGTAATCACTAGCCAAGGATGTCAAATACGCAAGGAATGAATATTTGGCCACATATAGCCCTTAAGTAACCATTCCAACCGAAACACACTTTGTCGATAACGACGCATTAACTGATACAAGATGAGCACGACTCGGAATTGCGATAACCACCTACGTCTAATCATAATTCCGTGTCACATTGTTGTGATCATTTTAAATTGTTGATGGAAAAAGTGAGAACCCGATCATGCAATGAATTGATTCTTAATTGCCATATAAAAATATTAAGGTATAGACTGTAGAAAGAAACCATTATTCCCATTATTCCCTTTCTTGTTTTCTTTTTGTCTCGCCAAATTCGAGAATAACGCATCAAATACCCATATCGATATCCATGTCTCTTCTTATTAACATCATCAAAATAATAATAATAATAATAATAATAATAATAATAATAAGTTAACGAGCATATATTCGAATGAACTATACACAAAAAAGGTCCATATTTTATGTGATAACAATATTTATATTATAAAAAAATTGGCCTATCCTAGAACTCAAAAATTAAAAATCAATATAACAGTTTTAACAAAATTCTCTTGGATAATTATCTTCTCATAGAACGAAATTATCCAAAAATAGAAAGTTGAAAAAAGGGGGAAAAACTTACTGAGTAATTTCTACAATTCAGTTTCTGTGATATCAAATGAAGTTCGGGGGTATAAGGATAACCCCAGGGAAGGAAAAATAAAAAAATAAAAAACAGTAACAGCATTGGAACAAAGACAATTGATTAGAAAATGAACATGAATCACAAGAAAAAACAACCCTAATTACAAGAAACCAAGTCTACCAAAGGAATTTATATAAAAAGAAACGGTCAAAAACAAAGAAATCCCCAGAATGATGAACAACAATAAAACGTAGCAATAGAATAATAAGAAGAAGATGAAGAAGGAAAGACTGGAGTGAAACTAGAACAATGGCGGCGGCGCATAACCCAAGAAGGGCCTTCCTCTTCCTCCACCACAATCATCGCAGTAACTGACAGTGTCCTTCAGTTTATGGAATCCATGCTTGAACACTCCGAAACCGAACAGCAACCCGATCAGTACCACCACCAGAATCAGGCACGTGCATAGCATGCACATCCTCCCCCCACAGCACATCTTTCACCAGCACACTATGAACACACCAAAGATTGAATCTTTTCCTTCTGGGTATTTCGGATCTGGGGAAATTCTTGTCTGGGTCGATGGGAAAATTGGGAAGATAATGCTGAATTTAAAAAGGAAAAATAAGGAGGAGAGAGAATAATAAGAACTAGAACAAAGAATGAGAAGTGTTGGAATGGAAAAGAGAAACAGGAGAAGCCAAAGGTTGGTGTCTCTGTCACGGATTGAAAACGTTTTGACGCTTTTGTTCGCTTACAAGGAAAGCTATCCTAATCCATTAATATAAAACGGATTCCCCCTTTATAAATTAAAAAAGGATGAAAAAAGGAATTTTTCTTTTTTTCGTCTTTTAAATGGTGTTCATCATAATTAAAATCAACTTTTTGGAAAATTTTTTTAAGATTTTAATTTGTTTAAAACAAAAAATAATTATTTATTATAATTTAGTATTTTTTATAATTTTATTAGTTAATAATATAAAATTATTTAATATTAAAAATTAATCTCTTTTTTTAAGAGATGAATTTTGATACTATAAAAGAGTTGATCACTACATCTAATCAAAGATTTCTATTTAAAATATTTTTGAAATATTTGATGATTAACTCAAATATTTTTATTTATATAATAATACATAATTAAATATCTTCATATATTTTTTTATATCGGTAATATATATATATATATATATATTTTAACCTGTTTTTTTATTTTTGCGTGTTATTGTGAAATTCGGTTTGGGGGAATGCGGAGGGTGTTGCGTTAAAGGAGAGAGGTGTGGTGAAGTGGTTGAGTCTGTTGCAACAAGAAGCTTTGCAAATTGGGATATGGAACCTAAAAATTTGGTGATTGGCACCATTGTGAACCTGACTAATGACCTGTTGTGAAAACTCCGTGAAACGTTGCAGTTACTTAGTCTCACATCGTGAAGATTAACGTCTCTTTCAATGCTTTTCAAATCATAAACAAATCATGCGTTTCGATTTTGGGAAAATCAAAAGATAAAGTTTCGGTCGGTCCAACATGACTGAGCCCCATGGTTTACCTGTTATCGTATACGTACGATGACGATGGCCCATTCAATACATGGGCTTGTTGAAAAATAACTAGAGCGAAGACCAAGTAACCGAAACCAATATTGAAAGAACCACCATGACCCAAAAAAAAAAGGATAAAATGACTCGTGATATTCATCCAGCATTACATTATTACACCCTGCTCTTGTTTGTGGTCAAAGTACGATTTGTTCCCAACCAAAAACAAACCGTTCTATTTGTTTCGGCTGGGCACCTTGAAGGATTATTGGGCTATTTGAAGCTCAAATTCATTTACCCAAAAATTAGCTCAAATTCAAGCCCAATTTTAAAATATAAACTTTAGGACACTCCTTTGCCTTTCGACCAAAAATGAAAGGAGGACACCGCTTTATTAAAAAAACAAGTTTAAATATATTTTTAATACTTATAAATATAAATCGTTTGATTTTAATTCTTTTAAAAAAAAATTTGATTTAGTCCTTTTTTTTAATATTATATTTTTTGTCTTTATTGTTAATCAATATTATTAAATAATAATACTTATAAGAACCAAAAGGGGATTATTAAAATATATACAAGAATAAAATAAAATTTTTAATATTTATAAAAATTAAATGTGTGTTTTAAAATAATTTTTTGGATTTAAATTTAGAATGATAAGGATTAAAAATATACTATTAAAAAAATAAGAAATCAAAAATAAAAAAAAATTTATAAAGACTAAAATTAAAATACTTATATTTATAGGAACTATAAATATATTTAAATTCAAAAAAAAAAACTAGGCTTGACTCGTTTTGATTCTTCTCCCTCTTGTATCCAGCGTATTATATGGCAGGACTATGAGGCTATTGCTTAATGCTTACCCTAGAGGAATGAACTTCTTGTTTATTTTTGTTTTTGTTTTTGAGTGCAATACCAAATAAATGTTATTTTTAATATATAACAAATTAAAAATAAAATTATCCAAAAATATACAATTTCACGATAGAATAAAAAGAGATTTTTTTATATAAATAAAATAAAAGGGCACGTTATTAAGTAACCTAAGTACCACTAGATCCAGGGGAGCGATTCGTTAGTCCACCCCATGTCTTGGACTAATGTTACTCCCCAAATTTGAATGGTTAGATTTAACTCAATTACAATCTAACGACCCAAAAGATATTGGAACATCAAATGCATCAACACTGGAAGATGTTGCTGATTACTACTTGGATGAGCTGGTGGATCAAAGCTTGGTGCAAGTAGCAAGTAGAAGGACTGATGGGGGTGTCAAAACATGTCGAATTCATAATCTTCTCCGTGACCTCTGCATTTCAGAGAGCAAACCACTAGACGGTGAAGCTAACAATACTGGGCTGAGGAATAGCACACGAGCCAACTTGAGGCTTTTCCTAATCCATTTCCAACTGTTTGATTTACTATCCCAGCCAAGCTGATCACCAAAAAGGATCAAGGAACGTGTATGCGATTGGTCATATTTGGTTGGCGACAACTCTGTTTTGTAGTGGAGAGACAACCTACGAGGATTGCACTTATCAATGTCCAACTCCGTGCACACCTCCATGAACTTATTTGCTTTGCTCTATAAAATGCAGAGGTCACGGAGAAGATCATGAATTCGACATGTTTTGACACCCCCATCAGTCCTTCTACTTGCCACTTGCACCAAGCTTGGATCCACCAGCTCATGCAAGTAGTAATCAGCAACATCTTCCAGTGTTGATGCATTTGATGTTCCAATATCTTTCGGACCGTTAGATTATAATTGAGTTAAATCTAACCATTCAAATTTGGGGAGTAACGTTAGTCCAAAACATGGGGTGGACTAACGAATCGCTCCCCCTAGATCCAACACAATTGCTTGCAATATCTGAACGAAGATATGAGGAAGCTTTCACTGGAGCTCTACAAAAATGGCACGTGTCTATCTCTTCAACTAAACAGAGTTTCGAGCTTTCTGGCTCAGTAGTCTTCCTTTCTTTTTCCTTTTTTTCTTCTCCACTGACTTAGTAGTCTTTGTTGGAGCCTTAAACCTATTTTAAGCCCAATTTAAAACTTAAACACATTTTAAAGTTACGATATGCGAAACTAAATTTAGCTTGTTTGGTTTATTTACTTTGTTTAAATCTTTAGAAAAAGTGATTATAAAATTTAAATTTTATTTATAATTAAAAAAATTAAAAATTATTTTTTTCAAAGTTATTTTTTTAATTCCTTCAAAAAAATTAAAAATATATATTTTAAAAATTTTGATTATTTTTAAAAAATTATCTAAATATATAAAAATTAATTTTTTATAAAAAAAACACAAACAAATAAACCCTTATTTTTATCAAACTCTATCTTAAAGAGAGTTAAAAGGCTCTTCGAAAGGCTTTATCATCATTGCTCTTAAGGGTGTAAATGGGTTAGTTTAAATTGGATTTGTGCAAAAAATAAATCTGAACAGATCAAATTTAATTGGATTGGTTTAATTTGAACTTTAATTTTTTTTTTCAACAAATTCGAACCAAACAAATCCAATTAAGATCAGGTTGATTTAGTTCAGGTCATCGGATTGATGTAAAAAATAAAAAATTGTAATTTTTTAAAAAAATTTATTTCTATAACAATCAACAATAATATAAAGCTTGATTATGATATACTTAATAATGATGTAAATAGATAAATTTTTTAAATAAATATTAACAAAAAGATAAAAAAAATAACTATATTACTAGAAATTTAAGTGTAAAACTTTGAAATATTATAAATTTTAAAAAAATTAGTAGATAGAGTGATCGGGTTGCATGTTTGAATAATCGGATTGAAAAATCATAAATTCGAGACCGAAATTTGGTTCCATCTTAAAAATAAACTAATTATCCGAATCGATTCGAACTAATTCCATTTGTTTGATTTAGATCTTCGGATTCTTTGGATCAATTTACACCCCTAATTGCTCTAGTTTCTCATCCCTTACTTCTATGAAAAGCTTAAGCTTTATCACCTCAATCACCACGGTTTCCTTCTCCAATTAATATTCATATATTATAGATCCTTAAGTTGGAATTATACATTGAGGTTGTGTCCAAAATCTAATTACCATTTATATATTTTATTTGAGTTTGAAATATGTTATATTCAACTATTATTTTTCTCCTTTAAAAATATCTCCTAAAAATTAATTTCTAACCTCCCTGACTTTGATAATTAAAAGAAAAATTTGAAATTATACATTGTAGTTAACATTCATAGTTCTACCACAAAGGAGGTTACCATCATTTTCTTTCAAAGAAGGTTATTATTTAAATAAAATCAAGGAGCTTGAAATAAACAAATAAAAAAAAATCTCGGTCTTGTGGAATTGTAGCTGAAATCGAAGATAGAAGGTTGGGGGTACAAAACTACTCCACTATTTTTTTTAGAAAAAGGCAAAAAAATATATATAGTACATTCATGTGAAAATGAGATAGAATTTACAGACTCTGTTTTTCTCTTTCCTACATTTTTCTTTGTGACCAATTTTTTTTTTTTCAACACAATTTTTGTTAATGCACCAAAAACAAGTTAACTTTTTTGGCAAGCCCTCTACCAGCATTGGTCCGTTTCCCATCTCCGGGTCGTCCGGTAGAACCCGGAAGCGTCATTCGGACTCACCAGCGGGCGACTCCCACCGCCGCCTTGAGCGGCGGCCATCGTCAACGATAGATCGTAGATCGCTCTCGCCGCCGGATCCGACAGCGTCTCGTATGCGTCGTGGATCTCGATGAAGTCCCTATCGTCAGATTCCGGCCGCCGCTCCGCCGAATCAGGGTGGTACACCTTCGCGAGGCTTCTGTACGCCGACTTGATCTCCGTCGCCGACGCGTTCTGCTTGATTCGCAGCACCTCGTAGAGGCTCGCCGGGGCCGCCGCTGTGGCGGTAAAAGCGCGCATCGAAGGTCCGCATTTGTTGCCGGAATCCGCAATCGGCGGCCGCATGAACGCGGCGGAGATGGAGCGGTGTTCGGAGGAGTGGCGGAGTGACATGCCGCCGGCTACGGTGGCGGTGAGCGTGAGGTTTAAGGTTATCGGCATCGAGAGCGGTGGTTGTGTTTATTTTTGCGGCGAGGTGTAAAATGGGAAATGAGAATGTTGCAGGGTGCGATTGGGAGTGATCTTAGTTTAGCGCGGTTAAAAGAGATAGTTGAGGGGGTTGTTTATATAGTGGTCAAAGATAGAGAGAAAAAGGGTGAGAGAGAGAAGGGTATAATGGTATTTTACGCTGCCCCAGGCATAGGTGACGAACTGCGTGTTTGTTTTGGAAAGGCTTCTAGAAGCTGGGTCCACGTCATCCTTTTAGCTCAAGACTCGACAGTTAGATAGATAAAGAATAAAAAAGGTTCAGATCAATAAACAAGATCATGTTCAGTGCATTTTATTACTCTAATTATACGTATAAAAAAAAAAGATATTAAAATTAAGACGTTATTGTACTTGAAATATTATGATTCATTAAGAGTTAGATGTACTTAAAAATAAATGAATCAATAATTTTTAGCAGATAAAATTAACAGGAGGAAATATTTTGTTAAGCAATTTCACTATTTGATAATGAATATTGAAGTGCGACTCCTCTGTGATTTGAGGAGAAAACGTCAAGAAAGTGAAGCCATTAAGGGGCTCAAATTTTTTTAAATGATGTTCTTTGTCTTTGAGTTTGTGCTTGAATTCAGGAATTGCAATGTTTTTCTATCTTTTTTATTATTATTATTATTTGACAGCCATACTTTGCGTTCATGCTTTTTTGGTGTTTTTTTTTTTTTTTTTGTTACGCTCTCGTTTCAATGACAACATATGTGGCCAGTGGCTTGTTAATGCTGCAAACAATAAGTGTACCAAAAAGAAAGAAGTAGTGGTTACTTAGTTTTTGAGTTAAATAGTTGGCAATCCTTTTGACTTGTTAACTGTATCTGCCATTAGCATCATTGGGAGCATCTTTTGGCTATAATTAATCCATTAGGTGTAGGTAAGTGTCAAACAATTTCATAATTAATGCAAGATTAAAAGTTAAAAGTATACGCTGTTGTGCACAAACAAAAAAAGGTAGCTAACTTAATTTTATATTCAGGGAGCGCCAGTATCAGTTGAAAAAATTCATAATGTGGTTGTTATCATCAAAGATTCAAAATTCAAAATTCAATGTAGTTCTATTTTGGTATGGAATTAAAGTTCACTTTCTTAAGTTTATCAGCTCATAAGGGAGGAAATTATGTCTATTGGAATAAAAGGAACGAAAAATAAAGTAGAATACGGGGAAAAAGACACTATTGCAATTGTTGGGTGCCTATAGTTGTAGCTATTGCTATGAACATTGAACCTGAACTACCAGTCCAGTTACATATCACTGCACTGGACCACGGCACTTTCTGAATTACTATGGGCGCCAGCAGCATTATTACTGATTAGCGTGGTAAATCATAATCATTATTCAACTTCTTAATTATTTAATTCAGTGGCTTAAGAGAGCAAAACCATGTACCCACGAAACAGCGACAGTAAGTTCCTAAAACTAGCAAAACCAAAACCATAAACAACCTGTTGTAATTATTGTCACTTTCTATATTTGTCTCCTCTTAGCCAATTTGTAAACAAATGACTTTTTGATAAAGTTGTAAATAAAACAATATAAATATAATAATGTTTAAAGTTTAAAACTAGAGTGAAGGTACGCAAAAAGGGGGGAAAAAAGGTTAAGCCACGATTTGAGTGATTTCAACTAAAATTTTGTGGGCTTAGCTGAAACCTTGAACTAGAATAAGTGCATAATAATTTCAAAAACAAAATTTTGTTATTTAAAATTATTCTTCAAATAACAACTCTTGACAATATACAATCATGAAAAAAATTTTAATAAATGGTATAAAAATATTCATTTGAAATATATTTTTATGAGTACTCAGCAAGCTGAAATACCATATACCAAATACAGTTCATTTAAAAGAGTAATATGTGCTATACTAGTCAAATTAACAGATTATGTGTGGCACGCGAGAAAGCTTGTGGAAGACAGAATGCCCAAGTGCATATGGATAATGATAATGATGCAACTACTTATGTAAGTGAATTGGTTTCTTTTAGGAGTCCACACTTGATTCATTTGGTTTGGAAACTATGGTCTAAAAATTGCATTTACCAGCGGCGGAAGCATATAATAAAAGCATTATATGCGTCATAAAAATACCAATATGGATGTGCAGATTCCTAATCCAGAGCTGAATAATGAAGTGTGAAGACGACCATTCACCAACCAAAGCAAAATCGTGGCATGATATGGCAGCTAGCTCTAGACATTGGCAGCTTATTTGACAACTCTTTCACTTCTTGCATTGTTACACTTTATCTCATATTGTCCTCCAATGTCCATGCATTTTCTAAATCACCGTCACAGCCACGTCATCTACTCAAACTCGCCTTTCATTGACAGTAACACTTGCCCAAACAAGTTGGCTTCTTGGTGGTTCCCACCAACGAAGATTACCGATACCATCTGATTATTTATTTAAAAATGTCATTTATACTTATAATTGAAATTTATTTTAGGTGATTTATTAAGATATTTTTTAATTATTAATTAAAAAAATGTGAGATTACTTCTAATTAATGATCAACAATATTTTAATAAATTTCAAAAAATAAATTCCAACCATAAATACAAATAACATGACTCTTATAAACTTATAGAGATGAGATTAGTCCCTCTATACATTTTTTAATCATAAAATTGCAACCCATTCCTGCCCATCCTCAGAGATTATATGTTACTGTAATGTTCAGAAAAAAGATAGATATTGCTATCATTAAATGATTGGCTATAAATTATATGCTATCGTACGATTGAAAAAAGGCTTGACTATTGAAATTAATGTCTGCTTTAGTGGTAGAACTCTGTCAATAATATCTCAATATGTAGTTGAATAATAGTATAATTATAGATTAATTAAAGATGAATCGTATTATTTAATATGAAATTAGGTATAAGTCTAGATTAAATTATTTTAAAGTTATAATTAAAAGTTCATTAAGAAAAGCATTTGAAATAACAGTAAGTATTCTTTTAAATAAGTTAATCCCAAGATAATATAGGTCTATTAGAATGCATTTGGAGTAGACTGGTTAATGGAACTCACTAATGAGTGGAGTGGAGTGGAGTGGAGTGGTAAGATATATCGCGGTATTTGTGTATTCACTGAGACATGGATGCTGAATATACAATGAATTATAGGTAAGATTCCACGGTAGTTGGCGCAGGCTAGCTATAGATCAGAAGGGTCTTCCTTCTAGAAGCTCTTGCCACGTACTTCTCATAATGGCGATGCGAGTGGCAAGAGTTGGATTGAGCGCAGTCAAGCCCAACACTTTCTGGTTGGGGCCATACTGGAAACAAAGTAGCCACATTCGTTGGCGATTGACTCTTTCAACTCCAAACTGGCACCCGAGGCCATGGTTGAACGGGTCATGCAGTTGGCCCTAAGAGCAAGTGCACTTTGGGGATGCGATTTCTAGTCATAGGGGCAGAGTCCAAATGCCCTCCCCCTTACCCCCTTCCCCCTCCTTGACCAAAAATTAAAACTAAAAAACCTCCAAATTGGATCTAGATTCGAGTCAGATATGGAACCCTCCTTCCTACCACCAAAAAAAAAAAAGCCTCATTCATTCTTGTGGCCTAGAAGTATTTATTACCAAAACAAATCGAAATCATTGAAAAAATCGAACTAAAAAATCAAAAATCGATTGAAAACTAAAAAAATTAATTTTTTTTTTTTTAAATTTCCTACAAGAACTAATCAGTTCGACTTGGTTCCAAAATTGAAAATTGAAAATTGAACTTAACCAAACCGAATTAAATAAATATCCTCTATATTATTATTACACTCTTACTAATATATTGGTTCTCAAATCAACCTATGTCCCTTGCGACCCAAACCCAACACTCCCAAAACCATAATAATGCCCCTCACTTTCACTCTCAGTTCTCTCAATGCCGCACTCCCCCACCTAACAAAGATCACACTTTCAATCTCACTCTCATAGACTTTCACCATCTCCATCTTTTTTGAGTTCAATGACCTACAACAGGCAACACCGTGGCACTCCTTTGCTCTTTATCTTTTTGAGTTCAACAACTAGTGACACCAACGACTTCTAGCCTATTTGGTTATACTTTTAGGATGGCCAAACGACTTTTTATTGGCATAAAAATTAAAATGTATAGTAACTCATGTGTTTGGATGTATAAAGGTCTTCTTTTAGAAGGCCTTTTGGAACTCTATAAAGTTTTTTAATAGAAGTATTATTGAAGTTACTTTTCATTATAAGAAAAGACCTTTTAAAAGTGAATCTTACCATTACTCTTATATCAATAACTAAAAATAATTTTACTTTATCCTATCCAAACAAAAATCATTCTCTTAAACTTACTTTTGACACATTCAAATCAAACAAAAATTATTCTTTTAAAAGTAATTTTTTTAAAAGACCTTTTTTCAAAAGTAATTCTCCCAAAAGTTAAATCAAACATACTCTTCCTCTTTGTTGATGACAATAGGACAGCGCTCCCTTTCTTCCGCGTCACGCTTCTTCGGAGATCCTTTGGAGTTCAACAACACCAACATCATGGCTTCTTTGGCTTACACTCTACTCCCTCTCTAGTATCAACTAAGGCAAATGATGACAAGCTACAACACTAGTAGCGGCGGTGGCAGGGGCTGTCATGGTACCCCTGACTGGCACAAAATCAATAGCTTTCCTTTTTTCTATTCGAGGATTTCTATAATATTTTTTCTTCTTTTTCATTTCTTATTCTCAATTGTGATTGTTAGAAGCTTCAACACTCAAAGCCTTTTATTATTTGATTAACAATTTTTGAAGTTTGTTCTTAATGGTTTCGCTTGTTAAAATTTTCCTTTTACTTTTGTGAAATTTCCATTTGAGTTTTCTTTGTATAAGCAATTTTATAGGTCTTTCTTTATTTTTTAAGAAAAATTCAATTGATTGGTTATTGCAATTTTGTGAGTTATCAAATTCAATCTTGTTGCAGTTCTTATAATTTGAGGTTCATAGTGGAAAAATCTGATCCCTTTATGTTTGTTACATATCTTTTGTGCTTGTATTTTGATTTTTTGTATTGTTGATAACTTGTAAAAATATCTTATTTTAACCCCATATTTGTGCATTAATTATTTTATATTTGTTCTCAACATGATGATTTTCGTAATTATTTTCAATAAATTTATTTTATGAGTGCTACCAGTGAAAATATAATTATTTTGTTCTTAATATATAAATATTCTCACCAGATTTATTTGGATATAAGATAAAGACAGTATCAGTTGATGAGAAGATAAAGGAAAAAGATTTTAATAGAGATTTGAAGATTTGAAAAAGATTTGAAAGAGGAGCAGATAAAGATTTAATTTAAATATTCAATTTGTAGAGAAAATTAAAGGACTCTAAAGATTTCAATCTTTTTCTTCTTTTATAAGTAATTGTAGTTGTTTAAAGAAGGGAAGAGAGCTGGAGAGAGAGATAAGGAATGATGACTTTTCTATGATTTAGGTTCTATTCTTTTTCTATGTTTCTTTAATTTTCTCTACGTGTTAGGGTGATATAGCTTGATAAAACAAGTTATGTGTTCTTGATTTTTAATTTAATTTTCTTTTTCAATCAATTCAGTAATTTTTAGTATTCTTAATGCTTTTTGGGAAATGGTGACTTCTTTGAATGTTCTTTGGTTTTATATTGCTGAATGCCAATTCACTGTATAAAATAAGTCAATCTAAAAATTGTCATGAATTAGAGTAGCTAAAAATAGAAGTATTCATTTGTGTGGTCACAGAAATTCCTATTCTTCATTCTTAGGATAAGTTTAGAATAATATTAAAATATTAATTTATTTAATTTATCTTAAGAGGATTATAATATCAAGCCATTGAATTATAATTATAAGTTTTGAGAAATTTGACCAATAATTTAATTAAATTATGAATTAGATTCTAAATTAGATAACACATATTTTGGGAAACCAAGTGAAATCATAACTTGGCACCTGTCTTTTTATTTATTATTTTATTGTTTTCTTATTTTCTTTATTTTATTTTTACTCTCAATTTTCATATTTTAATTGTTTAAATAAATTGGTATTTGATTAACAATCCTCGTAGGAACGATAATCTTGTACTCATTTTTTAATTGCTTGTGACTCGATATACATGTCAAAGCTAATTTTTTAAATTGGTTAACAATTGTGCATCCTGAAAACTGAAAATTGATTGAACCGAACCAACTTAAGTTTGGTTTCGTTTCGGTTCAGTTTGATTGGTTTTTTTGCCGAAAACCAAATCGAAATTGACCGCAAACACCCCCATTGTGGACCATACTTATTACAACAATGAGTATGTTAAAGAGTTTTATAGATGATGAAAGAGAATATTTATAATAGATTAAAAGGAAAATGACATGAAGTGAAGTGGAATAAAACATATAATCTATTTGTTTGGATGGTCGATGAGTTTAATAAGAAAAAAGAAAAGAAATTTTGCTATTCTCTCCTTGAGCCCTAATTTTGAGGGAGAACATAGTAAGAGCTTTGAGTGGCAAGGGAATATTCTCTCATTTTGTCCCTCCCTTGCCATTGCGTTTCTTTCTTTTAAATTACTTTCAAGCTTATTTCATATAGATTTATTCATTATATTCCTTGCTACTTTCTCACTTGCCACTCTTCTAATTAAGCATACCCTTAAAGGAAAAAAAGCACTATCTTGAGTATTTATTTTTCTTGTAATTATATCAATTATAATGTATATGCTTTGATTTTCTTTTGTTTTTTAGCATGAAATAAATGCATCGAAATTTCGCAAATAAACATAGGGTTAGAATGATGATTTTCTTTTTTGACATGTAGAATAATAATTGTTATAATTGATATAAATAACAATTCAAATAAAGCAAAATGAGCTACTAAAAATAAATGAGTAACTAAAGCAAAATGAAAGATTTGGTATAACCATAACAACGAAAAACAAAACCATTTTCCCTTTTGAAAACTATTTTAAGTGAGAAAGAAGGTGTTGTGTAAGATAAGTCAATGAGAGTAGGTTAGTAGTGAGAAATTTAGGTAGCATGTATGGGATACAGGTTCAAACTTCATTTGTGCTGTGCACCCAAGAAAACAAAAAAAAAAAAACAAAAACAAAAGATGCTATGTAAGATAATGTTTGCATAGAGTTGGGGCAAATAGCTTAATAATGACTATGCAAATTAAATTAAACTCTTCATAAAATTATGTATAATTTACTATTAACCTAAGTTTCAGTATTCCAACGTTAAAGTCGAGATTTAATTGAGAGGAACAAAAGCTATTTTACAGACCGCAATCCATTCGACACCACTTATATTTACGAGTAAGAAAAGAATAAAAAAAGTGTTTATTTTAAGGTACTGAATAAAAAATGTTAATTAATTAAGTTGTAGCACTCAATTGACGCTGGTTTCCATTCTCATCCTTGGACGCAGACTAACTCTGAATTTGTAGGAAAGTGACATTAGTTAACCTAATTAATACTATTATAGTATGCCTATGAAAATGTCATTAATGACTACTTAGATTCCTCGTGATTCATGCTTTAACAAAGCAGGTCAAATTATGGTTGTTTACTTTAGGGAAACATCCAATCTTTGTTCTGCTTTTCGCATGTTTGTGGAACGGGAGATACAACATTATTCAGTCATTCAAAACTATATATAGTTTATGACTTTAATTATATGCCATGATCAGGGAAGCACTTAAAGCACAATATAACTTAAGCAATACTGCAGTTTTGATCAACATATGCGGGCTTGAATTATTCAAAAGCTGATATTTGACAAAATATTTGGTATGATTAATTAATGTAGTATTGCTTTTTCTATATTGTACTGAGGAAAATTTGGAAATTGTCTAGTTCTTTCTGAGAGTCTGAACCAGTCCAAGCAACCTTTTTTTAAAGAGATATATTAATACTTGGATCAGACATGGTTTAAATTTATATGTGTATGAAAATTGTTGCATTTATTACACCCCTCTTTCAGGTGATGTATAGTTCTAGTGATACACCAAATTAACATAGATTTGGGACGAGGCAACGTTGCTCTTACGTAACTTCTCATCAAGGCAACGTGCTACCCACACAAGGCCTTGTTCTCTTTATGGTTTACATATAACTAGAGGTGGATATAAGTGTTTGTTTTGAAGGACAATAATTATCTTTTATTTTCCCTCTTTCCCCCAAGCTGGAAAAGCAAAAAACAAAAAACAAAAAAATAAAACCGCATATATTTCGTACTAAAGTAATAATCAAAAACCATATTAGTATATGGTCATAATTATGTGTTACTATACAAGATTTTATTCACTGAATCGGTTCCATGGATGCATCATCAATTTGCAAACTTTGGTATAAACAAAATAGTTTTGACGAATTCTGCACTGGTATAATCTTTGAGCTATTTGTATAGTCACAGGACCGTCAAAACAAAAAAATCATGGACTGATAGGGAGATATATTGATTCTGAAATTAAAATGAATTGTTGATCTCATAAAAATATTGAATGATCATATGTGTTAATATATGACTTCATTTTATAAAAATTATATGACTCTAATCTTTTAGGAATCCTAATCATAAATTCGCCAGTCATAGGCTTAAGAAAGGGTCTGTTCACACAGTAACTTTGGATACTAGATGAGCCACACTTTGTAGTTTATTTATAATAATTTAAAACTCTAACAATAGATATTATATAAATTTAAAAAAAGTTTAGTACATACACAATTTAGTCTGTCCCGGGCACTTTTCGTATTATAGGTAAAATAATATATATATATCACTCATTAATAACGCTATATATTGCATGGATGCTATGGTCAAGTAATAGTGTGGGTTATGCATAAGAAACTGATTTTCTTTTTGTCTTTCTTCTTTTACGTTTTAATGTAAAAGTATAATTTCTTCTTAATTTCTTGTAAGGAAAAATGGCTATATTGCACTACCAAAAATAATAATAATAATAGAAGGCTATGTTACCAAAGTTAGCGTGCCAACTTGCCAAAAGAAGTAGAACCCAGGTTGAATTTCCTTTTTTTGTTTTTTGGTTTTTTAATTTTTGTCTAGGGTTTTGGATCTTTGATTTGGTAGACGTCTACTGATTCTATCCAACAGTATTTTTGGTCTAGTTGTTCTTATTTCTTTAGTGTAATGATTCTATCCAACAACAAAATCCGGCCATATTTAAACAATTGGGCCTGCCATTGCAATGGAACCAAACAAGACTTTTCATGTCAGAAAAAATAATGTGTGAAAGCCCAATGTAAAATTTGTTCAAGGTTTAAGGGAGTGATAAGCGTCAAAAAAAGAGGGATTGATCTACTAAAAAAGGATTACGTTTTAATCTTTCAATTAATAAATAACTTTACACTATCAGAAATGAAGTAAAAGAGTATTATTTATCGTAGAAATATAGTATTTTATTATATATTAAAAATATAAGAAAAATTATTCACAAATCAAACTAATTCTTCTTCTCTTTTTGGAGCCATAAATCAAGATAATTTAAAGATAAACAAAGGAAATAATTGAGAAACCCAAGAAATTAGGAGGTCTGGGGATGGGAGATTTATTGGTGAAAAATGCAGCCTTATTGTTTAAGTGGTGGTGGAAATTTTCATCTGAAGGCAGTCCATTGTGGAAGCGCGTTGTTTGTGCATGTAGCAACATTGATGTGGAGACAACTATAGCAATAACAGGAAGTGGTAAAACTGGTGGTCCTTGGACTGCTATTGCTGGAATTGGCAGTTTACACCAGCATATGAACCGCATTACTAATTATGGAATAATGAACAAAGTTGGAAACAGACAGAACATAAAATTTTGAGAGGATGCCTGGCTTGCTGAGTTTAGTCTGATGGAGCAGTTTCCACGGTTATATTCTATGTCTACTCAAAAAGATTGTGTCACTACCAAATGTGGGATTTGGGATGGGGGTTCTTGGGTTTGGAATCTTCAATGGAAGAGAACCTTTTTCCATTGGGAAACACTTTTATTTTCTGAATTACAGGTACTATTGCAGCAATTCCAACAAGTGGAGGATGTCCAGGATAAAGTTTGTTGGTAGTTTCATAACTTTGGATGTTTCACAGTGAAAGCCTTCCAGGTAGAATACTATAAAGCAGTTGATCAGGTTCAGCATCACAATGTGGGGATCAACAAAGTATGGAGAAAAGTTGCACCACCAAAAGCAGAATTGTTTTTGTGGCTGGTTTTGCAAGGAAGAATCAACACAAAGGTCAGGCTACAAAGTCTAAACTTGCTGTCCAATACAGATACAAGGTGCGTCTTGTGCAATCAAGAGGATGAGGATCTATCACACTTATTGTTTAATTGTAGTTGTGTTTGGAGAATTTGGTGCTGCTGCTGCAATATATGGGGGATGCATTGGGTTATGTCAAATGACCCGAATATAAATTTTGATTGTTGGTTGTCAACTGTATTTAGGGGGGGGACTAAAAATAAATGGATCTTGTGCTTTTATGTTATCACTTGGTCAGTTTGGAAGCTGAGAAATGACATTATATTCAATGTAACAAATACTACATGGGAGCAGTTCATGGTAGAATTGGAGCAGAGGTATCGATTTTGGATGGAGTCTTGGCATGTTGATCACTAAATTTACAATTTATCCATGATTAAGCATAAATCAGTGTTGAGGGTGGAGTAAGTTGAATGTTATGGTGTTGTCTTCTGTTGTAAAAATTTGTATAAAGGATTATATAATAGAATACACAGAAAGGTGAAAGACGAATCATAAATTGCAAAGCAGTCATGCTAGTCTTCAACAGGATAATGCAGTTGTGGAGGAGTTAATGTTGGTGGAAAATCTCGTGGCTGGACCCAAATTCAAATTGGATTATGTCCATATTTCAGTGATGGGCGTGATTTCCACATTCACATTCCAACATTGGTGAATAGACACTTATTTGAGTATCATCAATTTCAGAGTACATTATGGGTGCAGATTCAATCGTGGTTCTTACTGATTTGGTGCAAAGTGGTGGCTTAGGCACATAGTTTTGGTCTGTGTTTTGTTGTTTCTTCCTTATTGGATGTTTTAGTTTCGAACTATGCTCACCCTTCTTTTTGGGTTTTTGGGCCTTGTCGATATCTATCGAAAAAAAATTGAGAACTCAAGTCGTTAAGCATTTCGAATTCATTTTTAACTCATGAGCAAAATTAGTTCGTAAGTATAAAAACAACTTACACAAAAATTAAGTATCTATGTTTTAAATCAATTTTTTAATTTTTCAAACTTAGTCAGTTCATAAAATTACGCAGTTCATAGCATAAGCCACTATTAAAGTTATTTTTAAAATTCCCATCAAATTTATTTAAAACGTGACATTGATGCAATTTTAACAAGCAAAGCAAAGAAGCTCGATGCATTAGGGATGATGGTACAAAGAAAATTAAATTATGTCGAATTGCCACAAATTTGGGCATAATATAAATCGATCGTAACGAATTAGGAAAGATGGCAAACAGAACCAAAGAAGGAGGTATACAGGTTTTCGAAGGGGATTTTATTTTAAGTAGTGATAGGGGACGCATTTTTTGCATCGTATATGGAAAAAGTGAGTAAATGATAAAAAATATTTGAATGAAAGATCCTATATAATTATTATTAATTTTATTTATTTTTTTAATTTAAAAATTTATTAGTATATTATTTAAAAATACTAGTAAGTAGCATGTTGTTTAAGATAAGAATTTTACATATATATATATATATATATATATATATATATATATATATATATATATATATATAAAATGCAAAATATTGATAAATTTTGTGTATAAAATATAAAATTTACCTATCTTCTTGAATAAAATATTGGTAAATTTTATATATATATATATATATATATATATATATATATATATATATTACAAAATTTATCAGTATCTTGAATAAGATATTGATAAATTTTTAAATAAAAAAAATTAAATAAAAATAATAATAATTATATGAAATTTATTATCTAAATTTTTTTATCATTTTAATTTTAATTTTTATATATATTACATATTGCATGGCAAAAAAATGTATCCCAATCATTTTTCTTTTATTTTTTTCGTGTCAATTATTGGTTCTTTTGTGTCTGGCCGAAAGAGATGTGCTGATGTCAGCTACGTTGTTGACACTTGACAGATTGATGTTGTGTATGATAATAATTGTTGCTTGTCGTTTTCTTTCTTCAGTACCACCGCTTCCACCTACCTGGAGCGATAGCTAATGTGACATTGCTATGGAATTTTCTTTTTCTAACCTTAGATATAGACCGTCCAATCGTCATTCACACGAATAAAATCGTATTATTTTTGTCATTTTCTAATTATATTTTCAGCATGGCAGCCATGATTAGAGATAGAAGCCGATAGTGGCATTGCCTATCGCCCGCTACCTCCGCCATGTTATAAGCACGAAGAGAGAATCCGATCGGATAGGCTGATTGGACTTATTCAACTGGGAATTGGACTCTAGGCCCATCTGATCTTCGTTACAGATCAAAGTCGATTAAAAATTGGTTAAAATTAGAAAAAATTGATAAATTAATATGAATTGAATCGATTAAATCAGTTGGTCGGTTTTTTTTTTTAATTTTGATAAAAATACTATTATTTTTTTATAAAAAAATGAAAAATCTTAATCAAAATAAATTTTTTTTTTTTGAATCTTGATTCCAAATCTTGATTCTTTTAGTATATTTATTTGTAATATATTCTTAAATTAATTTTAAAATAAAAAATAATTATTATATTATCTATGAATATTTTTTTAAAAAAATATAAATAAAAATTAAAATAAATAAATTTTATATTTAATATATTTGATAAAATATCTCAAAATAAATATTATTTTATATTAATTATGTTTTGCCTTGACTAATTGGATACCCAATCCAACTTTTTTAACCTTGGTGATAAGCTGCGTATCTGTCTACTACGTGCGCATACCTATATTCATATTTTGATAGAGCACTGCAAAATAGGGCGTGTGTAATACTATATAACTAGTATATTTATACATGCAGTGCACGGATAATTATATGTCAATAAAAATAAATGAATTGATGAATAAAATATATTAAATAAATTGAATTAATTAAAAATATAGGTATTGCTAAAAAAAGTTGTTATAATTTACTTAAATATATAACATATAAAATTAAATATTATCATTATTGATTAAGTAATAAATATGAATATTTTTTGATAGATGATCATGGAAAAAATTATGGATCTTTTAAAATTTTAATCTATAAATAAGATTCAAAGAATTTATAAAATTTTTCATTCCTTACTTTTTAAGCTTTTAAATCTATAGCATCATTATCAATAGAAAAGTAAATAATATTATATATTAAAACTTCAAATATTTAGTCTTATATACATAGATATATAATATAAATTTACAATTTGAGTATTATAAGATTAGAAAAATTAATTAATAGATATAAATTTATAGTGTGCTATAAGCTTTAGAGTTTAAATATTTAATTTTAAATTTGATTTTAAATATTAATAATTATAATATATATTAATTATTATCTATGCAATATACATATTTGTATCATTTGTATAATATATGATTAGTATAATCCCATGGTATAATTTTTATGTTTGCATCACTATATATCAAAATTAGTTAAAAAATTAATCTATGACTATTTTTTATGTATCATTAAAATTCCCTAGGTTTTTTTTAGAATCTTTTAAAATTTCAATATATGAGATAGTTTTAAAAAACTTATAAAATTCTTTATCTCATATTTTTTGAGTCATTAAGTCTATGACATTTTTATTAATAAAAAAGTAAATAATATTGTATATTAAAGATTCAAATATCTAATTTTATAGATATGTAAATATATGACATAGATGTACTATTTGAGTATTATAAGATTAGAATAATTAATTAATAATAATTTAAACCACTAATTTAAAAATTGAATTTATATAACTCTAAATTGTGCTGTAAACTTTAGAGTTTAAATATTTAATTCTAAATTTAATTTTAATTGTAAATAATTATAATATATATTAATTATTATTTGTGTAATTTATATATTTGTATGATCTGTGTAATATAGGTTTAGTATCACCTCAAAATATAATATTTTTGTTTATATCACTCGTGCAATATATGCTTAGTATAATTTATTTGAGCTATCAATATTAGCTATATTATGAAATATACTGTAATTAAAAAAACTAACATAAGAAAACAAAATCAAAATTGTTAAAAAATAATATATTAAAGCATATTAAGAGATAATTTTTTTTTATAAAATTGAAGAAAATGATACTATTTCTAAAAAACAAGAAAGACATAACTGGAAGAAAATATGAAAATATATATTAAAATAATTGACATATTAAAAAGAGAATCCTAAATAAAAAGATTGTTATAATGATTGAAAATTGGGAAATAAGACAAAGAAATCCAAATTTTAAAAGAATACAAAATTAAATCAGTTAGAAATACAATATAAAAAGATTTGGAAAGAGATTACAAAATTAGAAAGAAAAACTAAAATAAGATTATTATAAATACTTAATTAAAAAAAAAACTTAAAATGAACATACAAAGAATTGCTTATTTGAAAAATGAAAAGGTAAGAAAATATTTAATTAATTAATGGAGTGTATTAATTAGTTGTATTGAAAAAATAAAGTAATTTAAATAAATAATTAAATAATAAAAAATCATAATTGATTGAATTAGAGTGCTGAAATTTTGAAGAAGAAATAGATTAATATGAAAGTGACATATGTACACTTTGATTATCTCATAAAGTATTTTTTTATAAAATGGATAGATTTGAAACTTAGCTAACACACAATATTAATACATATTAATCACGTAAACATTAGTATATCATTAATTGACTGCCATCTCGATTTAATATGCCCTTACCCTAAGTCATGTGTCACCCGAACCTGCAATTGAGCATTTAAATTCTGGCTTCTTTGACTTGAAATACCTAGGCTCAATGATTAGCAATGAGAAAGGTACAAATAAGGCCAGAATAACTCGAGCCATTAATAGAGTACACGAAATCAAAACCCAAGCCAATCCACGTAACCCGTTCGTTAAGTCGAACAGACGTATATTATTCTAATTTTTTGGTAAAATATATTACTCTAATTTTCAGGTTCGGCACACATAAACAATATTCTATCAATATATTAACTGTAATCATCAATAGTGATACAGAATAGATTTCTATGGCCTGCTTTAACAGTGTGTTTATTTGAGATTTTTTTAATAAAAAATTATTATTTTTATTAAAAAATTAATTTTATATATTTGAATAATTTTTAAAAATAATCATATTTTAAAAAAAATCTATTTTCAATCTTTTATAAAAATTAAAAATAATAATTTTTAAAAAAATTAATTTTTAACTTTTTTAGTAATATATAAAATGTAAACTTTAAAATCATCTTATTTTTAACAGTTGAAGTAAACACACCCTTAAATATGTACTCATAAACAATTTATTTTTAGTCGCTCATTTTAATATTTGTTTTTTTATTTCTTAAAAAATTGATTAATATTATTTAAGGCATTACATTATTGTGACAAAGGAAAAAAAAAAATCTAATTGCCGGAAGCTACAAAGCCATTAGCTGTCACTTTCCATACTACTATTCTCGTTCCTACATTTATTAAAAAAATTATTTAGATTTCATTTAATTTATTCTGGCATAAGTTCAATCTTTACGCTCCCTAGTGTATTTGTATTATTACACTAGGCTAAATATATATTTTATATGGTTGGAGATACATTTTTTATTTTTGATTAATAAAAATATACTTTATATATGTGAGTCATATAATATTAGATTTTATAAAAAGTATAGGATATTTTTATCAATTAAAAATAAAATATATATTTTTAGCCATATAGGATTTATATTTAGCCCAGGATTATTATTATTATTATTATTATTAATAAAAGGAGATTCCTATTTTGATGTTTGATTTTTATTTTCTAGATTATTATTAAATACTCATTTAAAATTTAAAAATTAATTATAATATCAATAAATATATATTATATATAATCATTCAAAGATTTAAATATAATTATTTAAATATTTTTGTTCTTAAATATGATCATTTTAAATTTTTCAGCTTTTAATTATATAATTCTAACTTATTTCAAATACTTTTTACTCTTCATTTATATTTTTGTTATAAAATAAAAAACATAAAAAATTAATAACCACGTAACAGTTATCGATTTCCTAATAGTTACAAAACTTGTTTTTCATGTAAAAAGAACAAAACTTGTTTTTATAGTTGCTTCATAATTAATGATATGTGGATATAATTTGAACAGATATGTGAGGATTGTATATTTTAGAAACTACGGATAGTTCACAAAATCTTTAACTACCCTAAAAATTAATTCAATTTAGCAGGCAATTGATTAAGTTGCCACTCTCAAATAACGCTTAAATAGCATTTTATATTTTTCTGTATCATAAATTAAGTATAACTATAAGGTATAGTGGACCGAAGAAATCCGTTTTCCCTTATTTTTCATACCCTCTATATTTTATTTGAAGAAAACATGTGCTGCCACATCAGGTCGAACAATGCTATTCAAATTAACTAATTAAGATGCCCTCAATGAGTGGATGATATTTAAGTGGCCAACAAAAGCACATAAAAAATAAAATAGAATTTCATATCACTCCGTTATATTATGATAAATGAGTTTTTTTTTTTTTTCATGCCAATGATAAAGGACGCTTTGGTTACAAGATTTGTTTGGAAAAATAATATTCGTATATAAAAAATTATACATCCCATAAGGACATTTCTTAAATAGAACGTTTCTCAATTCCTATAGCCTTTTGTTTTGGGGAAAAAAAAGAACATGATTGAGCAAGCAACCGTAATTCTATGTACTAGTGCCTTAGATTGGTTTACAACACAACCAAAATCAATCATGTTGAAGAAGTAAATGTGGCAGCTGTGGCATTTTTTATTTTGAAAAACAATTGTTAATATGATTCTAAAGTTCAAAGAACGGGTTTACACGAATCAATGAATAATTACTTATATCAAAGAATAAACTTACCTTAAAAGTTTATAATCAATTTGATTACTTCAAGTCCAAACCAAAGACACATACACGTCAAAAAAAAAGAAAAACACATACACGTGGATTGTTGTTGGCACATTCCACTACACGCATAACGCATTCAAACTGTAAAGAACTAAATTGATATTTTGATGAACATTAAATTGCATGCCAATAATTATAACATTCTAAAATGCCAAGTCGGATCCTAGCTTTGAATGAGTTGGCAACCTTAGCCGCCACGTCACTGCCACGTTCGTTTGTCAAACCTCGCGTCACAGTCATATTATTTTTCGTAAACAAGCCGAATCTGTTAGTCTTTTCTCTTTTCCTTTTCCCAATCAAAACAGAGAGACATCGAGACACAGAAGACAACCGAATGAAACCCATCACAGCCTCAAAATCAAGTTGATCCGAATAAATGTCAGGGACACTGACGGCACACCAAATTGTCACGTGTTCTTCGCCTCACCGGATCATCCGCTGTACGTTAACTCAATTACTAGATATTTTCTCTGACTACGAAGGATTTTCTAGGGAAAGGCAAAGCGTTTATCCTTCGGTAGTGATATGCTGCTTCGCAGATGTACTATTCCATTTACACCTCCAATGAAACGACGACTCTGATCCCTTTCCATCCTTGTTAAACGAGTAACCTGTCACTGAAACAATGAGATGTGTGGCTGCGGTTTCACGACTGGCTGTACTTTCACCTGTGCCAACAAAGTTGTCTTGTTTTACAGTGGATTTTTCTAATGGTCGGGTTAAATCCACACATTATATATAATTGAGGATACATCTTTTATTTTTTATTGGCAAAAATATTTCTTATATAGATAAATTAAATAATATTAAATTTGATAAAAAGGAGATCATTTTTTATCAATTAAAAATAAAAAATATATTCCCAATTATATAAAGTATGTATTTAATCCCTGCCCTTTTTTATTCGTAATAAATTGACATGCAGTGAATTAATAAAATAATTTATTGATAAATTAAAAAATAAATAACAATAAAATCTTGATTTAAAAGTATATAATATAGATCTTGACAAATTAATAATACGATTGAAGTATCTTTAATAGTGTCTAACACAATTATGGAAAATAAAAAAAAATTATGATAAAACAAATAAATAAAAATTTAATTTGAATGCACTGACAATGTAAAATAATTTTACACTATCAATTAATAGAAATAATAAAAAATATCAATTCATATAAATAATTACCATAATAATGAGAGACTTACTATAATTTCTTACTTTTTCAAAATTTTTATTAATTATTAATATAAAATTATTTTATACTCTCAATACATATCAATTAAACTCAATAAATAAGAGTGCTTGCAAATTTGTACTTTTCTCTCATAATTTTGTGTTGTAGGTGCTGTGGCTGCGGGTTACCTTTTCCCAGTTGCCGAGCTTTTTAACCAAATAAAACGCTTAGCTTCGAAAAGTGAAAAAATAGACAACAAGTCACAAGACTACATCCAAGGTATCAAACTGCGAGTGTCGGAAATAGCGCCACCCAAAATAATAATATTTTTAGCATAATGTATGTCCACAACCATATGATATGATTATTTGAATCTGAATAGTTTAAACTCCCAATCGCTGATGCGGAGTGGCTAGATTGCAGAATTTATGATTTTTTTTTTAATTTTTATGTTAGGGGGCTTGACACAATCTAATTTTTTTTTTCCTTCTAGCTAGGCAATCCATGAATCATTCATTTCATCAATACCAATAATTCCTAACATGTTGGGCGACATGGACCGCGTTACGTGTAATTTTCATTTGCTATAAATACCCCTTGGTCCTACTTCGTTGTATCTCGTGTTTTTGGAACATCAAACAACAGCAACAAACAGCACTTCTAGGTAGAGAGGCTGTGCTGTGATTTTTCCTGTGTGTTGTTGTTCTAAGCCTTTTGGTATAACAAGAAGAGGAGGAGAACGATGACTGTTGGGGCAGGAATATCAGTTGCAGATGGCAACTTGATGGTGTTGGGGAAGAAGGTGCTGAGTCATGTCCATGACAACGTCCTTGTCACCCCTACATCTGGTGGTGCCTTGCTCAATGGTGCATTCCTTGGGGTTGAGTCTCATCAGAAGGGTAGCCGCACAGTCTTCCCTGTCGGCAAGCTTGAGTATGTTTCATCATCACCCTTTTTCTGAATTTTTCTCTTTTGAAAAAGAATAGCAAAATTGTTGTTAATGAACATGAGTTCAACCTGCGTTTTGTTTGTGAATTTCGTTTTTGTGTTTTGTGAGTGAATGTTGTATTTTTGTTGTTGCTTGTCAAAAGCTACAAGTGTATGCACTTCAATGATTTATGTTGATTATGTGGTTTGATGTTTACCCTTTTGGATTTTGATGTTTACTATATTATGTGAACTAGACAACTAGTGCTAGTATTTCGGGTTGCTTCAAATGAGGTTGTGTTCTATTTTTGTGTTTTAGGGGGTTGCGATTTATGTGTCTATTCCGGTTCAAGATGTGGTGGATGACGCAGACAATGGGGACTTGTGGACAAGATGTCCCATTTGAGACGCAGTTCCTGCTTATTGAGGCACAGAATGGTTCCGATATTGACGGAGAAGACCAAGCAACCTATGCAGTTTTTTTACCCCTCCTGGAAGGAGACTTCAGAGCAGTTCTTCAGGGAAATGATCAAAACGAGATTGAGATCTGTGTGGAAAGTGGTATGTAGCATGTGCTCTAACTTCCCTTTCTTCAGTGGGAAAAACAATGTTTAATTTTTATCAATATATATGGTGGTTTTTCGCTGTTGTTTTTCTTAGTGATGAAATATGTGTGTGATTGCAGGGTGTCCTGACGTGGAGGAATTTGATGGGACTCATCTGGTATTCATTGGTGCGGGATCAGACCCTTATGAAGTTATAACCAATGCCGTCAAGTGAGTTCCTAGCTGCTTTTTGTTTTCAACTCTTATAGCATTTTCTTTTTGTTCTTTCTGTTTCAATGTTTTCCCTACCTATCGGTTTATATCATGGTTCAAAATTTTCATATAGGGGCATTCGGTTTGGTATCATTTTTCTCTTTAATTATTAAGAGAAAAAACTGGTTTCTAGTTTTAATCTTTTGAAGTAATCTGGATGTGTAGTTTTTCTTATAGGTGAATTGTTCAAGTCATTAATTTGATTTTGTGTCCAATTTTGTTTAGGACTGTTGAGAAACACTTGCAAACATTTTCTCATCGCGAGAAAAAGAAGGTACATATCTCCTTCTTCCCTAAATTGGAACTTTCATTGTCTGTTTTATCTGAGTGCTGTATCTTTATGTTCATTCCCTCTAATTTTTCCTTAATTCTTTTTTTTTCCAACTTGTATTCAGATGCCAGATATTTTGAACTGGTTTGGCTGGTGTACATGGGATGCTTTCTATACTAATGTCACTTCAGAAGGTGTAAAGCAAGGATTAGAGAGGTATTATTTCTTTCCATGGATAGTGGTCAAGTTATAATAAGATTTATGCATCTCATAAGCATAATTTGTGTATTTGTGTTCATAACATTTTTCTTTTTGCAGCTTTGAGAGAGGTGGAATTCCTGCTAAGTTTGTTATAATTGATGATGGATGGCAATCTGTTAGCATGGACCCTAATGGTATTGAATGGAAATCTGATAATACAGCCAAGTGAGTACTTCTATTCTGAGTTTCATTTGATCATTGTAGTTCCAAATATTTTACAGCATTGAATAAGTCCAATTCATTTTGCTTGCTTTCTTCTCCATCAGCTTTGCAAATCGATTAACACATATCAAAGAGAATCACAAATTCCAGAAGGATGGCAAGGAAGGTCACAGAGTAGAGGATCCAGCTCTGGGACTTCGTCATATAACCAATGAAATCAAAGAGGAGCATGACATAAAGCACATATATGTGTGGCATGCAATAACTGGATACTGGGGTGGTGTTAAACCTGGTGTTACTGGTATGGAGCACTTTGAGTCAAAGATGGCCTTCCCGGTTGAATCTCCTGGAGTCAAGTCTAATCAACCGGACGAAGCCTTAACAACGATTGCCATCAATGGACTTGGCCTTGTGAATCCTGAGAAAGTTTTTCACTTCTATGATGAGCTCCATTCGTATCTGGCTTCGGCTGGTATTGATGGTATCAAAGTTGATGTTCAGAACATCCTTGAAACTCTTGGGGCAGGACATGGTGGTAGGGTGAAACTTGCAAGGAAGTACCACCAGGCATTAGAGGCATCAATCTCTAGGAACTTCCCTGATAATGGAATCATCTGTTGCATGAGTCACAACACAGATGGATTGTACAGGTAGGGGCTGCTTAAAAAACTTTAGTGAATGTTTTTATGAACATTCCTATGGATTTATGGATTAATAATGATTCTTTTTTGCGAATTTATTTGTGCAGTGCAAAACGTTCAGCTGTTATTAGGGCATCAGATGATTTCTGGCCAAGAGACCCTGCATCACACACGATTCACATTGCGTCAGTTGCTTACAACACCATTTTCCTTGGTGAATTTATGCAGCCAGATTGGGATATGTTTCAAGTAAGTAGAAAAATATGGGATTCTTCCTTTTTTTGTTTTTCTTTGTGGTTTCCCCTTGAAAAAAGAAATTTTACTTGCTTCTTAATGAGATGATTAACTTTGAATTTTTGATGCATGATAGAGCCTACATCCAATGGCTGAATATCATGGTGCTGCACGAGCAGTAGGAGGATGTCCTATTTATGTCAGGTAAATTATTATCATTATAATTACTTTGAATCTTTGTTTCATGATAGAGCCTACATCCAAAGGCTGAATATTATCGTGCTGCATGAGTGGTGATGATAATTTTATATGTTGTCATAAGTGAATTAGGCAAATGATTTCTCACGTTTGGATTTTGTTACATCATGCAGTGACAAGCCAGGACACCATGACTTCAATCTTTTGAAGAAAATTGCACTGCCTGATGGTTCTATATTGAGGGCTAAACTTCCAGGAAGACCAACTAAGGATTGCTTGTTTGCTGATCCCGCTAGAGATGGAAAGAGGTAAAGAATCCAAAATGATTTATCTACCTAACTTGACCAATTGATATAGTAGCTTGTTCTTTACTTTCTTCTACAGAGTAGAGTATTCTTTTTCACTGTCTTTGTTGTATGTTTTTGTTCTAATTCATTGGATGTTTCTTTTTCTTTTGCAGTCTTCTGAAGATTTGGAACATGAATGATTTTTCTGGAGTTGTTGGTGTATTCAACTGCCAAGGTGCAGGGTGGTGCAAAGTTGGGAAGAAGAACCTTATCCATGATGAGAATCCAGGCACAGTTACTGGTGTCATTAGGGCTAAAGATGTTGACTATTTACCCAAGGTCACGGATGATAAATGGACAGGAGATACCATTATATTTGCCCATGTTGGTGGTATGTTTCTAGCCTTGACATGATAAAGGCATTGCAAAAGTTAACCCAATTTTTCTCATCTAAATGTTGTTCTTTATGATGCCAATTTAACCCAATTTTTCTCATCTAAATGTTGTTTTTTATGATGTCAATTTGTAGGAGAAGTGGTTTACCTTCCAAAGGATGCATCTATCCCAATTACATTGAAATCCAAAGAGTATGAAGTTTTTACAGTAGCTCCTGTGAAGGAATTGACCAATGGTGTCAAGTTTGCTCCTCTTGGTTTGATCAAGATGTTCAACTCAGGAGGAGCTATCAAAGAGTTGAGTTATGGATCTAATGGAAGCGCAAATGTTGAAATGAAAGTTCGAGGGTGTGGCCAATTTGGAGCTTATTCTTCAGCTAGGCCTAAGTTGGTAACAGTTGATTCAGAGGAGGTGGAATTCAGACATGAGGAAGAATCTGGATTGGTGACAATTGATTTGAGAGTGCCAGAGGAGGAGTTATACCAATGGAGCATTTCTATTGATTTATGAATTGGCAAGGACATGTTTGTTAGTTCCTTATTGTTGTAATGCATGATCACCAGAAGCAAATGAATAAATTTCATGAAGCTTCTATCTACTTTTTGTAATATACATTAGTATAGAATGCAAGAAAAAGGAATGCAAAGGTTGTCTTTGCATGGTTCCCCATACAAAATGAATCTCTCTTGGTTTCTTTACGCCTTTTTTTCTTCGTTTTTTTTTCCCTCCTCTTCTTTTAATTCTTAGGAGTTTATGCAATAAAATGTCTTGGAATTCCCTTTTAGTTCACAAAATTATTTTGTTAAACCAGCCAGCCAACAAGGCATGGAGGTTTGTTTAGGGCAACGCGGGGCCTTGGAACATATTTCATGAAATCTCGAGCACTGAATAGCATTATTTAAGGCACACAATAATAAGTGTGTTTGGAAGATTAAATTATGCAAGAGGATAAGCTAAAAGCCAAAAAGCATATCAACTTGCTCCATCAACGGTTTTATAAGCAAGTTTGATTATTTGCAAGGCTCGAACTATAGTTTGATTAAAAGTTCTAAGAGAAAAGTTTTCACTTCAATCATGGTTTGAGATAGTATCAATTGATCTTGTTGCTACAAATAGTTTGATAAGCTATTTTCCTGAAAGGCAAGAATTGGTTCCTACATAATATTCGAATACAAAATAGTATCAATTTTGTTGCTTAAAATGGTTTTTGAGCTTAAAAGATATAATTTAGTTTTGTACGCGGAATCTTATGCTTATAATACGAATAAATTTAGAGTGTGTTTATTTCAAATTTTGAAAAATTGATTTTGAAACTTAAATTTTATATATAATTGAAAAAGTTGAAAATTAATTTTTTTCAGAAGCTATTCTTTTCAGCTTCTCCAAAAAAATTGAAAATAAATTTTTTTGAGAATTTGATTATTTTAAAAAAATAATCCAAATATATAAAAATAAATTTTTTTCAGTAAAACAAATAATTTTTTACCCCAAAAAAGTACAAACAAACACAGTCTTAATATGCGCAAAAGTAATTTTATTTTGAATAAATTTAAAATTTTAAAGTCAAATTTTCAAAATTCACTTAATAAAATGAAGAACATTGTAAAATAAAGACCTTTGTAATTTTTTACATAATTGTTTTTTATTTAAAGCTAGATATATTCAGATGACTCAAAACCAAAAGATGTAAAATAGTTAAATAGGAAAAAAAAAAAAAGAAGTGAGAGAAAGTAGCAAATTCGGAAGCATAAATTTCAAATGAGTTAGTCGCGTATAATTAATTATCTTTCATCACTAGATTTTCTTATGTGCATCTGCCTAACTTCCAATTTTTTATCAGTAGAGTAATTTGTGTTTTTTTTTTATGATTGAGATATATCTTAAAACACTACTAAGGGTGGAGCATCACGGAGATTCGTATCAAATCATCTACAAAATATCAACATATAGAGGAAATTAAGGGCACACAGCTAGAGCTTAAGGGTACATAACAACAATAAGGGAACAAGCAATTAATCTCTTTTATTTCTTCCTTTTTTGCCTCTAGCACGAGCCCATTTTGAACTATCTTCTTTCGGCACATGAATGTCAGCCAAAGTGATAATAGCATCTTTTTCATTTTCAGCATATAAACCAAGCATTTTACCAAGATCCCAAGTACGTTTAGCTTCCTCCATAGGATTGGAGTTAGCCTTTTCATAATCGTTTCTTGGGTTAGTAACCACTAACAGCTTGGTTTATAATATCTTCATCTATAGGCACATTAGAGACATTATCCTTTTCTGGTGTTCTAGCTTTATCTTTGTCCTTATCCTTCTTACAAAATCCAAGTTGCTCTTTTTCTGCATTTCAAAGCCATCTCAGCAAGGACCACATCTTCATCACCTGAAGATGTCACCACATCATCCATAACTGCATCATCTGTGGGGCATATGACCAAGGGTGTAGGCGAATACAGCTTATTAGCAGTGGTGCCATGGAAGCACCGATAAGGTTCAGAGCCAGGAGAGTATAACGGGCTTGATGTCGTTGGCCTTTTATCAACATCACGTTGGCCCATATCATGCTGCGCAACTACCAAATGCTGGGCCAAACTACTAAACGCGACTGGCAGAAAACCGTTTTCAAGAGGTCCAATATCTTTTCTGACTTCCAAAACTAATTCTTGGTCAGGTCGAGGAGGCTTCTTTGGTGCATGATCAGTAGAGTAACTATTTGCATATACTAGGTCAAACGTTTTTGGTGTGTCTGAATACAAAACAAAAGAAAGAAACAAGACCAAAACCTACTACTTCACCCCCCATCCCATCGCATCAGCAAGTAAGGTTGCTCCTCTGTTTGTAAGTTGGGGTTTTAAGGGTAGGTGAGGGAACGGAACGGTACAGTTTGAAGCCCTTCTCTTCCTTTTCCTTTTTCAAAATTCTAATTCACAAATATTCAGGATGATTATGGATGAAAATACAACAGTAACTAGAGAAATTCTAGGATGATTTCATTCATTGCATTTTTTTTTTTTTTAAATATCTAGGGGGAGGGGTGCTTTGACCTAGTTGGTGTGCTTTTATCTATAATAAACATTCATAATATGTTTAATTAGAGAAATTTTTTTATTTACAAAGCAGTTTTTTTTTCCCTTAATTTCTGGTTCCGTTTATCATGGAACTTGTACGGGAAGGTTTAGCACTGAACCTTGTGTACTTCTAACCATTGTATATGCCTAAAACAACATCAGTGGCTAATATCATCCACCGAGAACCTGAAGTTCTGGTAAACAAAAAAGGTATAATATTACATAAGAAAATCTCAAAATTGCCATCCTTTCCTTTAACTAGCGATGGCAATGTTTTCCTGCAATTGTTGTGTTGTCTGGTCGCTGTCGTTTGGTAACCATACTGTTTGTTATGTTGTAGTCGTTGTTGTTCTTTACCTGCAATATTACACACCCTATTCATGGACAGCAAAAACCTTGGAAGGTGGGGGAAGATCACAGTTTTGCACGGCTTGAGAGAAACTGAGAAACCCCTGATCTCGTTCCTTACTCTTTGACTATTATTATTTTTAGTTGGCCTCCCATCAAAAGTCCAATCTTTTTGTGATGAGTGACGATGATGAAGTTGGTGGTATTGTAGAGGCATTGAATCTGAGGGAACTAGAAATTGGATTGCTGTCTAAATTTTACCTTTCATTTTGATGGTTTGCGAAATTCGTTGCTTGCGTGTTTGGTCCAATTAAGATTAAATTAAACTTGCCACACCTGGAAGTTCATGTGCTCAGATGCAGAAAATGAGAGATGAGGCGGAGGGAATGGGGAATTGATCCTCTCATAAAAAATTCACGTTATGTTTTCATATGTTAATTTTTACTTTTAATTAATAAAGTGAAGCTAAATATAAAACTTATAAAAGAATTTAATCAATAATAAAAGTTAACATATGATAAAGTTATACGAGCTTTTGACATAAAATGAATCCACTCCCGGAAAGAATGAGAGATGGGGTGGGATAATTTTGGTTAAAATTATTAAAATATTTTCGTGAACGTGTAGTACTCTTATCTGTAAGACTGTAACCTATAATAGAAGGTTAAATTAGGTGAATTCTACGGTATCTTATTAAAAGTGTGTATTTTGTGCATTTTTTGTGATAAACAGTGAGGATCGTGCCATAGATTGTGAGGTGCATCAATGCACTAATTACCTGTAATACACTATAATAATATCTAATTTTAAGAAAATTTAAAAATATAATTAAATATATTTTAAAAATTAATTATCATACACTGACAGTATAAAATTATAAAATTTTATCAGTATAATTTTAATTATCATACATTGACAGTGTAAAATTATACTGACAGTATAAAATAATTTTATACTGTCAGTATAATCAAAAAATTTTATCAGTATAATTTTAATTATCATACACTGACAGTGTAAAATTATACTGACAGTACTGTAAAATTATATTGCTAAAATTTTTTTATTACACTGACTATAAAATTATTTTATACTGCCAGTATAATTTTACACTATTAGTGTATGATAATTAAAATTACACTGATAAAATTTTTTTATTACATTGACAGTGTAAAATTATTTTATATTGCCAGTGTAATTTTATACTGTCAGTGTATGTAATTAAAATTATACTGATAAAAAATTTTTATTATACTGACAGTGTAAAATTATTTTATACTGTCAATATAATTTTATACCATTATGATAATTAATTTTTAAAATATATTTAATTATATTTTTAAATTTTCTTAAAATTAGATATTATTATAATGCATCATAGGTGATTGATACATTGATACACCTCACAATCTCACCACAAGATATATCATAATCTGACCCTTTATCACAAAATGTACAAAATGTACATTTTGTGCAACGTACCAGAGCATGCACCGTTAAATTAAGGGTCCAGTACTGAACCTGTAGTAGGAAGGTCCAGCATTAAAGGATGACGGTGTAACCAGTAAAATTTGAGAAATGTTTTTTTGCATGAGTTTGTAAACACTCTTGGACATCCATAAAGAGAAAGAGAAAAAAAAATTGTAAATAAAATAATTGATAAAAAATAAAAAATAAAAAATAGATATTAAAAATGTCCACCTTTTTAAATGTATAAATAATATGCCTTATAAAATTTTCCAATCATTACACTGGTTTATGTGGAAGCCATCTCTGATGAGGCTCACTTTGCTCTAATCCATAAAATTGAAGAGCAGGTTAGGCCCCAAGTCTTGAATGAATTTTAATTATTAAGAGATCAAAAAATTTATTAACACCTGAAAAAAAATTATTGACAAAAGAAAAGAGGAAAAAAATTATATTTTTATTGACCAAAACAATTATAGTTGATTTAAATTTTATTAGTTAATTTTAAATTTTAAATTTATTCTAACGTTATGCATGGTCATGTTATGCTAGTCAATGTTAATGCTCTTTCCTCTATCGCAATTCACAAGAGTCCTGGCTTGTTTCCATACGTTAGTTTTGAATATAGTGGGTTCCGATATCAGACTAATTTTTCTAAATCAGAATGGCTATTATATATGGTTTACTCAAGGAGAAATACTTGCGTGAGATGGTCCTGAAGCACTATATGGTTATACTTCCAGCCAATCATGTAAGTATATATTTTATGAGATCTATCACTAATATATAATCCTATCTGAGAAATGCACTTGCGTAATTAGGTGAAGTATAATTACGTGATCTTTCCAAAATCACGCAAGAATTTATGGATGGAATGGTTTGCTAATTTAATGTCAAAGATGATGGTTAGCTTGACGATAGCATCCGTTTCACCAATAGAATAAGGTTGTTGTTCAATGAATACTTGGTTAGATTGGCAAAGGACTCTTTATACATTGAGCTGTTTGAAAGGGAAATCTCAAAATTGAAGAAAAAAATCATTCTAATGGCTGATATGATAACTTGCGATTCTGAATTGCTTCATAGCCTTGTTCTCACCACATGTTAGAAGACTGTATATATGATCAGCGGCGCAAGATAGGGGCTAGGCCTTGAAAATTTCTCTTTGCTGTCATGTATAATTGTGTGTTATATTCGTTTGTCAAATTTGACAATATTAGCTCTTCTTAATGACGAAATACGTGACCCTGCCCTACTACGTACGAAAATCCAAAGTTCAAGTTGTTGCGTGTTGGATTGAAATGGAGAAATATTTGTGTAAATATCGATACTCAATTTATATTATTTTTGGTCACAAAATTAAATCCTTATGTAGGAGTAATAAGAGAATCATTCGTGATTTTATAAGGTAACTTGAACTTGACAAGTCACATCAAAAACCGGAAAACTTGCACTTGACCTGCTCATAGATACTGCTGCTCATTTTTTTTCATTACATATGCCTCCTCCTTTGCCCTGCGATTGTCAAGAAGCAAATCAACTTCGAAAGAAGAACTCAAGCAATGGTTGAGGAACCAATCGACCAGTTGCCCTTGATTCAAAGCTATTCTTTAGGCGACGTCTCAGGAGAGCCTCCCAAGAGAACCGGTAACTTTTGCTAGCAACTACTATTATTTTATATTTCTAATGCCCTCATTAATCTTCAAACAATCGTTTATTAATCTATAAAATTTGATTCCCCTCCCAAAAAGTGCTCTTTTTTTTTTTAATCTAGAGAACACTCTTCTTCTTCTTCCCAAGAAGCTCTGCTAGTATATACAACCATAGTGGAAACAAACCGTGAAAACATTAGTTGGACTGGTGGATGTGTGAATGGCAGTTAGACAACTACTATTGGCTCTCAACATTTTTCTCTTCAAAAGCCTAATTACAAATTTCCATTCAAAAGAATTTTGCCTTTAATCTATAACCGTGCTTAATATATGTTCACATGATAACTATGATTCCAATTCTTATGCTTGGGATTTTGTTGAAGGTAATGTATGGAGTGCAGTGGCACATATAATAACTGGGGTGATAGGGGCAGGGGTGCTGTCTCTAGCATGGTCAGTGGCACAGCTAGGGTGGATTGGCGGTCCATTGTGCATTATACTCTTTGCAGCCACTACCCTTGTTTCATCGAACCTTCTTAGTGACTGCTATAGATTCCCTCATCCTGAGTATGGTACAATCAGAAGCTCCTCCTACATGAATGCAGTCAAGTTGTACCTAGGTTGGTTAAACACTCTGTCTTTTTTTTCTTTTGTTTTCACCTCAATTATCTAAGAAATGTTATGGAAAACATAGGAGAGAAAAGGCAAAAGGTGTGTGGAATCCTGGCTTATGCGAGCTTATTTGGGTGTGCCACAGCCTATGTTATTACATCAGCTGCCAGCATCAGGTAAGCTCCATTTATTTTTGCTGCATCTTTATTTTTCTGCTTTCAATCGAACGGTGAGTTATGGATGGTGGCATTAATATTTGGAATTGAGTAGTTGTAATTTCTTCCATGAATATATAACACCAGCGGTATAAGCAGCTTCACATGATCTAAAAAAGAAAGAAGTACTCATAGCGAACTGTATATACACGCCCTTGTATTATACTCAATTTACTATTTTTTATTCTAATTATCATTAAAATGTTCATCATGCTCCGATTAAAAAAAAAAAAATCGTGTGTGAACCTTGGATGAAAACCAGTTTTCGGGTAAACCAATCTTGTGAGAATAGCATGTGAAGCCGCCTTTGCATTACTGTTGTTTTTGGAGGAAAAAAGGGGGTTACATGTAAGAATTTTTCAATAGAAGAATTTTCTTGTATTTAATCTGGAAATTAGAAGTGTTTGTGGTATGATTTGGATCAGTTTTAATTGAAAAATTCATTCAATCCAAATAATATAATTTATATCAATTTAAATTGAATCGATTTAGTTTGTATTTTAAATTTGATCCGATTCGAACCAATTTTTAGTGGTTTGAATTAGATTGGGTTAATCAATGTTTAATAAAAGAAAATCTTAAATCTAGAATGTTATAAACAAAACATAACTTGATCAATAAAATGAATAAATAAAAATAAAAAATAAAAAAAATTGACTCATGTAATATGCATAAAATGATAGTTAAATAAGAATAACACATAAATATAAACAATTTTTGTGATGAATTAATAAAATTATTTTAAATAAAAGTATAATTTAACAATAAAAGACTATATTATATGGTATAAGTCAAATTGGATTGAATTATATTGATTTAAAAATTAAATTCAAAATCCCATTTTATCCAAGCGTTTTTTGAAAAATGAGAATTAATTCAATTCAAATTTTTGCTGTTTTGATCAATTTTTTATTTTTGAGGATCAATTTAACACTTTTAATTAGATTGAATAAGATTTAAAAATCCCTAATTTAGATGCTAACAGTGAACTTTTTTTTTGGGTCAATTACAGTCAGCTTTTTTTTTTTTTTTAATATATAGGTAAAAGAAGTGGGGCGGGATCTGGTTCATGAGTATCTATCTAAATATTTGGTTTGTCTAAGTTTCTTGTTTTGATTTTTTTTTTGCTTTTTTCCTTTTGTTTTGGGTCTTCACTTGTTTTGAATTTTGATTTAATCTTTTTTGTGAAGAACCTGAATGCAGCTTCCTTTCTTTTTTTCTTTTTCTTTTTTCGAATTGGACTCTCTATTTAAAATTGAAAATTGGATAAATGGTGAATATAAGCTATCTATTAATGAAATCAAAGTTGTGAGTAAAATGATAAATCTTTTTTTCGGTCTCCTATTATCCATTTTGGTAGACATCGTCTTGCAATTATTTTGCGAAACAAATTCGAGCATGGCTGGTATTTTTTTTGGGGAGTCTCGTGCATGGCTCTCAATACAAAAAGTTTAACCAGGCCCAATGTTTAGCCTCAGTGAATGTAGTTTACCGAAGAATTATTGACAGAAATATAACAGAAAAATCAGACCAAAAAACAATGCTGAAGAACTTCTTGTGTCCACCTACTAGTCCAAGCACCAAAGAAACCTACTAGTCCTGGCCCTGATCCAGGCAGCACATGTGAGGTAACTCTAGCATTCACACACTTTCCTTCGGAGACAAAAAAAAATTAGACCCCAAAAAAATTAAAGTTTAATTTCTATATGTCGATTAATTTTATATTATCATTTAATAGAAATACAAGAATGTATCATGTTATATCTTTTTAAATGTAAATTCATATAACTAGCTATAATGATATGATAACTTCTTACATTCTTATTGGATAATAATATAAAATATGATACACTATTAGTAGTGAGTTAGTGACGGATCTAGAAAATTAAAGTAGTGGGGGCAAAAATAATACATGAGTATAATAAGAAATTTCACATAATTTTTTTTTGTAGTGTGGGATCAAACTTATAAAATAATAAGGACCAAATATATATGTACTTATATACTACTTAAGAGTAAATTTTATTGCACAACTATAAGATTGATAATATTGTATGGGACTGAATATTGAATGATAAAAAGTCAACAAGAAAATAAGCTAAATATTGCTTAGGTGAGGATATTGCAATGGATAAATGGTCATACTAAACATAGTAGGATTAAGAATGAGTGCGTTAGAAAGAGAGTTGGGATAGCACCCATTGTAGAGAAAATGATAAAATCTCTTGCTTTAGATGATTTGGACATGTATGGAGGAGACCTTTAGAGGCTCCAATAAGAAGAGTGAATTAAATGAAGGGTAGTCCTGTAATGAGAGATAAAGGGAGATCTAGAAAAATTATAGGTGACATAATTAAAAGAGATTTACATGTTAATGATTTAAACATAAATATAATTTATGATAAAACACTATAGCATCATTTGATTCATGTAGTCAACCCCACTTAGTGGGAAAAGAGTCAATTATTGTTGTTGTTGTTGTATTGCAATTTTATACTAGGATAAAAAGGTTTCAACTTGCTCCAACATGCACGGAGAGTGTATGGCCAGTGTTCCTTCAATTAAAATGAAGATAACAACACAAGAGGCATCCAATACAAAACCAAAGGGACAATAATCAAACGAGGAAAGCAAATGAGAGGATGGACTTCAATATGTGAGCAAATAATTGATGAAAAAACAAATCTGAATCTGACCACACAACACAGACTTTTCAACTTGACCTAATATACAATTGAGTCCATAAACTATTTCACAAGTGTCGAAGATCATGGTGGTTGGCTACCTACAAACGTTCTACTGGTCAACAAACAACTGCTATCTTCAATTCAATATATTTTTGCAGAGGGTTTACTTAAAGTAAACAAAAGTTTGTTTTAAATTTCCTATTTGTGTTATGGATTCTTTCAAGTGACAGTTTACCCTATACAGTTTCGTATGTCTACCTAAAAAATTTATTCTAGAACCATAACAGAGTTCAATGCTGATATCATTGAAAAAGAAGAGAAAATGAAACTTTTCTTTTTGGAACATGTAGTAGTAAGAGAGAATTACTCAAAATTAGAGTTATATGAAAACACGACTCTATTTTCTGTCGTTGATATATTTGTCACTAGCATCGCTGCATGGCATGTGATGCCACAATCAGTTGTAGCTTTTCTTTCAAATGTTTGGTAATTTATTAGTGTTACTCAAGCATTCTGAACATGTGTGGCTTACGCAATCAGTTGTTTCCTCACATCTTTCTCTTCAAGTGGGGCCTCATATGTGCCGCTGGACCGCTTCATGAAAATGAAAACTGCTTTGTGGCAGAGATGACCCTTAGAATCAGTGGTTGAGTGGGGATAACGATGCCAAGGGAAGTGAGAATACAGAAGATCACTTTGATGTGTGGATATAGTATTGGAGTTATAGCAGGTGGCTTATAGATTCTTCAGTTGTTAGCTTTCCTGTGTTATTGCTAATTGTTTAATGAGCAGCCACTGATACAGCAAACAAGAAACAGGAACTGTTTCACCAAGCCACATATGCTAAATTAACAAATTGTTAGAAACAGGAACTGTTACTGTGCAAATCCGCATACAATTTGATGATTCTACACAATAGTTGTCTCCTTTTGTGCTAGTTAAAGTTCTCCACATAGCACCTTCGCAGTATCAATAAGAAGTAACCTTAGACCACTTCTGGTGCCAGTGTCAGGCCTAGAATGAACATTAACGCACTTCCAAGCTGCAGTGATAATCTTCTGCCTCATGAATAGTCTTCACAAAATGATTCTCTCGGTCTCAACCAACTTTGGCATCTGACTATCAGTTCATTAGAATCCTCAGTCGCAGTGTTATTACTATTTCTTGCTGTCTATTCTTTGAAATCAGCTTGGAAGGCCACAGCATCCCAGAAAATTAGCACAATCCTTCCTCATTGAAAAGGATGAGCAAAATGATATGAGAGAGGTTAAAGTGAATTTAATTAAGACACGACCCGACTCCCCACTGGAAAAAGGTGTTGCTTTTACGCCAATGATCCCAAATATTCTCCAATCAAATCCCAAATTTTCTGTACGTTCCTTGAAGTGAAAGAAGTTATACGTAAGAGGTGTTAAGTATGATAAGGAAGGGTTGAAAACCAACTTCCCATTGCAGCATAAGACAATGTTGACAAATCTGTGCATCAAACTTTCGGTCTACCACGATATAGTAGGGATGCTTTCAATTCAATGGAAAATAACATTTTATTTTCAATCACTTGGTTTGTTGAAGACTACCCCACTTGAAAAGAACTCCAAAGAAATAATTGAGTTCTTCTCTTATATTATAGGAAAGACATAAAGCAAATTCTGTTAATTGGCAGCCTATATCTGTTATATTATTATTTTATTACTGTTACCATTATTATATTTCAAATTTCAAGTTAAACCTTCACGCGGTAAATTCTTGTCCTGATTCCAACGCTAACTTCATTGCCGGCCCACACACCTTATCATCTAAGGGTGAAGAATGGACTCTATCAATGTAACAGATCAAATGTGACACACTATAAAATTTTTCTTTATCTTCCATTCCCACCCCCCCTCGTTACCCCTCCGTCGTCCGCAGCCTTTTCCATCCTCCGCTGCACTGCCCCCTGCTCCCCCCAGTGATTCTTGCTCCCCATCCCGAGCCGCCGAGCGCCACCGTGCACCCACCGCACTGCGCCACCATTCCGCGATCACGACTGCTAGAGGGCTGCGCGCAGACACCACGGTTCACCATGAAGAGTTCAACATGCGAGCACCACCAACACCAAACACGGCCCTGCCATCCTCCAATACGGCGTCGTTCTTCCTCCCGACTGGGGCGGAGAAGGGTCAAGTTGGAAGCAATTGATAATGATGATGATGATGAAGAGGCCATCATCGTGGAAAGAAAGGTGGTTTTGTTGGGTGAAAACATGGTGAGCGGTGGTGACGGTGACGGTCGAGAGATGGGGTAGTTGGAGGCAGCGGGATAGGGGGTCCAGGGGATTCGGAGGGAAAGAAAGAATGTTACAGTGTACTAGAGCTTATTAGATTCACGGATACACCACACATATTTACCGTAAGATTAGGCAGTGCATGGTGCACCATGCCAAGTTGGGTGCACCACAGCCTTCGCCCCTTCCTTATCCTTATCAACATGGGCTGATTTCTCTTTTCACTATCTCGCAGATTTGGAGGAAAAATATCCCTTAATATTAGCATCCTGATGCCGCACTTTAACGTTCCTCTTTTTGAGTTACAAATACAAAATCAAGTACTGCGGGGAGATAGACTTTCTTTCTCTTTAAGAACGACCACTTCTTCTGTATTTTGATACTTCTTTTCTGATTCATTCTTTCTATACTGAGGAAAACACCTTGCTACTCTTGAGATCCAGAAGAGTTTGTTACACCTTAGAGGATATCCATTACGTTGAAATAGTCCTGTAACATCAGTGCAAATCTATACGCCTCAGACCATCAGTATTCTTCTTATCTTTTTTTCTTCACTTTATTTGTTTTGTTTTGTCTTGCAGGGCCTTCCTCGACAGCAGTATCTGCATCCTTTTTTTTTTTTTGTTTCCTTTAAAAACAATATAAGCTGTTATGATGGCATTTCTAAAATATGTATTTAGATAGCTCTATATATTCTAAATCTTCCAGCACTATACATTACAACCTTCCACTCACATGCCCGTCACCGATTTCACCCACCCACCGACCCACTCACTTACCTCTGTCCCTCTCACAGATACCGAATCTTTTGAGTACACTCCAAATTTCGTCCCTGACCGAAGTATCTGGCAAAGTAGTCCATCAAAACTTGGAAAGTCCATTCAAGATTTCTCGTCATTTAAAATGTGGGATATTTAATCACTAAACAAGCAAATTTGAGCGGATCGAAGTGGCCCATTTTAATTGTTTGGGATCAAAATATATCACTTTTTTGACGGTGTAAGACCTTAAGTGGACTTACAAGTCCTTAGAGATTTGTTTTGATTTTACTATGTTGATGGTTGACCATAGAGAGTCCATTATTTAATTTATTTGAAAAGTCCAGTGACCACTGCGTAGTCTAAACTCACAAGTCTTATATAATCATCCACCCCATCGTACACCTTCATAACTTCAAAGACGCTACCTCATATTTTCTTCCTGATGAATTTCCTTCTTGCCTATAAATTACATCGGCATGAAGAGTATTAGCATTGGGTCAAGTACAGAGAAGTTTTCTGATCTTATTTTGTGTCAAGTAGCTGGTAATGTAAGTCTCGTCTTTATTATTATGGTTTTACACTCATTGCAGCATATTTAGTCTAATATACCTAATGACACATGGACAAATGACAATACACAGCTACACACGCACATGTTTACCAGCTGAGATTAGATTTATTTGCACTACCTGTTAACCTTAGTAGAGTTGTCCACTTGTCCCAAACTTCAAAGAAGGGGACAGTGTTCAGCTTACCAATTCTAAAACTTCATATAAAAATGATGTCTCTTTTTTTTTTTTTATAAAAAAATTTCCCGGGCACAGCCTTGCATGCCACATGCAGACAAAAATTATGTGTAGTTCCCCAACAACATAGATATATATTCAAATTCATGTCGGTACCGCCTAGTTTGTTTTGATTGTAGTTATCTTGGACCTTTCTGTTGGGCATCAATTGCAGTGATCTCCATGGACTTCCTTTGAGTTGGATGCTTTGATAAAAATGGCAGTGCAAAACTCTCTCCAAATAACTAGAAGTGGTACTGGTGCTTATGATGATGATGGGCACCCCAAAAGGACTGGTAAAACCCTCTAGGACCATAACCATTCCATTTTCTAACACTCGAATTTGAATCCTGAATTCTATAGTCCTTGCATCAATTCTACCAGGAACTCTAACGAGTGCTGTGGCTCATATCATTACTGCTGTTATTGGTGCTGGTGTTCTGTCTCTAGCATGGAGTACTTCTCAATTAGGATGGATTGCGGGGCCAGTTTCCTTGTTTTTATGTGCTATTGTCACATACATTTCTTCATTCCTCCTTTCGGATTGTTACAGAACTCCAGATCCTGTATCTGGGAAGAGAAACTACTCTTATATGGATGCTGTTAGAGTCTATCTTGGTAGTAACACATCTACTCTTGTACAATCACTCTAGCCTCAAATTCAGGATATGGTTCCAGTGAACTGCCATCATAATTTTACCATCTAATTGCATTTAGTGTTAGTTTAGGTTATAAAAGGACATGGTTGGCTGGCTTCCTTCAATATTTGACCTTGTATGGGACTGGTACAGCTTATGTAATTACCACAGCAAGCTGTATAAGGTATTAGTATCAGATTATCAGTATTATTATTTTTTGTGTTGTAATTAATTACTTGCAACTGTTTCTTTCACCTTTCTTGTTAATTGTTATGTTAGTGTATGCGTTGCTGATATTTTTCGTAATACATCGTCTTTCTACAAATGCAGAGCGATTCTAAAATCAAATTGCTATCACAAGGAAGGGCATCAGGCTCCTTGTAAATATGAGGATACCTTGTACATGATTCTGTTTGGACTTGTTCAGATTGTAATGTCATTCATACCTGATCTCCACAACATGGCATGGGTTTCAGTTATTGCGGCCTTAATGTCGTTTACATATGCATCTATAGGACTAGGACTTGGTGTTGCAACAGTAATAGGTATGGTTCATTTTCATTCAATAATCTAAGGTTGAAGAAATGAAAAGTATTTTTTGTACCAACACCCATATCTAGCTGTTACATTTCTAGAGTGTCAAATGCCAAGAAGTATGGAATTCTAAATCATGTAATAAACAACAAACTATATGATAAGACTTAATGGTTGCACTTGTAGAAAATGGACGAATTATGGGGAGTGTGACAGGAGTTCCAGCTTCAAATATTGCTGACAAATTGTGGTTTGTCTTCCAAGCACTTGCTGATATTGCCTTTGCCTATCCATACTCGATCATACTTCTAGAGATACAGGTATTTTCATATTCCAATTGGTTGGGAGAGGGTGGTGTCAGGGAGACAAGAACACTATTTAAAGCTAAAGCAAAATATTGAATTTTTTTTTGTGTTGAGCAAAGGACACTCTGGAGTCTCCTCCATCGGAAAACAAGACCATGAAAAAGGCCTCCATGATTGCTATCTTCATTACAACATCCTTCTACCTCTGCTGTGGATGCTTTGGATATGCAGCTTTTGGAAATGAAACACCAGGAAACCTCTTGACTGGGTTTGGTTTCTACGAGCCTTATTGGCTCATTGACTTTGCCAATGCTTGCATTGTTCTTCATTTGGTGGGAGGATATCAGGTACTACTAGTGCTTCTAGTCAAAGTTGACATTTTATACATAAGACCATAACTTATTGTCACTCATAAGAAGTACTTCTTTCTTTTGTTTAGTGAACCGTTTTCATACACGTATACAATGCGTGTTTGGTAAGTGATTATGTTTGAGAAATAATTAAAAAAAAAAAAAGCTATTCCAGAGATCTTAAGATTATAAACTGTTTTGAACCCCCAAAATAAAATAAAAAAAAATCTAATCCAACTACACAGATAGCATACTTCTATTTCATGAAAGGATAAAAATATTAACTAAAATTTCCTGAAGTATCTTTTCTAGGAAATAGGAATTCCTCAATGACTCGATCTACTCTTTATGAATCACTAACCATGTCTTTGAACAACTAATTGTTTCAATAATCATTCTTAGAAAAGAGAAGGTAAAAAAGAAAATAAATTTTGGGTTATCTGAATTATTCTCCATACATAACAATGCCTATACTGAAATTGTTATTATAGCTATAGCCTATATGCTCAAGTTACTGGTGACTGTATGATCTTTTCATGGTTGTGATTCTTTTATATGATCTTTTCATCAGATTTACAGTCAGCCTATATATAATGCTGCTGATAGATGGTGTTCAAGAAAATACCCCAACAGTGGCTTTGTGAATAAATTCTACAGATTGAAACTGCCTTGGTTGCCAGCTTTTCAGCTAAATCTGTTCAGGTTATGTTTTAGAACAGTTTATGTGGTTTCCACTACTGGACTTGCAATGCTGTTTCCATACTTCAATCAAGTACTAGGAGTGCTAGGGGCCATAAGCTTTTGGCCATTGGCTATATATTTCCCAGTAGAGATGTACTTTGTGCAGAAGAAAATTGAAGCTTGGTCTAGGAAATGGATTGTTCTTAGAACGTTTAGCTTTGTTTGCTTTCTTGTGACTGTGGTGGGTCTCGTGGGATCACTTGAAGGAATCATAAGCGAGAAACTTAGCTGAAAGGTTTGTGCAAAATGGTGCTTAATTTGTTTGAGTATGTAGTTTGGTTGCTTTATCATTCATGTAATTCAGTTTCACATTAAATCTATTAGTCTTGAGACTGAGTAAGGGATGAAAAGTGAAGGCGTTGTGCATGGTATTTCTGCTTGTTGCACAACTCGCATTAAAGCAAGTGTAATGCCACATAAACAACTCTATACCAAAAAAAAAAAAAGGGAATAACACTGTTTGCCAGATTATTAGATTCACCTCTAAATTTTTGCAGTGTCACATCAAAATTGCGTTCAGTAATCTAAGAGAAGCTGGCATTTTTCCTTAAAGTAATGGAGATAAGTTTCCAAATTCTTATTAATCCAAGAACGAGGAACAAATTATCATATTGATGAATACCATATGTAATATATGCAACTATGATTAGAAATTAGACTAATAACAAAGAAACCTTCAACAACAAAAGAAGAACAAATTCTCTCATTATAAAAGAAGCCTGTATATGTGTACTGCGGCCTTCTACTCTCCTTCTATGTGGTGCACCTTTTCAGTCGATGGAATGTTTTCATAGCACCATCGGTTATATGTTTGAACACAGTAAAATACGTGCGAGAAATTTTTGTATAAATTTCATTTTATAAATTATGTATACTAGATACTTAGCATTCTCATATTAGAAAAAAATTCAATAAATACAAAATTTTCATGCCACACAAATATTTTATTATAGACGATGAGTACTTATTTATTACTCTTTTTATTTTAATTTATCTATTAATTATATCCAAATATATTAGTTTAAAAATAAATTAAATTAATCAAATAAATAGATAATTTGAAACCGACAGAGTAAACTTTGTCTACAAAGAGTTTTGTGCATCAGCTATACATAAGAATCTTTTGTAATTGTGTTAATATCTTTTTTGCTAGTTCAAGCCAGAAGTTTAGTAAAGAAAAGACTAAAATTTATTTTTCCAAGAATGTTAATCATATCAGAGCCATTGAAATTGCTTCTTCATTTGGTTTCTCTCTGATTAATGATTTGGGAAAGTATCTTGGTGTCCCCTTACAGCACCAAAGAGCTACCGCTAACTTTTTCAGTCATGTTACTGAGAAGCTTATGCAGCGTTTGAGTTCATGGAAGGCTTCTTTTTTATCTATGGCTAACCGTTTAGTTCTTTGTAAGTCAGTTATCTCAGCTCTTCCTTTTTATCAGATGCAAACTTCCATGCTTCCTAATAAGGTCTGTGACAAAATCGATGGTGTTTGTAGAAGTTTCCTTTGGGGATCTATCACGGCTACTCAGAAACTTCATTTGGTTTCTTGGAGTAATGTTTGCCAACCTAAATCTGTTGGGGGTCGTGGTTTAAGGTCGGCTCGGGCTGTAAACTCTGCTTTTCTTAGCAAGCTTGGTTGGGGGCTGATTAACAAAAGAGATGAGCTGTGGGTACAAGTTCTAAGGAGTAAATACAAGTGTGGGACTGATTTAATTCCACAGGTTCAACGTCATGCCAATTGTTCCAATCTCTGGAAAGGAATTTGTTCAACTTGGGCTGTGGTTCAAGATAATCTTAGTTGGAGGTTGGGTAATGGCAATTCTATTAGTTTCTGGCAGGATAAGTGGATTCCTTCTTGTTCCAGATTGAGAGATCATCTACTTCAGCCTGTTCCTGCACATTTGGATAATGTTACGGTCAAGGATTTAGTCTTGAATTCGGGTGATTGGGACTGGAACTCTTTTCAACATTTATTACCATCAAGAATTTGCTCTCTGATTGCAGGCTTTCCTTCTCCTTCTCATCAAGCTGGTGTAGACTCTTTAGTTTGGGAGTTTAGTGGTGATGGTGATTTTAGTGTAAAATTAGCTTTTGAGAAGATTTCTCAATGGCACTTCGCTACTTCTGATCCTCTTTTCAATAGTATTTGGAACTGGCATGGTTTAGAGAGGATCAAACATTTTCTTTGGCTTGCAGCGCATAATTCTCTACACACAAATGTTTTTCGTGTCTACCGTCATATGGCTTCTTCTTCTTTTTGTTCTAGGTGTAATGAGGGCCTTGATGAATCTATTCTTCATGCCTTGGTGACTGTTCAGTTTTAGGTGATTTTTGGCAAATGATTCTCTCGGAAGACAAGTGGCCTGCATTTTTTAATGCCAATCTTCGGACATGGCTTCTAGATAATTTGCAGAATATGGAGTTAGCTAATGGTCATATATGGAATCAAGTTTTCGCTTCGGCTGGCCACTTTCTTTGGCGCATTGGGAATGAAGATGTGTTCTAGCATTCTACTCCATGCAATGTGGACTTAGTGCAGCGTTTTTGGGTGTGTTTCAACCGGATCAAACTGCAAGAAAGTTTGATTAATAATGTGTCTATTCCTCAAAGGAAACACTTGTCTTACATTAGCTGGCAATCTCCTCCTAAGTCTTGGTTGAAAGTTAATAGTGATGGATCGGTTTTGTCTTTTGGAGGAGCAGCTTGTGGGGATGTGATAAGGGATGCGGTTGGCCACTTCATACGTGCATTTTCAGCTAATATTGGCCATTGTCTAGTTGTGGTAGCAGAATTGTGGGGTGCTATGCATGCTCTGGAGTTAGCTTGGGCTCTTGATTTTCATCAAATCATCTTAGAGATGGACTCTTCTAGTGCTATTTCATTGTTGCATTTATGTAGTAGATCCAACCACCCTTATTCAAGTCTGATTGAGAAGGTGAAGCAAATTATTGATAGGAATTGGATTGTGAGGATTGTGCATGTGTCTCATGAAGCAAATCGTGCAGCGGATCTTATAGCTTCTAAAGGTCATTCTCTTCCCTTAGCTCTTCATGTGTATTGTATTCCTCCGATGGACCTTAGAGCAGTTTTGGATGAGGATTGTAGGGGTGTTGCTTTACCCTGTTTAATTAGCTAGTTTTCTTTTGTGCTCGGACTTTTGCCCCGTTTACCCACCAAAAAAAAAGAATCTTCCCATACATAAGCATTATAGTTGAACTAGTCATTTAATGTCTGTTTGGTTCTGAGCTTGTAAATTAAATTCCCATAGCATGTTTAGTTTTTGGATTGGAAACCTCAAAACTACATTCTGGGATTTTAAACGAAACATGCTATTGATAATTTTGATTTTGTTAAAATTAATTTTAGTTAAAAAGTTGGTATTATTTAAATAGTATTTATCAATGTTTCTTTTAAGTAAAAATTGATTTTAGATCCTAAACTCTTGAATTGGGAAGAAAGGAAATGGAAAACCAAACAACGTACAAAATGGATAAATCCTAATTTAAGCATATATAAATTAATTACGACATGTTAGGGGTCTGTAGCCTAATCTATTTAAAAATAAGAGCAGATTTAAGTCTATTTTAAAGTTTATTTTATATAATAGGTCAAACTAAGGCCTAATAGAAAGCCTATCAAACTTTGCAGGCTGGCCTGAGCCTGTTAAAATTATGTGCATGCATATATGTTATATAACTTGTTAAAATATCAAACCTGCATACCTTTAAAAGGCTTCACAGCCACCTTACTACTACAGCACCATTCTCTCTTAGTAATACTATAGATAATTTTTATGTTTAATTATTTTGAAAATCTCTATAGTTTCATTTAATTTTTAATTTGATCCTTATAGTTTAAAAATTTTTAATTAGGTATCTACATTAGACAAATTATTGTAATCGGGTCCTTAGAGTAACTTCAAATTACAAAATTTTTTTAAATTTTATATAATTTAATATGTCCTAATCCAATTTTATAAGTTTAAACATAAAAATTTATTCAATTTAACCATCATTTTTGTAATGATAGATTACTTCAAGAACTTGATTACAAAAATTTATTTAATATAAGAATCTAATTAAAAATTTTTAAATTATAAAGACTTAATTAAAAATTAGATCAAACTTCGGACTTGCAAAGTAATTAAATCTAATTTTTACTTTTATGATTTCATTTGTCACGTTTAAAATTCAAAAGAAACCCTATCATTCTTTTTAATCCTCTTGGTTTTTTTATCTTTGTTTGGTTGCAGCGCAGCTTCTCACAACCTCCCATTCTCACCCACGCCACACCCGTTCAACCTCACTCTCGCACCGCTGTCCACCGCTGTGCGCCTGTGACAGAGCCTCGCCAGCCGCCACGCCAGAGCCTCACCGAGCCAGATCGCCGCTCCAGAGCCTCGTCTCCCCCAGACTGCCTTCGCCGCGCCGGACCTTCATCGCTGGTTTCCCACTCCGGTACGGTCTGTCTCAACTCTCAACTCCGAATTTTGGTATTTATAAATTTAGCTTGGTCGCCAATTCACCTGAAGTGGCTCCTTTGTTGTAATTTCTTCTCTGGTTATGCAATATTTGAGATTGTTGTATCAATTATTTTGAATTTGTATCTTTATTAAAGTTGTTGTTGTAACTCACTCGACATTAGGTTTTTGGTTTTTACTGTTTTAGTGTTCTTTGCTGACTAGTTATTAAAGTTCTTTTGGGTTTTATTACAGTTTTATTCATATTTGTTGACTTTTTGTGTTAAGTTGCTGCATTTCAATATTCTTTCAAGAAATGTTTAAGGTGGGCATTAGTCAACAGGGTTGATGGATGGTGTGGGATATTGCTATCTATTGATGTACTGTTGGCTTCTCAAGTTGGTACTGAGGCTGTAGGGTGTGGTCCTCTCTGTTTTGTTTGGCCTGTTTTCTGTTCTTTTTCTTTAATTTCTAATCTCATTTTAGTTTGTTGTTAAACTTGTGGCCCTTTTTCCTATGAGAGTTTCTTGAGCCTGCTTCAAACTATCCAAAAAAGAGTTATTGTTATTAGTATATCAGTGTTCTTTCAATGTGAGTCTGATGTGATTGTACCCAAAAAAAAAAAAGAAAAAGAGTCTAATGTTTTAGTCTAATATGAGCTTTGAATATCTGGTTTAGTCTTGTTATTTTACTCGTAAGAACTTGCTGTTTTAGTCTTGAGAGAGATCAACTACACTTTCCCTTGGTTTAAATTGTTGTGTTTCGTGTTATCGTCTTAAGTTAGTACTTTGGATAGTTTGAATTTTAGATGATGTTTTGGATAATTTGGTACCCTTAGTTAACTCGTTAAATTGGTATTTTGGATAATTGGACTGAGTTGTTGTAATTTGAATAACAAAAGTAGTTTGGTTTTATCTTTATGGACAGGTACATAGTTGTTTAGTGGCCTTTCTAGGCATATTTGTAGGTTTGGCCTGTTTTGAGGCCTGCATGAAGGTTGGCTTGTATGCGGCCTGTTTGATATGTAAGGCCTGATTGTGGAGAAAGGCCCATTTTTGGTCTGTTTAATGCTTTAGCCTGTATAAAATATTCTAAATTATAGGCTTTTTAAATAGGCCTTAGGCCAGGCCAGGCTTAGGCCAATTTTTTACTATATAGGCCTAGCCTGTTAAGGCAAAAGCCTGACTTGGCCTAGTCTATTTTCACTCCTAGAGAACATATATTTATAAGAATATTGTTAAAGAATTAAAAATAATGATTATTAATTTAGTTATTTAAAAACTTTAAGTATTTTTAATTTTAAATTCTTGTTAAGGATACATAAATTTTATTTTTTTTGTCAAGAAAAATAATTTTCTGCTTTTTCTGGTCTGAAAAGTTATTATAAAAAGGTTCTTTTTTAAAATTGCTGTTGGAATGTTGGGTTAATGGGCTATTCATGTGGGTGATAGGCAATGGCCGATGGGGCTGGGTTTACATTTACGGGTCAGGTTAAATAGGTTACACTTAAAAAAAAAAAATTGAGGGAGGTTCTCAGGGTTTCTAGTTGCTTGAGTTGAGCTTCACTGCATCTGAAAATGAAACTGCGCTTCAAACTTGAGAAAGAATCAATTTTAAGGTACTGCTTATGTCAATTTTTCTTCTCTTAACTCAACCATAGAAGTTGATGTATGACGAAAACATTTCATTTGGTTATGACAAACGATGTTCCCGTGGACTTCAATTAAGCAATTTTTCTTCTCTTAACTCAACCATAGAAGTTGATGTATGACGAAAACATTTCCTTCGGTTATGACAAACAATGTTCCTGTGGACTTCAATTCCATTTCATTTGCTTTACTGTTTCTCACACTACATTGCATAATCAATCAATCAATCGGTAAATGTTGCAGAAACCACGTGGCAGCGATGTATTTGTCGAGAGCATTTGGACGAACACTGTTTGCTGCCGCTGCTAGATCCAGAACTTATGCCTCTTCTGCTGGCGCTGCCACTGCCAGTGGTGGTGGCGGCGGCAGCGGCAGCAGCGAAGGGCACAACCCTCTTCAAGAGTTCTTTGAGGCTGACAGGACCCCCGACAATGACACACCTGTTGTCTATGGTATCCGCTTTTGTCATTCATTTTCATTATATATTGACGTGTTTGGTTCTGCATTTGAGTAGCTAAAATGGGGATATACAATCACAAAAATCATGGTTGCCTGTTTTGCAAGTTTGTTTGGTTTATTTTTCTCAAACGGGATTTTGGCTCTAGAGTAGATTCTGAGTTGTTTTTGTGGTTAGTTCGCAAAATTTTATCAAAATCACTTTTTATATGAAAGTAAAAAGGCAGCCTCGGGTCTGGTGAGGGTAGATGAATGCAGCATTACTGTCACAAGCAGTTTTAGGATTTCAAACCTATGACCCAAGTCACAAGGCAGCAATCTTATTGTTATGCTAATGCTCACCTCGCTTTTCATATGAAAGTAACAGCCATAAATCACTTTATATCAAAATTACTCTCAATTTTAGCAAAATCAGGTCATTGGGATTCAAATTTACAGAGGCAGAGCCAAACGCATGCATAATCCACTCTTTGCTTGCTACAATCAATGATATAAATTAGGAATGTCATTGAAAGTACTTGTTTGCACTTTATCTTTTTATATTCATTTCTGCTACTTGTATGTTGTGAATTGTGATTTTCTCAGTTGGAGCTATGAAAAAGCTGTACCAATTTTGTTCTGGTGATGGATTTGTTTGTTGGTTTATTTGCTGTTGTTAGGTCGGAGTTGGAAGGCCTCTGAACTTCGTCTGAAGTCTTGGGATGATCTTCATAAGTTGTGGTATGTGTTGTTGAAGGAGAAAAACATGCTCATGACTCAACGCCAGATGCTTCATTCCCAGAACCTACGTTATCCTAACCCGGAGCGCATCCCCAAGGTATATATATCCTTCACTTCTTTATTTTTGCACTTGTTCAGGTTGTTACCATTAGGTATGTGGATCAGTGCATGTTTGGTATAGGAAAATGGTTGTGGTGGTACTTTGGTCTTCCTTTCCTGAATAATGTTTGGTTTAAAACAGATTAGAGAGAAATTGAATGTTTGGATGTTAAACTCTGTTATTGGGTTCGGGAAAAAAAAACATACATGGTTGGTTAATGGTTATCAATGATTTTTGTTGATTTGTTTTTATCAGGTGAGAAAGTCAATGTGCCGCATCAAACAAGTACTTACTGAGAGAGCAATAGAAGAACCAGATCCCAGGAGGTCTGCTGAGATGAAGAGAATGATAAATGCTCTTTGATGACTTACATTGGATCTGATCCTCTCGTGTCATTATTGGGTATGTTGTTAGAGCAGGATATCTACTTTCATGGATGTAAGATTGCTCATTTGAGGCAGTTTGTCCAAAAAAACCATTATTCACAAGACTTTTGCCTGTTGATGGATTCTGGCTTGGTTTTGTTTTGTCTTTAGAGCCAGTCTCCCTGGAAAATCTAATCAAGCATGTATCCTTCCCAGCCGTATTGTTACTTAATAATGAAGATGGAAACTGAAAAGCACATCTCATTTTCAACCAAGCCTTATTTTTGCAATACCAACAAGTACAAGGTAGTTTACATCCCAAATGTTTGCTGTCCTACTTTCCATTTCCCACTTTAAGATGTACGAAACGTTAGAACTTAGAGAAGTTATTCAACATGAAAAATAAAGACGTGTTTGGTATGCTGTATTTTTATTCTTTATCTCAGATACATTGATGTTCATAGTTACCTGAGTTTTGACTTGGGAATGCCATATTTTTTTCACGTATTATAGGAGGTATGAAACACCCCATGTTGGTGGGTATTGCATGGCTCCGGACATATTAGATGCCAGCGCTCTAATTCAATACCTGTATACCTAACACGGGAATCTAATACTCTGGTATATTGAATGAGTGAGACTGAACAAAAAACACGTATGCATATATTTGGTATGAAAAGAGTCTTTGCCGTTTTCCTTTCTAAGATTTGGTTAAACGGGTTTGCACTAACTTAATGTATGTGAAAAGTAAATCAGGAATTAGACTGTCAAAAATTGTGGATGTTTCCTCAATTATAATTGAGGCTACACAACCTTGATTTCAGTTGCGGATTACATGGTCGAACTTACTCCGCTTTCTTGTATGGTTTATGTACAGCTACTTAGAACGGTCAGTGCTGTCCTCAGTACATTTGGAAGAGTCTTAAGATTGCCATGGATAGGGGCACTTCAAAAATTTGTGACTTAGTAAATTTCTTACGCAAAATGCGGGATTGATAAGCTAGTGTAGACAAAGTGATATCATCGTTCATTCTTATGCCAAACTATTTTTTTTTTCAAATGGTACATATGTCAAACTAATCTTTAATTGAAAATTCTATGCGTTTTTTAAGTGATAAATACCTTCAAATTTTCAAGATGAAGACGCAAGTCTAAATTTTAAGAAAGTAACTTCTATGAAAAGATTACATAATTTTTGTCCTTTTGCCGTTAAACGGTTAAACATGCGGGAGCAACTTTTGATCTTTCTAAGATTTTATTTTTTTTCCCTTCTTGCATTTTGAGCGAAATTTTAAAATTCTTATGCTACCTAGATTGTTAAGTTGGACAAAATTTTAATTTGAGCTTTAATGCAAGAAGAAAAAAAATTATATTAACACGAAATAAGAAAAAATAAATGTCTCTAAAATATGCTTGGGGTGAAGGAATTTGGAAGAAAAGAAGGGGAAAAAAAAAGACACAATTTATTTTGAAGTAAACATTCTTTTTGTAGGAGATTTTTTTATGAGAAATAATACAAAAGTTATCATGCAAGTTTTTAATCACTCTTCATTCATTTTAATAAATATTTTATAATTTCTTAAATTTAATAACAGAAGCTTAGGCTTCCCCTTTATTTTCCTTTAAATTTATCTGATTAAAGCGAAGTGTGATTATAGTCAAAATTACTATTACTTATAGTTAGAAAGTATCAAAATTGTTAAACAAAAATATTATATGTACCATTTTTTGAGATATCTTTGAAGAGACACCTTAAAGTACCTCAAATATTAGTTAAAAGTTGGTTCAAATTTTTTCTTAACCAATATTTAAAAGATGTCTCAGATTGTCTCTTAAAAAATGTTTCAAAGGCTAGTGTTATAAATAACATAGATAGTTAGCCGAAAAAAAGATTTGAATAAATAATTAGCAGGCTATCCCTTGGTTGAAATATTATATTATTCATATACTATATTGATCATGTTATTCTGACATTACATTTTTTAATTTTTTTTTAAATTAATCCCAACAAACTCTTCTAAGAAAAGAACTAATAATTCATGATCACTGAATTACGCTTGGTATGGCTTTAATAAGAGAAACTCTTTTGCCATTCATTCTGTCGACCCAGGAAGATTCAGAATCACTGAGTCAACATCTCATCTCTTCTGGCTCTGAGCTGAACAAACTCAACCACGGCCACATTGGGGTAGCAGCAGCGTCAAATGAGAACAACACCCCGTTGTTGTTTATCCAAACAGCACCTTCTCATCCTCTCAAAAGAACTGGTTTGTGTTGTGTTGTGATCTCAAACGTTTGATTATGAATCATCGTACTACTACTGCTTAGTTCCTTCCTTTGTTTGCTTGTTCATCAAGTTAGTTAATTGGTTAGTTTTTTTATGTTTGGGAATGAAACATGAACATGTGAATGATGTTGTGATGAATGAATTAATGTAATAGGGACGGTGTGGACAGCGGTGGCACACATAGTGACAGGAGTGATGGGATCGGGAGTGCTGTCCCTGGCATGGAGCATTGGGCAGCTTGGGTGGCCATTATCCGTTCTCATCATTGCTTCCACCACTCTCATGATCTCTTCTCTTCTTCTCTCCAATACATATCGTTCTCCAGATCCTGAATTTCGCAGGAGTGCCTCTTAACTTGATGCTGTTGATTCCCATTTAGGTACATACCCTTTTCATTTCATTTCAATATGGTTTGTAGTTTGGTGCCTTCAATTTAATATTACTTTTACGCCATGATCATCATCTTGTGTTATGTTGTTATTATTATTATTTATCCTTCCATTTATGTATTCGATATTCATATCTGGAAGCTATTTTTGTTTTTGAAAATTAGAAAAATATGTTATCAGGGTTTAATAAGTGCAAGTCTCTAACAAATCATCCACTTCAATATCGGAGTGGTTATCCATAAGACGTTCTGGTTTTTCGTTTTTTCTCCTGACCACGAGGAACGTGAGTTTAAAATAAAGGTTCTAGATTCAAGCTTACTAAAATGGCTTTATTAAATTTTATTATGCGATAAAAAGTATGATTTCATTATGTAATGAAAAATAGTAATTTCTTTCAATTAATGAAAATAAAGGATAAAATTAAAAAATTAACAATAAATATTTCACTAATATATAAGAATGACAATTATTGTGAATAAAAAAATTTATCAAAATTGACAATTTTTATAATCCGGAGGCAGTATAAAAGAGAAAAAATAAAAAATAAAAAATAAATATATAAACAATTTTAAGACAAGAAATATAGAACCGTGTCCCGCATCCACCTTAGCCATGTTCAGCCAGTTTTGAGCTTCTATATCCTGCATGGAATTTTCATTCCTCCCTTAAAAATGTAACTATATACCTTCTCTGAGAAATGGAATAAAATTTTAAAACTATTTGATTCTAAAAATTGTTATTTATAATTTTTATATTTTGATAGTTTAAAATATGAAATTAATTTTAATGCATATTAATATAAAATAATTTTATATAAATATTTAATTATATATTATTATATCAATAAATATATTTTATTCAATCACTTACTATCTTAAAAATTTTATTAATAAAAATATATGATTAGATAATAATATAAAATTTTTTTACATTAATAATACATCAATATTAACTCTTAAAGTATTAATATAGTATATTTTATAAAATAAATAGTATGAAACTATTTTTACTGCTAAGACATAAAAAGTAATTTCTAATCATATTAGTATCTAAAAAATTAAAAAATATCATGCCTGTCTAGCTGCTATGGGAAATAAAGGAAAGGATAGTTGGACTTCGGAGGAGTGAAAGAGCCGCTGACTATCAAAATCAAAACCCCTGAAACTCGTGAGTTTAACTTTCCATTACTATTTTAATTAAAATTACGTGGTTGTAGTTCTAATGGATGCATGAATGGGCCTACCATAAAGTGGGTATCATTCAGAATTCAAACTGCTACATGAATGCAACTTGGTGAATATAATGATAGCTGCAATCGTAAATAAATTATATTTTTTGAGCACAGTCAACAATTTATATTCGAAATAATTTTTTCCCAAAATTTAAAAAATTTCTCGAGGTAGAAACTTTTGTAAAGAAGCAGGAAAATTTTTTTTACAAATAAATAACACATGAGAGAACTTTTTTGAAAATTATCTCTGAAATATATATATATATATATATATTTTCTCGAGGTAGAAACTTTTGTAAAGAAGCAGGAAAATTTTTTTTACAAATAAATAACACATGAGAGAACTTTTTTGAAAATTATCTCTGAAATATATATATATACGTAAAAAAGAAAATTTGTCAGTGTTGTGTATTGATACTGATTTTTTCCCCTTACATAATAAAAATGTTTTTGAAGAAAGTTTTAAAATTTTGTTAAAATAAAAAAATGAAATAATTAGATGGCCACTAAAGTCACCCCACTATCTTAAATCTTAAATGACAGAATAAAATTGGCTTTTGATTTTAATACTTTGAATGATGCTAAGAAAAATTTTAACATTGATTTAATCATAACATTTTTAAATTTTAACATTAATTTCATATTTTCATCAAATAATCATTAACTTCTCATTTTCAATATTATATGTGACTTTGCAATTTTATTTTTTGTCAATTTAAATATTGGGAGAATGATTGATTGAGGTTTATCAATATTAATACTTAAAGATTTAGATAATAAAATTTTAATATATAATTTATTTGTTTTCTAATATTTTTATTTTAAGTTGTTGAGACAAAAATTATCTCTATTTATCAGTCAAAAATAATAAATAAGTAATACAATAATATATTAACATCTTAATCAAAATAGTAATTAGGTATGATTTGAGAAAAAAATGAAATTAATGTCAAAATTTTAAATATTAAAATCTAAATTAATGTCAAAATTTTTGTCAAGGCGAGCCAATATCAAAAATAAATTATTATTCTTTAATAAATAAAATGTGCCTTCCAACTGACCTACAAATAATTAAATGTTGATTGCAATTTCAAAATGATAAGAAAGAGAGAGAAAGTGAGGAAAATAAGGCTGCCCAACTGCGTGTCTGAACCTCTTCGATTTTCTCGTTTACGCTTCTTTTTCTGTAAGACCCTCCCTACTGTACGTCGAACCAGTTACACCTTCACTTTCATCTCCCATTCTCTCAATTTAGAGTAAATCGCGAAGCGATTCCTATCATTTTTATATTGGATAAATTAATTTTTAATTTTTTAAAATATTAGATAAATTAAACCATAAAAAAATAAATTAATAAACTAATTTTTAATTTTTTAAAGTATTAGATAATTTAATATTTTTATCAAAATATTTTATTAAATACTGTAATATGGCTCATAAAATAGTTGATATGGCATCGGCGTATTTTATTTTATTATACTAGTCACTTTTATTTATTAAAATGAGGTCATTTTGATAAAACTCTAATTTGTATACTATATCAAAATATAAAATTTAGCATATTAATTTTGGAATATTTCAAAAATAATATCATTTTAATAAATGAAAGTGATTAGGATGATAGTGAAAGATAATGATTTAATGTCAACTATTTAACATGCCATGTTATATTGTTTAATGAAGAGAATTGACGGAAAAATTAAATTGTCTAATACTTTAAAATGTTAAAGATTAATTTATCAGTTTATTTTTGTTATGGACTATTTATCCGATATTTTAAAAGTTTAGGGACCGATTTATCAATTTATTTTTATTAAGGATTAATTTGTCTAATATAAAAATCAATAGAGACCACTTTTGAGGTTTACTCTTTTTTAGATAGACTTGAAGCATTATGGTCTCCAATGGGGACCTGGCTGCTTTGCAGTATTAATATTTAGGAAAAATTGTATTTTATCTGAATTATAAATTATATGCACTTTCATCTCTAAATTTTAAAAATGTGTAAACCGATTCTCTGAATTTTTGTAAATATATATTTTAGCTAAAATAAGTGTACTATACCCCTATAAACTTTAGGTCACGTAGAAATCGATCCCATAAACTTTTTTAAATGTGTAGCTTAATATCCTTAATTTTTTTAAATATATAATATTTTTATTAACAATTGATGAAAAATTAACGAAATGATTAATTTGCATATTCAAAAAAGTTTAAGGGATCAATTCATATTTTTAAAATTTAGATATTAAAATATATACAACCAATAATTTGGAAGGTAAAGTGCAATTTTTTCTCTTTTTTTTTTTTATTATGATACATACAAATATTCAATTACCCTAAAAAGGAAATAAATGGGAAAAAAATAGACAGAGAATCTTTAATAGAGCATACTACACAAGACGACAAGTAGAAAGTTAATTGAAACACGACGGAAAAAAATGAACCCTTATATCAATTCTGAATATAACTACTTGTAACTTCACTTTCATCCCCATGTCCCACATTTTCTTTTTTCCATCGACTTGAAGCATTAAGATTAATCGAGTGAACCTGGCTGCTCTATGCAAGTATTAATAGCTTATTTAAAATGATAAAATGAGATGGAATTCAATTCAATTTAAATATTATATTATGATTTAAAATTTTATGTTTAAAATAAACTAATAAATTAAAGAATTAAATTCATTTGTATTATTTAAAATATATATATATATATATATATATATATATAAATTAATTAAATTTTTTATATTGATTATTTTGTCTTTTATTAATAAAACATCATATTAATCTTAAAAAATTCTTTATCCCAACTCAAACCAAGGACAACTAGTAATCAAGCTTCAAAAAATTTCTAACTAAACACTATCTATCTCGGCAATCTTGTATCTAGGAAGATAAACCCAAAAGTTAAAACAAAATACAGGAGCATCCCAAAAAAACTTAATCACGTACCCTTTTTTTCATTATAAATCAATTCTAATGACCTAATAGCAGCACCCAAAAAGAAGAAAAAAATAATGAAGATATGGAAACTAAAATCACCCGATTTTGTTTCCTTCATTTTGGAAACAAGGGGTGGCAAAAAACGAAAAGCGTCAAGGGAAAAAGCACTCACAACCCGTTGAAGAAGAGAAGTTCTGCAACCTTTGTTGAATAACGGGGGAAAGCGTCAAGATTGAGAAGAAAAAGAGAAAAATATTATTAGGGTTGAGGATAATTTTGATATTTTATTTTTTAATATCAAATTTATTATTTTAAGAATTATAAATTAGACATATTTGAGTCTGATTTATTTTTTAATCTTTTAAAAAAATTAAATTCTATTTAGATTTTAATTTTATGCTATTAGTTGTTTCTAAATTAAAAAATTGAATTTAATTTCTTAAATAAATTTAATACCAAAGCTTTCAAAAAAGTAATAGAAAAATGGTATTTACGCCTAAAATATTAGACTCATGCTAAACACATTTATCTTTATGTCCCACATTTTTGTTTTTTCCATCAACTTGAAGCATTAAGATCAGCTGTGTGGACCTAGCTGCTCTGCAATTATTGATAGAAAATTTAGACTCATTCTAAACAGAAAGAGATAGACATAAGAGCGGTATTCATCATTACTTCCCTACAACTCCTCAATCATCCATTTCTTTTCTTCTTCTTTTTTGGTAATCCCATTTCATATCTTCTTGTTCTTCTCTTCTTGTATCTTACCCCAATTTGGTGAGATCGAGATGGCACAAGTTGCTGTGGACAATTTGATTGTGAATCTGATGCGATTATTGAACGATGAAGTAACGCTCCTGAGAGGCGTGCGCGTCAAAGTTGAAGCTGTCAGAGCTGAGCTGTCTCTGATACAAGCATACCTAAAGGATGCAGACGCGAAGGCAGAGATGGCAGACACCAGCAGCCACGCCGTGAAAGAGTGGGTGAAGCAATTGAGAGAAGCTGCTTTCCGCATCGAAGATGCCGTGGACATGTACATGTTCAAAGTGGCGCCGAAGCGACCTCAAAGGCAAAGGTTTGTTAGTTACAGTTTGTTACATAGTTATTGACTAGAGTAGTTAGTTGTAAATTAGTTTGTTAATTTTTATTTTTTTTTCTCCTCCTAATATATAAGGCAACGGGTTGTTGGCGTCCTCTGCAAGATTGACTTCGTCATAAGGACCATAGTACCTCGCCACGAGATCACATCTGACATCGTTAACATCACAGCCTCCATACGAAGGCTCAAAGAAGAGAAAGAAACTTTTGGGCTCAGTCCATCAGTAGAAAATGGTGTTGCGAATATGCCTACACGTACACATCATGACCTTCGGATGGGTGCACATTTTTGTGAAGGATGATGAACTTGTGGGCGTTGAGGAAACCAAGAATTTACTCACCGATCGGCTGCTGAATGAAGAAAGCAGGCGCACTGTCATCTCTGTGGTGGGCGAAGGAGGACTCGGTAATATTTTATCATCTTTCATTTTTTATTTATAGTTGAATTTTAAAAGTGTTACAAAATTATTTTAGTTTTGTAATATAAGTAATATGATTGTACATCATAAACAGAGATTTTTTTAATAAATTTTATAAAGAGAAATACACTAAATTTTGACCTACTAATCATTGTATGCGTCTTTCTATTTTTATAGTATGTGTAAAAAATATGTACTTTTAATATACAAGTAATATTACTTTTAAAATATGGAATATATATTTCATGTATATTTTCTCAATAATTGTAAGTTGTAAGAAAAGAATAGTTGAACAAATAAAGTGGCTACATATATACTCTTTACATACATGTTTTCAGCTAATTTTTGCTTTGTTTGAGAGAAAGAAAAGAAATGTATTTTAAAAGCTAATTAAACATGTGAAGTTTATGTCGATTTTGTTTTGTGTGAATAACAATGAAACTCTTACATAATTGAAGTTAGATGGCTCTTTTCTTTAATGGTAAATTAAATTCTTAGTTTCTATACCTTACATTAATTTTTTAAATACTTATACTTTTTTATTCTTTTAGTTGAGTCTTTATAGTTATAAACTTTTTTTAAAATAGATCCCTCAATGTACCCTTATTTTTAACACTGTCGATCATAGCAAACCATCAATTATTTTTGGCAAAAAAATAATTTATTGTTTTGGCCCGTTATTGTTTCATGTCAGATGTTTCTACTTGGCATATTAATTGATGTTGTCTCTATCTCTCAAGTCCACACATCTAAGTCCTAACAAAAATATTTTGACCTAACAAACAATATCCACACATCTTCATCCTCTCATCTTCTGTATATTTTTTCACTTCAATACTATTATTAATTTTTTTAAAAAATATTCTTTTAATATTTCATGATTTGTGATTATGTAATTTTTCTTTATTTTATGAAAAACTTTTTATAGTAATTTTATATAAAAATGTATTATTCTTTTATCCAATACTTGATTTAATTTTAAAATGTTCAATATTGAATATATTTTTTATTTTATGTGACCACTAAATATTATAAGTATTTATAAATAATTTATTTAATATAATTACTTACATATAAATATTAAATTACTTTCTAAAATTTTTATAATATAATAATATGTACATGGTATAGTCGTAAATATATTAGATAAAAAATAGAGTAAATCTATAATTTGATTCCTAGTATAGGACATTAACTTAGTCTCCAAAAACTTTTTAGCATATATAGAATAGGCTTCTAAATATTAAAATATGATATTACTTTGATTTCTAAAAATTGCATGTGAGATCTAGTTGATCTCTTCTTTGTGATATAATATGAGTTTTGAAAGATCTATTTGATGTCAAATAAGTTTTGGAAAGATTAAAGTGATATTACATTTTAACTTTTAGAATCTTATCTGAGATCAAACAACTTTTTGGGATTAATGTGATGTTACATTTTAATTTTTAGATGCTTATTTGATGTTAAAAATCTTTTAAGGTCTAAGTTAATCACATGCATTTTTCATGTACTAAAATGCATGTTTACTCTAAAAAATAATAGAAAAAAATGAATAAATAAATTGTAATATATGACATAGAGGCCCAATATTTTATCATCTTGTATTTATAAAATTTAATCTAGTATATTAAATAAATATATTATATTAGCATTTGCAGTATCAATCAATATCGAAATTTTTATTATAATTTTTATTTTCTTTTCTATTGTTAAAAATTGAGGTAACATAATACACTAAATTAGTTATTTATTTAATAATTATATGTTATTAGATTAAAAGCTTTTATACTAACATTTAACGATGAATTTTCACATCATTTAAGGTGTTGAGACAATATTTGAAATATCAAACTTATTAAATAAAGTGACGAAAAATACTCTCTCTATTTGAAAATAATTGTCCACTTTTAAGATTTTACTTTTTCCACAAATTGCTATTTATTTAAAAAGTCTGTATAATATTAATTTTTTTTCTAGTTATATCCTCGTTAAACGGAGAAGATAGAATAAGCAGAAAAAGATAAAGGAAGAGAGATAGTTAAGTAGTACGGATAATTTTTAAAAGTACACCTAAATTTCCTAATTTAAGACTTTTCTAATCATTTTTTAAATTCATGCGTATATTTAAATCCAGACAATTATTTTCAAATAGAGGTGTATTACATTAGTAGTGAATATTAATTAAAATTTAAAATTATTATCAATAATAATTTAATTAAAATTTATTATGATAACAATAATTACTTAACCTATTTTCATTTCATAAATATATTTATAGAATATAATAAAAAGGTATGGCAATGGTTCTTTGCCACTTGGCAGCCATGGAAGTGGATTTTTTTTCCCTCCAAAAATTGCAGTAGCAATTTGACAAGTAGTTGAACTCATGATGTGCATTTAGTGGATAGTGGAATCTAATTATTGGTATTGGCGGGTGTAGTTTTAATTATTTTCTTCAACTCATCAATAATTGTTAACTCGACATTTATAGTTTTAATTACTTCTCAAGGTTTATGCATGTGTGTAGTATTAATTATTTTCTTGGTGGCTGTATAATACATGCATGTGTAGAGTAGGAATTCTCAGAAATTGTTTGCTGTGTATTATGATGAAAAGTATATGAAAGACAATAAAATTATATAGAAGAATATCACATAATTGTCAATTTTTTTTATGTTCTCATAAAATAAATAATGTTTGTCAAAAAGTATTGAAACAAATAATAACATATAAAATATTTTATAATAATTTTAATTTAAAAATACAATTTTATTTTGTAATATTTATTTATGATTTATTTTTACTTAATTATTAATAGTAATTATTAATGCAAAAAGACTTACACGTGTCCATCGGATGGATAAAATCTAATAATCGTTAATATAAAAAAAATGTTCACCCATCCATCAGACAGGTGCTACTCTAGTTAATATAAAAACAAAATAGTTGGATATTACTTACTTTAAATAACCGTTGTTTTTCATTCAACTGGCCTCTATTTTTTGTTAGATGATTCCATAATAAAACAATCTAAAAATCTATGTTGTACCGTGATATTGTCTATAAAAATTAAAAAGAAAATATTTAATATTGGCATTCCACATAACTAGCTTCCTGGGAAAAGATGATTGCAAAAATATATGTGCAATAAACTTAGCACAGAAATGTTTGCTTCTATTGGAGGATATGATTGCATATTGTTGATAATAAATATCATCATTGAAGTTATTATACCACTTTTTGTTGTTATAGGACAATTAAACTTTGAGATTTATATATCAACACATAGTTGATTGGAGTAGTAAATGCTCCTTCTTTTGAACCAGTGGCAATGGATTCAAGTCCTAGATATAGAATAATCAGTATTAGAAGAGTTATATCCCCCTATGAGCTATGGAATTTCAAATATTCAAACCTATGAAAAAAAAAACTTATATGCAATAGGAGGAAATAATTTTTCTTCTTCTGTCCAGTTATATGCAGTCAACTCATTGTTTTGTTTGAATCGATTAAAACATGAAGGCCCACTAAAATTTGATTTGACATCATATGAATTAACAATGTTATACACAAAATCACATTAAAAAAAAAACAAAAAGTACACCAAAAAAACTCATAATTTTAATATAAGGATAGTTGTTAAGCAAAATAAAATAGTTATCTATTCAATAATTATGTCACATTATTTCAATAAAAAAAAATTAACAAAAGTTTTGGCTCTTCAATTTTTTCCCTCTTATGAATAGTATTGGGGAAAAAATATTTTCTTCTGGCTTATATCTATAAAGGGTTTCTTATCTATAAAGGTTTTATATATCATCTAACCATTTTCTTTTGTTCTCAATATTTCTTTGAAGGCAAAACAACTATTGTGAGCAACATATACAACAAACACAAGGCGAATAGGTCTTTTGATTGTTATGCTTGGATCATTGTGTCTCGTTCTTTCTTGGTGGAACAATTACTAAAGACAATACTACAAAACTTGTATGAAAATGATGGCAATAAATATGCTACCAAGGAAATTAGTGAAAAAGTAATGGACAAGGATACTCTGTTACGAGAATTAAGAGACTACTTGCAAGGAAAGAGCTACATGATCGTGTTTGATGATGTATGGGAAATAGATTTTTGGGGAGGAGTAGAATTTGCGTTACCTGCTGATAGCAATAAAAGAAATAGGATAATCATCACTACAAGGGATGAGGGAGTAGCTGAATTTTGTAAACGTTCTGCCCCAGTTCACATCTGCAAGCTGAAACCTTTGCATTCGAATGATGCTTTGGAACTTTTTCGTCGGAAGACATTTCAATTTGATCTTGAAGGTTGCCCGGAAGATTTGAATGAATTGTCTAAAAGCTTTGTTAAGAAGTGCGAAGGAGTACCACTTGCTATTGTGGTTATTTCTGGTCTCCTTTCAACCAAAAGGAAAACTGTATCTGAATGGCAAAAGGTATATGATAGCCTCCGCTCAAAATTCTCAATTGATCCCCATCTTAGAAGTTTCTATCAGGTCTTGTCAGAAAGTTACTATGATCTTCCTTGCCATCTCAAGTTATGCCTATTGTACTTTGGCCTTTTTCCTGAGGACTACATCATCAGGCGTGCAAGACTCATTCGGTTGTGGGTAGCAGAGGGCTTTGTGATTGAAAATGAGCTGTATGAAGATCAAACACTAGAGGAAGCAGCAGAAGAATACTTGGCTGGACTCATCCGTAGGAGTCTGGTTAAAGTTTTCAATGTGTATACCGATGGCAGAGTTAGAAGCTGCAGGGTCCATGATTTGATGCATGACTTTATTGTAAGAAAGTGTGAGGAGTTGAGCTTTTGCCAAGGGGTTAAAAATCAAGAATTCAAATTTCATGAATGGACTAGACGGTTATCAATTCATGAAGGTGCTGTTATTAGAAAGGATCAAAATTATGGTCGAGTACGGTCATGTATCGTTTGTGATATTGAACAGCTCCCAGAGTCTGTGGTGAAATCATTGTTCTCCTGTTTTATGCTCTTGGTGACATTAGACCTTGAAGACTCGCGTCTTGATCATCTTCCTGAAGCTATAGGGAACTTATTGAATTTGAAATATTTGAGTGTAAGAAATACAAGGATCAAGACCATTCCTAAGCTCATTGGCAAACTTCAAAAGCTACAGACTCTTAACTTGAGATATACCGAAGTGCATGAGTTGCCTGTAGAAATTAACAGGCTCGTTAATTTGCGGCATTTGCTATCTTATTCTTTTAAGTTCCATGCACAACATCGGAGTCATTGGATAGGCACGAAACCAAACGCAGGAATAGGGTGTTTAACAAATTTACAGAGTCTAGCGATGGTTGATACAACTAATGGGGATGATGTTATCAGAGAAATGGCAAATCTGAAGAATATGAGGAGTTTGGGCATTTCTAACTTAAGCAAAGACAACGGAAATGTTATTGCAATGCCATAAAGAACATGTCCCATCTTTGCTCCCTAACAATCAGGGCAGCTAACGAGCAGGAAGTTCTTGATTTGCAATTATTAGTTGATCCTCCTGTTTCCCTGCAGCGTCTTTACCTAGATGGGGCTCTAGAAAGATTGCCAGAATGGATTCCCAAGCTTAAACATCTTGTTAAGCTACGCTTGCAATGGTCAAGACTAGCTGAAGATCCATTGCCTATTCTTAAAGACCTGCCAGAATTGTTGGAACTCGACCTTTACAACTATTATGAAGGTGTAGAGCTACATTTTAAATATGGGTGGTTTGAGAAATTGAAGTACTTAAAGTTGCAAAGCATGAATGGTTTGAGGACCTTAAAGATAGATAAAGGAGCACTACCCAACCTTGAAGACTTGGAGCTAGGGCCAAGCCCTCAAATGGTGCAGGTGCCAGAAGACATTCAAAATTTGGAAGCTCTCAAGGATTTTTATCTCGTCGAAATGTCTCGTCAATTTGTGGATGATACTTTTGCCATACTGGGGGCAAATGCTAAGTCGCCTGTTACGAGACACCACATCGATAACTCGATGACATGGTTCACGCTAAGGACCTAAAGTATGCGGTGTTGATAGTCAAATTTGTCCATATTTCAAAATTTAGTTCTTGATAATTTTTTTTTGTTTGTAATGTTCAATATTTCTAACACTCCAGTAATATGCAAATTTTGTTTATTGAAGGTGATCGTTTTTTTATTGTACATTTGAGTATTTATTCTAAAATAAAATGGAAAAAAAAAAAAAATAAAACTGTCAAAAAGAAAAAAAAACTGCCAAGTTTTTATTTTTTTTTATTTAATAGCGTGACCAAAAACAAAACAGAAAAAAAAAGAAAAAGAAGAAAACGCTCCAGCCCCAAAGAACAGAGGAAGGTCGTTACGACCCAAACAATCCAATTCCTCCTTTGGAAAAAATGGATGTCTGTTACAAACAAAAGGTACAAGAACCAAAAAAGGGTAAACAAGAGATGCCCGTAAACAAGAGAAGCAAAAGAAGGGAATAGTTGAAAATTCAGCCCAAATCCAGCTAACAGGAAAATAAAATATTCACCGCCAATGTCCATCAAAAAACCACCGCCCCCCTGCACTCTGCTCTTATCCCTATCATCAGCAGCTCCGTAGGCTTGATCATGAGAGGATACAATTTGATTAATTTTGGGCGGTGATTTACTCTATAAATAGAGACCTGTAATGTGAAAAAAATACGGAGGAGACACAACACAAGAAATAACACCAAAAAAAAAAAAAAAAGAAGGAAAGTGAGAATAGAAGAAGAGAGGTCGAGGGCAAGAAAGTGAAACAGCTTACTAAAGGATTCAAGAGCACAGAAAAAGTAAGAAAACAGTTTCAGCTTACTCTATTTGAATTGAATCCGTATCATACTTAATTTCATGTCTTTAATTTGATTATTTTGTTGATAATGTTATGCTTGCATCCTGCTTATTTGTTATCATGAAATTTGTTTTCAAAACTGTGTTCATGGAATTAACAACCACAACTAATTGTTTCCTATTAAATTCAAACAAAATATAGAGTGTATGCATACCATCAATTGAAAATTGTCATGACAAAAGTATCAAAATGGTTAGATGCATACTTTGTTTAAAGCAGATATATCTTATCCCCTGTAACATGAAAAAGCTTAAAATAAAAAATACAAGAGAAACCATCAACAGCACCAGCCATCATTTAAAAATTGAAATAAACAACCCAAACATAGAACCTGTCACCCATTTCCTTCTCTAACCATCGATTCATTTGCCATTATCACACACCCACACACATAACCCAAATAAATTCACCCCTTGCATAACAGGAAAAATAAAATAAAATAAAATAAAAAACAGTCATAAAATGGGGCAAAAAAAAAAAAAACCTTTTTCACACAGTCGGAGTCAGCTTAGACTTCCTCCATGAACCACTGCAGCACCCTATCCTGCACGAGACAAACAAAAAACATCATCTTCCTTCATCCAAGAAAGCTTCTTTTTTTTTATTCAAGATAAACACAATAAAAAGTAACAAGAACTCTATTCATTCCCCTCCCTAAGAACACAAACTAACAACAAAATTGACCCAAACCCCAAACTACCCCAAACTCCAAACTCCAGAACAAGAATCAAAAGAGAGCAACAGCAACTTACTACCGCCACAGCACCACCATCCTCTCCCCTAGCCGCACGGATCTGGGTGCTCAACAACACCTCGGACCTCCGCATCTGTCTTCGCGCCGTGGTTCTGTGGCTGTGACGGTGACCGTGATCGGCGTCCCCATCGCAGTCCATTGCTCCTCTCTGCATGTACCCCAACCCCAAAGGGCACTGGAAGCTTCCTGAGTACACCGTGATCGGCGTCCCCATCGCAGTCCATTGCTCCTCTCTGCATGTACCCCAACCCCAAAGGGCACTGGAAGCTTCCTGAGTACACTGCTGAGAACGCCTTCTCAATTTTAGATGCGTTACTTTCATTTTCTTATACATATGTTGTTAATATTTTATTTTTATCTTATTAACTTTACTTGAGCTTGATTTAATAGCCATGGGCTGAGGCATTCTAAAGCCCAACGTTTTCATGTTATACTTCTATTTTTTTTTCAACGGGAACGTTTTCATGTTACTCATGTGTCTATATTCAAATCTTTTGATCATAAAGTGTGTCTTTTCTTTTTAAATCATGAATCCCAAAAACGAAATTTGTTATATTTCGATGATGGACAATCAAAACTAATTGCAATAGTAATAATGTTTTGACTTTTTTGATATACGAGAATTTCTATAACTTTATTAGGAGCTTTAGCAAGGTTATGAACTTTGTTAATAAAAATTTTATTGGAGTTATATTGTATATTATATTTTGATACTTATCCATCCTAATTCATGAATATTGTCTATTTTATTTATTTTTTTATTTTTTTGGTTCCAATTTAAGTCATATTTTTATTTGTATTATTAAAATAATCAATCAATGATAAAAAAAAATCAAGAGAGGATTGAAGTGTGGATTAAAATAACTCTTTCTAAAATTCAAGTTTTGTAAGGAACATTGGTGAAAATTGATTTTAATAGCAAAATTAAAATAAAATATTTTAATAATTTTATTATACACAAAATAAAATTGATTTATATAATCTTGATACTATTATATAAATATTTCAACACCTACGTAAATATTATAAGGGTAATTTTTTCAGTTTTACTATTTTATTTAAGATTTTATATTAATAAGATAAATTAAAATTGGCCAATGACGAAAAGATCGAGAGAAGATTGGAGTACCGATCAAATAAATTCTTTTTGAAATTCTTAAGGCCTTATATCAGGCTTTGTCAGGAATGCTGACAAAATCTAACTTTAACATGGAAATAAAAAAAACTAATTTAAAATATTTTCATATTTATTCAAAAATAATAATGGTGAAAAAATTTATGTAACCACAATTATAATCATGGTGATTTAGAATTTTCTTTTTGGTAAAAAAAACTTGATTAAAATAAAAATAATTCCTATAATAAAAATGAGTTTAATTGGTATGCACTGATAGTATAAAATAATTTTACACTGTTAATCAATAGAAATATTAGAAAAGTGAGAAATTATAGTGGATCCCTCATTATTATGGGTGATTATTTGTATGAGTTGGTACTTTTTACTATTTCTATTGGTTGACATTGTCAGTGCATTTAAATTAAATTCAATAAAAATTAGTTTCTAAATTTTACTCTTTTCTTTTTTTCTAGAAAATGTCTTCTGATAAGTAAAAATATTTTTGCAAAATCATTGTAAAAATTTTTTATATTCTCAATTCACCATTTTTATGTGGTATGTTATGTGCTTAAATCTTATCCCACAAGGCTATTTGGCCACCCATTTTTTGTCTAAATCATTTATCATCTTTGATAATATGTTGACAAAATAGGACATTCAAAGAAAAAAATATATAAAAACATTTTTTAAGAAAAAAAATAATAAAGAACCAATATAATCAAAGATTAAAATAATATTAAATTAATAGATAATCGTTCTTAGAACAAATATTATAGAGTACTAACATCTTCCTTACTTATAATCAAACCCCGAACCTGAACTCTGGTATTGCAGACTTCTTCTTCTTTTTGGTGTCCAATTTGCCATTTCATTTTTAATAAAAAAAATTAATTGGTGGCGATTACAAATTTCAATATACAATTCTCTCATTATCCCATTCATAAACTAAACCAAGAATAAATTTTTATTCATTTTTCTCGGTTGCCTCCGCGTCGCGCTGTGCTAGACGGGTATGTCACGACGTGCGGCTTTCGAATTGAGCCATCTATGAAGCAATCCTTGTTCTTCGTGCGCAGTGCTCTCTTCGTTGCACGCGACCAGGCATGATTAGTTTGGATCATGTGAGAACCAATGACGTAAATAGCAACATTAGGATTCTCCATGTACGAGCTAGAAGCATCAATTGTTGGATTTGCCATGAGGGAGATTCAGAGGTTATGCTTCAAGAACAGAGAAGAAGCAATAGCCGAAATGGATTGATCCAACCTCAGAGTGGCGCAGCAAAGCTCGTGATACCATATAAAAGTATCTGAAATTTCAGAGGTGAAAGTATCTGGAATCGTAAAGATGGGTTAGAATGAAGAATAAATCAGTGTTATTATTGACCAAACTTGTATTTATACATTTAAATTACCAAAAGCTAATTAGCTACTGCACAAAGTGCCAACTATCCGATTAGTTGCAAATTATAACAACGATCAACTAACTCCTACAGGTAACTAACATCCGTGTTACAATAACTCTCGAGCTTGGATGCTGCTTGACACTGTTCTTCATTAGGATGTGAATGGTGAGAGGTAGCGGGCCTGCTGATACTAATTGGGTCAGAACTGGACTTGGGTAACAATAACACACATTATATTATTTGTTATTAGTATGCACAAACATCTCTATGTTAGTTTTATTGGAAAATTTCTCTACTACCATATCCTCTTTGCATTTCTAGTCAAAGCATGACATGAAATGTATATATATGTATATACACGTACATGTATCATGTCTTATCACCCTATAGTAGTTAAAGTTTTTAAACTGCCTTTTTTTAGCCTAATATTTTACTCTCTAAACACATACATGAATCGATACAAGAGACTCTTTTCCTTCCCCTACTATTTTCACTTGCATACCTACCAAACTCGTCATCATCCCTATGCAGTGGTTTCACTGAATAGCCAGACGCCTCTATGATGTGTGCTCAGTAGAGATGCTGCCCCGTTGCTGACTTGAACAGTATCCATCCTCCACTCTTTCACCTGAGTGCAAATGATAAGTTGAAGAAGATTGAAAACCATTATGATTATGGTAAGAGCCACTACCATTTGCATGGTTGTTGGCTTCCAATATCTCAAGCCTCTATATGATTATAATAATATGAAACTTGAAAGCCTGAAAGCAAAGACGGGCACCACTTGCCAAAAGAGTAAGAAGGTAATGAATTCACACTTCAATTTATAGTTATTGCATTGTAGTTGTGGTTATTGGGATCATCTAGACATGATTGTAATTTCACTAATTTGCGAATCCTGATATTTTACATTTTATTTATGGAGTTAAAGAAAATGCGTAGAATACATTCATTATATGATGCATGCACTCCTTTATTAGAATCATTCTATAGCACAAAGGAAAAAGTAATAATGTAATATGACCAAACTAGACATCATAATTCATTATAGATGTTTAGGCCCAATGGACAGCCACAGTCACATTGAATTTGTTTAGACCCCTTATCGCCCGAGAAAACAAAATTCTCCTTCCTTCGGCCTACCTTTTGTTTGTTCGTTGAGCTCCTTTTTTAACCATTTCTTCTATTTCCAAACTTTGAACTTGTGCATTGCATTAGAAAGATTCAAGTACTTAATTGATCACCCAAAATACACATTATGCACGACAAACATGACCGCAATGAAGATCTGCTTCGTGTTTCTCTGTACAAGTATAATTCTATAATACCAACAGAGTGAACGAGAAAGGATGCAACTTGATCGCTCTCTTTTTGGTTCGATACGTTGACCAATTATTTTTATTTTTATTTTTATTTTTCTCTGGTACTCTCTTCCTTTCAAGTTTCATTCTCAAAGTTTAAATTCTTTTCTTTCTCTATAAACATCCTTTTTATTTTTAACTTGCTTCATTTTCATCTCTATCGTGTAGCCTCTATACTCTGCAAAATTAATAACAATTAGGAGTGCATTAATAAGGTGAAAAAATATAGATGAAGCTCCTTGGCCGTTTTCATTTGTCATAAAAGTTCATATTTGTATGTGGGTTGTGTTAGAATCTTCATGTAAAGTTCGGTGCATGTATATGCTGCCTCTATTCTACGGTGCTAAAGCCTTTTTTTTCAAAATAAATGATAACAAAAAGGGAATGGGGAATCACTATCCACCTTGTTTTGTTTTACAAATACATACACACCTGCCTTAAACATTGGATTATTATATATAAAAAAAAAAAAGCACCTATGGCGCTTATTTCTACAATTGGTCTCTTTTGATTCCTTCAAGTTTGCGCATATTTCTTTTTAATCTCAATCATAAAAGTAGAAAAGATAATTGATTGCATATATAATACGCATGTGTTGATCGGTGATTGATTTGATTGATTTTTCAAACATTAGAAGAAGCTACTTATCATTAAGGACTAGTTAGTGATTTAGATCAACTGAGGTAGACTTACAAAAAGATTTTCTAAATGCATTTTAGTTTGATACAGAAACATATTTATTTGTGACCAAATGTCTTTAATTCAGTCAGAGATTAATGGTTAGCACTTCCATGCTTGGATTTGTTTTGAGCTTAGAACCATTAATAGAGTGGCAAAGTTAAAGCAATAATAATTGAAATGCATGTCATATTGATATTAATTATATAAAAACTTTAAAACAATGGCCCGAGAGAAGAGGAGACATGCGATATGCGCGAGGTCGAGTAGAGCGATAGTGTTGGCAAATACTTGGCTTTGACTTGACCACGTTGAGTGATATGAGGGTAAGTGGGTAACTAGCTCATGGCCAAGAGAATTTCGGTCATCCCCTTTCTCCTTTTTCTTTGTTACATCATTTTCCTTTTTCTAGATTCTGGATATTGACCACCGACAAAACAAATTAGTGATAAGGAGTTAAAATCATATAAATAGTTAATCAGTTAATTATTAAGAAACCTAATTCATTTGCAGAAAAAAGAAAAAGAAACTTAGTTCATCATATTCAACATTTAAGTTTGACTTAAATTTTATTTACAAATTTATTTTAGATGGCTAAGCTTGAAAATAATGTTCAATTTATAAATCGAATATACAGTAAATTTTATTTGGGGTATAGAATTCCTAAGTTTGCCTCCTTATGTCTCTTATTTATCACATAGTTAATGACTGTTGTTAGAATGTGTTTAATAAGTAAATAGTTTAGTCTTGGTAAACTATCACTATAAAGAGTAACATATCATCTAATCATATACTAATAAATATGTGACTATAATACTAAATATAACTTTTAAAATAATGAGTGTAAGAGTCAAATATTTAATTAATGTGATAATGCATAATTAAATTATAATTTGTGCAATGATGACAATATATAATATTAAATAATAATAATGTTAGAAATAAAATATACTCATTAGCTATCATCCGGAAGTTTAAGTTCTTCGCTTCAATTTTTTTTTTTTTTAATACACTAGTACAGGAATAAATTAATAGGGAAGCATATGCTTTCTTATATACGAGGAAAAGAATAGGGAAACGTATGATTTCTGAGGATATGGAAACTTAAACAACTAGCCTTTACTAAATAGTGTAAACGATGTAATTATACATAAGGAGTGACCTGGTGAAAGACATTATGGTGAACCTGATAATGATGAAATTAGTGGTAGTCTCCTTAGACAAGCATGGCCATATTGTTAGTGGAGCTTTTATTAGGTGGTATGTTCTGTTTAATTAGTGAACTATTCTTCTTTTGGCTTCTTATCTTCCATTGGATTAAGCTGAACAATATTTTAATCCATACCATTTATATCTTTTTTCAGTCAAATATGGTACTACATTTGGAACAACATACAAACACAAATATATTAGTATAGGCAAGACTGCTATTAAAAGATCCTTGTTGGTTGGTTACAGGACTAAAGAATGGATGACCCTGTGGCCTTCTTGTGAGTATAAGCTTATATATCTTTGGAATTGCCTACCTCATTACATCAACTACCAGCATAAGTTGCGTTATTGACTCTACCCCTAGAATCTCACTATAGCAATATTGCTAATGTTAATTTAGTCTGCTATTTGTATTTGTGGCTGCAGAGCAATCCTAATTTCAATTTGTTACCACAACGAAGGGAATGAAGTAGCATGTGAATTTGTAGATGCATATTATATGCTGCTTTTTTGGGGTTATACAAATTGTTCTCCCACAGATACCCCAACTTCCATAACATTGAATGGCTTTCAGTTGCTGCAATCATGTCATTGCTTATTCTTTCATAGGAATGGGGCTTTCCATTGTGCAAATCATAGGTATGCTGATTAATGGTGTCGTTCCTCAGGCACACCATTACTAGCTTATGCATGGACAATTGCTAGAAAGCATATATGAGACCAATTAGTAGTTTAACCCAATACATGTATATAATTTTCTGATAATAAATTCCTCAGAAAAAGGACATGCTGAGGGTAGCATTGAAGAAATCAGTACCTCCAGTGGAACTGAAAAGTTATGGCAAGTTGCTCAAGCTCTTGGTTACATATCATATTCCTATCCATTCTCAATAATTCTTATGTAAATACAGGTATCTCTACCCTGTGATCTCATGTAACTTTGCCATAACCCTGAGGTTAAAAAAAACTGACAATCATAAAGACTGATATAACTTGCTGCGATTGTTGAAGGATACTTTGAAGTCGCCCCTACCTCCTGAAAACCAAACCATGAAAAAGGCCTCTGTAATATCAGTTGCTATCACAGCATTCTTCTACCTCGGTTGTGGATGTGCTAGATATGCAGCCTTTGGTAATGATACACCAGGAAACCTTTTAACAGGATTCGGATCCTCTTAGTATTATTGGCTCGTAGACTTTGCTAATGCATGTATAGTAGTTCACCTAGTTGGTGCATATCAGGTACATAAATATAATACAAAGATATCAAACATTAAATTTTATATGGTGCTGTCTTTGTATGTCTCTTCTATTTCCATGTTCTCTATCACATGTCTTGGAATAAATTGTTATGAATCATCATAGCCTGCTGCACATTTTGCAAGTTCTGCCTAAAGGGCAATGTTTCTGCTGTCTAATTTATCTGCTATCATAGAATGCGTGTACATTTAACTCTGTATCTTGTATCTTGTTTTGTTCCAGGTGTATAGCCAGCCACTTTTTGCGAATGTTGAGCATTGGTTCCGTTTTAGATTCCCAGATAGTGAATTTGTGAATCACACATATTTCTTGAAACTCCCGTTGCTGCCAGCTTTTGAACTGAATTTTCTGAGGTTGTCTTTCCGAACTGCTTATGTTGCATCAACCACTGCGATTGCACTGACCTTCCCCTACTTCAATCAGATTTTGGGAGTTCTAGGCAGCATAATCTTTAACCATATATTTTCCAGCGAAGTCTGTCCAATACTGAAGCATGGACGACTAAGTGGGTCATGCTTAGGACTTTCAGCATTGTTGGCTTTGTGTTCGGGTTGTTCACTCTCACTGGATCCATTCAAGGAATAGTAACTGAAAAATTAAGCTGACAACAAGCTTTAAGACATCTCCAGGAATTGGAGCCGAGGAAAGTGTTATGCCTGGAGCATTGATGAATGCATGCTTTTACTGTTCAGGCATATATAAACACGTTTGATATTAATTTTGAGAAATAATAGTTTCTGTTAAGCCGTCTCAGGGAGCTGAAGATTATAAACTGTTTTGAATCCGAAAAAAGCTAATCCAAACACAGAAAGCTATAAGGCGTGATTCAATTGCAGAAGCTTAACATCATGTGCTCTTCTTGGCATGATCTTTTTGAGACACTAGGCAGTTTCATATGTGATTGGCAACAGCTCTACACAAGTTTTATTGTTTGTTATCATTAATATTTTCCTACAATATACAGAGTTTACTAAGCAATGCAGATGTGAATGAAAACTAAGAAGAAAAAGAACATTTAAAAAAAAATTCAAATAAGTCTTGTGAAGAATAGAAAGCCCCGCACGTGAAACAAGGTTGCAACGTGGAGATGAGGATCTACCCAACATAGAAACTTTGAGCAAAGCAGTCAATGTATTGATAGAGAAAGAGAGGAGTTGATCGGTCATTTTATGGGTGAGCTACCTGCCTCTTACACACGCTCAACTGCGTTGAATTCTTTAATAAAGTCATGCACCTTCTATGCCTAGTTTGGCCTTTGCCAATTACCATGTAGGCCTATATGTAACTCTAATTGGGATCCTTGTATATAAAGAACGCAGGCAAGACACTAGCAGAAAATTATTAAAGCAAACAACACAAAGAAATATTGGAAGACTGGTAGAGTTCACAAGTTGTGGAAGAAAGATAAGTCTTACACTTGGTATTTCCATATTGGCATTTCTTTCTGATAAAAGAGAATTAAAATGTTAAAAAGGACTACATAAATGGGGAGCATTCCATGCTGTGAGAAGGACAATGTGAAAAGAGGACAGTGGACACCAGAGGAAGACAACAAGCTCGCCTCCTACATTATTTCTCAACATGGAACCCACAACCAGTGGCTCATCCCCAGGAATGCTGGTTTGTGCATGACTCTCTCTATATATCTTATCTCTTACATGACTTTTGAGTTAGTTATGGTAACAACCATACTGTTTTAACAATATAGCTATACATGATTGGATGATTGTATAAAAGAATTTTTCAGTAACAGTGCATGAAATTTATATGTATACATAGACATATTATCAATGTAAACTAAAACATACTTAGACTTGATTTTTCTTGTGGTAAACTCATGAAACAGGTCTGCAGAGATGTTGAAAAAGCTGCAGGCTAAGGGGGGACTAATTACCTTCATCCTGACCTTAAACACAGCCAATTCTCAGATGCTGAGGAGCAAACCATTATGAAGTTTCACTCAGTTTTTGGTAACCGGTATATAAAATCTGAACACCCCTCTTTAATGTTATTATTTGCATTGCAGCATAAGGGTTGTTATTCTTATTTATTATTGTTTATTTCCCTTTAATGGTTACTTAAATGGATGTTTTCAGATGGTCACTCATAGCACACCAGCTTCCAGGACGCACTGACAATGATGTAAAAAATCACTGGAACACAAAGCTTAAGAAGAAACTATCAGTCATGGATATTGACCATGTCACACACAAGCCATTTTCACACCTAATGGCTGAAATTGTAACAACATTAGCACCCCTAAAGACTGCTCACCTTGCTAAAGCAGCCGCTGGCTGCCTCGAAGATGAGGTTCTCCACTTTCTTACCAAGAAGCCAAATAACTTCCAGGCCCAAAGCTACACTGCGACGCTGGGAAGTAACATTGCTAGTTACATGAACTGTAAACAAGAAGAAAAGGACAACAATGTTGAGAAGATTAAGCTTGGCCTATCAAAGGCTACACAAGAACGTGAAATGGTATCCTCAAATAAACTTTGGGAGTCTACTTCAGCTACATCTTCAAGTTTTGCAGTGCCCTGTAGTGTTTTCCCCACAATGCCGGGGTTTCAATTTGGCAATGAAGGGGATGAATCACCATTTAACCAAAGTGTATGTACCAGAAGCACATGCACTGACATGGATCAGCAGTTGCAAGGAAAAGTTGATGAAGAAAATGGAGATGATTTCGAGGCTTCAAGAGAAATTTGAAGTGGATCCAATATATTCAATTCGGACATTGTGTTGTGGGATTTACTAGCAGATGATCTAATTAACCCCTTGGTATAAGAAAAATTAAGGAAGGCAAGAAGTTCGACTTCTTGGATAAATAAAGAATAAACATCTTGTGAAGATGATCAGTGATACACTGAAAATAAGAGCTCTCTCTACTGATTATAGATACACCAAAATGAAAAGCATAGCCAATAGTTTTCAGAACTCTACCGACAATATCTTACATGGAATACTAGATCAAGCAAAATATGATGATCAATTGATGAAGAGGATATGCCGGCCAGAATTCGAGAGCATGTTAAGAAAATGAAGAAAAAAAATTTCATCAAGGGAAAAAGAGAAGCAAAACAAAACCAATGATAACATTTTCTAAATTGCGATGTGCACTATGTTTAGGTTCTTTAGAAAGTTAACTCTAGTTGCTCTTCATTAAATAACTCTTACTGAACATTCCATGCATCTGAAACTACGCAACTGCATTTTAAGCTGTAGATTTCACAAGTGTAACATGCTTAGGCCATACAAACCGAAAGAAAGTATAGTCAATGTTTCTAGCTTTCGTAAAAAGACAAGTTGCTCATAGCTTTAGTATAAGTGACCCTTCAATTCAATATTTTGGACACCAGCAGACAGCAGTAAGTGAAAGTAAATCTCTAAGCAAAAAGGTGACAAAAACTAACAGCATAGATGTGGTTACCCATATTCACATAATTAAGAAACAAGAGTAACTAGAATTCCCAAAGAAATTGGCAGTGGCTACATGAATCCTTGTTCACCATCTATATGTTGCATGGATACGGTTAAGAGTACCATGGGTATTTAAGCTTCCTTCACATTGGATTTACTTGCTCTTTATAATACAATTTGACAATTTTCCTGAGGGGGAATACTGAGAACATTCATTGGTTAATTAATGAGAAAAAGAAAGAATTTTTTTATGTAATGTAATACTGACCAGGAAAGATATGTTTGCAAAAAGTTTTTAAAAAATTATATAGCAATATTTATACGTATTCCTCAAAAACAATTAAATCAAATCAAATCAAATTTTTTTTAAAAAAAAAAGTAGAATATGGAAAGACAAGATGGAAATAATTTATTCTTTATGTATTTTAATCACATATACAAAAGTGTTTCTTGCGATTAGTAATATTTGTGAAAGTATCTGAGATTGCATAGAGGAGTTGGATTGAGCCAATATGCGATCAAACTTGTATTTATACATCTAGATTAACAAAAGCTAATTAGCAACTAATTGCAGTGTTACTCATTAGTTAAAAGTTGTGACAACTCTTTAACAAACTCCTAACGAACTTTGATTGGATGCTGCTTCTGTTCTTCAATAGGATGTGAACGGTGAGAGTAGCAGGCCCAATTGTGCTAATTGGGCCAGAACTGGACTTGGGTAACATTCCGCGCAAGCTGCCATTTGGATATCTAGTGAGCCCGGCTTGGATATCCTTCTCGCCCAAGAAAAGTTCATCTTTACTGACCAATGAGTAGACACAATTAAAAGTGTATTTGGTTTGGTTTATTTTGCAAAAAAATTAATTAAAAATTTTATTTTTATAGAAATTATTTATTTTCATTTTTATTTAAAGATTACAAAATTGTTTTTTAACTTAAATAAAAGCTTAGATGAATAACTTTTATAAAGGATAATTTTTTTAGTAGCTAAAAATTATTTTTTACAAAAAAACAAAAAAAGAAACCAACACATCAGCTAACAACAGTAGGTGAGATCGTAAATAAGGCGCTGTTGTTAATATATTTTACTATTAATGGAACATGAGCTGGAAAGGTAAATGAAAAAAGAACACTAGGGAGAAAAGAAAGAGCTGTCCAGAAATGGGTGGGGAATTTATTTCACTTGAAATATTATATTAATTCATCTATTATTTATTATTAAAAAAATTAAAAACTAAATTTATTATTTTTAATAATAAATAATTGATAAGTCCACCCAACATCCTAAATAAAATAATTTCAACTAACATTTCCTGCTATCAAAAGCCATGCAACCCGTGAGTTTAACTTTTCACGTCTCTAATCTATTATTTTAATCTTTTTTTGGGGGATACGTTTTAATCTATTATTTTAATTAAAATTAATGTTAAGTTGGCGATTATTCTAATAAGTGAGGGATGAATGGCCGACAATAAAGTGGGTATTATTTAAAATTCAAATCGCAACGTGAATGTAACCTTTTTTTTTTTTTTATCTTAATGGAATTATTGATATCCAGATTATATTATTAGTAATCTGATTTGATTAAGATCTTTGAAGAAGGTTGGAGCCTCCCAATAAAATTTTTTTCTATTTTCAGAACTCAAACTTAAAATCTCTAGTTAAAAAATTGAAATACCTACCACTTTAACCAACCTTATATGTTATTGATGCATGAATGTAACTTAGTGGATGATAGTTAATCGAAATAATGTTTTACAAGATTTACAAAATTTCTGGTGATAGAAATTTTTTCAAAGAAGCATTAAACAATTTTAAATATTGATATATTCTCCTAATAATTAATCTAAATATCATTCTAATTTAAAATCTCACTTATAATAGCACAATAATTTACACAATATCGAATAATTATTTAATATATATGAGTAAAATTTTAAATTAAAATAATTTTTAGACACACTAATTAAGATAATTTAATATTTCTTGAAAAAATTTACAAATAAGTAATATGTGACCGAACTTCTCTTGAAATTATCTCTGAAACATTGGTGGAAGATGAGTTGAAATTTACACTATATATAAAAGGATTTCCCTAAATAATTATCTTTTGCTCTCTCTTCATTATATTAAAATCTTTTTTCAACTCCATAAATATACATATTATAATATATATCTTTCCCATTTATAATAATCATCAATTTAAATATTTTTATATAAATTAAGAAATCTAAAATTAATATATAATTATGATATAGATTTATTAAAATACCTTTATTAAATTTTATTGTATGGTAAAAAATATGACTTTATTATGTAGTAAAAAGTAGTTACCTTTTTCTACCAATCAAGATGAGGCGTAAAATTTAAAAAAAAAAATCAACATAAATATTGTATTAATATGTGAAAATAATAATTATTGTGAAAAAAAAAATATCCAAATTGACAATTATTATAAATGGAATGAAGTATAAAAAAGAAAAAAAAAATTGTAAAAGATAAACATATAAACAGTATTAAGAAAAGAAAGATAGAACCGTGTCCCACATCCACCTTAACCATGTTCATCCAGTTCTGATCTTCTACTTGGAACTTTCACTCTCTTAAAAATGTAACTACCATCTCTGGGGTATGGAATAAAATTTTAAAATTATTTGGTTCTAAAAATTGTTTTTTTATAATTTTTATATATTGATAGTTTAAAATATAAATTTAATTTTAATATATTATTAATATAAAATAATTTTTTATAGATATTTAATTATATATTATCACATTAGTATATACATTTTATTTAGTTATTTATTATTCTAAAAATTTTATTATCAAATATGTGATTAGATAATAATATAAATTTTTTTTACATTAATAATATATTAAAATTAATTTTTAAATATTAATATAATATATTTTATAAAATAAGTAGTATGTTATTTTTACTACTAATACATACAAAGTAATTTCTAATCATATTAGTATCTAAAAATTTAAAAAATATCATGCCTGTCAAGCTACAACGGGGGAATAAAGGAAAAGACAGTTGGACATGGGAGGAGTGAAAGAACCGCGACAATCAAAATCAAAACCCGTGAAACTAGTGAGTTTAACTTTCCATTATTTTTTTAACTAGTATATGTATATGGAAATGTCACACAATTTGAAGATTTATATTACTAATATATTAGACTAATTTAAACATATAATTCTTATTTATATTTGTTTTATATAAATTAAGTTTTGAATAAAATTATATATATTTCAAATAATAAGAATATTATAATTATAATTATATAAAGTAGATAAATTGAGTAAATAGTATTTTTTTTATAAATTATAAAGTTATATGAATCTTAAAATCTAATTTGTAATAAGTTGAAATAATAAATTTGTTAGGAAAATTTAGTTCACATCATGAGTAAATTAGAAAATTAATTAATAATAATTTAAATTATTAATTAAAAAATTAAATTGATATAACTTTAAAATATGTTACAAATTTTAGAATTTAAATATATATTTTTATTATCTATATAATATATATTTAATATTATCTTAAAAAGTAATTTTTATGTTTACATCACTCATATAATACATATTTAACATAACTTATTTGAGGTGACAATATATATATATATATATATATATATATATATATATATATATATATATATACTAATTTTTTTCCATTACACAATAAAAATGTTTTTGAAGAAAGTTTTAAAATTTTGTTAAAATAATTAGATGGCCACTAAAGTCACCATACTATCTTCAATCTTAAATGACAGTAAATATTTTTTAATTTTAATACTTTAAAATTTCCATCAATTCAATCTTAAAAAAAATTAACATTGATTTAATTATAATACTTATAAATTTTGACATTAATTTCATATTTTTATTAAATAATCATTAATTTCTCATTTTTAACATTAAATGTGGCTTTTTCAACTTTATTTTTTGCCAATCTAAATATTGAGAGAATGATCGATTGAGATTTATCGATAGCAATAAATAAGAATTTAGATGATAAAATTTTAAATTATAGTTTATTTATTTTTTAATATTTTTATTTGTAAGTTATTGAGACAAAAATTATCTCTATTTATCAATAAAAATGATAAATAAGTAATACAATAGTATACTAACATATTAAATAAGATGGATCGAAATAGAAGTTATCTATGATTTGAAAAAAAGGATAAAAATTAATATTAAAATTTTAAATATAAAAAATTAAATTGATATAAATTTTTTTTTTTCAAAATCAACTGGTATCAAAATTAAAATTTTTTAAAAAATATATATTTACCTTAAATGATAATCATTTTAAATAAATTATTATATTTTAATAAATAAAAAGTGCTTTCCAACAGTCCTCCAAATAATTAATGGTTGATTGCAATTTCAAAACGATAAGAAAGATAGAGAGGAAAGTAAAGTTACCCAACCGCGCGTCTCAACCTCTTCGACTTTTTCGTTTACGCTTCTTTTTATGCAAGACCCACCCTTCGGTCAACTTTGAAATCACTTTCATCTCTCTCTCTCAATATTTTTAAATAGACTTGAAGCACGTGCTCGACGAGTTTTGAAGTTCTATCACCTGCTTGGAAGTTTCACTCTCTTAAAAATTTAACTACCATCTCTGAGGTATGGAATAAAATTTTAAAATTATTTGGTTCTAAAAATTGTTTTTTATAATTTTTATATATTGATAGTTTAAAATATAAATTTAACTTTAATATATTATTAATATAAAATAATTTTATTTATTTATTTATTATTTTAAAAATTTTATTAATAAAAATGAATTTAATTTAAATATACTGACAGTGTAAAATAGTTTTACACTGTCTGCTAATAAAAATAGTGAAAAGTGCCAATTCACATAAATAACTACTCATTATAATAAGGGATCCACCATGATTTCTTATTTTCATTTATTTTTATTGGTTGACAGTATAAACTAATTTTATACTGTTAGTACATACCAATTAAATTCAATAAAAATATATAATTAAATAATAATATAAAATTTTTTATACTAATAATATATTAAAATTAATTTTTAAAATATTAATATAATATATTTTATAAAATAAATAATACATTATTTTTTCTACTAATACATACAAAGTAATTTCTAATCATATTGGTATCTAAAAATTTAACAAACACCATGCCTGTCTAGCTACTACTGGGGGAATAAAGGGAAAGACAGTTGAACATGGGAGGAGTGAAAGAACCGCTGACAATCAAAATCAAAACTCGTGAGTTTAACTTTCCATTATTTTTTTAACTAGTATATGTATATGGAAATGTCACACAATTTGAAGATTTATATTACTAATATATTAGACTAATTTAAACATATAATTCTTATTTATATTTGTTTTATATAAATTAAGTTTTGAATAAAATTATATATATTTCAAATAATAAGAATACTATAATTATAATTATATAAAGTAGATAAATTGAGTAAATAGTATTTTTTTATAAATTATAAATTTATATGAATCTTAAAATCTAATTTGTAATAAGTTAAAATAATAAATTTGTCAGGAAAATTTAGTTCATATCATAAGTAAATTAGAAAAATTAATTAATAATAATTTAAATTATTAATTAAAAAATTAAAACAGGTGTGATGGATTGATACTGATTTTTTCCCCTTACATAATAAAAAAGTTTTTGAAGAAAGTTTTAAAATTTTGTTAACATAATTAGATGGCCACTGAAGTCACCGTACTATCTTCAATCTTAAATGACAGTAAATATTTTTTAATTTTAATACTTTAAAGTTTACAACTGTTCAATTTTAAAAAAAAATTAACATTGATTTAATTAAAATACTTATAAATTTTGACATTAATTTCATATTTTTATTAAATAATCATTAATTTCTCATTTTTAATATTATATGTGGCTTTTCAACTTTATTTTTTGCCAATCTAAATATTGAGAGAATGATGGATTAAGATTTATCGATATTAATATGTAAGAATTTAGATGATAAAATTTTAATTTGTAGTTTATTTATTTTTTAATATTTTTATTTGTAAGTTATTGAGGCAAAAATTATCTATATTTATCAATAAAAATGATAAATAAGTAATACAATAGTATATTAACATATCAAATAAGATGGATCAAAATAGAAGTTATCTATGATTTGAAAAAGGGATAAAATTAATATTAAAATTTTAAATATAAAAGTTAAATTTATATAAATTTCTTTTTTTCAAAATCAACTGATATCAAAATTAAAATTTTATAAAAATATATATTTACCTTAAATGATAATCATTTTAAACAAATTATTATATTTTAATAAATAAAAAGTGCTTTTCAACTGTTCTCCAAATAATTAATGGTTGATTGCAATTTCAAAATGATAAGAAAGAGCGAAAGGAAAAGTAAAGTTACCTACCGCGCTTCTGAATCCTGCGATTTTGTGTATGTTTGGATTGCAGTTTATATTTATTAGTAGACTTTCTAAAAGGAGGAAAATAATTTTGTAAAGTAAATAATAATATTTAATTTAATTTTAAAAAAAATTTAGAAGATTTTTTTTAAAAAAAAATTTTAGAATAAATATTTTTAAAATTATTTTTTATTTTAAAAAAATCTTTTAAAATTTTTTATTATTATTTTTATATTAATAATTAAAAATTATTTTATTTTATTTTATTTACATAAAACTTATTTTTTTAAATTTATTTTTAATATATTTAAATTAAATAAAAATTATTTTTTTAAAAATAATTTCTCTAAAATAATTTCGTTTTAACCCTTCTTTTTCTGCAAGACTCGCCCTTCCGTCAACTTCGAAATAATTACGCCTTCGCTTTCATCTCTCTTTCTCTCAAATTTTTTAAATAGACTTTAAGCACTATGGTCGACAGTGTGGACCTGGCTGCTTTGCAATATTAATATTTTATATATCATCAAACCAGGATTCATCATTACTCCCGTACAACTCCTCAATCATCCATTTCACTTCTTCTTGTTCTTCTCTTCTTGTATCTCCAGTTTGGTGAGATTGAGATGGCACAAGTTTCTGTGGACAATTTGATTGTGAAGCTGATGCGATTACTGGCTGACGAAGTAACGGTCCTTAAAGATGTTCGCCACAAAGTCGAAGCTGTCAGAGCTGAACTGTCACTGATACAAGTATACCTAAAGGATTATTTTATATTTTTATTTAAATTTGGTTTAATTATTTTTTATTTGTTTATTGTTATAATTTATAAATTTATTATATTATTTTAACTTTAAGTAAAATATGTTAATTAGTAATATCTAATTATAATAGCTTAATTTAATAAATTTTCTATAAGAATATTTTAGAATTATATATGCACGTTAACTGTGCTTCCACGGTTTCAACTTTATTTATGCACTATTTACTATTATATATGCATCTCCATCAACTGTAGACTTAATTTATGCACTATTCATTTATATAGTATATAAATCGATTTGTGGTAGATTGAATTATATATTATTTATCAAATAATTTGTGTCATATCAATTTTGATGTTTTTATGAAAAATTTAATTTGATGTAGCACAAATCAATTTATGAATAATTTAATAAATTAAGATATTTTAAAAAATATTAAAATAATATATTTAGATAAATAATTTTTTTATTTTATATATGTAAAAAGTCCTCTTTTTACATGTACATATTACATGAAAAAATAATTTAAAAATACACAATGCAATCAGTAATTCATTGGAGGATATAAGTGGAAAAATAATTGTTGATGAACAGTAAATTCAACAAATTGAATGCAAAAGTAGCTCTTTCTTGCTTTTGCTTGAACGGAGGTTGAAAGGCGATCAATTTTAACAACTAAAAATCAAGGGCTTCATTGCGGTGCCCCCTTTTTTTTGGGGTACCAGTATTGTAAGATTCAAAACTCTCTTTTTATCGATAGAAGTGATTTGTGGGTTTTATTTTAGGGTTATACTTTGGTACAAATTAAACAAATTTTGTACTGGTGCAAACCCAACAAAAAGAAGAAATGTGGCAAGGTCTATGATACGCTTTAGTTTTTGATGTTCTATAGTAGAGTCTCTTTGTCCTCCTCTGCAACGCTTGAAATCATTCACGGTTCTGTCAACAACGAAGAGGACTTTCGTTTTTTTCTATTCAATTTTCTCTTGCTTTTCGCTTCTAACCAAGTTTGAATGCTTGGTGGTGGAAATAGAGAGAGACCAACATGGATGGCGGCGGTGGGAATCCTCCATGTGGCGGTGGTTCTTCCATGGAGAGCCTTTTCAACGATGGTTTCAGCCTTGGTCCGATGACCCATGTCTCTCTAGCTTCTTTGCAGATGGCGGCGACAATTGCAAGTCATTCTCTCAACTCCTCGCCGGCACCATGACTTCTCCGGCAATAAAGTCCACCGGTTTGATTGATTCACTTCTGCCTTCTTTTCACCTTCTTAGGTAAAAGCCTATGTTACTTTGGTTCTTTATTTGCATACATTTCCATTAATGAAATGATTTCAAGTGACGCAGTGAAAGAGAAAGTGGGTGCAATTGTAAAATTGAAAAAAAAGTAGAAAAATGTTATAATTTTAATAAATTATTTGTTTTATCGGTCTTGTAGGTTATCAATTTTTTTATTATTAATTAAATATTATAAATAAACTAATTATTATATGACCTATGTAAAAGGTACTGATACCCATTTAAAATTGAGGGTATCGAAGGAAGAACAAAAAAATCAAACATAATTTTTTCCTTTAAAATTGTGTTTGACCAAGTTTGAACGTGATTTTCGGCATGTAAAACACCAACCCAACACACATGTTGTGTCTGTAAAAAGTATTCTTATCGGTACAAGAATAAGATTATACAATAATTTTATTTATTACTAAATATATTTTTTTAAATAATTAAAAATATTTTTAAGAAAAATATTTTTAAAATTATTTTTTATTTTGAGAAAAATATTTTTTAAAAAATTTTTATTATTATTCTTATATTAAAATTTAAAATAATTTTATTTTATTATATTTAAATAAAAATTATCTTTTAAAATTTATTTTTAATATACTTAAATTAAATATAAATTAATTTTTTTAAAAAATAATTCTTCTACGAATTAAATCAAATTTAACCTTCATGGATGATAGCTATAATTCAAAATAATTTATATTATTAAAATATAAAAATTAAACTCAATAACTTATCGAGTAAAAAAAATTTATTTTCTAGGGGCATGTAAGAATCTCTCGAGTGAAGAAGCCACCCACTGTCAAAGCCCGTGAAACCCGCCAGTGCCTGTCACCCTAACGAGGGCCCGTGAATCTCTCGTTTATTATTTTAACAAAAATAAAAATAAAAATTAAGTGGTAATCACTCTAACCGATGCATGAATGGGCCTACAACAAATTGGGTATCGTTAAAAATTCAAATTGCTGCGTGAACGCAACTTAATGGATGATAGCTCATAATTCAAGATAATTTATGTTTGAAATATATATAAAGCTTAATTGTTATATATGGACAATGTTTAAAGTTTTATATAGTTATGTAATTGAATATTTATATTTGTAATTAGATTGAACAAATTTATTGAGCCTAGAACTTGGTTCAAAGGAGTTTAGCAAGAACATTAAATAAAACTTTCTCGAGACGAGTTCAAACTGACTTAACACATAAAAATAGATAACTCATTACAAATAGTTATTGAACTTTAAAGAATTTCACAAAAATAGGAGACATTGAATCGTCGAGGAATAGAGGGAGTATGAATTCAAATTTGAATATAAGAGGGGATTTAGGAAGAGTCAAAGATAACTAACTGACCTTTTTTATTCACATTCGAGTACACAGAGAGCTTAAGACTTTTAAAATAATAGACAGTTGAATTAGATATTTTTATTGATGTGATAATATATAATTGAATATATATATATATATCAAACAATAATTTCTTGTTTGCCAAGTCTTATTTATTAATGTCAATTTTTTCCCTACATAATAAAAATGTTTTTATAGATGGTAAAAAAATGTTTTTATAGAAAATTTTTAAATTTTGTTAAAAATAAAAAAAAATAATTAAATAGCCACTAAAGTCATCCACTATCTTCAATATTAGACTATGGCTACCATAAATAAATACATTATTCTTCATGTATTTAATTATTTGTTCCAAGAATATCTCCTACTCTATTAGAGAGACTAGTTCTATTCATATTAGATCACGCTTTTCCTATTAATTGAAATTCTCTCTAGAAATTAAATCCAAATTCTCTCTAAAATTGGAGTATGTCTTTACTATTATGCCAACTATCTTGTTGGTTTATTTATTTAATTTTAAATTTAATAAAAAGTATTCCATCCAATTCAAATTATTTATCATCTTGAGTAAAAATTTTGGTTCATTTTATCTATAACTCAGATTTTAATAAAATATTTGTTATAAATTTTTTTAATTTTACTGTTCATACACTTTTAAATACAACAGATAATATAATAAATTAATTATTTAATAAACATATTTTAATAAATGTAATTATAATCAACTCTTAATTTTAAATTTTCTAATTAATCTATAAGGGTTAAATTAACATATAATTTGATCCGAAAAAATTACATTTCAACTGGCTCTTAAAAAAATAATAGTTGTTGCAATTTCAAAATGTGCAAGAAAGAGAAAGGAATCTCGTGTTCCCAACGGCGTTTTTAAACTTCTTCCATTTTTCCAATTACGGTTTTTTCTTTTATCTTTTCAAGACCGTCCGTCCCTCCTGTCAATTTTTTATTTTCATCTACTTGGAAGTATTAAGGTCGATGGGCTGCTCTGCAATATTAAGATTCATCATTGTCCCCCACAACTTCTCATTCATTTCTCCTCTTCTTGTCTCTTACCCCAATTTCGTGAGATCGAGATGGCACAAGTTGCTGTGGACAATTTGATTGTGAATCTGATGCGATTATTGAATGATGAGGCAACGATCCTGAGAGGCGTGCGCGTCAAAGTTGAAGCTGTCAGAGCTGAGCTGTCTCTGATACAAGCATACCTAAAGGATGCAGACGCGAAGGCAGAGATGGCAGACACCAGCAGCCACGCCGTGAAAGAGTGGGTGAAGCAATTGAGAGAAGCTGCTTTCCGCATCGAAGATGCCGTGGACATGTACATGTTCAAAGTGGCGCCGAAGCGACCTCGAAGGCAAAGGTTTGTTAGTTAGTTAGTTAGTTAGTTACAGTTTGTTGAGTTTGTTACCAAGTTATTGATTGACTCGATCGAGTAGTTAGTTAGTTGTAAATTAGTTTGATAATTAGTTAACCTTTTTCTCCTAATATATATAAGGCACTGGGTTGTTGGCGTCCTCTGCAAGACTGGCTTCGTCATGAGGACCATATGCCCTCGCCACAAGATCACATCCGACATCGTTAACATCACAGCCTCCATACGGAGGCTCAAGGAAGAGAAAGAAACTTTTGGGCTCAGCCCATCAGTAGAAAATGATGTTGCGAATATGCCTACACGTACACGTACACATACACATCACGACCTTCGAATGGGTGCACATTTTGTGAAGGATGATGAACTTGTGGGCATTGAGGAAACCAAGAATTTACTCACCCATTGGCTGCTCAATGGAGAAAGCAGGCGCACTGTCATCTCCGTGGTGGGCGAAGGAGGACTCGGTAATGTCTTATCATCTTTCTTTTTTATTTATAGTTGAATTTTAAAAGTGTTACAAAATTATTTTAGTTTTGTCATATAAGTAATATTATTGTACATAATAAACAGACACTTTTTATAAATTTTATAGAGAGAAATACAAAAAAATTTAACCTAATAATCATTATATGTCTCTTTCTGTTTTTATAGTATCTATAAAAAATGTTTATTTTTAACATACAAGTAATATCATATTAATTGATGTTATCTCTATCTCTCAAGTCCACACATCTAAATCCCAACAAAAATATTTTGACCTAACAAATTTTTAAGAATCATGATATTCTTTATCTCACTTGCATCCACAGATCTTCATCCTCTCATCTTCTCTATATTTTGTTACTTCAATACTATTATTAATATTTTTTTTAAAAATATTCTTTTAATAATTCATGATTTGTGATTATGTAATTTTTCTTTAGTTTGTGAAAAAATTTTTATAGTAATTTTATATAAAAATGTATTGTTATATTATCCGATAATTGATTTAATTTTAAAATGTTTAATATTGAATATATTTTTTATTTTATGTGACCACTAAATATTACAAGTATTTATAAATAATTTATTTATTATAATTATTTACATATAAATATTAAATTACTTTCTAAAATTTTTATAATATAATAATATAGTGGTAAATATGTTAGATAAAAAATAGAAATATGTATTTTGATCCTTAGAACATGTATGTGATATTAACTTAGTCTCTAAAACTTTTGGCATCAAATGAGTTTCCAAAAGTTAAAATATGATATTATTTTAGTTTTTAAAAATATATGTAATATCTATTTGATCTCTCCTTTTTGATAAAATATGTGTTTTTAAGGATTTATCTGATTTTATATAAGTTTTGAAAAAATTAAAATGATATTATATTTTAATTTTTGAGAACCTATTTAATATCAAACAATTTTTAGGAATTAATGTAATATTATATTTTAACTTTTAAATACCTATTTAATATAAAAAATTTTCGAGGACTAAAATGCATTTTTACTCTAAAATAACAGATCAAATGAACAAATAAATTGTAATATACAATAGAGGCCCAATATTTTATCATCTCTTGTGTTTACATAATTTAGTTTAGTATTAAATAAATATATTATATTAGCATTTGCGGCATCAATCAATGTCCAAATTTTTGTTATAGTTTTTGTTTTCATTTTTATTGTTAAAAATTAAGGTAACATAATACACTAAATTAGTTATTTATTTAATAATTTTATACTATTAGATTAAAAGCTCTTATACTAACATTTGATGATAAATTTTCACATTATTTAAGGTGTTTAGACAATATATGAGATATCAAACTCATTAAATAAAGTGACAAAAAATACTCTCTATTTGAAAATAATTATCCATGTTTAAAATTTTATTTTTCCATAAATACCTGCCTATTTAAGAAAATTAGACAATATTAATTATTTTTTTCTAATTATACCCCAATTAAATGGAGAAGATAGAATCAATAAAACGAGATAGAGGAAGAGAGCTGGTTAAGTAGTAAGGATAATTTTTTAAAATACAACTAAATTTCGCTAACGTTAAGATTTTTCTAATCATTTTCTTAATTTATGTATATATTTAAAACTCGATATTTATTTCCAACCAAACGGAGGTAGTACATTGGTAGTAAATATTAATTAAACTTTAAAATTATTATCAACAATAATTTAGTTAAAATTTATTATGACAACAATAATTACTTAACTTATTTTCATTTCATAAACATATTTATAGAATATAGTAAAAAAGTATATAAATATTATTATGGTTAAAGAAATTTATGTGTAGTAAAAACACTTAATTTAATTTACAAAATATCTTTAATAGTAAGAGAATCAATTCGTTACACAATTTTTTTCTTGTTTTTATGGGAAAATATAAATTTGATATGTTTTATGATAAAAATGAGCCAAAAACGAAAAGTTTTTCATATAATAAAATATCACAGAACTAAAAATAATAAAATATTGAAAGAAGATTCTTGAAAAAAAAAATTAATAATGTTGAGTTTAATTTGAATAAACCTAGAAGTAACAATGGATTGTTAGTTTAATTACGGGAAAGATAGCATTTTACAAAATTGAACAAAAAATAGTAAAGTGAGAATGACAATAAACAATAAGAAGGCAATAGCCACTAAGTTTTCCTTCTCTAAACTTCTATTAAAATATGGCAATGATTCTTTGCCACTTGGCAGCCATAGAAGCTGATTTTTTCCCTCCAAAAATTGCATTAGCAATTTGATAAATAGTTGAGCTCATAATGTGCATCTAGTGGATATTGGAATATAATTATCGGCATGGGTGGACGTAGTTTTAATCATCTTTTTGAACTCATCAATAATTATGCATGTGCGTAGTATTAATTTTTTTTTAGTGGCTATATAATACATGCATGTGTAGTGCAGGAATTCTCAGAGATTGTTTGCTGTGTATTAGGATGAAAAGTATATGGAAAGACTAAAATATATATAGAAGAGTATTATATATTTGTCATTTTTTTATATTCTCATAAAATAAAGAATATTTGTCAAAAAAATATTGAACCAAATAATAAGATATAAAATATTTTATAATAATTTTAATTTAAAATATAAAATATTTATTTTATAATATTTATTTATGATTTACTTTTACGTAATTATTAATAGTAATTATTAATAGCAACAAGACTTGCCCTCGTCCATCAGACGGATAAAATCTAATAATCGTCAGTATATAAAAAAAAAAAAAAAGAGCAAGTCTGGTTAATATAAAAAACAAAATAGCTGAATATTACTTACTTTAACTAAGCAGTGTTTTTTATTCAACTGGTCTGTGTTTTCTGTTAAATGATTCTACAATAAAATGATCTGAAAATCTATGTCATACTGTGATATTGTCTGTAAAAATTGAAAAGAAAATATTTAACATTGGCATTCCACGTAACTTCCTCGGAAAAGATGATCGCAAAAATATATGCGCAATAAACTTAACACAGAAATGTCTGCTCCTAATCTCCTATGCGAGGATATGATTGCACATTGTCGATAATAAATATCATCACTGAAGTTATTATACCACTTTTTGCTGTTATAAGATAATTAAATTTTGAGACTTATAAACTAACATATAGTTTGATAGAGTGGTAAATATTCTTTCTCCGTAATTAGTTGCATTGGATTCAAGTCTTAGATATAGAATAGTTGGTATTAGAAGAGTCATATCTCTTATAAGATCTCAAATATTCAAAAGAAATTGTATTTGGTAAAAAAACACTTGTGAAAAATTTTAAAAAAGAAAATTAGACTTATATGCAGTAGGAGGAAATAATTTTTCTTTTTTCGTCCTAGTTATATACTGCCAACTCATTGTTTTGTTTTAATCAATTGAAACATACAGGCCCGCGTAAATTTGAATTGACATCATATGAATTAACAATGTTATGCACAAAACCACATCAAAAAAAATTACACAGAAAAAAATATCATTATTTTAATAGAAGGATACTTGGTAAACAAAATAAAATAGTTATCTATTTAAGTTAATAATTATATCACATTATTTTAATAAAAAAATTTAATTTAAATATATTGACAGTCAATAGAAATAGTAATAAGTGTTAACTCATATAAATAATCACCTGTTATAATGAGGAATCTATTATGATTTCTTATTTTTTATTATTTTTATTAATTGATAATATAAAATTATTTTATATTATCAATGCATACCAATTAAATTCTGAAAAAAAGTTAACAAAAATTTTGGCTCTTCAATTTTTTTTTCACTTATGAATAGTGGTTGGGAAAAAGCATTTCCTTCTGGCTTATATCTATAAAGGGTTTCTTATCTATATATAACGGTTTTATGTATCATCTAACCATTTTCTTTTGTTCTCAATGTTTCTTTGAAGGCAAAACAACCATTGTGAGCAACGTATACAACAAACAGAAAGAGAATAGATCTTTTGATTGTTATGCTTGGATCACTGTGTCTCGTTCTTTCTTGGTGGAGCAGTTACTGAAGTCCATACTACAAAACCTGCATGAGAACAATGGCAACAAAAATGCTGCCAAGGAAGTTAGTGAAAAAGTAATGGACAAGGATACTCTGACACGAGAACTAAGAGACTACCTGCAAGGAAGGAGCTACATGATCGTGCTTGATGATGTCTGGGAAATAGATTTTTGGGGGAGAGTAGAATTTGCATTACCCGCCGAGAGCAATGAAAGAAGTAGGATAATCATCACTACGAGGGATAAGGGAGTAGCTGAATTTTGTCAACGTTCTGCCCCAGTTCACATCCGCGAGCTGAAACCTTTGCATTCAAATGATGCTTTGGAACTTTTCCATCGGAAGACATTTCAATTTGATCCTGAAGGTTGCCCGAAAGATTTGAATGAATTGTCTAAAATCTTTGTTACGAAGTGCGAAGGAGTACCACTTGCTATTGTGGTTATTTCTGGTCTCCTTTCAACCAAAAAGAAAGCTGTTCCTGAATGGCAAAAGGTATATGATAGCCTTCGCTCAAAATTCTCAAGCGATCCCCATCTTAAAAGTTTCTACCAAGTCTTGTCAGAAAGTTACTATGATCTTCCTTACTGTCTCAAGTTATGCCTCTTATACTTTGGCCTTTTTCCTGAGGACTACACCATCACGCGTACAAGACTCATTCGTTTGTGGGTAGCAGAGGGCTTTGTCAATGAAAATGAATTGTATGAAAATCAAACTCTAGAGGAAGCAGCAGAAGAATACTTGGCTGAGCTCATTCGTAGGAGTTTGGTTAAAGTTTCCGATGTGACCAAAGGCGAAGTTAGGAGCTGCAGGGTCCATGATTTGATGCATGACTTTATCATCAGAAAGTGTGAGGACTTGAGCTTTTGCCAAGTGGTGAAAAATCAAGAATTTAGATTTCATGAATGGACTAGACGCTTATCAATCCACAATACCAATGAAGGTGCTATTGGAAAGGATCAAGATTATGGTCAAGTGCGGTCATTTATTGGTTGTGATATTAAACAACTCTCAGAGTCTATGGTGGAATCATTGTTCTCCAATTTCAAGCTGTTGGTAACATTAGACTTTGAAGATTCGCCTCTTGATCATCTTCCTGAAGCTGTAGGGAACTTATTGAATTTAAAGTACTTGAGTTTAAAGAATACAGAGATCGAGACAATTCCCAAGTTCATTGGCAAGCTTCAAAAGCTACAGACTCTAAACCTTAAAGGTACGCAAGTGTGCGAGTTGCCCGTAGAAATTAACAGGCTTGTTAAATTGAGGCATCTTTTATCCTATGAATGGGATCTACACACAGTGCGTTATTTGATAGGCCTGAAATTGAATGAAGGAATAGGGGGTTTAGCAGATTTGCAAACTCTAATAGCGGTTGATGCAACTAATGGGGATGGTGTTATCAAAGAACTGCAGAATTTGAAGAATATGAGGCGGTTGGGCATTATAAATTTAAGCAGAGTCAATGGAAATATTGTTTGCAATGCCGTAAAGAACATGCCCCATCTTTGTTCACTAACAATCACGACAGCTGACGAGGATGACGTTCTTGAACTGCAATCGTTAGTTGATCCTCCTGCTAACCTAAAGCGTCTTTACCTAACTGGGCGTCTAGAGAGATTGCCAGAGTGGATTCTCAAGCTTAAACATCTTGTTAGGTTAGCCTTGCATAAGTCAAGACTAGCTGAAGATCCATTGCCTATTCTTAAAGGCTTGCCAGAATTGCTGGAACTCGATGTTTTCGACTTTTATGAAGGTGAAGAGCTACATTTTAAATATGGGTGGTTTGAGAAATTGAAGCTATTAGGGTTGCATGGGCTTGGTGGTTTGAAGACCTTAAAGATAGATAAAGGGGCACTACCTGACCTTGAAGAGTTGTGGCTAGGACGAAAGCCTCAAATGGAGCAGGTGCTAGATGATATTCAAAATTTGGAAGCTCTCAAGAGTCTTTACCTCAGGAATATGCCACGTCAATTTGTGTATAATATTTCTACCAGATTGAAGGAAAATACCAAGGTGCGTGTTGTCCCTTGATGGAATGGAAGGACAAAAGAATGTGTTATCCAAGAGAGCAACATTGGGATTCTCCAAGTACGGGCTCGAAGGTTCGATTGTTGGATTTGCCATGCGCGAGCTTTAAGAACGGAGAAGAACAATAGCTGAAGTGGTTTGATTCAACCTCAATCAAGAGTAGCGCAACAAAGCTCGTGATACCATACCAAAGCACCTGAAATTGCAGAGGTGAAAATATCTGGAGTTTCAGAGATGAGCTAGAATGAATAAACCTGCGTTACTATTGATCAAATTTGTATTTATACATTTCGATTGTCGAAAGCTATTTAGCTACGAACTGCAGCGTTGACTAATTGATTAGTTACAACAACTCTCAACTAACTCATATAGGAAACTAACATCCATGTTACAATAACTCTCAAGCTTGGATGTTGCTTGCTGCTGTTCTTCATTTTATTAATCTTCCTGATTGGTAACTAAAATTTCTTTGCAAATCAAAATTCTATGACGCTAAGATTTGTAATAATCGAGCCACCACGAAACAAAGGAAGGAGTTGCGAGGGAGCTATTTTCAAAATGAAAAGGAAGGTACAAGCTCCATTTATCATCATTTTCTCCCAAAAAGTATTCCAAATCGGAAGAGGCCCCAAGTGAGGCACCATATAATTGAATATCCGGATCGATTGAGTAAGGCGCCTGGAGAGCTTTGGAGAAACCAAATTGTCGAGCAACAAAAGAAGGATTGTGAAGCTCGATGTTTATGTTATTAGAATCTGGAAGGCTCGCAGGGAAGGCTTGACAGCATAAAAAGTTTGACCAGCTTTCATTCATCGGCCTGTATTGAAGGAATCACAGCAACTTGGGGGCATGTAAACCAATCAGGTCCTACAACTCGATCACAATAAGGTGAAAGATTTAAACCTCTTATGTCAGAAAAGGACACCTAATGAAGGTGCTTAAAAAAGGAGAAAAACTCATCCACTATAGGAGTATGCTTGGGCACGGCTCAACGAAGGTAACAAAGTTGAGGGCCATCAATATTTGTGGGAAGATTGGGTGAAGCTGAAGCACGAAGATAAGATTCGAAGATAATGTTGACCCACAGTTGAAAAAGCCATATAGGTCCGCTAGGGTTGATTGGGTGATTGTTCTGGAGTTTGGTTACGATCGAGCCAATTTCTTTGTAAAGTTGGGCTATTATTAGTTTGGATAAGGAAAGTTAATGCCCTTCGTGAAACATAATAGCTAAAGCATAATACCGTTGCTGCATCTGAAGACTTCGACTATAAAAGACCACAACATTCAGCCCATATGAAAGAAATGCTACATGTTCTGCGTCTGACACAAGAGTTGAAGGAGAACCCATGTTGTTATGAATAAAGGATGTATATGAGGCTTCTGAATCATCAAGATTATAAGCCTTCATGTAGTCAGGAACGAGGTCGAAATGAATGAATTTGCCCATAGGTCGAAGGCCCATCATAGCAGCTAATTCGAAAAGAGTATGGGCGATCATTCCATAGGGAAGTTGGAAGGTATTAGTCATTTTGTTCCAGAAATAAAAGAAGGGACCCAGCATTGAAGGGTTGAAGGAAATGGGGTGGCAAAAGAGTTGAATAAAGTCGAAAATGCCTAAACCCTTCCAGTGTTCACTCTTAGCTGTTTGAACCCTGTCTAACCATTGAATGAACTCGAGGGAGTTTTTAGGAAGAGACCTGAAAGGACGCTTGGACGATACAAAATGTTTAATGAAGATTTGGTCTCGGCTAGCAAAAATGGACTAGTCTTGGGCGTAAGAGAAAAAGGGAAGTACTTTCTGGGTTTCTTCGGGAGACAGCAGAGGTCCGAAGAACGCGTGAGTTTTAGAACCAAGAAGAAAGGGGAGGATTACCTGACTCTATAGAAGTTCAGTCACCTCCGGCTCTAACGCCAGGCGACGGTCGCCATCCACAATATGTTCCAGAGCAGAGGCCACAATGGTCGTCTAGAACTCTTTAGCCATGAAAAATAGAAGGGGGACAAGGAGGTTGAAAGGAAACAGAATAAGAGAAAAGGAAACTTTAGAGACAAGTAAAGGAGCAAGGTAGAAGAAGAATCAGAGAAGAAGATGAAGAGTTTAGTTTTCAAGAGAAAGAAAGGATGAGAAGTAATGACGCAAGAAGCACATTTATAGAGAGAGGAAAAGGAAGAAAGAGAGGGAAGATAAAAGTAAAATTGTTTAGAAAGGAAATTAAGATAAAGATTTGATTTTTATCTTAAAAAATAAAAACCATTCAGAACGAAGATCATGATAAGGATTCGGTTTTTATCTCAAATAAAACTCAAATCTTGGGGGGCATTTGTTAGGTGAAGAAAAGTCAAGATGTATTCGACCCAAAACATAGCAACTCGATGAGGTGAAGACAAGTGTCGACTAAAAAATGAAGATCATATTTCGACCATATCTGAATATTATCAAAATGTGAATAATGAAGAAAGCAAGAAAAAATGTGGGCTGCAAAGGAACGAACTGCAGAACGTGGAGATAATAGGCTTCAAAGAAACGGATTGTAGAACGTGGAGATAATGGGTCCCAACTTCTAGTAAGGCAACTTCTAGTGAGGCTTTAAGGTTATAAATAGCCAGATTGTGGAAAAAGATGAGGACTTTTGCACACTGAGATTCACCTCTAAACATACTCTGTCAAAATGCTCACTCTGACACTCAGGAGTATGGAGGAACTCAAGTAATTGTTCTTCGTATTGTCATTTTTTTTATTTTGGTCTTGTTTTTTTACATTACTGTTACCAATTTCTAGTTTGCCAATATATTTGTTTCTTGTTGATATTTCTGATCTAAATCTAGTCAATTTCATTAAGTTTCTGTTCTATTTATTTCTTTATTTTTTATACTTTAATTTATGAGAATTTATCAAAGGAATTGCTTCCGTTCCCTCGAATTAATATCTGCGAAGCAAACTGATAACAATCGATTTAATTTGTTTTATCGACTTAAAAATCAAGTAAACACTTATATACTAATACTCCTTGTAATGGAAAAAAAAAACGAACCATTTGCAAAAAAAAAAAAGATATGAGAATTGAAAAGGATTACTTGCCTTGATATATTTATCATATATTCATATTTGCACATTAGTAACATTATTAGGGATGCTTTCAAATCCTTGAGATACTGTAGTGGCATGTCCCTATGGGTATCTACTAGCTGGCATGACAAATGATAAATCTGGTGATGATTAATTGTAATATCAATGGACATAAAGCAAAATAATAGACGGGAAGAGAGGGGTCGGGAGTTGTATTAAAACGTTTGTATCAATAAAAATAAAAATCATGAAGCAAACGTTGTTAGGAAATGCATCATAATATAGGTATAAAGCAAAATATTTATTATCGAGAGCATTAATATTAAACTATTGTATATGTACATTGTATAAACACAATTATACTATAGACACTGCACTCATTGCATTTAGTCAATTATTCATATACAGAACACGTCAAGTTGGTGCTCTTCATCCATATTTCACCATGCAGGGGGTGAAAGACCTGCAATGTGATAAGAGATTCTCCTTTCTTCCACGTTTCATCTGGGAAGAAGTAGATTTTGATTTAAAAAATTAATAAACACTAAATCCTACTTACTATAAGGTGAAATGTGTATAATTTTTTCACATATCCATAAATCTGCAAATAATCCCATATTATTATATTTTTAAAACAAAATTCTCATATGAAGAATAAAAAACCTCAAATGAACGATGGTTGATTACAATTTCAAAAAGTAAGAGAAAGAAAGAGGAAAATGAAGATACAAGTAGTGCCAACCGTGTGTCCGACCCTCGTCGACTTTTCCACCTACACTTCTTCCCCACTCAAGGACCGTCCAGTTCCTGACCCAAAAAAAAAGGACCGTCCCTCTTGTCGCCATCCAGATTTGTTTCTTTATATCTATTTTAATTAATTTTTACAGTGAATAATAATATATAAATATTATTTTAGAATAAATAATTTACAATTTAAAAATATATATTTTTCATATAAAATATATGCATTTATTATTATTTAATTTAAAAATTAAATAAAATAAATATAAAAAATTTGATCTAAATTCTTTCCATCAGGTATACCTTCCTCTTTCTCAATTTTTTTCGGTCGACTTGGAGCATTTGAGGTCAAAGGTGTGCGCCTGGCTACTCTCCATTATTGGTATCTATCATCAAACTAGGATTCATCATTCACCTACAACTCCTCGATCATCCATTTTCATTTCTTTTTGTTACTCTCTTGTATCTCCCTCCAATTTCGCGAGGCTAAGATGGCACCAACTGCTGTGGCCAATTTGATCGGGAAGCTGATCCCATTACTGAATAACTACTAATAATAATCATTAATAATTAATATTATTTAATAATTGTTATTATTAATTAATGGCAATAATTAATACCTAATAATATTTTTATGTATTAAATAAAATAATATAAACTATTAGTTAAATTATTTATGTATTATTAATAATTTAAATAATAATAATTTTTTAAATGCTAATTTAATTACTAACAATTTTATTAGGATTAAAAAAAGGGAAAGTGGAAAGAATGAAAGAGCTGCCCAGTATCAAAACCCATGAATCGTGAGTTTAACTTCCCTCTATCCTTCATCCATTATATATTATTTTAATAAAAACTAAAATTAATATTAAGTGGCCGTGATTATCATTCTATCCAATGCACGAATGCGCCCGCAAAAAAGTGGGTGTATTCGTTTACCAAATTGTATGTGATATTTTTTTAAGGTTAGCTAAATTTAAAAAAATAGTTAAATATATTTTAAAAGTGGTTATATTCTTTTTATGTGACCATAAAATTAATTAAAATATTTTAGATATCATATAGATAAAATTTAATTATTTTTAAAATATATATAATATTATACATATAAAATTTTATATGTGATTTTATAAATAAATAAATTTTTTTGAAATATTATATAAAAAAATTTAATCACTTTAAAAACATATTTAACTATATATTTTACATTTAGTTAAATTAAAAAAATTCTGCAATACAGTATATATGATTTGATATATGAATACGTCTGGCCATCACATCCTTAAATTACTTGGTTCATCATGAACCACGACAGACGGACCAATCATTTGAAATTTTTATTGCTACGTGAGTGCAACTTAATGGGTTACAGCTCTGCTTGTGAATAATTTAATACATGAGCCTAGACCCCGTGCTTTTATCCAAAAAAAAAAAATATCTAATATATGCCTATAAAACTACATTTTGGTTTTTAAAAAATTTATCTTTTAATATTTTAATTTTCAAAAAATTAATCATATACACTTTAATTTTTCAAAAATTTAGAATTATAACATTTTAATTTTAGAGGATTTAAGTGCATGTAATTAATCTTTTGAGATTTGAAATGTTAAAATATAAATTTTTAAAAGACCAAATTATAGTTTTATTCTTTTGTTAAATATTACGAATATTATTTATTTTTTAATTTTATCTTTATACTAATTATATTATTAATAAAGTAACCAGTAAAAAGCATATCTAAGATTATAATTTTAATATAAGAATAATTTTATAAAATTAAATTACCTGTTATTATTATTAAAATACATTATTGATTTTCTTAGTATATATTTAAATTCTAAAATTATAAGTATTTTTAAAACGGAGGAAGATTTTAGATAGACTAATGGTTTAGCAGAGTTAAATAAAATTGGGACTTATTTTCACCAATATATATTTGCTAATGTAGAACAAAAAATTGGGATTTTCTGTGTCTTCGGTTAAAAAAAAAAAATCAAGAGATTTTCTCTTTTTAAAATAGCTTGTCTTTGTTGTTATATATATATATATATATATATATATATATATATATATATAGTATCCACTTCTAAATATGTAAAGTACAAGGTAGAATTTTCTAAGTGTTATATATATATGAGAATACTTTATCTATATTTTTTTTGTACTTAAATATGTTTTTTATCTTTGAAAGTATTATATTGTTTGGTTTTGGTATTTAACTTTTCTTTCGAATTTCTCTTTTTAAAAAAAAAATAATTGAGTGTAAATGATTAAATAAAATTATTTTAAAAGATTAAAATAAAAAGTGCTTTATTATTTAAAATAAAACATGTATTAAGCCCAATTTTCTTTCACATTTAAAAATTGATTCTCTATTGAAAAAAATCTATCATTTGATTTTTTTTTATTTCATTCTTATATTTAATCAGATATATACAAATACAATTAGTTACGACAAAACTAAATAACTGATTTGAAATAAATTTTGCATGTGATATTTAGGATTTAAGTTTAAAATTATTATTTTTATACAAATAGATCCTAACTGCTTCACATTATATACAAGATTGAGTATTAAAGAAAATAATTAGAGATTAAAATGATATTTTAATTTAAGAGTAGAATTATAGCTTGGTCTCTAAAAAATTTTGTTTTAATATTTTAATATTTAAAAGTACAATTGTATACACCTAATTCCCCCAAAATTAAAATGTTATAACACTAAATTTTTTGAGAATTTAAACATATATAATTGATTTTTTTAAAACTAAAATATTAAAAATGTAAATCCTTTAAGGATCGAAATATAATATAGATTTACTCTTAACATATTTTTTTCGGTATATTAACAATAATAAAATTTGAATATAAGATCTTATATCAACTATCAAAATTTTTCATTATTAAACTAATCTTAATAGTGTTATTTTTAGGTAACGTTTGGTATGGAGTAATCTATCTGGATTATCGGTAATATATTGATTAAATTACCTGGACCCACAATATTACCTTGTTTGGTTGGGTAATATTACTAACAATTCAAATTTCTAAGGTAATGTAGATTACCACCAATATGGTAATATAGATTGACCCATTAAAAGGTACTAATGTGGATTACCATCAATATGGCAGTATTTTCATTATTATTATCATTATTAATAAAAATAATTTTAATTATTATTGATTAATAATAATATTATTATTATCAATAAATAATAATAATTTATTATTATTAACAATAAATATTATTTTATTATTGTGGTTGTTATTGTTATTATTAAAAATAATATTTATTATTATTAATTAATAATAAATATTAATTATTAATTATTATAATAATAATAATAATTATTATTGTTATTAATATTATAATGATTAATTATTAATAATAATTTTAATAAAATTATTATTATGATTAAATATAAATTATATAAATAATTAATTATTATAATTATAATTAATAATTAAATTTTTTATTTTTATTAATTTTAATAATAATAATAATACTAATAAATATATATATATATATATATATATATATATATATATATATATATATATATATTTATTTATTAGTATTATTATTATTATAATACTAATTTAATATATATATTACTTAATAATCTTTTTTAACATATAATATCAATCACTATTCTATCCGATGCATGAATGGGCATGCAACTGTGACAGATAAGAAAGGCACTGCCAATAAGAAGGATGAGGTGGAAACTCATGCACAGCTGCAGCGTGACAAGGAAGAAGGGTTATCTCTGTTTGATATTCGGACTGAGAGGCCAATTGCTATTGGTTACACTGTTATACAGCGGGTCAGAGGAATATTATTGATGCTGTTTCTGTTATTTACACTTGATAAATGGTTATCATTTAAAATTATGGACGATAGCTGTAATTCTAAATAACTTATATATGAAATAATTTTTTTCACAAAATTTAATAAACTTTTCGAAGTAAAAACTTTCGCAAAGAAGCGGGACAGATTTTTTACAAATGAATGACAAGTGAGAGAACTTTTTCTAAATTTTTTTAGATACGAAGAAATTTTTCTAAAATTATTTATTTCAAAAAATAACAAAAATTGTTTTTTGCCAAGCGTTATTTATTAATGATGATGATTTTTTTCCCTACAGAATAAAAATGTTTTTATAGAAAGTTTTAAAATTTTGTTAAAAAATTAAAAAAAAAATTAAATGGCCACTAAAGTCATCCACTATCTTCAATCTTAATCGATGCCCACTATAAATAAATTCTTCTTCAGTTATTTAAATTTTAAATTCAATAAAAAAAGTGCTTTTCAACTGCCTTAGTACAGTGTTCTTCTGTCTCGGAGTCTTGGGTTGGGCTTAGCCCCGCTGCCTATTAAAAAAAAAAAATAAAGATTTAATTTAAATGTATTATTGATATAAAATTTTTTTATATAAATATATAATTATATATTATTATATTAATAAAAATATTAAAAATAATTATTTATTATTTAAATAATTATATAAATAGAAGATTTTAATTACATAAATATAAAAAAAATTATATTAAAATATAATAAAAATTTAATTGGGATGTACTGATAGTGCAAAATTTTTTTACACTGTTATCTAATTAAAACATTTCATTTATATGACTATTCAAGTAATAGGTGATTATATCAAAGACTTTTACTGATATAATAATATATAATTGGATATATGTGTAAAAAAATTTTACAATAATCATATATTTAAATTAAATTCAAAAAATAATACGTAAGCAAAAATTTATTGCAGGTGAGTTCTATGGTATCTCTGCAAATATGTGCATTTTGTGCATTTTTTGTGATGAACGGTGAGGATCGTGTCATAGATTGTGAGGTACATCAATGTACCAATCACTATGATACACTATAAAAATATCTAATTTTAAGAAAATTTAAAAATATAATTAAATACATTTTAAAAATTAATTATCATACACTGACAGTATAAAATTATATTGATAGTATAAAATAATTTTATACTGTTATAATAATCAAAAAATTTTATCAGTGTAATTTTAATTATCATACATTGACAGTGTAAAATTATACTGATAGTATAAAATAATTTTATACTGTCAGTGTAATCAAAAAATTTTATCAGTATAATTTTAATTATCATATACTGACAGTGTAAAATTATACTGGTAGTACTGTAAAATTAAACTGATAAAATTTTTTTATTACACTGATAGTGTAAAATTATTTTATACTGCCAGTATAATTTTATACTATTAGTGTATAATAATTAAAATTACACTGATAAAATTTTTTTATTATATTGACAGTGTAAAATTATTTTATATTACCAGTATAATTTTATACTGTCAGTGTATGATAATTAAAATTATATTGATAAAATTTTTTCATTATATTAACAGTATAAAATTATTTTATACTGTCAATATAATTTTATACTGTCATGATAATTAATTTTTAAAATATATTTAATTATATTTTTAAATTTTCTTAAAATTAAATATTATTATAATATATTATAAATAATTGATACATTAATATATCTCATAATCTTATCATAAGATATATCATAATCTGACCATTTATCACAAAATGTACAAAATTTACATTTTTGTACAATATACCAGAGTATGCACCTTTATTGCAATTTCAAAATGTATAAGAAATGAGAAAGAGAGCGGAAATAAAGATACAAGTGGTCCCCAGTCCAAACCACGTGTCTGAACCTCTTCGATTTTTTTAAATTTTGTACGCTTTTTGTCTTTTATATTTTGAAGACCGTCCCTTCTGTCATCAACCAACCACTTAGTCACTTACACCTTCATTTTTCTCTCTCTCTTTCTCTCAATTTTTTTAATTTATTTTCAACGACTTGAAGCACTATGGCCAACGGCGGATGCTCTGCAATTATTAATATATATCATCAATTACCTACAACTCCTTGATCATCCATTTTCATTTCTTCTTGTTATTCTCCTCTTGTATCTCCCTCCAATTTCGTGAGACTGAGATGGCAGCAACTGCTGTGGGCAATTTGATTGGGAAGCTCGTCCCATTACTGAATGACGAAGTAACGCTCCTCAGAGGGGTGCACAGCAAAGTTGAAGAAGCAAAAAAGGAGCTGTTGCGGATCCAAGCATACCTAAAGGATGCGGACGGGAAGGCAGAGATGGCAGACAGCAGCAGCCAAGCCGTGAAAGAGTGGGTGAAGCAATTGAGAGAGGCTGCTTTTCGCATCGAAGATGCCGTTGACCTCTACGTGTTTAAACTGGACGAGCTTCGTCCAAGTCCAAGGGAAGGCCACAGCCTCTGCGATGGTGTTGTTGGCGTCCTCTGCCAGATTGGTTTCTTCATAGGAAGCCTCATACCCCGCCATCAGGTCACATCTGACATTGTTAGCATCACCGCATCAATACGGAGACTCTACAAAGAAATACCAGATCTTGGACTCACATCTGCAGCAGCAAACAGTGCTACGAATATGCCTGCGTGTACACGCTATGACCCTCGAATGGGTGCACGTTATCTTACGGATGACGAACTAGTGGGCGTTGACGATACCAAGGATTTGCTCACCCGTTGGCTGCATGGTGGAAAAACCACGCGAACCGTGATCGCCGTGGTGGGCGAAGGCGGACTCGGTAATGTTTCATCATCCTCCTTTTTTGTTTATAGTTGAATTTTAAAAGTGCTACAAAATTATTTTAGTTTTAGTTTTGTAATGAGTAATATTATTTGTAAATAACAAAGAGAGAAATACACAAAATTTTGACTCTAGTCATCGGTACCAAATATTTTGCGTCCGTTTGTTTTTATAGTATCTATCGAAAATTTTTATTTTTAAGATATATAAATAAAGTGTTTATAAACTCCATACGGACCATGTTTTCAGCTAATTTTTGCTTTGATCGAGAGAAAGAAAAGAAAGACACTGCAAAAGCTAATTAAACATGTGAATTTTGCGTTGATTTCGTTTTGGTGTGAATAACAGTGAAACTCTTACATAATTGAAGTTAAATGGCTTTTTTGTTCTATGGTTAAATTAAATTTTTAGTTTCAATACTTTACATTAATTTTTTAAATTTATTTTTTTTAATTGAATCCTTATAATTATAAATATATTTTTTTTTAAAAAATAGAATAGATCCATCATCATATCCTTATTTTTAACACCATCGATCATAATAAATAATAATTAACGGTGGGATACTGGTACTTACCACCTAAACTTTTGCCTATCGAAAAAACAAATCCACACATCTAAATCCTAATAAAAACTTTTTGACCTAAGGAACATTTAAAAATCATTATATTTTTTCTCTCGCTTTCATCCACATGGCTTCATCCTTTCATCTTCTCTCTATTTTGTTACTTCAATATTAATATTAATATTAATATTATTATTATTATTTAAAAAATGTTCTTTTAATATTTCATGATTTGTGATTCTGTAATGTTTTCTTTATTTTTGTGAAAAACTTATTATAATAACTTTATATAAATGCATTATTAATTATATTATTAACTGATAATTAATTTAATTTTAAAATATTTAGTATTGATTATCCTTTATCTTGTTTGACCAGTAAATATTATAAGTATTTATAATTAATCTATTTAATATAATTACTTACATATAAATACTAAACTACTTTCTAAAATTTTTATAGTATAATAATTATCTTCATAGTATTGTTGTAATTAAATATGTTAATTAAAAAATAGAGCAAACATGTATTTTGAGACTTAAAAGATGTATGTAACATTAATTTAGTCATTAAAAATTTTTTACATTAAATAAGTTCTTAAAAATTAAGCATGACATCACTTAATTTAGTATCTTAAAAATATATGTGACATCTATTTGATCATCTTTTTTTGTTGATAAAGTATGAATCTCGAAAGAACTATTTGATATCAAATAAGTTTCAAAAGAACTAAAGTGACATTATATTTTAATTTTCAGATACCTAACTATTTGATGTTGAAAAAATTTCAAGGATAAAATTAATTGCATGTGCATTTTTCAAGTATTAAAATGTATATTTGCACCCAAAAAAAATGAAGAAGTGAACAAATAAATTGTAATATACTACACATATACCCAATATTTTATCATCTTGTGTTTGTATAATTTAATATAATATTCAATAAATATATTGTATTAGCACTTGCGATATCAATCAATATCCAAATTTTTATGACACTTTTTATTGTTAAAAACTAAGGTAATATAATACACTAAATTAGTTATTTATTTAATAATTATATACTATTAGAATAAATGTTTTTATACTAACATTTGATGATATATTTTCAGATCATTTAAGGTTTTTAGACAATATATATGAGATATCAAACTCATTAAATAAAGTGATAAAATATTATTGGATGATAGTATAATTTTTTTTATTGATAGTGAATATTAATTAAATTTTAAAATTGTTATCAATAATAATTTAATTAAAATTTATTATGATAACAATAATTACTTAATTTATTTTCATTTCATGTCATATTTATAGAATATTAAAATAAAAAAGCTTAAAACATTATTATGTCTAAAGAAACTTATGTGAAGTCAAAAACTTAATTCAATTTATAAAGTATCTTAAAGAGTAAGAGAATCAATTCGTTACACAATTTTATTCTTGCTTTTATGTGAAAATATAAATTTTATATGTTTCATAAGAAAAATGAGACAAATTTTTTTTTATACAGTAAAACATCACAGAATTACAAATAATAAAGTATTAAAGAAAGATTCTCGAAGAAAAATACTAATAATGTTTAGTTTGAATAAAACTAGAAGTAATAATAGATTATTAGTTTAATTATAAAAAATAGGCATTTTATAAAATTAAACAGAATTTAGTTAAGTGAGAATGACAATAGATATTAAGAAGAGTAATAGCCACTAAGTTTCCCTTTTCTAAAAACTTCAATATGAAAAACAAAAATAGCTGGGTATACTTACTTTAACTAAGCACTGTTTTTTATTCAATTAGCCTCTATTTTTTGTTAAATGATTTCATAATAAAATAATCTGAAAATCTATGTCATACTGTGATATTGGCAATACAACTTATTTTTTATAAAAAAAAAAAATCTGTAATATTGGCATTCCACATAACTTACGGGGAAAAGATGATCGCAGAAATATATGTGAAATAAACTTAGCACAGAAATATCTGCTTCTATTGCAAGCTATGATTGGACATTGTTGATAATAAATTATCATTGAAGTTATTATACCATTAATTTTTGCTGTCATAGGATAATTAATTTTTGAGTTTTATATGCACTACCAGGAAATAATTTTTCTTCTTCAATCTCATTTCTTTTTTTTGGTCAATTTCTTCAATTTCTTCAATCTCATTTATATGCTGCCAACTCATTGTTTTGTTTTAATCGATTAAAACATGAAGGCCCACTATAATTTGAATTACATCATATGAATTAACAATGTTACACACACACACACACACACAAAATAATAACAATAATAATAAGATAAAGGTACTTGTTAAACAAAATAAAATAATTACCTATTTAAGTTAATAATTAAATCACGTTATTTTAATGAAAAATTTAACAAAAATTTTGGCTTTGCAATTTTTTCCTTTAATGAATAGTGTTGTGGAAAAAACATTTTCTCCTAGTTTATGTCTATAAAGGGTTAGCATATCATCTAATCATTTTCTAACTTTCTTTCTTTCTTTCTTTTTTCCTTAATATTTCTATGAAGGAAAAACAACTGTTGTGAGCAACGTATACAACAAACACAAGGAGAATAGATCTTTTGATTGTTATGCTTGGATCACTGTGTCTCGTTCTTTCTTGGTGGAGCAGTTACTAAAGTCCATACTACAAAACCTATACGAGAATGAAGGCAACAAAGATGCTGCCAAGGAAGTTAGTGAAAAAGGAATGGACAAGGATACTCTGACACGAGAACTAAGAGACTACCTGCAAGGAAGGAGCTACATGATCGTGTTTGATGATGTCTGGGAAATAGACTTTTGGGGAGGAGTAGAATTTGCATTACCTGCAGATAGCAATAAAAGAAATAGGATAATAATCACTACAAGAGATAAGGGAGTAGCTGAGTTTTGTCAATGTTCTGCCCCAGTTCACATCCGCGAGTTGAAACCTTTGCCTTCAAATGACGCTTTGAAACTTTTCCGTCGAAAGACATTTCAATTTTATCTCGAAGGTTACCCTCAAGATTTGAATGAATTGTCTATAAGTTTTGTTAAGAAGTGTGAAGGAGTGCCACTTGCTATCGTGATTATTTCTGGTCTCCTTTCAACCAAAAGGAAAACTGCGCCTGAATGGCAAAAGGTGTATGATAGCCTCCGCTCAAAATTCTCAAGTGATCCCCACCTTAGAAGTTTCTACCTGGTCTTGTCAGAAAGTTACTATGATCTTCCTCACCATCTCAAGTTATGCCTCTTGTACTTTGGCCTTTTTCCTGAGGACTACTCCATCACGCCTACAAGACTCATTCGTTTGTGGGTAGCAGAGGGCTTTGTAAATGAAAATGAATTGTCTGAAAATCAAACTCTAGAGGAAGCAGCAGAAGAATACTTGGCTGAGCTCATTCGTAGGAGTTTGGTTAAAGTTTCCGATGTGACCAAAGGCGAAGTTAGGAGCTGCAGGGTCCATGATTTGATGCATGACTTTATCATCAGAAAGTGTAAGGACTTGAGCTTTTGCCAAGTCGTGAAAAATCAAGAATTTAGATTTCATGAATGGACTAGACGCTTATCAATCCACAATATCAATGAAGGTGCTATTGGAAAGGATCAAGATTATGGTCAAGTGCGGTCATTTATTGGTTGTGATATTGGACAACTCTCAGAGTCTATGGTGGAATCATTGTTCTCCAATTTCAAGCTGTTGGTGACATTAGACTTTGAAGATTCGCCTCTTGATCATCTTCCTGAAGCGATAGGGAACTTATTGAATTTAAAGTACTTGAGTTTAAAGAATACAGAGATCGAGACAATTCCCAAGTTCATTGGCAAGCTTCAAAAGCTACAGACTCTAAACCTTAAAGGTACCCAAGTGTGCGAGTTGCCCGTAGAAATTAACAGGCTTGTTAAATTGAGGCATCTTTTATCCTATGAATGGGATCTACGCACACTGCGTTATTTGATAGGCCTGAAATTGAATGAAGGAATAGGGGGTTTAGCAGATTTGCAAAGTCTAATAGCGGTTGATGCAACTAATGGGGATGGTGTTATCAAAGAACTGCAGAATTTGAAGAATATGAGGCGGTTGGGCATTATGAATTTAAGCAGAGCCAATGGAAATATTGTTTGCAATGCCGTAAAGAACATGCCCCATCTTTGCTCACTAACAATCGAGACAGCTGAGGAGGATGACGTTCTTGAGCTGCAATCGTTAGTTGATCCTCCTGCTAACCTAAAGCGTCTTTACCTAATTGGGCGTCTAGAGAGATTGCCAGAATGGATTCTCAAGCTTAAACATCTTGTTAAGTTAGTCTTGAATTGGTCAAGACTAGCTGAAGATCCATTGCCTATTCTTAAAGGCTTGCCAGAATTGCTGGAACTGGATGTTTCGGCATTTTATGAAGGTGAAGAGCTACATTTTAAATATGGGTGGTTTGAGAAATTGAAGCTATTAGGGTTGCATCGGCTTGGTGGTTTGAAGACCTTAAAGATAGATAAAGGGGCACTACCTAACCTTGAAGAGTTGTGGCTTGGGAATAACCCTCAAATGGTGCAGGTGCCAGATGATATTCAAAATTTGGAAGCTCTCAAGCGTCTTTACCTCAGGAATATGCCACGTCAATTTGTGCATAATATTTCTACCAGATTGAAGGAAAATACCAAGATGCGTGTTGTCCGATGATGGAATGGAAGGACAAAAGAATGTGTTATCCAAGAGAGCAACATTGGGATTCTCCAAGTACGGGCTCGAAGGTTCGATTGTTGGATTTGCCATGTGCGAGCTGTAAGAACGGAGAAGAACAATTGCTGAAGTGGTTTGATTCAACCTCAATCAAGAGTAGCACAACAAAGCTCGCGATACCATACCAAAGCACCTGAAATTGCAGAGGTGAAAATATCTGGAGTTACAGAGATAAGCTAGAATGAATAAACCTGCCTTATTATTGATCAAATTTGTATTTATACATTTCGATTGTCGAAAGCTATTTAGCTACGAACTACAGCGTTGACTAATTGATTAGTTACAGCAACTCTCCACTAACTCCTATAGGAAACTAACATCCATGTTACAATTACTCTCAAGCTTGGATGTTGCTTGCTGCTGTTCTTCATTAGGATGTGAATAGTGAGAAGCAGCAGGCCCACTGGTACTAATTGGGCCAGAATTGGACATCGATAACAACTACTAAGATTACATTATTTATTTTCAAGCTACAGAAACATCTCAGCATAAAACCAAAAAAAATTTAAAAAAATACAAATATAAATAAGTAAATAAATAGAAGAAACACCTCTACGTAAATTTTATTGGAAAACCACTATACACGGTATCCCTTTTTGCATTGCTCTTCAAAAAGAAAAATTCGTGTTTTGATCACCCAATAGCGTTGAAGTTTTTATATAAACTGCACTTTTTTTAGCCTTGTACTCTCAAAACACACACGTACATGAACCGGTATGAGAAACTCTTTTCTTTCCCCATGTTAGGCTAAAGTGATAAAATGAAAAACTGCAATGACCTGATAGAAAAACATGAAATTGACTGAGCCAATCTCTCCTATCCTATGATGTCTCATGTTCACAATTAACAACCGGTGAGCTAGTTATAAAAGCCACACGAGCTTGTTTTATCAAGTCTTCTGATCTGAGCATCCATCTTGGCTTGAAACTTCAATCCCTTTATCTGTATAAAATGGAATGATAAAAAATAAAAAAAATGAAGAATGAAAGTTGGTTCACTTGGTTGACTTCAGCACAAGTCACATGGGCACATGGCCCAGCCAATCATTCTTTCTTCTCCCCATACCATTCACACCAAAAACACAACAGAACCAAGAATAATTTGCCGCTTGGCATACAAATTGCCAAAAATGTTTACAGAAAACGAAGGTCCTGACCCCACTATTTTCTCTTGGATGCCAACAATCTCGGCATCATCCCCATGCAGTGGTTTCACTGAATAGCCTGACGCCTCTGTGATGCTCAACAGATATGCTGCCCCGTTGCTAACCTAAACAGTCTCCATCCTCCACTCTTTTACTGAGTGCAAATGATAAGTTGAAGAAGATTGAAAACCGTTATGATTATGGTAAGAGCCACTATCATTTGCATAGTCGTGTGCTTCAAATATCTCATGTACTTTAGATCTTCTAGCATCTTATTGCATATTTGGAGAATTCCAAGTCTCAGCAAAGTCAGAAGGTAAAGGTTCAGAACCAGATGATGGGATTGGACCAGTACCTATATCCTTTTTCTTTGCTCAACTGGTTTGAAGCCTCAGCTTTAGTTTTCTTTGCAAAACGTCCTCCACTGCCCTTAGCCCTTCTCATAGCCCTTCAGTTCTCTTTTTTCTGTTATTCCCTTCCTTTCAAGTTTCATCCTCAAAGTTTAATTTCTTTACTTTCCTGATAAACATCCGTTTATTTTTCATTTCTATCTTGTAGCCGCTATACTTTATGATCTATGCAAAATAATAACAATTAGGAGTGCATTAAGGGTGAAACTATATAGATGAAGCTCCTTCGCCATTTTCCCTTGTCATGAAAGTTTTTATACGTGTGTGTGTGTGTGGGGTGTGTGAGAATCTTATGTAAAGTTTATTGCATGTATATATGCTGCCTCTGCTCTACAGTGCTAAAGCCTTCTTTCTCTAAATACATGAACAAGCAGGGAATGGGGAATCATTGTCCTTCTTGTTTTGCTCTATAAATACATACACACCTGGCTTAAAAATTGTATTTAAGGAAAGCAGCTATGGTACTTATTTCTACAATTGGTCTCTTTCGATTCATTCAAGTTTGTATATATTCTTTTTATTCAATCATAAGAAGCAAAAAGGATAATAGATTGATTGCATATATAATATGCATGTGTTGATCGGTGATGATTGGATATATCGATTTTTCTAGCACCAAAAGAAGCTACTTGTTTCGGGGTTGGGTTCTATAAACATCAAAGAGATAAGGAAAATAAGCTAACCAAGATCAAATAATAAAATAATAAAAATGTGATAAAAATAATATATAAAATTTCTCTTTTTATTAAATAATGCTCTTCTTTGATTACTATGACACTTTCTTTCTCTAGCTTCTCTTCTTTAAAATCAAGAATTAATCTAAACTTGTGAGGTGAGTAGTATCACCATCTATTTATAGGTAATACTAAGGGATACAATTATCCTTTCCTTTTTTAAATAATTAGGGTTAGGATATCGCGTTCTGAGGGCCCGTTTGGTAAGATCTGATAGGATAAGGGCTGATAGTATAAGATCTGATAAAAATTTAATATTATGTAATATTTGATATGTCACTGTATAAGATATTGTATTATATAAATATAACCAGAAAAAGAGATTATAATATATATAATTTTTAAATAGTTATTATAATTATTTAAGCTTTTTTTATTATATATAAAAATAATTTTATATTAAAAATTATTTATTTATTTATTTTTAATATTTTTTATAAATATAAAAAATATAAGAGAGAGAGAGAGAGTGAGTGAAATAGAGATGGAACTTTTATACATCAAAATCTAAATAGACTTAGTATCACATTCTTATATTTAGTTGTATTTTTTATTATATATAATTAAATTTATATTAAATATTATTATTTATATATTTTAATAATAAATTTTTATTCTTATATTTTTTATTTCAGTTTGAATAATTATGTTATAATTATTTGTTTAAAAATATTTATTTATTGTTAAATAATATTATTTTTTATTTATATATTTTTATTTTTTATTATTTATTTAATAATTAATTTTTTAATAAAATATATTAAAAAATAAAAAAAAATGAAAAAATCCTTATACATTGAAAGCTAATCAAGTCTAATACAGCCTTTCTAGATCATATTAAGTTATCCATCATTATAACGTATAAAGAAGATTTGATAAATAAACTTGACTATATCAAAAAATAGATAAGATTATAATATATTATATTACCTTATTCTATTATATCTAAAACAACGTGCCAAACATTCCCTATCTTCTATTATTGGTCTATAGACTTTGAAGTCAAGCCTGATTTACTTTACCAGCTATCCCTAGTGCCTTAGGCTTCTCTCTAGAGCCCCCTTCTCTGGAGCCTTCGCCTTGAGCGCTCTCTAGTGTGGCCTGTCTCAGGAGCCTCCTCCTCTCTGGCACCTCTAGTGCCCTCTAGCACCTCTCCAAAATAGAGGGCTTCTCTCCTTTTCATAAGAGCCCCTTCGAGTTTATCCCAGCATCCTCCTAGCCGCTCTATGGGGCCACTCCTTTCTTGCCAGGCGCTCCATGAGGGCGCTTCTCACTTGCTTGGGTGCCTCATGGGGGTGTTTTTGCCAAGCCCGGTCTTGAAGCGGTTCCAAAACACTATTTTTCCTTAAGAAGTTAGAGTTAGATCAGCTGAGACAGATTTGCAAAATGATTTTCTAAATGCATTTATTTTGATACGGAGACATTTATTTGTGACCGAAAGTGTTTAATTCAGTCAGGGATTAATGCTTAGAAGTTCTGTGCGTCGATTTGCTTTGAGCTCAGAACCACTAATGGAGTAGGGAAATTAAAACAACAATAATTGAAATGCATGCCATATATTGATATTAATTACTGTATATGAAAACTTTAAAGCATGGCCTGACAGAAGAGGAGGCATACGTTATGGGTGAGGATTGTGCAAGCAATTTGGGGATATATTCATATAATTTGTAGTCATATGTTAGAGTAGTCAACTACAGTTATAAGGTCTAACTTTAATGCTTCTTCTGTCTAAAATGCCATGGTTATCACTTATCAGTACTTCTTTCTTGAGAGATCAATGGTTTTCCTATGCATGTAACTTTGCTTTTGTAATGCAATAATGTATAACCGAAGAAAAGCCTGCCGTAATTCTTTTTGGTTCCTACCTCCTTTACTAGTTACGTTTGATTTGACCATGCCAAGATTTTTCCTAGAGATTCAACCACGTTGCCTTTACTATTGACAAAACAAATATAATGTTCATATATATATATATATATATATAAAGAAACTATCTACAGAATTTGTGTGTTATATACAAAGTGTAAAGCAACCTAAGTGAAGTAGTTGTGCACAATTGTATATGCAAGAATGTAGACGGAACTCAGTTCACGAAATTCAACTTCTTTGTTGGTCACTTCCACCGCTCTAAGGGATCAGATCCACAGGCCATCTTTCTTTGCAAATGATCAGAACATTCCCTTATGCCTTAACCTTGAAGTTCTATACTTTTATGGTTGACTCAAACAGTGAGCCAAAAAAAGCATTAATGATCCATCCTTTTCTTTTTTAAAAATGTGAGTGTTAAATTGTTCTTATCATGACCTATAATTTTTGGCAAAGCACCCAAAATCCATGCAAATTAACTAGCGGAAGATAAAGTCATAAACAGGAAAGGAGAGAGAGAAAGGGGGGGGGGGAGGCATTATCGTAGGCCAGCAGACCATGCACATTAAAGAAAGCTTTTTCTCGATCTCTAACCATTTGTGTGAATGTGAGTGACAAGGGGAAAATTTAAGAGAACTTAGAATGGATGCTAGTTTCTAATCAACATATTTAGCTTTAGTCGTATTGGTATTTTCAACAAAAAAAAAAAAAAAAAAAAGAAGGAAGTCGGTTATTGTTTCACATGTAATCAACTAAGGGGTTCAAACATAGGATTCTCTTTTGATTCCATTGTCCATGCCATCGACGGCTCTATGTCTGCATAATTATATCTTTTTTAATTTGCCATGCCATATATATATATATATATATCTTTTTGCAGGATATGATTTTACACTTTATCCGGTATGATTGTCTTTTTAGTAGCTTTATTTTATTACTTCTAGGAAAAGTACTTTTTGCTTTTCAAAGAAAATGTATCCAAGAAAAAGACATTTAACCTTCAAGAGCATTCTCAAACTCAGTAAACTGAAACTTGCACTTGAATCCTCATCAATATAAAGTAATGAATTTTGGAGGGGAAAGAAATACTCAAGTGCGGTTCGCATTTTGTTAACTTAAGTGTGATAATGTAATAACTCTTGTACTGAAAATAAATCAGCATTAAATCTATAATTTTAATTCATTTAAATTTTAGGTTGATTGTACTTTACTCCCTGCATTATAGGTCATGCACACTTTAGCTTCTATATATTAAAAATATATAAATCGACCTCTCAAACATTTTTTAATGTGCAAATTGACCCTTGTATTAAATTTTTATCAATTATTAATAAAAATATCATATATTTAAGAAAATATAAGATATCAAATTGCACATTCATAAAAGGTCAGAGAGTCAATTTATACATGATCCAAAGTTCAGGGGTATAGTATACTTAATTTGACTAAAATACACATTATCAAAAATTTAAGGGATTAATTTGCATATTTTTAAAATATAGAGACTAAAGTGCACATGGTCTATAATGCAAGGGGTAAAGTGCAATTAACCCTAAATTTTATTATGTAATACTTATATATAAATACTCCTTGTAATGGAAAAAACGAACCATTTGCAAAAAATAATGAGAACTGAAAAGGATAATTTGCCATGATATATTGATCATATATCCATATTTGTAAGGAAGTGTTTCAAGTGTTCTATGGAACACTCGAAACACTAGTGTTCCAGGTTGTTGCTGCCTTCTAGATAGAAAATAAAATAATGCAATGATTTAGATTGGACGAGGCAATCTTATGTAATAAGTAACAAAAGTAGACTATCGATGAACTATCAGTAGAACACCGATTCTCATGTGATGGATTTAAGAAATAAAAATTGCTAAATTGTGAAATGACATTAATAGGCAGCTTACGAATTCCATGAACAAAACAATGGTTGGTGTTAGTCTCTGTCTCGTAGCACTTCCAGGACCATTAGTAGGAATTGTTATTAATATTTGTAATTGATATAATTAATATAATTAATGTAATTGATGTAATTATTGTAACAGTGAAATATAGTGAATAAATAGAACTATAAGGACAAATTACTCCTTAGTCATTATAATTTTGATTTTGTAATAATTATAATTATAATTATCATAAAAATGATTAATTAATTAATTAATAATAACTTACTATTTGATTTTCACGCCGGTATGTTTTGTGTTGCGTGGAATGTGGAAAAAGAATATATCATGTTCAGTATTTTTATAGAGAGTAATTTTGATGCACAGAGTAAAAGAATTTTACCCTGTTATCAGATTGTATATGGTTGAGTCAAACACTTTTATTGATATGGTAATACATGATTAAATTTTTGTGTAAAATTTTTTTACACTGACATTATATCAAAATTAAATTCATTTTTATATATACAATTCATAGGCATTCAAAAGTTATAATTAAATAAAAATGGTGAAGTTTTGAGGTTTAATTAATATATAATATCATTTAGCAATTATTAATTAATATATATTGTTAAACATTAACAATGAAATAAGAAATAGTAATATTAATTTTGATACACTATCAGTATAAAAAGATTTCACACTGTTATTCAATCATATGTTTCTATTCATAATATTATGGTTCAGTAAAATATTTTTGTTAATTTAACAATATATGATTGGATATTTGTATAAAATTTGTTTACATTGTCAATGTATCAAAATTAAATTCTAATAGTATTTGTTGCAAGGGTAAATTGAACTATTGTATTAAAAAAATGGGGGTAAAATACAAAAAATCACTCTTGAGATTTGTCAAAATGGCATCAAACCCAATCTTGTCTTAATATTGCACTCTGCCCCACAAGTTTGCGGGTGGGTTAGTTTTAGAAGATATCGAAACTCAACTATAGTTAATAGTCGATCACAAAGCAGTCTATCCCATTTTCTGGATCCCGGTGGCCTATTTACTTTTAACTATTAACTATTATTTGAGCATTACAGATTTCAAAAAAAAAAAAAAAATCATTATGATTTAAAAATATAATAATTATATAATCGTCCCACAAAGTGCTTGTATTTTTCAACTATAATTTTGAGTGTAATTAGAAATGAACAATAATAATAATAATAATAATAATAAATTGGACTGGGGCCTTAAGGCTCAAACTAAAGAAATTGGAAAATGATTTTCTAGAAGGAATGTGTTTAGGATAGGCTATCAATTGAGATTCCATGAAATTAGTCTTACCTACCAAGTATGACTAAATACTGTGCATGATTAACCACTAAGCTAACAAATTCCATAAGAAATGAAAATAATTGGAACTTCATAAGTAATCGAATAATCTATAATTATGGGGTAACCGAGAATTCCAATAAGTCTCCAACTGAAATTATGGATTGAGAAGAGATTATATCAGCAAGGATATTGTCAAATCAAAATAAATAAAAAAAAGTCATAAATATAAATATAATAATATTAGTGAAGTATTTGTTTAATAAGAATCATAAATTAAACAACAAGTTGAGGAATAATAAGTATTATTTAAAAATTATTAAGTATTATTAATTATTAATATATAATATAATAATAGGAATTAGCATAATAAGAATTAATATAATAATAGTACTAATTTAAGTAACAGTTACGATAATAGTAATAGGAATTACTATTGTTATTAAAAAATAATAAAATATAATAATAATATCAATAAATAATCGGAAATAAAAAGATGAAAATGAAAATAATAATAATGGACTTCAATAATAATAATAATAATAATAACAATGTTGATTAATAACTAATAAATTAATAATTAATAATCTGAATAATAATATAAGAATAACCTCTGTCTTAGACTTTTATACGTTATAATTGAATTTGCCCACTAGATTGTTTTCACATATGTGTTGTACTTGTCGTCATTTCTAAAGCAAAGGCTTCTTATCTCTAGTCATAGTTGTAAGATTTGTTATTTTACTGATGGTTTAATGGTCTTTGCACATCCCCAGAAAAAATGAAAGGCAATCGCTGACTGTGAAAAAATTGGTAGATCAGTGTTCCAGGAGTAGGACTGGAACACTTGAAACGCTTCCCATTTGTAATATTATTAGGTATGCTTTCGAATCTTTGAGACATATGTGAGCACATTAAAACTTTTTAAAGGCGAGCATTTTAAAGCCTCCCAGATGTATATGTAGTGGCATGTCTAACATGGGTATCTTAACTAGCTAGCATGACAAATGATCCGGCGATGATTGTAATATCAATAGGCATAAAGCAAAATAGTTGATGGGAAGAGAGGGGTCCGGAGTTGTACTAAAACTATGACTATTATGGTAGATGTTGTTTGACTCAACAGAAGATTAAGGGCCCATTTGGATTGCGGTTTGTAGCGGCCAGAAGGCCTTCTAGGAGAACGAAAATGATTTTGTGCAGTAAATGGTAGCGTTTGTTGTAACTTCTTCCAAAAGGCCTTATGAAAAAAGGCTTTTTGAAAGAAGTATCTTTGAAGTTACTTTTCATTTTAGAAAAAGGCCTTTTGAAAAGTAATCTTACTATTACTCTCACATCAACAACCAAAAGTAATTTTATTTTATCCTATCCAAACAAAACTCATTCTCCTAAACTTACTTTTGACATACTCAAACCAAACAAAAATTATTCTTTTAAAAGTAATTCCTCTAAAAGGCCTTCTTTCAAAAGATCTTCTTTTAAAAGATCTTCTCCCAAAAATTACACCAAACAGACCCTAAACAAGTTGATCATCTTTTCTTTGTGAAAGAACAAGTTGGGCAACCTCGGATTCTAGAAAAGTTGGCAATTGATCAAGTATGATAAAGCCTAACCTATCATATCTCATAAGATATTTGCATTACTGGCATTGGGAAAAAGAGCCCTTTCAATCTCCACTTTCATTAGGAGAGAAGCATCAATCCATTTGCAAATTCTTTACACATTAATAAACATATATAATATTATTACCACATATTTATACACCATTTAGTTCATTTTTATGTTCCTCCATTCAAAGGTATCTGAGTGTGCATGAGTGCACATGCATACGTATATAGGGCACTACTACAAACAATGATATATTACTATGGCAGCACAAGCTACATAGCTTTAGTATCAATTCGCTCACCATAATCAATAAATTAATTAATTCCCTTATTACAATGAGCAGGAAGTGGATCAACGTGAAATTAGTTTTACACAACTTCGTATTAATATCAGTCATCATGCATGGAGCACATAAAGCACCTAAAATTTGTGAAAAAATGATGAGAAATTTCTTGAGATTCTCTTTTTTCTTATAATATGACAATTAACTAAAAGACAAAGCTCCAGTACACCTATAGTTATAAGACGTGTTATACATCTTGAGGATCTATGGTTGATGGATTACGAATATAGTTAATGATATGGTCCATTATATTAGCCCTCCCACTCTCCTCTACCCCTGTCACCCTCCCCTTAGAACACCTGTGCTCCATCCCCACCATTGCATCCTCCGATTCCAAATCAATCGCCGCCGACAGCGGCGACGTCTCCCATGTCACCGGATGCCACCAACTTCTCGGCGGCATTGGAGACCTCTCGTTCCTCTTCGGACCCATTGCTCATACTCTGTATCTTCTAATGCCGGACTCCTGGAAGCATCATCGGCGCCACGACCCCGCTGCCGAAATTCTCAGAGGCTCCGTTGCCGAGGTATGGTTGACGACGGCGTATGCGTTGGACGGCAGATTGAGGTTGTTGTTGTTGTTGTTGTTGTTGCCCTTCCCTTTTCTTCCCCTCCCCTGAAGCTGAAAAACCTCAGGATTGCATTGCTGTCGCTGAACTGCAACACGAACCGGGGGTCTGGTTTAGATCGAACCACGAGGGGCGTGCCGGAGAGGCGACGGATTCAGGGTGGAAGCTGAGGGCGGAGTGGGTGGTTTCTGGCGTAAAAGAAGAGGAAGAAGAAGAGGGAGGGAGGGGGAGGTTTGGGAGGGAAATGATTTTATGTAAATTGCAAAAGCGTGAATAGAAGTGAGGAGAGGAAGAGGTTGGGGGAGAGAGTGTGAATGTTGCAGAAGCATGAATGGAATGGAGGACGGGACGAGGTTGGGGTGGAGGGGTGAACGACGGGAAGAGCATGGTCAACGACGGCTTAGATGATGGAGAGAGAGAGAGAGAGAGAGAGAGAGAAACTTAGAATGATCCCACACCATTTGATGTATTAGTACTCCAACATAATATCTTTAATTATGGGTGCATTGCAGCCTTCACCTTAACTAAATTGTGACAGACCCACACGAGATCGAGTCTCTTCATTGGATTCTTACATATCGTGATGTGGGTCCGAACCCAGAGACACGTTCTGCCACACATCTGACACGCTGATTTCATGTCCTTAATTACATACAGTCTGCTATGTTTTGAAAGCAAATTTATGTTCAGACTCACAGTCAGAAAAGGTTACTTGAGTGCTTTAACGGCAACTGTGTTGTTGCTGCTCCCACTTGTAAAAGTGTTTGAGGTTTGATTTCAAAACTGAACACACATGAAAAATATATTTGTAGCCATTAGCCGCATCCTTGTGAAATATCAAATATCAACGTCTTATGTGAAACTGTAGTGCTTTTTTTTTTTTTCTTTTTCTTTGTCGCTATTTTTCAACTCCTTATCATAATTAATAATTTATTAACGTATTCCATTCTTGACAACTGGTATTTTCAAACCTTTTTTTTTTTAATGCAAGATTAAACCATTCCAAATTATGCAGAAGTACTTGTATTACATTCACAAAGGGCCTGCTAATGCGCGTCATGAAGAGTAACCAATTTCGGTATCATACTAGAAGAGTTTGTGTAAGAAAGAAGTTTGAGAATATCCGTCCTTGTATAATTTCTCAATAACTTGCTATATATGTGAATGAATTTTTCTTTATATTAATATATAAAAATAGTTTTTTGGTGGAAGATATGTTATTACTATTTTAAAGTTTAGTTACAAATACATTTCAGAAGTTACTAATTAACACACATTTTTTATGTTAAAATAGTATTGTTAATTACTTTGTGAGATGACCTGGTATACACTATCATTTCACGTATAAGGCACAGCAGTGGTGGACCCTATGTTCGAAGGTTGTAGAGACTGATACGTTGAACCTAATTTGTTAATATTTAATATTAATTCTAGACAAACAACAATGCCGTAGAATGAGTAGTCGGGTTTAGGCCTTACCAACTACAAATCATTACCCAAACCAAAATCAAACACTTTAAAACGCAGCCTTGCTTTATCGTGTCAAATTGAATATTATAATTTGAATTTGTTATGCAACTTTGTATGTACTGTAAATGCAGAGAAAGGAACATGATATTTGCAATTGCGTAATTGATACAAAATACAGCTAATATACCATTAAGTAATTATGGTGGCTTAAATCTTCAAAACTTAAAGTCATCATGTAGTGCAGAAGAGAAGTGGAAGAAGAACAATTTGCATTCATAAACGAAGTATATATATATGTATATAAAGGCAACTATTTGACAAACTGATAAAGCTTTGTCGAGTTGCAAGCTCTAACCCTTACACACCATAAAATCAATTACATTTGCACTCAGCACACTCTAAATTGAATTAAGGTCAGAACATATATATCTTCTATAGGATAAGAGGACAAAGAAAATAAACCTAAAATCTAAAAGTCGTTGGAGAGCCACCCCCGCTAAATTTTGTGACTGACAACCCTAAAGTTGTTACCCAGCTAAAATTAGCAGAAAAAAAGAAGGGGTGAATAACTGTTGCCTAAGATCGACCACACCAAAATCCAAAGATCTCAAAGTATGCCTCTCTCATTAGCTAGAGGCATGATGAGAACATAGACTAAAAGCACTTCAAAAGTATCACGAGCTTGTGTATATATATATATATATATATATATATATATATATATATATTAGCAAACAAATGAAACCGAAACATCTCGAAGGGCAAGGCAGAAGAAGACATCCAGGTCTGGGGGTGCAAAAAATGATAATGATCTACGCAAAGAGCAATTTGTAAGTACCCTTGGCTTCTTTGGCGCTGGAGGGCATGTTGAAATTTCTGGTATCCGAAACTTGTGACCTTTTGGAGTGGAGCATACATTGTCAGCCACCTCAGAATCCTTTGAGGTATCTTTGGAGCTTGTTGAGAAGCAGCTTCCAGAAAAACCGGTGAATATTTCTTGTTGTTTGTTCTGCGGATGATGCTGCTTCTTGAAGTGGCTTCTTGCGGGCTTTCTTCTTCTTCTTCTTCTTCTAGTCTTTGTCCTTCCAGAAGGGGCCATTAATTTCTTGAGATAAAGAGAGAAAAGCTTCTGGTGGGGTTTATTGGTTAAAAGAAGCGGTAAAGGTTACTAAAAACTGGCGTGTACAAAAGCTGGCAGTGGCAAGAAGAAGCTAAAGCCTTTTCCAGCAGGTAGAGAGCAGATATAACTAATTACCAGTACGAGGACACAAGCTTATCCTATTAGGGAGTGATCTGAAATGATATATATTTGCTGAAAAGTGGTTTTTGTAGAGAAAACAGGTAATGATTCCTCTTGAAGTAGTCGTCTTGTATATATATATATATATAGATAGATAGACTGAGGCCACAGAAAAGTAACTCCCTCCACTAACACACAAAAACGAGCAAAGGCAGTGAAACAAGGAATCCAAGAGAAGATTTCTTAAAAAAGATAGTGAAATAAGGAATCCAAGAGAAGATTTCTTAAAAAAGAGACCAAACCCATATATGCTTTTTTAAACACCCATTGAAGATTGTTAAGAGCTATGCTAATTAAAATTTCCAAAAAAATTAACCCAGCTGAAAGCCTAGCTAAAACACAATTAATACCCTACCTGAGGCCTTTGAATACCTTGAATCTTTTGAAAACAACTCATAAAAAAAAAAAACACCCTATGAGAAGTTAACTCGCTTCTATAGCCCCAGTTTAAGGGAACCTTTTTTTTTGTTTTTTAATATCAATGACAATAAAGTTTAGATGCATGACTTAGCTACTCAAATCCTTCACCATTAACTTACTTCTTGTTGCTTTAATATTTACACTATATTATTAATATTAGTATAAATAAGTATTGAAATATGTAATATTAGTATAATTAAGTATTTAACTCGGGAAACTCTAAGTATTTATCCCAAGTGGAAAAGATAGAAGGAATTGGAGGTAGAGATATCCCTACCCATACTTCTTGAGGCCTATATTGTGGTCTGAATGACAGTCAAAAAGAAGGAGAAAAATGAGTTCATCCAAATATTTTGAGACCCTATTTTAGGTTTTTATTGGTGGATGATGACTTGAATTTTTGGGATTTCACTAATTATCAAAAGCATTAAAGAGTTAATGACCCTTGTGCCAAAAAAGAGCCAGTAACCCATTAAGAATCTCCTTGTTAGGAGTTTTTAACTGCATACTTATTTGCTAGCTTCAAAATTTCAACTTTCAGCTTCATTGGAATATATAATTCAAATTCCTCCTTAAAAAAATGGCTCCATCCGTTATGCACCTTGCTAAAGATGGTGCATAATGGACCTTGAATCTAATGAATTAGATTGGATAGTGCATTAGTATAACCAATATTTATGATACATTGTAAAATCTCTTATTCTCTCACATACTCTCTGCCCTTTCCTTCCTCCCAAACCACCCACCCCCAAACCTTCCCCCATCCTCCCTTAGATCCTCCTCTTTGCCGTCCATTGTGGAGTTGCCGACCACCACTACCACTCAGCTTTTGTGCCCAATCCACACTGTCTCTAGTGATGGTCCACCTTCATGCCCCTGCAGTGGTCATTGGATCCGACAAAGAAGAAGGAAGGCGGTTGAGGGAAGGTGGTGACGGTGGTGACTCTGTGAGGTAAGGGGCTGCCTGACCAAATGCATGCCATGTAGCCACGTCATGTAGTGTAGGCGGTGCACGAGGATGAGTGGCCTGCCGTCGCGAATGTCGCGCCACTGCTGGAGAAAGGCCATCACACAGGGGCTCCGACCACCGCTACTCGTAGGAGGATACTCGAGCTACCAACCACTGCCGTTATGGTGAATGTTGCAGCATAGGAAGAAAGGGGCGTTACTCTAGTGTATCATAACTAATTAGAGCACTGATATACTATTGATTTTTACCATTAGATCACACAGATGCGTAGTGTACCATTCTTAAGGCGGTGCACATTAAATATGCCTTAAAAAATAGATTTCAAATTTCAGTGCCACTTTTGGATCATATTTTTGTTTTTTAATAAAAGAAATGATAAGTTTACTATTATATTTGTCATTCTTTTGATGATGATATTACTTATATGCACAAAACTACAATAGTCCCCAATATGCACAATTAATATACTGAATGAATCAATTCTGCAACTCAAAAAAGAGGAAAAACAGCATACTAGACTTCTGTACTTATAACTAAATGAAGTTTTATGTAATTTTCATCAAACGGTAATTTGCATTTCGAATTGTAGTTAATTGATATTAGTAGTTATCTATCTACATAACGAGAAACGTGGTCTGAAGAACAGTTAATGGTTAAGATTCTCATTAGTTCATTGATCCATGAAAATATTTTAGTTTCTCAGCCACTAATTGATATTTTTGTTTAAGAAATATTTAATTGATTTAGGGCATTGAAAAATAGGAGGGTTCCTACGGTTTTGTCTTTTAGTCTCTTTGTTTTGTCTTTTAGCCCTAAATCTTAGCTTCACCTGATCAGAATCATACACTTAAAATTGTTTATCTATTGTTTCCTCATAGGATCCTAGAAGGGTTTTAGACAGCCGTGCGTGATGATGCATTTGCTCTGTTTCTCACAGATTCAGCTGGCACGTGTTTGCATGGACGAATTTCATGACACATTTACTACAAAGAATTTTTCGAAGTTGGAATCATATATAGATTAACACAAGTCAAAAGGAGTTTCAAAAATGACGAATTGGTTTGCAACAATCTAAAATTTATTGATGCTTTTCTGTAAAGTCATGAACAGGTTGATCCTTAATGTCAATGACCCTTCTTCTATTCTTTGGTTTTGACGTCATTCAATCTTCTTAGATTTGGACAGAGCTACGAATAACCATACCATTAAGCAACAGATTTCTTCAGGAACGCCAGTGGACATGTGCTACTTTTTGAAATTTTTTTGCATATATAGATACAAATGTAGCTAACAACTCATATCTAGATATACAAACTATAAAACAAATAAAATCTAAAAGTGTATCTTAATAAAAAATAGTAAAACCTAATTTTATTTTATTGTAAATGCACCTAAATATTCGGTTGATCTTACTTGCCATTACTTTTTCACACCCATTTTCTTTATTTCTTATCCTCTTTTTTTCAATGCAAACAATGCGTAATAATTGACAAAGGATTTTTGTTTTTTTTTTAATTTTGAGACTACGCCCAGTTGAGGCCAGAGCAGGGTAATTATCAGCGTCTCTTTGGGCTGGGGAACGACGTCAGCCCTGGTTGAGAATATTTTTGGGCCAAAAGAATGTGCTTTTTATGGTTGCTTGTCAGCTTATGCCAATATAGGTCAATCTCGATTTCATGACCAAAAAGCAAAAGAAGAAAAGGCTAATCTTTATTCAATTGGGCTTGTATCTTTTATAAGTCTAACAAAATCAAAGTGGGCTAATGTTATTTAAAAGTACCACTAGCTCCGATCAGATTGGAACCTAAACTGACCGTACTTTCAAATGGAAGTAGCTTTCAAAGGTAGTGTCGGATGCACATTGATCACATTGACAATCTTAATGCGTATCCTAATAACTTGTAATTTGATCATCATGTATTTGTGGTTTTGAACGCCTCACGCACAAGTACATGCAATGCATCTGTGTGCGCACTCGGTTAGTGACAAAGGTCAAAAATTATTTTAGAGTATGATAAATTAGTATAGTGGGTCATTTTCAGTGCTATTTTAACTATTTTGCTATTTTTTTTTTAACTACCACCTTCCTTATTTGTCATTTATAGAACAATCCGAAAGAAATTTCCTGCTTTCAGAATATATAAAAGAATCTCTCGACAAAGACAAAGATTCAAAACCACGCGTCCATTCATTAACCAAAGTGAAAAAACCGTCCGGGCGAGGTGGCTCCGGCTGCAAACCAATTTGGAAGGCAGAGCAAAAAATAAAATAGAGTGGGGGAAAAAAAGCCAATGTTGATTTTGAATTCTTCGCTTTTTCTGCTCCGAAAATTTTCGACCTCAGGTTTTTGTCTGGTTAAGGTTCCCCACACACCCTTCAAAATCCCACCTTCTTCTTCTATTCCTCCCTCGTTTTCCTTGCACCAAAAGCACCTTCTCTCCAAGCTTGAACACTGCATGCGTCTTTGACTTCAATTTCTAAATTTCCACTTTTCTCGGATACCCTCGATTCCTCCCTTGTTCTAATTTAGTGGGTACCTATCAAGTTACCAACTTGCACCATTTTTGGACATAATTTTCATCTGGGTGTTTGTGTCGGGAAAAGTGGTTAACTTCAAGGCTTGTGTTGTGGAACAGGATGGTGAGTGCTCTATCTGTTGTGGGATCATCGGTGGTGGACACGCACACGTGCCCATATTTGTGCGTGGATGCTCTGCCAACTACAACTAGTGTGAATCTCAAGGGTGGTGGAGATGTTGTTTTGTTGAGGAGTAAGCATTTGGTGAGGCGTAGGAACATGGAACTGAACAGTTCCTTTGTTGATGGTGTGCGAGAGTGGCGGCTCTGTGTTAATCGAAGCTTCAAGAAGCAGCGCAAGGATCGAAGAGTGGCAATTGTCAACGAGCTCGGTGGGCAGTATGAGGACACTTTTCATGATGTTAAAACGGTAAACATCAATCGAATCTTCAAGGGATCATTGTGAATTTATGGATGACCAATACCCAATTCAGATCCATGGTGCCATCTTTATTTTTATTTTTTCCCTTTCTTCTTATGGTCACTTTTCCTTATTCAGAATTGTTTGAATATAATGATCTAGACGCCAAAATAAATATTTAGCGAGCTGTGTGCAAATAAGTGTAAATTTAAGTTATGTAAGTGCTGAATATAATAGTAACTAATAGATGAAAAATGTTACTAAATGCATAGCTAAAATCACACTTGTTTACACGTGATTAACCAAATGTAGATATGACTATTTTAAAAGACATTACTCTTTTCCTTTACCATTGCTCTGCTGCCTTTTGAATATAGTCTCAAGTTGTCGGTGCTTCATTTGCTCCTCAATGAATATCTGCTTATAAAATATATTATAAGATTTTAGTAAGTAGCCGGAGCTTCATGACACTGCATCTTCATAAACAAGGGTTACCTATTAGATAATTATAAGTTGTGGCATGGCATACGTATTCAGAAGCTGCTAAGATAATTTCTCCAATAGAAAGATTAGATCTGCTTCCTCTTTGAGTATTTATTTTCAATAACAGAGCTTGATATAATGTAATTACAGAGCTTGATGTAATGGCCAATAAATTCTTATTTTGCTTTATCAAAAGAAAAAAAAAAAAAAAAACTCATTTTGCTTCTATAGTGAGTTTATAACTGTCGTAATTGACTAATTGAGCAATTTGAAATTAGCAACTCATGGGCAAGATGTACAAAGCCAGCTTGCACTCCTAAACAAGAGCAGCATCATTTTCAAGATCACTGAGTCTTTAATATTACACGAGAATATATGTACTTCGGCATATCTTCCACTATCCTCACCAATTTGTCTGCTACTAGGCGAATATATTAACTGTTGTTGCTTGCGACCTTATCTAAATTCTTCTTTGGATACAGCAAATACTCAACTATTTCACATACAAGGCCGTGAGGACGGTTCTTCAGCAGTTGTATGAGATGAACCCACCTAAATATAGGTGGTTTTATAAGTAAGTGAAATTTATGTTGCAGCAAGAATAGTTTAATTACACTACAACTAGTTGACTTGAGCCAACTTTAGCAACTAGTTCAACATGAACTTGTGTAAAAGAGAAGATTGCAGACACTCTTGATATAAAGTTTATCATTTAACAAGCTCATAGTAATGTTAATTAATTTTTTTGTTAAACAAAGTTATTTATTTAGGTAACTGTTAGTTGTGTTTTTAATGTTGGCAGTTTCGTTGCAACAAACAAGCCGTCAGAGGGGAAACGTTTCTTACGATCCCTCGGGAAGGTAATCTTTGGTACACTAGTTTGTGTGTGTGTGTTTTTTTGTTTGTTTTTTTCCCACCCGGGGGGGGGGGGGAGTTTTTGGATAAGGCTTTGTCTTTTAAGTACTCTACTGTTATTTTGAAAACAATTAGTATATGTTTAATTTAAAAACATTTCAGTTGCATTTCAAGTTTAGGTCAAGAGTAGTTACCGTAAGCTACTTCTGCTGTTAATAAATTCTTATGCCAAATGTTACCCTGCAACAGGGTTCTCAAAACTGGTTTTGAAAAAACTCATCCTTGTAACCATGTTATGGTATTTTCCCAATGCTGAAAGCACTAATAGAAGTAGAAGGGATAATTTCTACCAAATTACACCGTGTATGCCTTGATATAGCTCAGTTTTAATCCCTTCCACGCCTCCAATATTCATGTCTACATGTACACTACTCTCAGTTTAATGCCTTTACACAAAATATTGCCTATATAATTTTCAATCTAAATTCTAACATGCCATTGTTTTGAAAATTATCTTCACGATGTGTTACGGGATGACATTGTAAAAGATGTCATGTAATTCTTTTTGGCACATTTGATAGGAGCAACAAGAGCTAGCTGAAAGAGTGATGGTTACACGGCTTCACCTTTATGGTAAATGGATCAAGGTAATGGAACTCTCAAGTTATCATTTTTGTTTGACGCCCAAGGCATGTGAAAACGTTTGCTGAAGGTTGATGTATTTAAATTTATTTATAGCCGCCTTTCTTCACCTTTATTATTGTGCAGAAATGTAACCATGCGGAGATATATCAAGAAATCTCGAATGAAAACTTGGAGTTAATGAGGGAACGGCTCATGGAAACTGTAATATGGCCTTCAGATGACACAAACACAGAAAAAATCGGCTGATAAGTCAGCATCTTTCATCTCGTCTTTTTCCTTCAGTCTTCTATTTACCCCTTCACCTCTTCCTAGCCTAGGTATAGTTTAGGTTTCAATATCAAACCGTATCTTTCCAAATGCTTCATTTGTGTTATTTTCCCTTAATTGGATTGTCAGTATTACATTCTGTAAATTGTGTATATCTCTACACATTTTTTAATACACGATCGATTATTTAGATAGTTTGGTATGGAAGGATTTACAAGTTTGCTAACGGTGTTTGTCACCACTCTCTGGAATCTAGACAAGCCATGTTAACTTCCAGAGTACGTGAAAGCAGTATTAAAGATATTACAAGTTTTACGTTTCGGGCTTACACTCAATTCCAATTATTTGTCCCAACCATGATTTATGTATTATATATGCCATTTTTCGTTGCAAAGAAAATTTCCCCAGATGTGGATTGCTTATTGCAATTTTCTAGCAATTTTTTTTCCTCATCTCAAGATGTATGATCCAACGTCAAAATCAAGACTATTATTAATGTCTAAATATTTGTCAAAAAAACACCCCTTTCTTTTTTGGTCCGATAAAAAAAAGTGCACTTAACTTTATTCTGTTGGTTCAATGAGTATGGGTACTCAGACTAGTGAAGATTGGATTCATTTGAGTGCTACAAGGCATCAATTTATTCATCGATTCAGAAAAATACATCCAACATCAAATTATCCATGAACATTCTAGATAATTATCCGGCGTGAATTTTTAATCAGGCAGGGTTAGATTTAGAGTTGAGTAAATAGTAATGTTGCAAAAATCTTATGATGACCAAATTAGAGGTTTATTCTTTTATTATGTCAAAAACCATAACTCTCAAGAATAAATAATCTGTCATTTCAGTATAATGTAAAATTTTTTAGCAAAATTATTGAATTATGTATTATCACTTTATTAAAAGTGTTGACTTTATAATAATTTATTCTAAAAATTATATATATATAATAAGATGTAATAAGTTGACGATATAAAATACTTTAAAATAATCTCAAACTTAATTTATGGGCCTACCAATGTAAAGATCAAACCAAGAACGGCCCTATCAATATATAACCTATCACAGCTACCTAATACGAATTACGAAGCAAAAAAGGAAAAGAAAAAAAAATGATTAGCGGACAAACAGAATTGCCAGAATAGACCTTTATTCTCAAAGCTCAATTATTTATCCATACTTGTAACAGCTTGCGGCTGAACCCGGGACAAAAAAGAAGCATTCACACGAATTTTCATCTAAGCAAACGGATTTATCTAAGAACAAGATAATGTATAGTATATTTTTTGCTTATATTTTGGCTTTCTACAAATTTTCTTATTTTATATGGCTAAAGATCGCCTGTAGCTTATGGAAAACTGCAGGTCCATTTCCAATTCTCAGACAAGTTAAAGGCTTAGCACATACGGCAAGCAAAGGGACCCTATAGCCTCTTGTCACCCAAGTTACAGTATATATCAGACCCATAAAGTATCATGACTCGAATTGGAGGTTTTGAGGATGACCAGGAAAAATAAAAAAAGAAGTTTTGAGGAGATTTATGAACATGGCTTCCGCTAGGCAGCTGTAAGAAACAATCATGTCTAGGCTCATAAACTGGGCTACAACATTGTGTCATCTGAGCATATCTGACGAGATCAAGCACCTTATGAACCAGAAAAGAAAGTATACATGGCATGCACTAATGCCCGAAACACCCTCAATCACTACCCTTCAATTGTTGCTTACACTTACACATACAAGTACAATTCCACTATTTGTCAATAAACCAGAACCAGGATGAAGTTGATTTGACATTTACTACTCATTGTACAATATTAAGCCTGTGAATCTACTTTGAGCATCCGACTTACAAAAAGTAATACATGACGTGAGCAATAAGAAAATGAAACTTCGGGGTAACCTGGTCAGGAGTGCTAACAAAATTGAAAAGCTTTCACACTGCTCTGACTGGCACAAAAATTTAAAGTAATTTGATACACCTGCAAAGGAAAACATGGCAACAGCAAGAATAAATTTGACAAATTAGAACATCAATACCATATCATGAAGAAACTTCAAGGAAACACCCCATTAGTAAACTAGTACCAGTGTGAAAAACAAAGCTAGAGAAAAAGAAATATCTTAATTTAAGACAAAATAATGACACTAAACAAATAGGAACATAACATTATCAACACGATGGAAGAAAGAGAAGAAGCAACTAATCTCCAATATGCTTGGTTATTGTACAAACATTGAATTACTACACACTTTACAATAGATCTTCCATCTTATTTAGTAGCATTTACCATAAAAGGTTAAACAGATATCAACAACCAAGTAACAGTCCATAACTCCAACTTTCTATTGCATATATATTAACTTTTTCTCATGACCCACAAAAAAATAGAACATCTAGATAGGAGCTTCTGTGATCGACAGTAAGGAAGTCATTGAAGTACATCTACTGAAACATATCATATTGGAAGCTGAACTAGAAGGCTGGATACCCCCTTACATATAAGGTACTGGAGACAAAAAAAAATTCTATCAAGATTTCTCTTCATTGCCTGCAACCAAAGGACTTCGAATGGAGGATCTGATTACGTTCAACTATCACCAAAAGTAACAATCTGCCCAAGGGCATGTCTTGCACGAAGCTGTGTCAACAAGAGAAAATTTACAAAATGACTAAAAGAAGTTTAGATCAAAAGCAGCTTGGAATAAAGATTAAAGATTGAAGGACCTTCACATCCATGCAAGAATCATTGGCCATCCTCTTGATTTGAGAAACTATGCCAAATTTACGCAGTTCTACAATCCGACCAAATGCACCAGGACTTGAAGGAAAAGTCAGATTTACTATGACCCAAACAGCAGATGTGCGTAAACGACTGTCATTACCATGCAAAAACTGGCTGAAAAAAGCGTGAGACCCATTTTCTGCTGGTGGAAAGAGTAGCTGCATTACAGCTTCTTTATGAAACTCATTCCCACTGGCAATATTGCTGAGTATGTACATCCCCTACACATAAAATAAAACTAATTAGTTACATGATAAAATTGATACCAATGCCAATTGTAATGGCTAAACTTTCCGCGAAAGACTAACTAGTTTCAGAAGTTATTTCCAACCTGTATCCCAATTTCAGTTTTTGAAGACTTTTGCAGTTGCCTTCCAACAGCATCCAGTATGATACCATCTTCAGCAAAGGCATATTGAACACAGTCCATACATCCATCAACAACATTCCGAACAAGGGCCAGAGCTTGTTCTTGAACAGAAGGCTCAGGATCTGCGGCATACACAGAATCAAGGACCACTTTATTTTTAGCACTTGCCAATTAATCAGAACAACTTGAATTATCAATGAAGATCATTACCACAGATAAGGCTAGCTACAGAAGATGCTGTCAGCTCCATAAAAATTCCTTCCTTACACATCTTATCTGCAAGAAATACCATGTTCCTCAAGGCCCATACAGCATTTAGCCTTAAAGAAGAATCCATAGACTTTGTCAATTGGACAAGCTCTTTAATGCCTCCACATTGTATGAATGTTGACTTATGTGGTGTAAAGTCAACCACTATGTTGCTGATTGCACCAAGTGCTGCAACCTGGAAGACAACATAGAAAAGACTTTGGGTTGCTACATTGGAACAAAATTATGCGGGAAAGTCTCATTGAATATGGTTATTAAGTTTTGCAAAAACTCCAATGTGTTTGGGAGAAAAGGTGATGTTCGATCTAATAAATAAAATACAATAAGACGTACCTGGACAGAAGTAGAAAGATCAGAAAGAAGCCGAACCAAAGGAATGACAATCCTTTCATTCATAAAAAAACCTGCACTCAAATTCTGAATGGCATTTTATGAGAATTATGGTATACCAATTACATAGCATAAAAGACTTTGAGTGCCATATGTGGTGCAAGTTGCAGACCTTGATTGAGCGAGAGACACTTTTTAAGCAAATGCAAGCTGCTGTGCGTACATTGGCATCATCATGGGTTAAGGCATCAACTAATAGATTCAGGACCTGTATTTGCAAAAAAAATAAAAATGAAAGTGGACTTAGTGTCTGAAAACTTAGTTTACTGGTGCAAATCTTATCATAACTTCATGCCTTTATAAGATTGAGAAGAAACACAAAATTGCTTAACATTATCTGGAAGAAACACAATTTGCATTAATTCAAACATGTTCATAGTGGCATGGCAAAAAAGGGGAAAAAATATGTATCATTAACTGAGCAATAAATGTCCAAAAACTGGTTATTAGCAACAAATAAATGGGATTTACTAGTGGTGCCCATGAAATAACAGACCTGCAACGAAAGAAACTTGGACCTGCAGCACTCCAATTTAGAGCAAAGATCAGCCAAGGCTAGAAATATCCCTTCAAGACGTTTGGGATGTAAAGAACAATTTTGCAAGTGACTGTAGAACTTATCAATAGCATTTGCCTCAAATGCTAACTTCTGCAAATCTTCCTTCTCTGCAATTAAACTCGAAAAGGCAAAAGAAGCTTCATCTCCAACTTGACCAGAATCATCAACGAGCTCGAGCAGAATATTTATCAATTTGGTTTTGATTCCTATGTCTTGCAGATAGCAAGAAGAAGCATTCTTTACACAAATCAGGCACAAGCACGCTAGCAACCTTGTCCGAGAACATCTGTCTTTAGTCAATTCAATTACAGAGCTCAAAGCTCTTCCACTTCGAAGGTCGAGAAATTTAGAGACAGCTACAGGATTGTTTTTAAGAATCACAGCTAGGGACTCCAAGCTAGCATCTCGCTGGCTTATAGAACCATAAAGAAGGCCAACAAGTTTCTCCAAAGCACCAGCATAGCATAATATATTCTGTTCATCACTTGTCTCACAAGAATGAATAACAATGCTTGCACCTAGTGCAGTGAGACTTTCATTCTCATTTTCCAACAGCGAAAGCAGGAATTCCACGTTCTCTTCTATGAAAAAATCATATTTTGGAGCCAGTTTCGATTGATAAATCATTCGTAGAGAACGTGCAGCCGCATCCACAACCTGAAATCAAGTGCACAAAGCCCTGTTAAATGGCATTGTAGATAAAAAGTAGTAATAATTACACCAAAAACATTTCTAATAGCTAAAGCAGTCACCAAGAACAAAAGAAGCAGAAATTGCATCACTAAAACCATAAGAGCACTCTAGAAACCAATTGAGTTTAACTTTTAAGATAAGCAATTAACTAATTTCAAACGTTCATTCCTAATTCCAATGTATCATCATAATCACATAAACTGTGGATCAAATAAACAGCACTAATCGTAACCTAATGATCAACCTAACAGTTTTGTTTTAAGCATTGCAATTTCATCTCAAGCTTCAATTTCTGGCAAACCAAACAAGAAAAAGGCATATTAACCTTGTCATCGGACGAAGAGAGGAGCCTGATGAGGTGAGGAAAAGCTCCGGCGTCGAGGACGGCGCGGACGCCGGCGTCGAAGCCGCATGCGAAGCTGCCGAGCGCGGCGGCGGACTGGACAATGAGGTCGGAGGCGGAAACGGAGTCGGCGAGTGCGGCGGCGACGGCGGGGACAGCGCCGTGCTTGATGTAGGAGAGTTTCTTGGTGCGGTTGCCGATGATGTGGTTCTTCAGCTGCCGGATGGCCTTGAGCTTGATTTGGCAATCGGAGGAGACGAGGCGGTCAAGGATGAGATCGGAGGAGGGGCGGGAGGCCGGCATGGTGGAGATGGCGGTGGTGGTAGTCGCGGGCGGCGGTGGAGGAAGCTCATGCACGGCGGAGGAGAAGGCGCAAGAAGTTGCACATTCCACAACCACGATGCAGAGAGAAAGAGAAACCCTTTTTTATTTTTTTTTTATTTTTTTGAGGGTTTATTTTTGTCACAATAATAATGGGGGAAAAGGGTGAGTGCGAAGTTTTTATGGTAATAATGGATTGGACAATGGACATTGGACATTGGACAAACGACTGTTCTTCTCTTCTCTTCGCTATTTTGGAATTTTATCTGAATTTAGAAGGTGGCGCCCTTTTCTTTCAATTTCCGCTCTTTTTTAGTATTATTATTATTTTGTATATTTGAACGTGCGGCTGTGAGTGGATATCATTTTATATAGTTTTTGGTTAATTTTAATTTTTTAAAATATTAAACAAATCAATTTCAGTTGTAATTTATTTAAAAGTAGAAAAACTTGATTGGATTGTAAATACAAAAGAATTTGCACAAACAACCGCATAAAAATGTTTATATTTGGAAGTCACTAGAAGTCTTCATCCTCATTCTACCCTCACTTCTCGATAATGCATGTTAATATCTAAACATACGCAAGATGTATCATTAATTATAAAATAAAATTTCGATATACATCTATAAAAACAGCACAATAGCATTTTATGTTGGGCGCGTTTTATTATGCAACAGTTTAAAAATGATGCACCATGCATTTGGGCATCCAATGGTAAAGATTGATGGTTTATTGATACTCTAATTAATTATGATACACTACAATAGCGCCTCTTTCTTCCTATTCTGCCTGCAACGTTCGCCGCTGTTCTCCACACCCTGGCTCAAAACGCCATTCAAGTGCCCCTGCCCCGCCAACGACAACAAACCTTTGCCATCGAAGATCCAGCCATTCCTCGACAACTCGCTTCTCGAAGCAACAAAAACGACGAAGCAGAACTAGAACCAGCAAAAAAAAAACAACAACAATGGCTAAAGCATTAACAGAAGAAGAAGCTTCAACAAAGGAGCAACAATAGAACGTGAGTAACACCTCCAACCCACGTTGGCGTTCGTGAGGTTCAAGGCTGGGAGCATGGAGCCAACACACCACCACACGTTCGAGCATGACCTGGTGCTGATCGAAGGGAAGAAGAACGTTTGGAATCTGATGAAGGATGACGTTCACGGCGAATTTTGGGGACTGGTAGCTCAACGGCGACAATCTTCAGCAAGGCAGAGCACTGGCAATGGTTGGGTTGGAGGCCAATGGATGGTGGGCACTGTCGAAATGCAATGCAATTGGGGGAAGAGAGTAGTTAAGAAATATTACAGTGTATCATAAGGGAAAATATTGACACACCCTCCAACTTTGAGATTTGAACATCACACAGGTGCACTAAGCACCAATTTCAAGCCGGTGCATAACGGATGGCACCTTTATGTTAGGATACTTGACAAAATAAGGGTGTATTTGGTTTAATTTTTAAAAGAAAGTTTTTAAAAGAAAGTCTTTTAAAAAAAAATTTTAGAAAAATTATTTTTAAAAAAGTAATTTTTGTTTAATTTGAATATGTTAAAAATAAGTTTAAGAGGATAAATTTTATTTTAATAAGATTAAATAAAATTACTTTTGATTGTTAATGTGAGAGTAATAATAAGATTCTTTTTTAAAAAATCTTTTTCTAAAATAAAAAGTAACTTCAAGGATACTTCTCCTAAAAAATTTTTTACAATTTCAAAAAATCTTCTAAAAATTTTTTTTTATATACCTAAATATATTAATTACTATATATTTTCATTCTAATTCTAATAAAAGTCTTATAAGCCTTCTAAAAATATAACCAAATCGACACTAAACAAACAATGATTTATAACAAACTAAGTTAGACAATATATAAGATTGATTTATTTTCTATTATATCTAGTTTAAGCTAGTTTACATATTGTTTGGCCAATCTTAGTAAATTATTTCTTTTTTTGATTTCTCAAAAATATCCCTCTTTCTCTTATTAGGGAATAAGACTAATAAGCTTCAAACATAATAAAACTTACTCTCTCAACTAATATTTTTTTTAAAAATCAAACTGAAATCCTTCTTGAAACTATAATGAACCTCTATCACTACATAAAATTGGAGGATGACAGAAAAATAAGACAAATCTTGTACATTTATAAGTGCTAATATATGATCTTGTTTATTTTAAAAAAATACAATTTAAAGAACTAGTTTTTCAAAATTTTATTGAATACAAAATACATACAATTTTTAAGCAACTATTATACTTACATATGACCATCGGTCCGCGATCAATCTCTCTTTCGGGATCAAAGATTTAAAGTGTGTTTTTTTGAATTTTTTTTTTTGTAAAAAATCACTTTTTATTGAAAAAAAAATCTATTTTTAATTTGTTTATAAAAACTGAAAAAAAATATCTTCTAAAAAAATTCAATTTTCAATTTTTTTAATTATATATAAAATTTAAACTTCAAAATCATTTTTAAAAAAAATTGAAACAAACACACCTTTAAAATCCCAAGGAATTAAAAGATAAAATTTATTAAACTGAATTTGAAAATAATCTCGCAAACATTATGAAACAAATCGGGAACAAATAAAAAAAAACATAATTAGCTGGTACGTACATGCTACGAATAAAACAACCCGTGGTCACAAAGCAAATACTGGGGAAATCTTACATTGTAGTTCATAAAGATCCAATTGAAAAAGCATTAGTACGCAACCAAATTTGTCAAGTTCTGCCGACTTACCAGCCCCAACATGCTACGTAAGTTTAAAGGATTCTAGAAGATAATTTTCTTTCGCTACCTCTGCGGCTGAAGGTGGTGAAAAGATAAAGGTTCTTTCTCAATTCTCACGGTAATGACTAATTACTTTCAATCAGATCAAATGTCTAAGCACCAATTTTTAACAAGTGTGGCAAAAAGTAGTCCATAATCTACATCCATGATTCGGTGTTACTTTTTCAGCATTTTCGTTGGCCTGCAGTTCTTTTACAACACATCCAAGAACTTGAAGCTGCCCAACCCAGAGTTAAGAATTGGGAGTAGACACACGGAAAATTCGGCCAAGCAACAAAAATACAAAGCAGCATCATATGCAGGGTGCAGATACTGCTGGTAATCCATATCAAACACCAAGTCCACTAATTCCACCAGATCAGCAAGAAGAAATATAGCTACTGCAATCTAAATAAATAAAGACTTCCCACATAATTACAAAACCATCCGAACTGAAGTTCATGAGTTTCATGAGACCGCGGCATTGGCATCATCTTCATCACCTTCTCCTGTTTCATTGAACATGTACTGATTTTGATACTCCACCAAGTACTGTGTTGATCTTTTGACATCCAAAAATAGATGGTAAACCCGGTTTATATCCTCCAACTCCACTACTTTCCCCTTCCGCTTTTGACATGCCAATGCAGCTGCTATGATGAGATGGATGGCATATCTCAAGGATGTTTCTACACCTATTTTGGTTAATAACTGCTTGGCGCCTTCAGACATTTCTACATCTTCCTCTTGGCATCTGATATCCAGAATCTTGCGAATTTCATCCTCGGTGTAAGGTTGAGTAGAGATGATAAGCAGGCGATCAAGTAGATCAATGGGAATCCCATGAGGGGATTTGTAGTTGGTGCCTCTGATATTTGTAATGCCTCTGTTGGTAGCAACAACTAATATAGGAGCCATCTCATTCTCTAGAGCTCGATTAAGGAAGGAAAAGCACTCGATGTCAAGCATGTGCACCTCATCAATGAAAAGGACACCTGGCACAATCTCTGCCTTTCCTTCCTCTCTCCACTCTGCTACTTTGGTGTCAATTTGTTCTCTTACTTCAGCACGAATTTCACCAGTATCACCAGTAAAAAGAGCCAGAAATCCCTGTGTTCTGAAATGAAGATAACAGAAGCAAATGTTAGGAAGAACTAAGAAAGCACCCCGTAAGGCAATGACAAGCCTTGTCAATAACTTAAAAGTGAACCTCCTCCAAAGACCAAAGCTACAGGAGTTGCAGGATCAAAACATGTTATACAGAAAATTTCAATACCTTCATGCAGAACTTCATAACAGTTTAGAATTGATCAACAAGTACAAATAGAAAAAATGGAAAAGAAAATAATTAAACACTATCACATCATACATTATTACCTGCAAAAGCTAATGACATGGATGTCATGTATCAAAACTTTCATCAAATACTTTGTTAAGTAAGAATCCCAATTAAAATAATAGTCACTAGTGCACTTGCATATACCAGTTTGGACAAAGGATGGTAATGACAATAATGCTTGCCACAAAAAGTTAACCACCATAACATGTAATGCATCCCTCCTCGGTAAGTTTATATTCCCCCACCAGAACCCCTTTTCAATCTCGTCAGCTGCACTAAGGTTCACCCAAACTTCCAAGGTTCCCACAAAATCTTGTTCAAATAAAGGAGGAAGTAGTTTACAGCCATATCTAATCCATCAATTGCCCATAAACCCATAACATTATATGCAACATAATAAACAAGATTCTTACAAGTGTTGCTATGATAAATTACTCTTGAAATTGCCCATTAGAACTATCAATGTAAATTTCCAAAAAATTGTTCTAAGAATTGAAATCATACTCCAGAAGCAAATTACATGAAGTAAAAGGGAGGGAAAGAACAACAATGAAACAATTTCATCCTCAATTAGTAATACTTCTTAGGTCTGCAGCTGGATTAAAACAATACTTTACCAATGTCTTGATTCTTGGCATTGCTTAAATTATAGTTAATTACTTAAACTAGGGCTTGCAATAGGAAAGAAGAGGCACAGTAATTCTTTCATCATCTAAATCTAAAACCAGCACAAGCATTGCCTAATAACAATAAGCCTGATTAACAACTTAATTGAACTGCGACAACCACCAAATGAGTGAAAGAAACAACTCCACGGAGATTATATTAGGCGTTTAAGCAAGTACCTGCTATTAATAACATCAATCTCATGAAGAGTAACACAATGCACCACCTCCTTGCGCTTCTGCAACTCCCCATCAGGGCACTGCACGAATTTCACCTGATAACAAACTCATAAGTGAACAGAAAGTCTCATTCAATCCTTCATGGACTTAGAAACCAGCTTACAAAAGAAACAAACAATCAAGTACACGCAGCTAACGATGCTCACGAGTGCACACTACACAAACCACCGCCTAACTAACCACAACCGTCACTAACAAACTGAATAACTAACTCTTAGTTCGTTCGTTAAGAGTTTGTTACCTGAGGACCCATGGCGTCGAAATCCCTCGACCTCGAGAACGACCTCCCGAGCTTCGTGATCTTTCCAGAAGCCTTATCAATGGCGATGACGTCACCGCTGCTCACCTTCTCCTTCCCGAGCGCCTCAATCATCTTCGCGCCCAAGTCGTACACGGTCTCCATCTCCGTCGACTTGAGCGTGAGCTTGCCGGACTTGGAAGCGGCGCCGGCGACGGCGGGGCGGTCGATCTGGACCTCGACGACTTCCCCTTCGATGACCTCGGTCTCCTCCTTGATGCGGACGCCGATGGCCTTGCGGAAGGCCTGGGTGAGGGCCTCGGTCTTGGACATCTCGAGGGAGAAGAGCTCGCTGCCGGCGATCATGGCGAAGGGGGTTTCGAGGCCGAGGGACTTGGCCATGCCCATGGCGATGGCGGTCTTGCCGGTGCCGGGCTGGCCGGCGAGGAGGACGGCGCGGCCGGCGATCTTGCCGTCGCGGATCATCTGGAGGATGACACCGGCGGCCTTGCGGGCGGAGGTCTGGCCGACCATGCCCTCGGAGACGGCGCGGGCCTCCAGGGAGGAGTCGAGGCCCAGGCCGCGGATGTGGGAGTGGGCGCCTATGCGCTCTATGCGGGTCAGGTCACGGGTTTCCGACAGCTTCAGCTCCGCCATCGCCGTGGGGGGTGGGGGTGGTGGTGTTAGGGTTTTGGTGTTTTCAAATTTTGGGGAGGGGTTTTAGGGTTTGTGTGTTGTACTACTGTTTCTCTTCTCTTTTCTGAGTGCTAGTTGAGTTGAGTTTAGTGATACCCTTACACACTGCCCCACGCTACCAGCTTCAAGTTGGGCACGGGCTGTGTTGTGTTGCGTCTGGTTTAAGAAAAAATTAAAAAAAAAAAAATTAAACTAATTAAGGTTGAAGTGGGTTGGGCTAGTCAGATGATTTAGGCCCGATTGGATTGCGGTTTCTAATGGCTAAAGCGCTTTCTGAGGCGAAAATGACTTTATACAGTAAATAGTAGCATTTATTGTAATTTCTTCCAAAGCGCTGGAAAAAGAAGATTCAAGCTTATTTTTCATTTTAAAAAGCGCTAAAGTAATCTTACTATTACTCTCACATCAACAACCAAAAGTAATTTTACTTTATCCTATCCAAACAAAACTCATTCTCCTAAACTTACTTTTGACATACTCAAACCAAACAAAAATCATTCTTTTAAAAGTAATTCCTCTAAAAGGCCTTCTTTTAAAAGATCTTCTCCCAAAAGTTACACCAAACAGACCCTTAAGTGGTTGTATATTAAATTTATTTAGCAATATTTCAGATTTGGAGTATTGTAAATAAACAAAATCGTCTGAAATATTCATAATATTTTTAGGATAAATTATACTATAATTTTTTTTTTTAGTTTTGACGTTGAAATTTTAATTAAGTTTTCGTGATTTAAAAGTTTGTATAGGATGCTTATTTGTCCAATGTCTTTAAATAAATTTTTTATTTACTAACGATCGTTAAAACTCTTTTATTATGTACTAAGTTATAAAATCTTATTTAAAATTTTTAATAAATTATAAAAATTTATTTGATAAAGAATAAAATTGGGCGAGACCTTAAATTTTATGTGTTTTAATATGAATTCCTATGACTTAATAATGTTAGAATTTTTCTAGATATTGGGCTTCTATTGATTGGTGGGCTTTTGTTTTATTAAAACGGATTAAATGGATAGCCTGATATTTTCTCTGGAGACCCATGATGTTATGTGATCCATTATGGGTTTGGGATTCACCATGTGTTGTTAGGCTTGGACTCAATAGTGAGTATACTGAAAGGTGTAAAGGGGCCTAAATAACCTAGGTCTTTGATGGATGGAACTGGGTTACTATATATACTAATATTATGGGCAGGATCCCCTCTCCACTCTATTATCTCTTGATGGCTCACTGCTCCATCGATGCAACCTCTAGAATAAGAGACAGAGAAGGAGTGGGATTCACGCATCTGGCGATATCTCACGCGTGTGTCAACCTGCGATTAATCTCATTTGATAATTTGACTTCAAGAGGTATGCATATTATTATTGTTTATTGCAGTTTCTATCGATTGATATTTGATGTTCTAAATTCCTAGTATTTGATCCGTAAAATATAACATGTGGTATCAGAGCAAGTTATACTAAAATTAGAACCTGAAATTATTTTAATGAAATTGCAAATCGGAGCCTTTAGGGTTTGAAAAATTCCCTTTTATATTTAAGATTGAATCTCATTTGGGTTGAAAATATGTACTGTTTTATTCCTTTTTTGGCATTGTTTCCCTTCACCATGAACGCTGTGAGATCGAAAGAGTGTGGGGATTTTATTTTTCTGATTATTTGTCACACAATTTTATTCTTTTCTTGTCAAAAGACCCGCGCTTCTGCTGCTCTGTGTGCGTCGCTATGAGAAGCGTAACTGTACGTTGTGCATTGAGTGAGATGAGGAGTGGGTGTGTTTTTTAGTGTGCATCGTGCATTGAGTGAGATGAGGAGTGGATGTATTTTTTAGTGTGCATCCAGCTTCTGGGGGTCTGGGTGGTCCGTGGTTAACTTGTGGTCAACCCAACCCCATTAATAAAAAAAAAAAAATCATAAAATAGTGATATAAGACTTTGGATATTTTATGATTGTTGAATCTCTTTTGTATTCTCATTATTGTGTTTGGAAAATTGGAGTTGAATTGAAAATTAATTAAATAGGCAATTATTTATCCCTATTGAGTGCTCTATTGATTAAGTGAATTTCTATACCACAGTGGGTTACTTACAAAAATTAATAAGAGTTACTTGCTTATTTATTTTGGGATATTTTGCCATTTGGTTTGGTCAGGGGTTAGCTCACCCACAGGTAGTTAACTCATTGATTTATTCTGATATGGCATATTTTACCACTCAATTAGTTGTGGATTGACTCACCCACAGGTGGTTAATTCATCGATTAATATGGTGTGGCATGATATTTGGGATGATTTTGACAGTAAAATCCTTCTACCCACAGGTATTGGATTTTTGTAACTGTTGCTTTATGTAGTGTATTCTCCGCCCACAGGCGAGTTTGCATTATATGTTTGGATCCCTGTTTTTGGTAATATAAATTACTAATTATTGCCCATATAATTAATCCTTTTTGGAATTCTTTTCAGCTCCTGTTACTTTTTCCATAAATAACACTATCAACCATGTCGAGGTCCTTACTGGCAATAATTATAAGAGGTGGAAGGAAGACATTGAGCTAGCTCTCAGCTTGCTGGACATTGACATGGCCATTACGGAGGATGAACCTCCTCTGAATGATGAGAGTACGGAAGAGCAAAAGGCCTATCACAAGGAATGGACGAAGGTGAATCGGAAGGCCTTGATGCTTATCAAGCGGTCTATTGATGAGACCCTTGTGAAGGCAATTCCTACATCAGAGAAGGCTAAAACTTTTCTTGCCTCCATTGGGGAAAGGTATGCAGTTTCTGGTAAGGCCGACACTGGTCAATTGATGGATAGTCTTGTCAACATCAAATATGATGGCAATGGTGGTGTTAGGCAACACATTATGAAGATGGTAACTATAGCCTCAAGACTTAATGACCTTAAGTGCCCAGTAGATGATAAGTTTCTTGTCCATCATGCCCTTAACTCCCTGCCTATTAGGTTTGGTCCCTTGAGAACTTCCTACAATACCCAAAAGGAGGAGTGGGATATAAACACTTTGATTTCCATATGTTCACAAGAGGAGGATAGAATAAATCGTATCTCATCTGATAGTGTGAACCTTACTTCTCAGCCTTGCCATAATAAATCCTTTAAGAAGAAAGGGAAGAAGTCTAAGGGAACCCACAGTTCGGATAAAGGGGCTGGTCCGTCTCAAAAGATCCTCGATCCTAAGCCTGATATTAAGAAAAGTGAGCTCAGGTGTTGGTTTTGTAAGTCAGTAGGCCATAAGAAATCTAACTGCCAAGCTTTCAAATCTTTCACAGAGGCGCAAAAGCCTAAAGGTCGGTCACTAGCTTTCATTTGCTTTGAATCCAGTTTGATAGATGTCCCTGCGAATTCATGGTGGATTGATTCCGGAGCGTCTATTCATGTTGCTAATTCATTGCAGGGATTCAAGAACAAGCGAAAGCCAAGTGACGCCAAGATCAATTTGTTCGTAGGGAATGGAATTAAAGTTGACGTCCAGTTCATAGGATTAGTTGAATTAAAATTGGATTCAGGATTTATTTTACATTTGAAGAACACTATTTATGTACCGTCCATGAGACGAAATTTAATTTCTTTGTCAAAACTTGATAATTGTGATTTTTCTTTTAATTTTGAAAATGGATTTTGTCGTTTATCTTATAATTCTCAAGTTATTGGCAAAGCTGTGAAATGTGATGGTTTATACCGTTTAAGTCTTGATTCCAATGTCTTTAATTCCCTACATGTTCAGATTGCTAGCAGTAAAAGGAATTTAATTAAAGAAAACTCTTATTCTTTATGGCATAGGCATCTTGGTCATATTTCTAAAGAAAGAATAGATAAACTTGTGAAAGATGAGATTTTACCTTCGCTTGATTGTTCTGATATTGAGGAATGTATGGATTGTATGAGAGGAAAAATGACCAAAACGGCAAGAAAGGGATCTACCCGTAGTATGGACCTTCTGGAAATTATTCATATTGATATTTGTGGTCCTTTAAAACCAATCCTGTGTAGAAATAAATATTTTATAACATTCATTGATGATTTTTCACGATTTAGTTATGTCTACCTGATTAATGATAAATCATTATCTTTGGAAAAATTTAAAATTTTTAAGACTGAGGTAGAAAACTAATGTGGTAAAACCATTAAGATTGTGAGGTCAGACCAAGGTGGTGAATTTTATGGCAAGCATGGAGAGATTGGACAATTAATGGGGCCTTTTGCCAAATATTTGAAAAACTGTGGGATTGTTTCCCAATTTACCATGCCTGGGACTCCTGAACAGAATGGTGTGGCTGAGAGAAGGAATCGCACTTTGATGGATATGGTGAGGTCTATGATGAGTCAAACCAAATTGCCTGATTCTCTTTGGGGAGAAGCCCTTAAGACAACCATATTTATCCTAAACAGAGTACCATCCACATCTGCTCCCAAAACACCTTTTGAGTTGTTTAAGGGGTGGAAACCTAGCCTTAACCATTTTTATGTGTAGGGTTGTCCTGCTGAGGTTAGAATATATGACCCTATGGCATCAAAGTTAAGTCCTAAAACCACCAGGTATTATTTTATTGGCTATCCCATCAATGCCAAAGGCTACACTGTCCTACCCATGGAATAAGAGTAGTTGAGGCAATCACTGCCAAGTTTATTGAGAATGACTTGGGTAATCCTGATGTCTCCATTGATGAAGGATCAAGTTCTGACTGTCAACCTGTCATAGTGCTAGTTCCCATTGTGCAAGAAAGGGTGGTGCATCAACCAATTCAGAGGATTCTTGAGGAGCCACAACAGGAAGTTATAGAGGATCTCTTACCATCACCTCCAGAACAACCTATTGAGAATCCACCTCTCAGGTGATCACAGAGGGAAAGGAGACCGGTGAATCGTGATGATTACTATACTTTTCTTGGAGAGTCAGAAATTGGGTGCATGCCAGATCCAGGGAATTTCAATGAAGCTATTTCTAGTGCTCTGGGAAAAGAGTGGATTAAAGCCATGAATGATGAAATTCTTTCTATGAGTGTGGGAGCTGGTAGAGATTCCTAATGGTTTCAAGCCCATTGATTGCAAATGGGTGTTCAAAACTAAGAAGGACTCTAATGGTAATGTGGAGAGGTACAAAGCAAGACTAGTGGCTAAAGGCTTTACTCAGAGAGAGGGAATTGACTACAATGAGACCTTCTCTCCTGTTTCCTCCAAAGATTCCTTTAGGACCATTATGGCTTTGGTGGCACATTATGATTTAGAGTTACATCAGACAGATGTAAAGACAGCTTTTTTGAATGGGGATCTTGATAAGGAAGTGTATATCCAGCAGCCACAGGGATTTATAGAAGGTGGAAAAGAGTACTTGGTATGTAAATTGAAGAAGTCAATCTATGGTTTGAAACAGGCTTCACGGCAGTGGTATCTCAAATTTGATAAGATTATTACTTCTATGGGCCTTGTGGAAAACAAAGTGGATCCATGTATATACCTCAAGGTCAGTGGGAGTAAATTCATTATTCTTGTTCTCTATGTGGATGACATCTTGCTTGTCAGCAACAGTTATGATTTGCTTGTTGAAACTAAGAGTATGTTGTCAAAATGTTTTGACATGAAGGATCTTGGAGAAGCCTCTTTTGTTCTGGGAATTGAGATCCGTAGAGACAGGTTGCGTAAACTTTTGGATTTATCCCAAAAGGTTTATGTTGATCGAGTTTTAAGCAAATTTGGTATGAGAAATTGCAGGCCACTTGATACCCTTATTGCCAAAGGGGATAAATTAAGCAAAGATCAATGTCCCAAGAATGATCTTGAAAGGAATGACATGAAGAATGTTCTTTATGCTAGTGCAGTAGGTAGCCTTATGCATGCTCAGGTGTGCACCAGACCTGATTTGTCTTTTGCTGTTAGTGTACTGGGTAGATTTCTGTCTAACCCAAGACATGTTCATTGGCTTGCCGCCAAAAGGGTAATGAGATATTTGCAGAAGACAAAGGATTACATGCTTGTCTACAGAAGGGTTGAAGACTTGTATGTAGTTGGCTACACTGATGCAGATTTTGCTGGTTGTCCAGATGATGAGAGATTTACTTCTGGATATATTTTCATGCTGGCTGGAGGAGCTATTTCATGGAAAAGTGTTAAACAAACTCTGACTGCCTCTTCCACTATGCAGGCTGAGTTTGTTGCATGTTATGGTGCAGCATCACATGTAGTATGGATGAGAAATTTCGTTTCTGCTCTTGGCATAGTGGACTCCATTACCAAACCCCTGATGATTTATTGTGACAACAGTTCTGCTATTTCTTTCACCAAGAATAACAGAACGACTTCCGCCTCTAAACATATTAATATTAAGTTTCTTGTGGTCAAGGAAATGGTTGAGAATGGAGAGATTTTAGTAGAGTATATTCGCACAAAGGATATGCTTGCTAACCCTCTAACTAAGGGACTTAGGCCTATAGTGTTTGTGAAACATGTTGAGAATATGGGTCTTGTGAGGTCCTTTGATGTACTTGGTTAGTGGGAGTTGTTTTAATTTATGTTCATTATTCATGTGATTTGGATTTTACACTTATGCGCATGTTATGAAATTAGTATTTGGTACTATTATTTATTTATTTTATATCTCGAGATATGAATATTTTCTTCATAAAATATTGGTCTATCATGAAAAAGATGTTGTTCCTTGTGGAATGGCGTTTCATTAGAAACATGTGTGGTCTCCTTCTAGGAGGTTGGTTGTGTTTTCTTGGGAAGACACAATGAGGATCCATACGTAATAGCATGGAAATGATCACGTATTTTGCTATAATGTGTATATTACACCTTGCGCACTCATGTTTATGGATCATTATTGATAGGGTTATTTAGTTATGTGGTCATAGATGAACTAGACTCTTTATAGTTTATCATTCATTTATGGCTCTTAGCTAGTAACTTTGTTGACTGGAGTGATCTGATTTTGTGGTGACTATTTACAGGTTATGTTTTGTGGCCACAGTAGTTCAACCCGAGAGTCATTTTTCTAAAATGTTTTGAAACTAAATAAAACCCAATCAATTTTGCCCAAGTGGGAGAATGTTAGAATTTTTTTGGATATTGGGCTTCTATTGATTGGTGGCCTTTTGTTTTATTAAAATGGGTTGAATGGATAGCCTGATATTTTCTCTAGAGACCCGTGATGTTATGTGATCCATTATGGGTTTGGGATTTACCATGTGTTGTTGGACTTGGGCTCAATAGTGAGTGTACTGAAGGGTGTAAAGGGCCTTAAGTAACCTAGGTCTTTGATGGATGGAACTGGGTTACTATATATACTAACATTATGAGCAGGATCCCCTCTCCACTCTATTATCTCTTGACGGCTCACTGCTCCATCGACGTGACCTCTGGAATAGGAGACAGAGAAGGAGTGGGATTACCTGTACCTGACATATACCATGTGTGTACGCTTCCGCGATTAATTTCATTTGGTAATATGGCTTCAAGAGGTACGCATATTATTATTGTTTATTGCAGTTTCTATCGATTAATATTTGGTGTTCTAAATTCCTAGTATTTGATTCATAAAATATAACAAATAATTGTCGATAGCCATTAATAAATAAAAACTTATTCAAAATATTTTAACAATATGAAATTTCAATTACACTCTTAGATTGTAAAAAAATAATAATATAATAAGGATTTATCAAGTGATTAAACCTATCTTTTAATATATTCATATGCTCATAAATATTTATATGTCATAAATCATAAATTTAAGAGTAAGAATCTTTTTTTTTTCGTCGGTTGGAGAGAGAGAGAGAGAGATCGAGAGAGAGAAGGGGGGGTTTGGGAAAGGGACATCATGGGTCTGTGACCCGGGACTCAAACACGAGTCTCTTCAAGCTCCCAGATGCATTTGACAAAGAGTCACAGTTCTAGCTACTCAAGCTACACCCTTTCTGCAGAGGAAGAATATTGAAGAATCTCATCCTTACCCCATTCCCTCCCTACATCTCCACATGGCCTTGTACTTCTTTCCCATGATACATATAAAGTCGAGCACAATTAAACCTTTGCAAAATGGCTCAGGATTCATTGGTCCGGGCCAACTCCTAGGACCAACGTTAGTCCATGGACGCGGAGTCGTTAGATCTATTTTAATTAAAATTTGATGGTTGATATTTGCCCCACATGTTATGAGTTTATAATTGAGTGTTTAGTGCCTGTAATAATAAAATTTGCAGATCCATCCCTATACGTTTTTCTACAGGATTTGCATCATTTTGGGTGGCGGAGGTTGTGAACCCTAGGTTGGGACCAAAAGAGACCTCCTTTGAGGCGGTGTTGGAGTAATGGTGAATATGGAAGAAACAGAGGATGGAGTTGTGCAAAGATTATGAGAAGCACGCATTTGATATGTGTGGCATTGGGGAGGGGAATTCCTATTTCGGTGCAGTGAAGGTTGGAGGTACAAGGGCAAAATGGAGGTATTTCTGGTTCAATCGAATTGATGTGTCATTATGTAGTTAATAAATTTTTAGTTAATTCGGTGTCCATTGTAGATTTAATAGGTGCTTGGTGCCTGTGTTGTGTGGAAAAGCAAAGTTAGAGTGTCGGATGAATACATAGCTTAATTACAAGGATCAAATGGGCAAGTAATGTGGTGATACATAGTTGAAGCACTTGCAATCAGTGGCAGTATGTTATGTATGTTATGTCTAAGTCGTTTGGAAATGACAGAATTTTGTAATTAGTAGACAAAGAATTCTTGAGTGTGTGTAGCATGATTGAGATGCAGTGATGCAGTTGATGATAATAGAATAAGATTGTGAGAGATAGCAGTGAAGTGGTTTATAATTGTTAGAATGTAGTTGATGGCATTAACACTAGACGTGCAGTTGAAAAAATAATTCATAGTTGGAGTATTGACAGGGCTCACGTGCAACAGATGAGTGTGTTGCAAGGCACTGCTTATGCACTCTGTTTATTTCAAACAACGAATGGTTGGTAGTGCAAGGTTTGTGCACTGTGTTTATGTGAACAATGAATGAATTGGTTACAGTGTAAGAAGTTTTGATTCCAGAAGAAGTTCGTTGATGGCTTAACTGTTAAGTAAGTTCAGCGGCAGTAAATGGAATTATAACTGGCAAATGTAATTTCTCATTTGTGCGACAATAAGTTTAGGAAGTTGCATGTGGAAATTCTAGTGATGTAGGTGTTGGCGACAACTATTAATGTTATGAATCTATTTTCAATGGATCTACTTCGGTGAGGCAAATCTATTTTGTATGTATTGTTGCAGGCTTTCTGAATAGGTTTATTGGTATATCATGTAGAATGTAATTTGTGGAAGTGTTATTGGGACTAGTTGTGTGGTGTGCCGCAATTGGGAGTGGCTTTTTGAAGAGATGAACCTGCATGTGGGAGTGCATTTCGGAATTCGGAGTAATTGAGAATCCCTTACATGCACAAAAAAAAAACCCTCTTCTTTGCTCATCTGCCACCATTTCCCCTTGATACCTAATACACTAAACTAATGAAAGTTATTCAATGTTTGATCAACAGGCTCTCTTTGCAAAATATAAGCCATGGGCCCTAGTTAGCAAATATTTATTGGGATCAATTTGTAATTTAGGCACTGGACTAACATTGGTCCCAGAGTTAGCCCGGACCAACGAATCCTAAGCCTTGCAAAATATGGCCCAGTAACAATCAAACTGCCTTTGGCAATCAATCCACACGTCAATAACTATCAAGTACTGTTGTAGAAGGTTTCTTATTTAATTAAAGAACAACTCCGAAACATTATTCAACATGACATTACTAGTCTCTTACTTTTTGAATGATTATTTTAAAAACCTTTAACTAATTGAATAACTAACCCAACAATCATAATAATACTATTGATAGAACCCTCCTCTTTGGATAAGGGAGAAAAAAACTTTTCACTTCTCTATTTGAGTTAGAGAATAACTCTAAAGTATTATTCACTTTCAATTATGGCATTACAATACCAGTATTCTCTTATTTACACAATGACCAAGTAACTAAATTTTAACTAATTGACTAGTTGACTCAACAATCGTAAGTTGTAATTCTACATTATCTAAATTTTATGGTGCGTTTGGTATGATATGCAAGAAGATAAAAGTATTCAGTTTACCTCTTTTTATCTCATAATTATAAGTTAGACTTATCAGGCCTCATCTGGTTTAACAAGATCTAATTAATAAAACTACTTTTTTATTAAATAAAATTCAATTATTCAATTATAAATATGTTAAATGATTAATTTTTAAAATTTATGTAAAAAGATATTGTTGTTAATTAAAATTATTTCATAACTAATATTACATGAATAAAATTATAGAGTCACACATAACACACCAAACGTTGAGTAATATATATGGTATATAACTTGTTTTATATTACCATTTTATATTATCAGGGTTTATATTATTCGATATATCAAACAAGAATTTAATTCCAAAACACTTTCGGTTTAGAAAAAAAAAAGTATTTTAATTAACTTAGTTTATAAGTAAAACATTGCTTAATTTTTTTTAAAGGAAAAAAATAACTTACAATCTAAGCTAACTCAAATACGGCATCCATGTTGTTTAGTAGCTAATATCCTATCCTATAGCGTGACCCTTTCTCTTTGAATAAAAGAAAACCAAACTGAATCCACATCTCAAGTTAACATCAGTGCCTTGGCTTGGAGACCTTAGCCACCACGGCACGATGAGATTTAATGGAATTTGGCCTCAAAACGTAAGAACCATCTACACAGTATGACAATGTATATTGCAACCGACAAAGAGCCCATTTTTGGGGTTTAATACAGGAGGTGGTGATGAAAGCATAGGCGGAGGTTATGACGCTGGTGAGGAGGGAAGATGCAATTTATTTCACTACTTGTCTTAATATGTTTTTCAAGGCATCTATCATGATTTTATTTGGCCCTTTAATTTTCTCTTTCAGCTTTCATTTTCCTCTGTTTTTACTGTTAAGGAGTATTTGTTATAATTTCTTTCTCAAGGCTAAGAAGATGAAATTGGCTACAATGCTTTGTATTTACTATTTAAACAATATTTGTTTGAAAGAAGCTTTTAGATATATAATGTCGATTTTGAAGCTGACATACAACTTGTTTTTGTGAGTAACATAATAAACCATAGTGTGATTTTGGCCTCATTGATGTGAGTTTTTTTTACCCCCACTTTTTTACCATTGCTAAGATCATAATTGTTCAACTTTCTGTATCTTAGTTATTAAAGCTTTTGCATTGGTCATCGAAGAAGTTTTAAGTATAATATGATTGCGAGAAAAATTAAATTCAAATTCATTAACAGTTGTTTATAGCACCCGCTATCTCTTTATACCATCCTTAATTTTGGTCTAGTTGATTGGTGAGACTTTTTATGATCATGTAATCTTGTAAAATCTGCGTCTTCATAGGTTAAGATTTTTTAAACTATTTGTAATTTGAATTTATTAGAAAATACATCATTTTCATTTAGAATTTTCTTTTTATTATTTTGCTTCTGTTATTTTGTTTTTCCATTTTATGATTGAATGAATTAGATAACTAAATATTCTTTATTTCATATTTTATTGTATTTGATTATTTGTCGTCCATTGTACTTGAAAATCCATTGTCAATTTGAAAGTAATAATTATATTTGTATGCCAAATGTTAATTGAAAGTGTTCATATAATACTTAGGGTTTACATATTTTTTCGATTGTTAAACAATTCTTTTTTCTAAGAGCAGTGCTGGTTAGTACGAAACAACTCTGTACGAATTGTGATGAATGGTTATAAACCATTCAGGAGAAAGTGCCGAAATCAAAGGTAAGAGAGAGAACCAATTGATAGTAATTAAAATACATAGCAATACAGTGTTTTGTAGTTATTTGTGTGTCGTACTACGAAAATAATTTCATACCATTGATCATTACTGTTTTTGAAAATAAAAGATTCTACCAAATTTGTTAATTAAATGATGTTAAGGTTTAAATTATATTATTATATCTTAAATTGATGCAATTAGATATATCTTTTTTTTTATGTGAATTAGATATATCTTTTAAACATTATTTAAAATTTAAATTGTTATTTCAATTTAGTTTTAGTGCATGTTTGGACATGATTCTTTTGAGGAAAAAATATTTTCAAAAATTAAAATTATAAACTCTTTTTAAATATATAATATTTGATACATGGTTTTTAATTGCCCTTATGCATTGTACAAAAGATTTTATTAATTATATCGTGCAACTAGTTAAATCACAATTGTAGAGTCTGAAACATAACAACTCTATATATATCTTAGGTTAGATTTTCGGTTTTCAATTTCTATTTTAGTAAAACACGTGTATTTTAAATATATCTATACATATCTGTAGCAATTATAGCAACGCCATATTTAACACTGAGCAGCGTGTGAAAACCGAAAAAAGAAATACTACTTGTATATATTAATAATGGACATCGTAAACACTCCTTTTATTATGTTTCAAACAAACACAATAAAAAAAATTTTAAAAAGTAACTAGTAGTACTTTGTGGATGTCATTTGAACCATGTCTTAAAAAAAAAAGTAAGTGCCAATATCACTTCTCTTTTAACCAGCGTATTTCTTTGAAAATAGAATGAAAGTAATAAGAAAAGAAGAGGGAATGGCCCCACAACAGCTTCGATGACATTTCGTGTTGACTCTAACAGTATTTGGACTTTGATTTTGATGGGACCTACACGTGTCATGTCCTTGCGCCTAAGTCCTGACTTGACATTGCCGCTGTATGGATTTAAAGCGCCGAATGTGTGAACGCCGAAGGCCTAACACAGTAATAATGGCAATAATAATGGTCATCACAGTATTTTGTCTGTTTCTCATCATCATAATATAATGTCCCAACGCTTGGAGCATTTATTAGTTACTCTTGTTGGTGAACACATGATTTAACAATTGTAAGTTATGAGCCTAGAACCGATCGACAATTATTGAAGTATTGCCAGTTAAAATATCAGAAGTTTACGAGTTTATTTAGGAATGAAGATTTTTCTTTCTTTTATGTTAGTTTTCAATTGTTACTAGTATTATGTAAGTCTAAACACTTAAATGATGGTTTGTCAGTGAAAGGTAAATACTTGAGTTTTAATTTTGCATTTATTAATGGTTTGTCAGTGAAAGGTAAATACTTGAGTTTTAATTTTGCATTTATTAATGAAAAATATTTTTAGATAAAAGGAAAGGTATCTCCTATTATATAACTTACAATCATGATTAGAAACAAACTCAAAGTTATATTTGACTAAGGATGTGTTTGGATTAGAGTTTGCAATAAAAAGTTTATATTAACTTAATTCTATAAAATTGATTTTAATTAAAATTAAGTTGATTTTAAAGTAATTTATATTTAAAAATTCTTATATAAAAAATAATTATAATAGAATAAATATTATTTTGGTGATAATAATCAAAAATGTAAAATTATTAAAAATGGTATAAATTTTATATTATAATTTCAGTATTATTCTTTTATTTTTATTAATTATAAATAAAAAATTAATGATATATATAATATATAAAAAATAATTAAATTAAAGTTTTAGTGAATACAATTATAAAATATATAAAAAAATAAATTTATTCAGCATATACAAGAAAATAGACTTTATTTTTTCAGAGAAATAAACTTAAATATGCAAAGACAAATGAATGTTTTAAGAAGATGAATGAGTTTTTTAATTAATAAAATTAATAGAAGCTCACAATGGATAGATAAGAATTTAGATGGTTCTTTTTGTTTTTTTATGGAAAATCAGGAGTTTGAACGGAGAAGCAAGAAAATGTTGCTTCAGCACAAATTGGGTTGTGCAATAAAAACCCGTTGAAAAATTCCCAACACAAAAATATCCAAACATCTGTAATATCTTATGTTCAAGAAAGCAAATTGGGGTTTAGGGTTGCAAACTCCCATCAAAACACACACTAAATCTTTTAAAAGACATTGTCCTGAATTCCCCTGTATAACTTCTAAATCCAACACATTATTTGTTTTGGTATAAAAATACAACACAATATTATCAACATAGCAAACATGTAAACATTAATGGGCGTGTTCTATGGCACACCTTGTAGTCAAAGGTGCACCACACACCCTGTCATCCAGCGGTGAGGATCTTATGGTCTATTTGTGAAACCAAACATATGTGATATACTATAACTTTCTCTATTCTCTTACTTTTCCCATCGTCCCCGCACTCCCACAATTCTCCACCCACGCCTAGCACATGGCCATTGCCACTGCCTCCTCCCCTGGCACCACCTCCTCCAACCCCAGCGCCATTGCCTCTACTCCTGACGCCGCGCACCGACCACCAACGGGGCTTTTTGCCACAAACAGATGCTGCTTGTGCTTTTTTTTTTTTTCTTTTCTCTATTCATCTTCTTCAAAGATTTGCAGTTTTGGCATTGTGTATGGTTATTGGAATTGTTGGTCTGTGTCTTTAATTGTTTTAAAACATCAAGTAACAAAATTATTGTGTTTTCTGCGTTAAAAATGTAATCTTTTGTTGCCTTTTTAGCATTCTTCCTTTTCTCCATTTTTAAGGAGTAAAAAATTATAATGTAGAAGGATTTAGCAATTAGGATTATGATTTCTTTGTTCTTGGTGGTGGTGGTGGTGGTTTGACATTGTGGAGAAATGAAAGTTTTAAACCCATGTTTGCTTTATTGAGAATTTGTGGTTGAAAGATTTAAATTTATGTTTGATGTTTTGGAATTTGATAAAGAACTGAAGACTGGCTCAGAGAAAAAGAAGGAAGGGGGAGGGGACAAAGTCCCGAGCAGAGCTTGGTCGCCAGTAAAGTGGTGGTGGTAGTGGCTGTGGTCTCGAGTCGGTGGTGGAGCCGGCGTCGGCTGTGTCGCCGGCGCAGAGGAATGAGAACAGAAAGAACCAGAAGAGAAGGGGGTGGGGGAAAAGAGAGTTGGGAGGATAATTAGATATTGTTATACTATGGATAGACTCTAAATCCAATGACTCTGATTCAAGGTGCACAATGCACATTGACCCCCGAAGTGCATGTTAGACGTCGCCAACATTAATGTTGTTCTTATATCTAGAAAGTTGTTGATCCGTTTACAAAAAACGGTTATTTAGAAAAGGAAATACAAATGAGCAAACTTGGAGGCACAAGGAAAAATGATTCAGTCAAAATAATTGATCATAGTTCCCACTAAGTCTTCCTGCACCTACCTTCATGCACTATTATTCGGCCATGTGAAGTTCATTATCCTCACTGAATTATATTAAATGGCTGGTGCACACTGCACAACTGCAATACTTTCATTCGCATAGCAGTACTTGTGTCATCCATTATACCTAGCCCAAGGCCCTTGTAACTTGTAACTATTTTTTATTTATTTTTATAAATCATTAATATCAGACTTCACTTGAAATTAATTAATATGACTCAAGTGGAGTTAGTATATGAAAGTACAATTTTTTTAATATTAATATTTTTTTTTATAAATTAGAATTTGATACTTTATTTAACCAAAAAAAAGTGTTAAATCACTTAAATTTGTCAAACTTTGGTTATAAGTTGTAAGTATTATTAATATTGTGCCTTAGAAAACGCTATATCATGCCTTGCTTGGCTCAAAATTGGCGAAATTGAGGTCGATGTGCGGTGTCTGTTTGAAGGAAAACAAACATGCGCCGCGCAAAACTATAAAATAATATTCGCAATTATTAAGAAACAGAAAATTAAGGTTTGTTTTTCAATTGGCCAATTTTATTTTTATTTATTGGCTTGATCCATGCAGTGACAAATTCGGAAGCTTCAAATAGGAGTGGGACGAACCGTTCTTCCGCACCTGTTCCTTCCCTTTCTGGTAGGTTGCTTCCATATCAGTCCACTCTTCCAGCCACTCCTCCTATTTCCATTTCACTCCATTGGAGAGTGGTTGTTATTTATCTCTCTCTTTCTCTCTTCACTTCTTCTCCCTATAATCTTCTGGATCAGTTTCTCCGTCATGCCCAGATAGCTTAGATTACTTCTTCATGGTCATGTTCATGTAAAGATCGAAACTTTGCATCTGGGTGGTTAGGAATTGAACTCCCCTTTATTGGTTCTTTTTTTTTTCTGGGTTATTAAATATGCAAATTTGAATTAGATTTTTTATTTTATTTTCTTTTTTGGTATGATTGATTGGGAACTTGGAATTGATTGTTAATCAAGCATAGGAAGTTCTGGCATTTTCAATTTAAGGTTCTTTTTTTTTTTTTTTTGGTTTGGTTTTGATAACTGAAAGCTTTGTTGTTGTGATTTGTGAAGGGAAATGAGAAGAACTGCACAAGCTTAAAAAAATTGGTCTTTTTCTGCTTTGACCTTGGGGTGTGTGATGGAGTTCCCTTCTAAAACCATTCGAGTTTGGACCCTCTTCTTGCTACTAGTAGTGCTGAGGAGTGATGTTGTGTATTCGGATTCTGATTACTGGATTGGTCTCGGAAGCTATGACATCACTGGTCCTGCAGCTGATGTTAACATGATGGGGTATGCTAACGCAGAACAAATTGCATCTGGGGTTCACTTCAGGCTGAGGGCTCGTGCTTTCATTGTTGCTGAGCCAAAGGGTAACCGGGTAGTGTTTGTGAACCTTGATGCTTGCATGGCTTCACAGCTTGTGACTATCAAAGTTCTTGAGAGGCTGAAAGCAAGGTAAAAATAATGACTTAATATTATGATTATTTGCAGAAACTATGGTAGATTGACTATAAAGTAAATTTCTCCTTTAGTTTTTGCTTGTAGTGGTGGATGTTTCCATTTAATAATTTATAGAGTGTTGTTAATTGGGTGCTTGATGTTGTACCTTGTTTTGTTTGACAGATATGGTGACCTTTATACTGAAAAGAATGTAGCTATTAGTGGAATTCACACTCATGCTGGTCCTGGTGGTTATCTTCAGTATGTTGTGTATATTATAACATCTCTTGGATTTGTGCGCCAGTCATTTGATGTCATTGTTGATGGCATTGAGAAAAGCATTGTCCAGGCTCATGAAAGTCTCCGCCCAGGATCAATATTTGTAAATAAGGGTATGGAAAAGAATTTTTATTCCTTCTCCGCTCTTTCTCTGTTAGGCACTTATACACTCACATGCATACTTCAATGTCATTTATAATTGTGATAGTTTTGCATGCTGTTGAAGCATGTCAGGAAAAGATGAAAAACTATATGAAGCAAGTTACTTAGTTTTAGAGTTACATTTTCGTTTCAATTGACTGTGATGTCTGCATCAATTTACAAATGAAAAGATAAGGGAATTATACACAAGTGGCACAGTCATATGTTCGCCACAGAAACCTGATAAATAAAAGAAATGGTGCAACAATGTTGAGTCATATGCTGGACGAGACAATTAAAAAAAAAAAAAAAAAAGAGAAAAAAAAACCCCACTTTTAAGCAAAGCATCATGTATTACCAATTGAGGCAGTGGAACAAGTATGATTGCTAGCAAGTGCACAAGTTGGTAGCCAAATAGGTTGGCTTTATGCCAACTGTCTCCCTTCCTTTGGTGGTATTACATGGTTATAATGCAGTTATCTTTAACTTGCAGGAGAGCTCTTGGATGCTGGTGTAAATCGCAGTCCTAGTGCTTATCTCAATAATCCTGCTGCAGAGAGAGGCAAATATAAGTATAATGTGGATAAAGAAATGACTCTATTGAAGTTTGTTGATGATGAATGGGGTCCTGTTGGAAGCTTCAATTGGTTTGCTACTCATGGGACATCAATGAGTCGTACAAACTCATTAATTAGTGGGGATAATAAAGGTGCTGCTGCGCGATTTATGGAAGACTGGTTTGAGCGAACAGGCTCTGCAAGAGTAGATTTTGTTGGATTTGAAGATGGTGGCATCCCCCGAAGAATTTCAACCATAATTCCCAGCCTTCACGATAATCGTAGGTTACTTCTTTTCTTTTGGTGTTGACTGCTATACATCCATTGATGAACTTATGAGCTTCTTTCCCATTATAGATTTAAGAGACGTTATAAATATGTTCTTTAAGTAGCTTTAGACCTTGTAGGTTTATATGCCCTGTGACCCATCATTTGAGATGCTAACACATTTTGAAATCCTTGATGATGCTGTAGTTGATTGGGTAGAAACTGTGTCCTTAACTGGTTTTGTGGATAAACTAGTCATATGTGGCTTTTTAGATATTAACTTTTATCTTAATATGGTTGAAGAACAAAAGGACTTAGATTTTAATGGTTTGTCTATAGACATAATTTATGATAGGACGCAATGCCGTAGTTTGATCCATGTAAACAACCCTACCTAGGGGAAAAAAGACTTAGTTGTTGTTGTTGTTGTTGGTTGAAGAATAAAAGGAAACTATTACCATGTTAGTAACTGAGCATATTTTATTTTTCGTATTTGACTACTCAAGATTTTCTTTTCTAGCAGTTAGGATTTAGGAAGTAGCAAATAATTGATACTTACGTATCTGCTGATTCCAGTCATCAGTTGCTTTTATATTTTCTATCATTCTCACATTATTGTCTGATGGTTATTGGAATGTCTCTTTTGGGGCAGGAATGCACTGCAATAGAATTATGCTTATGGGGTGTTAAATTGTGAACACATAATTGCTATGCTGTGGTTTTGATGCTTAAATCCATCTATTTTTTTTGGTTGCTTTTATTATGAGCATCAGCTTGCTAACTGACAATTTTCTTTATACTTTGGTTTTATGTGCTGGATTGCATTGTCTGGGTACATGGCTTCTGAGCTCTGATCCAGTGCTTTTTAAGTTTTACAAGTCTTTTCATCATAATAGTCCTAATATTTGTGGACTTACATGTAGTTGTCTGCATAGAAGATAAAATGCAAACATCTTAGCAATGTGATTGAGCAATCTTGTGAAACATACATGAATGGAACCTTGCTTTATAGTTTATACTAGTGATGTCACTAGGTCATCAGTAAGGGGGTATCTGATATTAATACATGAATTATATTTCTAATCTAACTTAAAATTTATTGGTACAGACCATGAATTACTGGAACTTGCTGCTTCCTTCCAATCTCCTCCCGGTAGACCAGCTACCCGAACTTCGAGTATTGCCAGACGTGTGAGAGGTGCCCTTACGCAGGTTGACAGGCCTAGATTTGTATCTGCATTTTGTCAAACAAATTGTGGTGATGTTAGTCCAAATGTACTTGGAGCTTTTTGTACAGACACTGGACTACCTTGTGACTTCAATCATAGTACTTGTGGAGGGAAGAATGAATTATGCTATGGTCGAGGACCTGGGTAATTATTTATTGCATGCTCAACTTTTGTCTTGTGCCTTCAAATTTACCTAAGCCATTGTGATTACTAAATCGCATCCTATAACTAATGTGGCAGTTATCCAGATGAATTTGAAAGTACTCGTATTATAGGGGAGAGACAATTTAGAAAAGCAGTGGATTTATTCCATGGAGCAACTGAACAGATTAAAGGGAAAGTTGATTTTCGACATGCCTACATAGATTTCTCCCAGCTTGAGGTAAATCTTTCTAATTCTGAGGTGGTAAAGACATGCCCTGCTGCAATGGGATTTGCATTTGCTGCTGGAACTACAGATGGACCTGGAGCTTTCGATTTTAAGCAAGGTGATGATCAGGTAACCACTGATTTTATACCTTATGCTTACCCGTTAATCTAGACTTGTATTCTTAAATTACTTTTATTGTCTATGCTTATTCTTTGTTCTAATTGTATGCCAGGGAAATCCTTTTTGGAAGCTGGTCCGCAACTTAATTAAAACACCAGGCAAGGAACAAATAGACTGTCAGCAACCAAAGCCCATTTTACTTGATACTGGTGAAATGAAGCTACCATATGATTGGGCTGTAAGTTACTCCTTTATCCCGAACATAACGATTTATAGTCTCCAGGCTCAGTTCAGTTATGTTCTCTATGTTGGTTGATTTGGAAAAAGATGGAAGGTTGATGACAAAGAGACTGGTTTTAGCATATTTTTCACTTTCCTCAGAGAATTGTGTAACTTTCTTTTTTCTGGGGTGTGGAATGTTCACTTTATTTCCTTTAATAATTTCAAACAATCTCAAAGAAAGATAATTTTATATAACTATTAAGACTAGCAGTCTTGTTCTTTCCTCTTTTTTTCGTTTGGATAGAAGTCCTACTGTCCTAGTATGCGTAACCCAGTTCTTGTGGCTTTTCCAAGCCATTTAGTTGATGTTCTTTGGCGATGTTCCATACGGAAAACTCTCTCTATCTGCTTTCTGCCTTATATATATGTAATTTGTGCTAATAAAAGGATAACTTTTACTTACGTTAACCTTTCTTCACTAATGTTCATTTGCAGCCTTCAATACTTCCAATCCAGATCCTCCGATTTGGGCAGTTTGTTATTCTTAGCGTACCAGGAGGTATGAGCTCTTATTCTTATTTCCTGTATTGATGCTAACGTTGAAGTTTCTATCCTTCACATTTTGAAACGATAAATTTCAACTATCATGGCCTCACTGCAATGAGAAGTACCATGCAAATCAATATTAATAAAAAATAAACTCCCCTAGACCACGTTGTTGAGCATCTTTCAGCTTAAAAGAACAAAAATATGTTGAACTGTTACTGATATCATGATATTTCCGTGATTTGGGTTCCGGCACTACTGGCTGAGCCTTCCGTCTTTCACTTTATAGTGTGTGTGTATATATATTTTTTAAGATCCAACATAACCCAAATGTCTTTCTTAATATGTTACTGTGCTATTTCATTGCATGGGTGTTGTTCTTTTCCTTGGAAATTCATGTTTACTATGTATGTACATAGGTGTTTGAGACAATCCAATTTGGCCTATGTATTTATTTTGGGTGCTTCATGCTTGTTGTAACTGTTTTTAATTCTGACAGAGTTTACAACAATGGCTGGGAGGCGTCTTCGTGATGCAGTCAGGACTGTACTAAGTGCGGACAAATATTTTGGTAGCAACATTCATGTTGTTATAGCAGGGTTGACCAATACTTATTCACAGTATGTGACTACATTCGAAGAGTACCAGGTGCAAAGATATGAGGTCAGTTGTACTACATTAGCTCTTTATGGTTAGAGCATTGTGCATCCTTGTGCATGATGCACAAAGGCATATGGGAATTGTTAAGATATGGCAATGATGTTTCTGCATGAAACCATTACGTTTACATGCAACTTTCTAACTTCAATTTTCTGCATTGTCAGGGCGCTTCCACGCTGTATGGTCCGCACACGCTGAGCGCATACATTCAAGAGTTCAAGAAGCTTGCAAACGCTCTCATCAGGGGCCAGCCCACAGAACCAGGCCCGCAACCCCCGGATCTCCTGGACAAGCAAATAAGCTTGCTAACACCAGTTGTGATGGATACAACACCTCTTGGTGTAAACTTTGGTGATGTGATCTCTGATGTGCCCAAGAACTCTACCTTCAAGAGAGGTGACATTGTCACAGTTACTTTCTGGTCTGCATGCCCCAGGAATGACCTTATGACTGAAGGCACATTTTCCCTTGTGGAATTCCTCCAAGAAAAGGACACTTGGGTTCCTGCTTATGATGATGATGACTTCTGCTTGCGGTTCAAGTGGTCAAGGCCTTTCCAACTAAGTTCTCGTAGTAAAGCCACCATAGAATGGAGAATCCCACAGGATGTAACTCCTGGTGTATACAGAATAAAGCATTTTGGTGCTGCAAGGGGCTTGTTAGGTTCAATTCGCCACTTTACAGGTTCATCAAGTGCATTTGTAGCAGCATGATAAAAGGGGAGGGATACTGGTTATACATGTTAAGCTATTATGATATTTGTGATTTGTTGTACTACTGAGCTCTATAGCAGATAACATCTAAACAAGGATGATTCCACTATATTTATCATCTGTTATCCATTATTCTTTATCCTCTTTCCCACAAATTATACAGGACTTAAGCTATCCAACCTTTGGGGACAATCAACGAGAGTAGTTAATTAAGTCGTTATATGGTTAACAATTGCACTTTAAACTTTGTTAACTACTCGTATGGTTTAATGTTACATTGTGTAAGCTTATTTTGGATTCGAAACAGTTTATAATTAAAAAATTTTTTGGGATAACTAGGAAAAATAGAAAATTGATTATTTTCCAAAATTAAGCTGTTACCAAATATGTACTTTTATTGTCTTCCTTCTTCTAGATGATTAAATAGTTATTTTAATTTTTAAATCATAAACTTTATAATGCTGAAATCATATGTCCATTTAAAGACCGTGTGTGCACGTTTCTAAAATTTTATGTCATAAATCTTAACTACTGAGGAGGATTATGCCTTGGTTAATGTTAATACATATGAATCTTTGATGGACGCATGTCGATATTATGAAATTTGAATCCCTACTAAAAAAAAAAAAATCTTCGAATCGTATTTTTAGTTCCATAAAGGAAAATGAAAATTTTCATTTTGGAAAATAAAACTCGATTTATTTTTCAAACGATCTAGTTTGTTTAAGCATGATACTCGGGTAGCATTAAAAAAAATTAAAAAAAAGAGCGATACGACGTCGTTTCATGAGAAACGCTTGTTCTACGCCAGGCACAAGTAGTAGCAGCAGTGCTAGTGTTTTCACACACCGGCTCTCTACGAACTCATACTGTGAATTTCAGGGAGAGAAAGAGACGAGGCAGAAGGAGAAGTAATGGTAGGAGATTGATTGAGGCTCCTCTCTCCAGTTGTAGGAAGCAATTGAATTGAATTGTTAGTGGGTGTGTGTGGAAATGTCAGTGAAAGAGTACCTGGATAAGCACATGCTCTCTCGAAAACTCGAGGACGCCGTCAATGCCGCCGTTAGGGCCAAGACGCCCGATCCCATCCTCTTCATCGTACAACTTCCTTTACCGCTTTTTCTTTTGTTTCCTCTCAATCAATCAACCAATCAATCGATTTTTTTTTTTTGTTTTTCCCTTTCTTTCTTTCTTATCTTATGATCTTCATTTTCATTCATTCAGTCGAATCACATGAAAAAAGCTGTGCAATCGGTGATCACGAAAGTCAACGCCAGGCAGATCCTCGACAGCAGAGGCATCCCAACCGTCGAAGTCGACTTGCACACTAAAAAAGGCGTCTTCCGCGCTTCCGTTCCCTCCGGCGACTCCTCTGGCATGTACGTTAAATTAATTCTGCTTAACGCGCAATGATTAGGGTTTAGTAATGTCTCTAATTATGCTGCCATTTTATTATTAGTTAATCACTGCCCAGCTAGCTAATTATCATTGTCATTGAGCTCATTCGTTGTGAATTAGAATGTGCTAAATGAAATGCTGATGATTATTTTTTGAAGGTATGAGGCTGTTGAGTTAAGGGATGGGGACAAAGGTGTGTATCTTGGGAACGGTGTGGCTAAAGCTGTTAAGAATATTAATGAGAAAATTTCTGAAGCACTTGTTGGTATGGATCCCACTCTTCAGTCCCAGATTGATCAGGCCATGATAGACCTCGACAAAACCGAGAAGAAGGTAATTTATCTTCATCTTCTTTCCCCTGCCAGCCAAAACCACTAATTCCTTGTTGTTATTGATAGTAGTTGTTGTTGTTGTTGTTTTTGATTTTGTTTTCAGGGTGAACTTGGAGCCAATGCTATATTAGCTGTGTCCATTGCTGCTTGTAAAGCCGGTGCTGCTGAAAAGGAGGCATGCTTCTTTCTCAGTTCATATTTTTATAAGTTCATTCAGCTCTTAATAGGGAAAACAAGTATGTTTGTTCTGTCAAGTTATCATCAAAATAAGAATAACAAAAATGCCAGGTTCCGCTTTACAAGCACATTGCCGACCTGTATGGAAAACCCAGCCCGATGCTTCCTGTTCCTGCCTTTACTGTTATCAGCGGTGGAAAACATGCTGGGAATAATCTGGCCATTCAGGTATAGTTTCTGTTGCAGTTTAATTTGTTTCTTAGGCATGCTCATTAGTGTGTCAGTAATTTTACCTCTGTTAGGTTTGTGTTCCTTGCCTCTAAAGAAACTCATGAACGGTGAAGTTAAAATCCCAAATGAGCATGCAAATTTTTACATTATATGACAAGTTAATTGTAAAATAACTTGGGGCTCATTTTTTTTTTTTTTTAACTTGCAATGAACATCTCTTCAATTACCTTCTGTTTAACTTTGGCAATTGGATTGTTGTGTTTGATTTGTTCTTTATCTGACCGGTTGCCATCAAAATGCATTGATAAGTTCTGTGTTCCATCTGCTGCCTCATAGTGTTTTAGATTCTTTCACACATGAAAGCTGTCTTACATAATTCATATCAGGAAATAATGATTCTCCCAACTGGAGCAAGCAGATTTGAGGAAGCTCTTAGAATGGGCTCTGAGACCTATCATCACTTGAAGGTGATTTTGCTAATTTATCTATGTTTAGATTTTTTTCGCCCCTCAAAATCTCTTTTTGTTATGTTCGGCTAGAAACATATCAAGTTTGGTATTGTTGTTTAGCCGTCCTATAATGATTTAGATCCTATGGCTGTGATATTGAATTTTAATTGATTTCAGCAACCCAATCTGTTGTTTCTCAGCCCATTGTACGTATTTTCATCAGTGTTGGATTAAAGAATCCTAGCTCCACTTGCCAATATCATGTTTACGCTGATACATTTATTTTTATTGTTGATGATAAAAGGGCAGGCTGTTATAACAGAAAAATATGGTACACATGACTGTAACGTTGGTGAAGATGGTGGCTTTGCTCCTAATGTCTCCAGGCAAGCTTTTTAATTGTTTGGATTGTATAGAAAAAAATCGGTTTTATCTAGTATATTACTAAAAAGGGTATGAAAATGTAATTAGTTATATTAAAGATATGTGTTTCAGGATAAATTTGGAAAAGATTCTAACAAGTGAAAATAATCTCCCATTATTTTCGTATTTCTCTAATCTAAATTTATTACCTTCAGTGGTGTTTTTATTTTATTTCTTTTAGCTGACTTAGTTTAAGTATCATCAGCTTTAGAGAAGCCCTGGATCTTGTAAAGGAGGCAATTAGCCGAGCTGGTTATAATGAGAAAATAAAGATAGCACTTGATGTTGCTGCTACTAATTTTTGCATAGGTAATCATAATTTTGTCTCTTTTGTACCTTTAGATTGTTGGGAAGATGGAATTTTCTGATACATGTTTACTCTAATATTGCGCAATGCTATTATAATGAGTTACTGTGTTGCAACCCTGTTTATTGTTTTACGGCATCATTTACAAAAAAACAAATTCTGTTTGTTACATTGCTATTATAGCAAATTAAGCTTGTCCTTAGGGCTGTAGAAGTAGCATTCTTGTTTGTTATTTGTGCTCAATAACGTCATAAATACCAAAGACCATCCCTTACGGCAAGATATCATCTCTCCATATCTTTACATTCCTTCTAGAGATGTCATTGCATCTGGTTTCCTGAATCTGGTTGTTACAAGTTTTTGTGCGCCTGATAACCACTTTTTAATCTGGATTTATTTTGGGTTTACATACTGTTGAAAAATTAGAGAAAATATAGATGGGGAAGGGTAAGACAGTAAGAGATACACAGAAACAGAATGTAAAAGGGGTGTAGGATGGAGCGCAATGTGTATGGTTGTGAACTTTAATCTTTACAGCTTGTTATCTACTTATAATCATGCTTTATCACTTGAGCATTTTAATAATTTGTTTTCTAACTATTAATATCATGCTTGAGTAGTTAATTTGCATGGAAAGTTAATGCAAAATAGTAAAATATTTCGCTGTTTTCTTCTTTTTCTAATTTTATAACGCCTTTCTTCGTTGAGGTGCATGCTTTTTGGTGCTTCTCACCTCAAGATGTTAAAAACCCCCTTGCATTTTTGGGGCATCTTTTGCCGTTGACTACATTGAACCAGTATATGCTTTTTCTCTGATATAGGCAAAAGATATGATCTGGACTTTCAATCTCCTCAAAAGTCAGGGCAGAATTTCAAGTCAGCAGAGGATATGTTAGAGTTGTACAAGGAACTATGTACTGGTAAATCAGTTATCCTATCTTTTTCCTAATGTTGATATTATAAATTATTTAGGCTATACTTCATGTTTGTTTTGGATCTTTCTGAATTTGCAGATTACCCAATTGTGTCAATAGAAGATCCATTTGACAAGGAAGATTGGGAAAATATCAAGTATTTCTCTAGTCTTGCAATTTGTCAGGTGTAATTTCTTAAGCAATTGACATTTTGTATGAGTTAATATGCATTCAATCTCTGTCCTTGTTAAGTTTTACAGCCAATGATTGATGTTATGGTGTAAGCCTTTCCCATTTTGGAGATTACAGGATATTTTTAATGAAAAATAATCAGAAGCTGCTTGTTGGTGTATTAATCCCACATTGACACATTAAATGTAAAAAATGGAAAAAGGGGGGGGGGGGGAAGGTATAATACAAAATGTAGAAAGATCACTGACATGTTACCACTGAGATTTTTAGTTAATCTATTGGATACTTCTTGGAATGGTTTCCCTTCATTCGAATGCTTGTGCAGGTAGTCGGGGATGATCTTTTGATGTCAAATGCAAAACGGATTGAGAGAGCAATAGTAGAGTGTGCTTGTAATGCTCTTCTTCTTAAGGTAACTGACTATAATTTTAATGAACTTCCACGGGGTTCCTTTGTCTACTGACAAATTTCTCTTAATTTGTTTTAATTTTGTTTTTTATATATACTAAATTTAGTTGTTCACAGAATTAATCCTGTTTCATAAGTATGTAGGGGCATTGGATATTGAGGGATTTTGGAAAAGGTTGCTTTTTCATGCAAATACACTACAAGATCATAAATTACAAAGCCAGTTTATATAAAAAGACAAAAGAAATCTAAATATTAGCTTGCCTGTAGCTTAGTTTTGCCACTGTGTTTTAACTTCCTTTCTTTGGGTCATTTAAGAGGGTATTTAAATCCTTTTCTTTGTACCCTGCCTTCTATTTTCACGAAGGAAAAAAACAGTAAAATGTGATGATTATCCATTGTATTCTAGGTCAACCAAGTTGGAACTGTTACAGAGGTCATTGAGGTGGTGAAGCAGGCAAAGGAAGCACATTGGGGAGTGGTAACTTCTCATAGATGTGGGGAAACTGTAGACTCTTTCATAGCTGATTTATCTGTTGGCCTTGCTGTTGGTCAGATCAAAGCAGGAGCTCCTTGCAGAGGAGAGCGGCTAGAGAAGTACATCCAGGTATCTTTTTGATTCTTATGCTGATGGTTTTAGTGAACTGTTACGGCTTACTTCAAATATATTCACCTGCTAACCATATTTTTTCATCCAATGACCCCTGGGAAAAAGATGGCTGTATTTTATGTAGCATGACAGACCACTTACAGACCGTAGGCTACCCATACTGCAAAACATCATGACCAATTTTAGATATTTCAGAGTTTGTGAACTATCTGGATGAAAATCAGACTTTTGGGGATTGCTTAGTCTTTTTTAGGGTGTTCTCTTAAAAGGGATTTGAGGGGTCTCTATATTTTCTTCTTGCTTTTTATTTATGTATTTTCAGTCTCATTTTTTCGTTTGTGTTTATGGGATATCTTGTCCTCTCGTACTTTGTTCCTTTTAGTGTAAGTTCTTTTCAAGAAAAATAAAATATTGGATATTGCAATGTGTGCAAACTTGCAAACATAACTGGGTCCACGTTGAATTATTTTACATGGAGCGTTCATTACTAGCCTAGAGTCTCATCAAGGGGTGAAGTTAACATATTTTTCTTGTTTTATGCTATAATGCTTATACTATGAGTATTTGTCCTGGTAGAGTTGAACGATAAGAAAACATAAGAGTTACGATCTGAAATTTGATGCAGCTACTTCGAATTGAGGAGGAGCTTGGAGATCAAGCAGTTTATCGTGGTGAAGATTGGAAGCAATAAAAATGAACAATTTATTCAGACTGATTTTTGAGATATGCTTTTCTTCTTGCAGTTGGATACGTGAGGTTGAAGTTCATTATTGTACCATATTCATCAACGTCTGATGTACTATTGCCTTGATTATTCCTTTTATCATTTTTGCTATTAGGCTTTTTTGGTCAATGTGCTATTAGGTTTTAGCCAGTGTTATCAACGAGTATTCAAGAATGTGTATGAGATAGTGTGGCCTGTTTACTTACAAATGTTATATTGGACAGATACTGATACTAATCCAACACTGAAAAGTGAGAAGTTCTGGGTTTTTTCATCAAAATAAAAATTATTCTGAACAAGTAATCTTGGTTACGGGTATTTAATTCTGACATCAACTTGGCTCTATGTATTCTTTTCTTTCTCGTTAATAAATTTATTTTCTATAAAAGAAGCCCTAATATACTCTAGTTCTTTCAAGTTATGGGGTAAAGGTATAGCTCTGCTGTGATGCTTCATCAGTTAGTGTTCTTTTATTTTTTATGCAATGAATCTCTGATGTGACACTAGGCTTTTTGAAGCCTCACATTCTTTCTGGTTGATTGAGAGCACATTTTTGGTTGATGAAACTTCATATATGCTTTGATTCGAAATGAAATTGTTCTCTGCTATTCTTTTATACGATCTGATTCCAAATTATATCATGTTCCTATTCATCGAGTATTAAAGAATACTGTGTATCAAATTGTGGCCTTGCTATTTCTACGGTTAGATTTAGAAGCAAGGGCTCGCATTTCAAGTTGAATTCACCTTGAACCCAATGTCACAATGTAGGGAATATTACATCAGTCGAGTGTTAACAATCCTAATAGGCAAATATTATATCACTTTTAACCACAGGACTACAACCTTAAGTTCTGCTCATCAAATAAACTCTAGCCTTTATGATAGACCCACTTCCAAGCTTAAATCCAGGGCTCACTGGGAAACCTACAACCTGTCCAGGTGGCACCCTTCCACCTGAAAATTTCACTACACTCTGCATATACTGAGGATGGAACTCAGCTCCACGACTTGCCTCAAAGTGAGTTGGTGCAGGGTTAAGTGAGAAAGCTACCAAATGAAGCAACCACACCGCCTTGGCCACCCCTAAGAATTCACTGTAAAACCGAGTCCTGGGGTGGTATCCTGCAGAGACTTGACTCTGCTGCTCCAAATTGCCAAACAAGGACTCCTCCATCTTTGGATGGACAATGTCAAGGTACTTCTTGGTGCAGAATCTGCCAAAATGGCATGTTGGCAAGATTCCAAGGAGCTCAGCAGGATCCATGGATTTCATGTCTCGGTATTGGGCGAAGCAATCACGGCGAAACTGATTAGGGTTGAGCAAGGTGGAGAGGCTGCCATCCATGTAGAAAGTCTCGTGGTCAAACCCTTGGAAGATTTTCTGGGAGATGTAGGATTCAATGGCATATTTGGCATTGTGAGGGGACATCATGGTATTGGTGGCTGAAGTATTATTGCATTGGTTGTCAGTAGTGGCAGTAGCTGCTTCAATGGAACGAACAGCAGCTGCAATGTCCCAATGCGCACTGTGCATGAGCGAGAGGAGCAGAGATGTGAAGGACTTTGTTGCTTCTCTTACTTGAACCATTGCTGCTTCAAAGAGTTGTGGGGATGGAGCCGCTGCAACCGCTGCCAAAGAAAGAAAAGCATGATCATACAAAAATAATAATAGTTTCACTTTTCAGGCATTAATATGTTAACTTGGCAGTAGATGATATATGACACTCTATTAATATCCTCTTCTAAACTTTGAAGAAAAGACACTTGAAGGATACTTAAAAGAAAAATACTCTATTATAAGAATTGCTCACCTAATTTTAGACGAGTGTAATGACCAAGTAAAATTCTTCCTAAAATGATGACTATAGAATTCATATCCCGACATTGAAGGTGAAGTTTACCTAGTGCCGTAGCCCACTTCTACCATCAAAACTACTTTTGCTGCTATACTTCTTTTTTTCCTTTTACGTTTTTTTTTTATTTTCTTTTTTCCCCTTTTTTACCTTTACCTTGACTGAAGGCAAGTTTTGTGTCAGGGTGAGGCCTCCCTGCTTTGTTTTCACCACCATTGCATTTACGTTTGCATTTGCATGATGAGAGGGTAACAACACTCTCAAGCTTGTCTTTAAGACCCTGAAGTTGCAAATCCTTGGCCTTGAGTTGCTTCTTGAGGTCATCCATCACGGCCTCGTAGGGCGCCACCACCTCTCTCACTCTCAGCTGCTGCCGCACTCCTCCACCACCACCACCACCTCTCCTCCTCCGGAAGTACCTTTCCCTCAACACAGCAAGCTTCTTCAGCTCCGCCACCACCGCCACGTCAGCCACCCTCATCTTCTCATGGTCCCACGGGCAGTGTGCTTCCTGCAACCTCACGTATGCTCTCTTCATTCTCGACACCCCTTCAAACACCTCCTCCATCAACACCTCCATCTCCTTCAATTTCAAACCATCATCTTCATCATTGTTGTTCCCTTCTGAGCCTGAGCCACCGTGGTACTCCTCCTCCTCTTCCTCCTTGGTTTCATGGATTGGAGGGTGGAACAAGCAAGAGGCGGTGACCCTTTGGATCAGTTGAGTGAAATTCGAGACCTTTTTGGTCATTGATGTATGAGAGAGGGAAAAGAAGAAGAAGAAGAAAGAAGATATATGAGAAACTGAAGTCGTAGTAGAGTGAGTTTGAACCACTGAGTCGGATAGCGAGTTAGTAGTAATAATCTTAACAATTAAACTATGGAACAATGTAAACTCTCCGAACAACATGCATGTGGCATGTGTTATATGTCTGCTGTGTCATTGTCTGAGACTATGTGTGTGCGTGTGTGTCTCTCTGAAATCAAAGCCACCACCGACCACAGTTAAAGATAGCGATTGTTTGAGAATGATAAGAAGAAGAAGAATGGAAACGTGGAAGTGAAATGAGACATGAGAAAGCAAATAGTTGTTTGTTTACTACTTGCTGGCTTTGGGAGCCTTACGAGGTCGTTTTTCATGTTATTGAATTTTTTTTTTCGTTTTATTGGAAAAGCTTTTTCATTTCCTTTTTGTGGTGTAGGGCCATTTTAAAAAGGAGTGCTAAAGTAATTTTCTTTTTTCTCTTTTTAAGTCATTTCTAGTTAATGAGAAACGATTATACACTTCCACCGTAAAAGAATAATTATCACAACACACGCACACACAAAAGAATAATTATTTTATATTATTTATTGTTCAACATTTAAATTATTATCGAATATATAAAATTTTTTGCTAATTTATAAAAGCTTTTCCAAATATGTTAAGAAAATATAAAAAGTGTTTATTTTGTTAAAAGAGTATCTTTTTTCACTCAAATGACACATTAAAACTAGCTGAAAATGTATATAGTGAGCTAATCCTCATACTTACCAATTAATAGAGAAAAGAAAAAGGTAAATTAATATAAAGTTATAATCACATAAAACCTTTTTTTAAAATAAAAAAGTGAAATATACTTGGTCTTTGCCCATCCCCTGCCTCTTTTTCCCCCTGAAATGCAATAATGTGGGACAATTATTAAAGTGAAGTAGGCTAGTGTTGCAAATTAAACACTGATTCTAGTGCAATTGTTCAATCAACTTACTTTACACAAATTAAGCAAAGAAAAATTGCCCAAGCTTTCTGGTTTCAATAACAACGGTACTCATATCATGCAATTAATGAGCACCCCCTAACTGAAGACTTGATTCAATGGTCCTTCCAGAAGTACCCCACAAGGTGAATGGAACATGGGATTCTATTGAAAGAGCTTGCATTTTTGTGAGGAAAGAAAGGATTTAATGCACTAGTGCCATTCACGAACTAGATCACCCACCTAATCCTTGAAAGGAAAGCTAAGCAACTTGAATTGCCAATGCAAAACCATAGCACCTAACATACCAAAAAGAAAAAGAATGGAAAAAGTTTATATAAATACAAAATTATGAAGCATAACTGAACCCCCACCAGGCCTCACGAGTGACAAGTCTGTGCTTGAAAGTGGAAAGTTTGCTACTAGAAACAGCAACACTTCCCGTGTGAGCTCCTGTGTGTCAGAGAGGCCCATTCCTTTAAGCTGTGACATCTCAGTGACATACAATCAATTTCTCCTATGCCAATGAGAAGACAACAAAGTCAGTGCATAGTTTATTTACTCTACATAGAAAGCAGTTAAAGAGAAAAGTAGAGGACTACAATGCTAACCATGTGATCTGCTAGCAACAGCAGCACCCTTTTTTGGTAAATCAGGATATGGTGGATAATAGACGAGAAAACTAGGGATAATCCCTGAACCAAATTCACCTAACGTTAGTTAAAGGGTGCATGCTCTGTTACATTGCACAAAATGTATATTTTGTATATTTTGTGATGAACGGTCAGATTGTGATATATCTTGTGGTGAGATTATGAGGTGTATTAATGTACCAATCACCTATGATGCATTATAATAATATCTAATTTTAAGAAAATTTAAAAATATAATTAAATATATTTTAAAAATTAATTATCATGACAGTATAAAATTATATTGATAGTATAAAATAATTTTATATTGTCAGTATAATAAAAAATTTTTATTAGTATAATTTTAATTATCATACACTGACAGTATAAAATTACACTGGCAATATAAAATAATTTTATATTGTCAATGTAATAAAAAAATTTTATTTGTGTAATTTTAATTATCATACATTGATAGTGTAAAATTATACTGACAGTATAAAATAATTTTACACTATCAGTGTAATCAAAAAATTTTATCAGTATAATTTCACAGTACTGCCAGTATAATTTTACATTGTCAGCGTATGATAATTAAAATTATATTGATAAAATTTTTTGATTACACTGACAGTATAAAATTATTTTATACTATCAGTATAATTTTATACTGTCAATATATGATAATTAAAATTATACTGATAAAATTTTTTGATTATACTGACAGTGTAAAATTATTTTATACTATCAATATAATTTTATATTGTCAGTGTATGATAATTAATTTTTAAAATATATTTAATTATATTTTTAAATTTTCTTAAAATTAAATATTTTTATAATGTATCATAGGTGATTGGTGCATTGATGCACCTCACAATCTATGGCACGATCCTCACCATTCATCACAAAAAATGCACAAAATACACATTTTTGCAAAGGTACCATAGAACTCACCTAGTTAAAGAGGTGCCAGGAACTTTAAGATAAGGGCAGAGGATATAGAAAAATTCTTATGTCTTATGGGAATAAGTCATTAATCTTGCTTTAATCCATCAATGCTTGTCGCAGTCTTCTTTCTCTGGTTAAGGATACAAGAGTGGCTTATAAGAATAGATTGTTAGAGAGAGAAAAAAAAAAAGATAAGCCACAAAGTTAATATGACAAATAATAAATAGATTAGAGCAAGTAATGACTTGCTCCGAGCGCACAAATCACGCCGCTATATGAGGAGGGGGAGAGGTATGCATATTCCAGACTCCCAAGTTTGCAGCATGGATTAACTATCCACTTAAGGACACATCGCTAGAGACAATCCTGAGATAAGTTCACTCAATATATTCCAAAAGACTAGTTCTCTATTTTAAATAAGCAGCTCTCCAAAATACTTCCAAGTGTAACTAGTGAAGATGTTCTCGTTATGCTTAGGCTCAGCCACATGACCATTAATTAGATACCCAAACCTAACTCTTTATCAGGATTCAGGACCTCATAGAAATATCAAAACCTCACCATGCATAAATGCATTTATGACTCTACATAAGCTCAAAAGACTTCACCCAAAATCTTCTTCTGTTTTTTTTTTTTTTTGTAATTTAAATATACCATGCATTCAGTTTCAGGCAGGGTGTAGCAGCATTAGTAGGCACTGTTCATGGTTAAAATCAACATACTGTATTTATATATTATAAGAAGGCTAAATGAATCAAATTTCCTTTATATTTTGCTGCCAACTACTTCGACAAAGACATAACACAAGACCCATTTAGATGCTTCTTTAATAGGTTTTTCGATAACATGCAGAGAAAAGGGAGAGAAACTAAGCTACAAGACTAAAACCAGAAGGTGAACAAAACAGAAGGGAAAAAAATGATGATGGATCATATATTGCGTTTGCCGGGAGTCGAACCCGGGTCTATTGCTTGGAAGGCAATTATCCTAACCGTTGGACTACAAACGCTTTGCATGGTACGGCATACAAATATCTAAGATAGTCCTCATTTTTGGGTAACGTTTCGCCCTCTCCCTCTCCCTTATGAGCCATTGAACCATACTCCCATACTAGTCTTATTTGAAAGGACACCTCATACATACGAGCCCCTTATGTCTCCATCCACAAAATCTCTTATAATAATTTAATAATTATAATATGCATGTCGCAATCATATACTTAATTATGTGCTGATTATGGACATACTGCTCAAATATTTGATTAAAATATCTGCTCGCGAAATAAGCAGCTGAACAAACCTGGTAGTTTCTTGAGCTGGCAAATCTATAGAACTTTCCATATTTTTTAAGTCTATCTAGGAGAAAAAAAATAGTATCAAATTATAGAGATCCAACCTAATCTTTTTCAAGTGCAAGCTACCCTATTCTAATTTTTAAGGGATTTACATAGAAAACTGTAGCTACGTACCTATTTATGTAATAGCGCTATATTAAATTGGGTTAACTCGAACTCTCAGACTCCATCCAAGTCCAAACCATTCCAAACTCCAATTTCACAAACAATGCATATATCATTACTTTATTAACTTAGTATATGGTAGTATTTTTCTTTAAAAAAACGTATATGCATGTGAATGACATGCATAGTGTCTCACTGTCTGCCAAGTGACACTCTCAACGGTGTTTATTGCCTGCCTGTCCTTCTCCTCTTGTATTCTCCTGGAAATAAAAGAACGGTGCAAATTGCAAAATCGTTTTGGAAAATACCAAATTCATCTTTCAGTCCTCCCACCAATTATTATTGTGGTTATTCATTCCACTTGCTCATCTATCATGCCAAATGTTCATTGTCGTTTTACCACAATCGACAGAAGTTTCCAATCAATCATACACATAAAATAATAAATATCTCTATCGTGTTAATTTAAGCAGTTCGACCATTGTTTTATTTAAATAAATTTTTTTAAACTCAAATTTTAAAATAAAAAATTAACAGCATAAAAGTTTTGCCTTTGAATCAATGCAACTTAAATTAAATTAATAAGATATAAGGAAATAAAATAAATTAGATAAAAAATTAAAATTAATTTTTAAGAATGATATATTATTAATATAAAATTTTTTTATTCATTCAATTATATATTATCATATCATTGGATGTGCTTAACTTTTATAATAATTATCTAAAAACCACATATATAATGAGATTTTATATTTTTTGTTCACCGTATAAAACACTTTCATAGTAATAATATATCAACATTAATCCCTAAAATTAATCTAGATAAAATCTAATTTTCAAAATATTTATCAATAATAATCAATATTTATCTAAGATCTAGCTTTATTACACTTGTTCAGGAATGGCTTAAGAAGTTCATATAAAGTTATAGGTCCAAATCTAAATGTGAGTGATCTACCAAAAAAATATTCAATTTTAAAGATTTTCATAAATTCCTTGCCGAATAAAATTATATATATATTTCTATATATTAAAAAAATAATTTCTTTTGATATAGTTAATAATTAAATTAAATATTTTTACTGATATAATAATATATTATTGAATATTTGTATAAAAAATTTTATATGAATAATATATCAAAATTAAATTTTAAAAATAATATAATTAAGAGTTTAATTAATATATATTGACAGTATAAAATAATTTTACATTGTCAATCAATAAAAATAGGAGAAAGTGAGAAATTATGATGAATTCCTCATTATAATATGTAATTATTTATATGAGTTGGCATTTTTCACTATTTCTATTGGCTGACAGTATAGAATTATTTTACATTGTTAATATATTTAAATTAAATTCTATAATTAATTAGTAATACAAAATACTTTACATAAAATATTTTATACAAATAATATATCACAATTATTCTACATAAAAAAATTTAAAAATAGTATTAAATATCTCATACTATAGACTATCTGCATCACACAATGTCACAATAAGAGAGAGGCACACACTTGCAGTCTCGTTCACAGCCACAGACGCACAACACTTTCTCTCTCGTTATTTGCTTCCTGGAAGGAAGTGGGCAAAGTGGGAGAGTTGTGAGCTTTCACTGAATACGATGGCTTCCATGGCTGCGATGGGTGTTCTCAAAGTCCCTTCTTCTTCTTCTTCTTCTTCTTCTTCTTCACCTTTCTCCAACAACACGGGGGGAAGGAAATCCATGCCACGCGCCCTCTCATTCTCGTCGTCGAAACTCTCCGGCGATAAGATTTCCCCCGTTCCCGCGGCTCCACGGAGAGGAAGCTGCACCCGCAACCCTGTGATTGTTACTCCGAAGGCTGTTTCTGATTCCCAGAACTCCCAAACTTGCCTTGATCCTGATGCTAGCAGAGTGAGCTTTCACCACCTTTTCTACATTGACTTTTACCCATTTGAAAACTAGCGTAAAAATGAGATCTTTTTCCATCATATGTTTGTTATCTCGATGAATTAGAATGTGGGGTGTGCGTAATTGGAGCTCAATTTCAATTTATTCGCTTATGCTAGATAGGATGAGAAGGTAGAGTATTTTTTGGTTTATAAATTGGATCAGATTGGAAAGTGAGGAAATTTTTGAGCATCTGTTTTTGTTTAGGGATTTGTTTGGTCCTCTCTTTTAATTTTGATATGTATGGGTTGCTAATTTGGTGGACACTATCGGCTGATCCATGTAGCTGAATCCACCTAGTAGGACAATTCTTAGTTGTTGTTGTTATTATTGCATGGATTGGTGATTTGGTGCTGATGGCAAAGCAGTAATATGCTTTGAATTTGGTTATTATGTTTCTTCAGAGTGTGCTTGGCATTATACTTGGAGGTGGTGCTGGGACTCGTTTGTATCCATTGACCAAGAAGCGGGCAAAGCCAGCTGTTCCTCTTGGAGCAAACTATAGGCTAATTGATATTCCTGTTAGCAACTGCCTGAATAGCAACGTGTCCAAGATCTATGTTCTTACACAGTTCAACTCTGCATCCCTGAACCGGCACCTTTCCCGTGCGTATGCAAGCAACATGGGTGGCTACAAGAATGAGGGCTTTGTTGAGGTTCTTGCAGCCCAGCAGAGTCCTGAGAATCCCAATTGGTTCCAGGTAAAAGGCACAGCCTTAACTATATTTGAGGAATCACTTGTATTGTGTTAATCTCTTGAATTATATTATGGTTTGGAAATTAAGTACCTTGCAATTATCTTGTATATCGGAGTTTTGGCACTTCTTGATGGCCTTTATCATTCGCTCAAGTGATATTTTCACAAATCTGAGCTCATCATTTCAGGGTACTGCAGATGCTGTGAGGCAATATCTATGGCTTTTTGAGGAGCACAATGTTTTGGAATTCTTAGTTCTGGCTGGTGACCATTTGTATCGAATGGATTATGAGAAATTTATCCAAGCACATAGGGAAACTGATGCTGATATCACTGTGGCTGCATTGCCAATGGACGAAAAGCGTGCCACTGCATTTGGTCTAATGAAGATTGATGAGGAGGGACGTATAATTGAATTTGCAGAAAAGCCAAAAGGAGAACAGTTGAAAGCTATGAAGGTAAGCCCATACAATGTAGCTTATATATTATTTCTTCCGCAACTATTATTATCTGTACTATCAGTTAAAAATGCCACTATCATTTTTGTGCACTAGGTTGATACTACTATTTTGGGTCTTGATGATGAGAGAGCAAAGGAAATGCCTTATATTGCTAGCATGGGTATATATGTTGTCAGCAAAGATGTGATGTTAGACCTGCTGCGTGAGAAGTTCCCTGGTGCAAATGACTTTGGGAGTGAAGTGATTCCTGGTGCAACTTCCATTGGAATGAGAGTATGTGTTCCTTCCATTTGTTTAATACTAAGAAAACTCTCATGTTATTTTTATGTATGGTATAGTGTAAGAAGCATATCCTTGATCTGTAAAGCTCTGAAAAGCTTTCAGAGCTTTAATTTCCAGAGTCTCATGCTATGTTTGTGAATATTTGCAGGTGCAAGCTTACTTGTATGATGGCTACTGGGAAGACATTGGTACAATTGAGGCTTTCTATAATGCCAATTTGGGAATCACCAAAAAGCCAGTACCAGATTTCAGGTGACCATATATGGCTATTTGATATAATCATCCTATTTCCAATGTATTTCAATGATAGCATCTTCAGTATGACGATTACATGTTCTTTCTTTTATTTGGGATATTGATTGCAGTTTCTATGATCGTTCATCTCCAATCTACACCCAACCACGATATTTGCCTCCATCTAAGATGCTTGATGCAGATGTCACAGATAGTGTTATTGGTGAAGGATGTGTAATTAAGGTCAACTAATTAGAACTTTCACCACCTACTGATCTTTTCTATGAACGCAAAGCCCATTTATACATATCTTGACGAAGACCTCAAATATAATTAGATTAATTTATTTATAGGAGACTAACCTTGTATTATATATTTTGTTTCATAGAACTGCAAAATTCATCATTCTGTTGTTGGGCTACGATCTTGCATTTCAGAAGGTGCAATTATTGAAGACACATTGTTAATGGGGGCAGATTATTATGAGGTAATATGGCTAAACAACTAGCACCTATTTTATTTCAAGTTTTAATAGCCAAGGTTTGACTTATGAAGGTGGTTGTGACATGCATGTGAATAAGGTGACAGGATTGAATTTATGCTCGACTAGCAGTTCTAACTGCAAATTTGTTTTGTGATTGTTGTGTCCCAGACGGAGGCCGACAAGAGGTTCCTGGCTGCTAAAGGCAGCGTTCCAATTGGTATTGGCAGGAATTCTCATATCAAAAGGGCAATCATTGACAAGAATGCTCGAATTGGGGAAAATGTGAAGGTAATAGTATCATCAACTTTATACTCCTTTTTCCTTGTATTACATTCTAAGTCATTGTATCATATTAAGTTATTAATCTTGACAAGTTGTCGGTTTTGCCTTGTCGTCTGATAATCTTAGTAAACTAAGATATCAAAGCCTTTGTAAAATATTCTACTCCATATGTTTTCTACTCTACATGTCTTCAGATAATCTAATTCTAACATTTGGTTTCGATGCTCAGATCATTAACAGTGACAATGTCCAAGAAGCTGCAAGGGAAACAGATGGGTATTTCATAAAAAGTGGGATCGTCACAGTAATCAAGGATGCATTAATTCCAAGTGGAACTGTCATCTAAAGAAACCCTCTGTTGTTGTTCCCCAATGCTGAATGTGGAGCTCATTTTCACCGCTGGAGGGCTTAGCTTAGCAAAGAGTTCTGCTTCCGCGTCAAAGATGAGCTTTCTGCTGCATGATATATGCTTTTGCCTAGTGGCTTGTAAGTAATAGCGGAAGAGAGGACCCTCTTTTGAGTAGTCACGCTGTAAAGTTCATTATTCAATCAAATAAAAGCTTCTTTGTTCTGCAACTGCCATACATGCATGTTCTCTTGCGTACTTGAGGGGCCAAATATAATGGTAAGCAAGTACGAGGACAGCTAAACGCACTAGCTTCTGATATAACATAATTTGGAATGTTGTCAAAATCTAAAGATGGAATTTATCTCAGGGCAAGGGTTGTTATGAATTTCGTTAATGTGAATGGCCATGTTAAAGTAGAATTGAGATTGTATATTATCAGAACAGATTTATTGAACGCTCCGTACTAAAACAATGTTCTTGCCGATGTCTGATAATAGAGCAAATTCAAATGGTTAGTTGTGTAACAGAATATTCTGGAGCCTAGGATAAACTCCATATGAAGGTACATAAGGTAATTCTAAAGATTTTTTGTTTCGAGTTCGTCTATGAAATTCCTTAATATATTCATTTAACCTGTCTTGAAATTTCCATGACTTTTGTTTTTTCTGGTTAATAGAACTTTCCGTGACTAAATAGCATTTCTGTGCTGCCCAATTCAGTGATACGATGCACACCAGCCAACAATCATTTTTGGCATTCTTACTACAAAGACCCAATTGAAATAGGGGGAGTTTCCTTAAACTAATAGGGAGACTTGACTTATGATCACAATCAGATCTAGCTAGTTCAATATGATTTAAAAATTGTAATTAAAAAATTATTAAATGCAGTGGAATGTCTAAAATAAAGCACGGTTAAAATTTTGAATGAAAGATATTTGACTGTAGTGGCGAAATACTCCCCTAACTGCCAAAATATAGAAAGCACCACCCACAATCATTTTCACAATTAAATATAGGAATGCTTGCTTCAACTCAATTCCAAGGTTATAAATAAACGAATATAGCGAAAGAAATAGATTGGATAAAATTGATAGATTACGTCATTTTTAAATCATATATGTTTTAATAAGGATTTTTACCAATACTAGTAATATTTACTAATAAATATTTTCAATACAAACTTTCCTTTCTTTATGAATACTGGTTAGATAAACCCTAAAAATTTTATAGATGCTATGCTTTTGCGGATGGGCCTACATGCACTGTGTCGGTTCATTATCACTCTCCACTATTTTTTTATACTAGATTTAGAAAGTGGAATACACCACTGACCTAAAAATAGAAAGTGGAATATACCAAGTTTAAGAGGGATTTCTCAAGCAAGATTTTTTAAAAAATAAAATAAAATAAAATTATAAGGCTTTAATTTTTTGATTTTTTAAGGATATCCTTCCATTTAAGATAATTTTATTAAGTGCTATAGGATACTTAAAGGTAGGTGATTCTCTTAGTTAATATTCGAATCTTATTTCGCTATGTTGTGGTAGACTAATCCTCTTATTGCTAGATTAAACCTCATTTGGTTAAGGTTTTAATTTAATTGCTGGTAAAGGATGAAAAGAAAAATAATGAAATGGAATGATAAGAATTTAATGTTTGTTGTTTAGATGTTTAGAAAGAAGAAGAAAAATAGAATTATGCTATGTCCCACTTCTTCGTTCTTGAGACGGGAGTTAATATAATTTGTAAAATTATATATTTTTTTTCGTTAATATTAAGTTTTAATATTTTTGGGATAAGAGTAACATGATAACAATAAACTTATAACTCTTCATTACTCTATTTATTTTAATTGGAATTTTTAATAAGGGGATGACAATATACCTTTTTTTTTAATTAAATATTTAAACAATAATATAATAACTTTGTTTTATTACATCGTTTTCATTTTATTATAATTAATTAACAGTCGCAATTAAAACATCCAAAGATAGACAGAAAAACTGTTACAAAAGGGCAATGGTAGATGCAAGTTCAATATCTTGGGTTTTAATGTGGATTATATTGATTTTTTTCTTTTTATAATTGGATAAGGTTTAACTTTCAAAGAGAAAGGGGCAATTATGATACAATAAAAAAAGAAGGTACAAAACACGAAACACTTTTTTTTTAACTGATAATTATCAATGTGGATTATATTGATAATTATATATATATTTTTGTTATCATCGGGGCACAAAGGCCCAATATATTGATAATCATGTTGATATCGTACATACACAATGAAATTTCTCACAAATCGCAAGCACGTCTCATCTTCAACCCATTACTTCTCTATCACCTTTTATCTATTTTTTCCACTTTTTTTTTTTCACTGACATTAATGCCCACGTTGCATTTTGTGAAGCAATGTGCAAGAAACATGCAATAAAACACACTCTAAATTTTTCAGAGAGCGTTCGTGCACAAAATTTAGGTTTATGATCAGAAGCCGGCAAGTTTTTAAATGGAGGTTGCACAGATGCTAACGTTGCCTTTTACGGGTATATAAAATTAATTTGAAATGCGCTTGAAACGATTTATTGTGAGTAATTTCACTTTTTGGTGCGCTTGGCATAGGGTGAAAATATTATAGAATAAGTTTATAAGGATAAAAATATGTGGATCTATTGTAGGATAAAAATCTCATATCCTAATAATACTCAAGATTAAGATACATCATATTAGAATATCAATATATAAAGCAAGGGTATATACCTTTAAGACATATGATATAAGGAAGAATCAATTCAAAGAATTATGAAAGGTATATATTTATACAAATGTGTGTATGTTAGGAATAGAATCTTTCTCACTCTCTCTCTTGAGAATTTGATAGGGTAATATAAGGCAATACTAAAAGTGTCTCAAAAAGTGCTCTTTGTCATTAGGAGACACATATATAGAGAGAGCACTAAAAAGACCTTTCTTTTGGCGAAAGTTATCTTGTTCATCATGAATCAAACAACTAAATCAACATATATTCAAGCATACTATTATATTTGGATTCAAAACTCAACATGTATATTAATGAATCTCGTGAACTATCATATTACTATTCAATCAGTTTTACAAATAAAACAATGGAAGTCTAATAATTTTTGGTATCTATTCCATGAAATTTTTACTCTTATTTTTAATCCTATACCAAACATTCCATAAGTGTTTTTTCTACCACGCAACGAAACTGTTTGTGATAAATTTCGTTATTTTGTATGTAATTAAACCTGTCCTTCTTCCTTCTGGAATTTAACTTCTGAGAGTTAGCTCATTAATTTTGCTCAAGTTGGCCCACATTATACTTTTATTTTGTTGCTATTATGTTGCTATTTAATTATACTCATTAATTTAGCTCATTTTATAAGTATAATAATATTTTGCTTAAAATAATACAAAAGTATCTCGAGCGAAAAGAGCATTCATAGAGCACAAGGGGAGACTTTTATTTTCTTCTCGTGATTTAAATTAAAAAAATTTCTACAGCTAGTAGCAGCCAAAGTTATCAATTCGAGCTCGACCCATTCTGGCTAAGCTGTTGCTCGTTGGGTCAAATTAAGCCTAATCCGATGTAGGTTTAGGAAAGGATTGGCCCAACTTTATTTTATACATATTGCATGCCATTCAGGCTAGTTAGCTAATCAGTATTTTATTTTTTTATTCTTAATATTCGAAATTTAAAATTTTATTTTCAAATAATTTATTCAATTAATTTATGTTAACAATAAATTAATATATGATTTGGCAGTTTTCAAAATAGTCAATTATATAATTATTTAATATATGATTTGAAGATGGAATTTATTTATAATTTTACATAGAATAATATTATCATATAAGAGTATTTAAAAAAAATTATTGTTGTGTTATATTATAAAGAGAAATATTAAATCATAACTAATATGAATTAAGAATATAGAATAATATAGAAAGCATAAATAAAAATGTGTTTAACTTTAAAAATTTTTAAAAGCAATTAAAGAAATAAAAATTAAAAACAATGGTAAAGGACTGTGGATAAAATAAAAAAAATAAAAGTGCTAATATAAGCTCCCCTCATAATGAATTATGTACAAGTACAATCGCCGCTTTAGAAACATTTATATGTAAAAGCAATATTTTTTGATAAAAATATATAAAAGCAATATAACAATTTGTACAGGGTAAAGTAATCGAAAACTTTTTCCTTCGACACGTTTTCCTATAAAAATGTTAATATGTACACGAAATTGCGGTAAATTTTAGACGTGATAATATATTAATCAATATTTCTATAATATTTATATATTTATAATTTTAAATTATATCTTAAATAATTAAAATATTATCGTGTGTAGTATTTACCATAAGTCCGAGTCTACGCTAACATCACTCTTTTTTCCATGACTTCGGTTTATCTCTCTGTATGCGTGGCCGTGTGCTGTACTGCAATAGGAAATCTTTATGTGTCTGTTCTGATTGTGAATGTTCATAGAGTATGTAAAGATCGTACTTGGTGTACCTCGCTCTGTGAGATGGACTGAATAATGTAAACAATTTAGGTAGCTGTCATATTTTCTCTAGGGCATGTAAGTGAGGAGTATGATTCTGTATCTTAGTTTATGCGTCTTATTTTTAAGTATAATATGTACATTTTAAAGGGGTTTTTTTTTACTGTTTTAAAATTAAAAAAAATTATTTATGGATATATATATTTTTTTAACATTATTTTTTGAAATATTCTTTTTTTTTAGTTGTAAATTTGATTTAAGTTAGATCGAATTTATTATGGGTCAAATTCGATATCGAAGGGATAAAATTTGATTCAACTTAGATTGAATTAATCAATGCTATATAAATATAAAAAAATATTAATTTTAGATATACCAATATAATATATATATATATATAAATAATAATTATGAATTTTTTAAATATTAAATATTATGATTCTTAAATTTCTAACAATTATTTCGGACATCATCTTTATCTGTTTAGTTTAAGTCTTAATAGAAAAAAAAGTCTAATAGTTGACGTGTTTTATAATAGACCTCGACTCACTGTGGATCCAGTGTTTTATCGCATTTTATGTGACAATTAGCCATATTTATATAATAATTAACCACACTTTTTAGTTATTTAGTCATATTAGATCCACCATGGATCCAAAATTTTGGAGTCCACCCTACCACTTTGGATCCAATACTGATTATTAGTTTTGAATGGAATTCATTAGATAAAATTCATCATTATTCAAATTTAAATAAATAATATTAAATTTGATTTAATTTGAATCAAATTCCATCCCATCGACGTAAAATTTGGTTTGTAATAAATTCGATCTAACTTAAATCAAATTCACTATCATATAAAAAAATGATATTTCAAAAAATAATGTTGAAAATGTGTATATTCATAAATAAATTTTTTTATTTTAAAACAATTAAAAAAAAGCCATTTTAAAGGTCCAGACGGTGAAAATGCCATCTTATTTAACGGTTTTATCGTTTCAGATTACATAAACTAAGAATATTAATTAAAATGACTCATGAAATTGTTAAAATATAATTTTAACAAAATTTATGATGCTTTTTAAATAAAAATGATTCTGCTCGGCAATACAAGACAATAAATTGACAAATAAGTTCAAGACAAAATATGAGGGTTGTCGTTTGTCATATTATATATATAGAAAGTAATAGTACACTAATATTCTAGCGCTAGCTATATTACCGTCACTAAATGACAAAAACAGATTGGTACGTTAGTATATGTCAAAGTGACTCAGTACGCATGGCACAGGCTGAAATTTTTTAAAATTTATTATATATATAAAAATAAGAAAAATCAATAATTAAATTCTTTATTTTTAATTAAATTTCTTATACTTCAATTTTTATCAATTTGATTTCTTGCACATTTTATTAATTTTATTTAAAAAAATAATGTCACTAGTCCATAATATCACGTCATGATTATATTATGATTGCATCATTATTACCAATGATACGTGCGTATTTTTTGACAGTAAATAAAATTAAAAATGAAAATAAAACTAAAAGTAAGAAAATCAAAGGACCTATCTTACTTAAAAAATAACATTGAATTGAAAAAGATTTTGACCACACATTTGTAGCTTAGCTGTGTCTTATGCATCAAAAGAATCGACGTCGATATTACTGCTCTTGATGTCAATATGTAATATGAAAACTTATAATTGAAAACTTATTTGTATTAATTTATAATAATTTTGAAGTGTGGAAAGGTCAAAGTGAGAATGAATGAATGACAGCTCTACAACTGCTCTCTAGTCCCTAGTCTCTCCTGCTTCTCTGCTCCTTCTGCTCTCTTCCTAATGCTATCTATGTATGCTAGCCCTGCTTTTCCTTCCTGCTATTATGCATGGCTCCACCTTCGAAGTCTCTCTCACTATCATTTTTAAATTTAATAAATTATCATATGTAGCTTCAGTCCAAGGCCATGAGAAGACCCGAATCTTGTTTTGTCTTGTGCTCTTCTTTTCTTTGGACTTTAAATTTTGCTATTCTGCTGTCCATTCTTCCTTTCATCTATAGAGTCCGTATTGCGTCTCATGTTGCACCTTTTTAGACCCTCCTCCACATATTCCCACAATCCACCACCCATTAGATTTATTAGTTACCTTTCTCCATGATCTGCTCCATGCATAGGGCATACATGTACTTGTTTCAAAAAATAAATATTTGATATTTAATATTTTGTCAAAACAAATGTAGAAAATGTGTTTAAATAATCACGTGACTCAGATTTAACTACATAATTAGTAGTTTAATTCTCCAAAAAGTTGCCATTGTCCTTTGTACTTGCGCGTGCGTGTCATTCATTCATTTTTTTTAATCTTATTTAATAATTGAAGAGTAAAGTTCTTTGTTTGAGACGGAATTGAATAACAAAGCGTGTAGCTAATAGATACGTAAGATAAGTAATTAAGGTGCGTTTCGTTATACCTTTTCTTTTTGGCTAAGTATATTTAGAAAATTTTTTAAAAATAATTAGAATTTAAAAAAAATTTAATTTTTAATTCTTTTATATATATAAAATTTAAATTTTATAATCACTTTTTTTAAAAATTAAAACAAAAACATCCTAAAAACTTTCTAACTTGTTAAATAATAAAGTGGTTGATTCAGACATTTAGTTAACCATGGTTAATAATTTAGTTTGTTTTAACCAATGTATAACTAATTTAAATAGTTTAATATTTGTTTCATCTAAATAAAATTTTTAATTCAAATATTATGATTACAAAAATTAATATTAAAATTTTTTATTTTTATAATAAATTAATCTAACAAATTAAAATAATTAAAATTTAACAGACTTTAAATACTAGGAATTCAAACTAACATTTAAGTTGCTCTACTTATTATATTTTAAAACTTAAGCCTAGACTCTTATCAAGTCCAAACTTAAGCCATATTTTGAACTAGTTTAGCTTATGTCAATATTGCATAATAATTTATGATTTATATTTTTAAGAAAATAAATATAATTAAATTATAAAATATTTGTTAGTTTTAGTTTCTTATTTTAAAAGTTCATACCCCAATATATGTATTTATAAATTTATATATATTATTTCAATTTCTTATCCATCCAACATTAATCATTTATCAATCGAACCCATCATCATATCTGCTTTTATGAGTAAGCAATGTGATGGTAATTTGAAATATCATTTGTTATCTCATTTATACTTTCTTATCTTCATTTTAAGTTTAATAAAAAAAAACACATATATATTCATACGAGTAAATATTATGACAATTAACAATTACGTATTTCTTATTATTTAAAGATTTAAAAATTATAAAAAAATTTAAAGAAAGCATTCTTAGTTTATTTTAAATGAAAATTCTATAAATTAATGCGGTATATTTAATTTTTTTAAGATACAAAAGTTTGTACAATTAAAGTTAAAAAAAAAATCACTCACATGTTCAATAGTTAAATACATATTTGGGAACAGATTTTTTTCTATAGAATATAATCATTTGAAAATTTTTCTGAAAACAATTTTAATTGTAAACTATTTTAAATTAAAGGAAAAACTATTCCAAACAAAGTTTATAAACTACCATATATTGTCGATGGTGGATTGTACATTTGCAATGCATGTTTATTTATTTTTAAATTAATATAGGTTTGTTGAGGATCTTCAAGTACCGGCGTGTCTCCTGCTAGGATCTCCTATGAAAGCTGCTCGCGAGATGCATCTCTGTGATCAAGGTTCATGAGTAATCATATTGTGATTCTTATTCGAAATGAAAGAAAGATGGGATTGGTGGGTAAAAATAGACAAAAATGAATAATTCTAGTATAAAACAAAACGAACGGGGGAATAAAAATAAAATATCAAAAAGTAATGGCGTGAAAATTGTACACAGATTTAGCTATTTATTTATATTACAGCCCATAAAATACACGTTTATTTTAGCTAAAAGTTTCAGCATCGAGAATGAGAAGCATCGCAATACCAAGATCAAGTAAACCAGAAAAACGTCCTTTTGTGATACGAAAAAGAACAACTGTGAAGGGTGCGTGAGATACGCTGTTTGGCTGACTATTTAGGATGAGATATATATGGCTGACCCTAGAGAATTAATGAAATTACCTATTTTAATTTTTGCTTTTTTTTTTCTTTTGGATCCGTGTTTTTTTTTTTTGGGGCAAGACTGTAAAGTGCTCATTTATACAAGATCTAAAGCTGCCTGAGTGGTAACTTTCTGATGTACTTTCTCTGCCACTTTCACTATTTTCAATTTGGTACTTTTTTTGGATTTATTCAATTGGGTACTTTCCTTGTTTTCTTTTGAATATATTTAAGCTTTGAAGATTTTAAATGATGTTTCACTGTCCAATGATATTGGACAAACTAGTCAAACGAGGACAGGCACAGTGGTGATTGTTCGTTGTGGACTTACTGCAGATTTAAAATTATGAGGGTGTTTGTTCGTTTTTTTTTAATTAAAAAAATTAATTTTTATATATTTGAATAAATTTTTAAAAAAATTAAAATTTTATTTTTTAAAAAAAATTTAAGAAATTAATTTTTAATTTTATCTATTATATATAAAATTTAAATTTTAAAATTATTTTTTAAAAAATTTGAAATAAATGCATCTATATTTATTCTTTGAAATTAATTTCAATATTTATTTTTATTCTAGAGTCAAGGTTTAAATAAATTTTAAATGATTTTAAATAAAGTTTATTTTAATTTTTTAAGTAAATAAGATCAGTTTTAAATAAATTTTTGGCCCTTTATCTTTCATTTATTTTAGTCTTTATATTTCTAATTTAATTATTTTAACCTCTTAATTTATAAATTACATTAAATATTATCCTTAAGTGAATTTATATTCAAGTTGTTTGTTAAATAATGACAATTGATAAATGATGTCTCAGTTGTAGATGAAAAATAGCAAAAGGAAAAGAAATATAGAACTTAAGATGGACTATATTGACATGAAAGTGCTATCCTAAGGTAGAGTTGAAAAAGAATAAGAATGAAGTAAAGTTATGGTGTCAAGTTATGAAATACACTGCTGATACAATAAATAACAAAAATTAGAAGGAACGTAATATACGAAATTGATATACAACTAACTTATCTAACTTTAATTCCACCTCCGTTGGATCAGCTGAGCTTACAAAAATTAGATTGATCAGATGGGTGCAAATAAACAAAGGGTGGTCAAACATGAGTTCTTTCATAGCCCTGTTGAAAACCTTTTACGTCTAAAACTATGATATCTAATGTTATAGGACATCTAATCATTGTTAGTTCTGTTGAAAATTTACTTAAGAATATTATGGAACCTAATTGATAACCCTAAATAAAATTGTTCTAATACTTTGTTAATTATCATGAAAAGATTAAATAAAAATATAAGGACTAAGATGGCCAAAAAAATAAAAATGTAGAGACAAAAAACTTATTTAACCATAAATTAACAATTATTTATAATAAACTTATGAGTAAACTACACTTTTCTCTCTTGAGAGATGTTCTAATTACGTGACTATCCCTTCTGTTTTCAAAAAAATATACATTCTTTTCCCCAAAAAAATTAACAAGTTGTGATCCTTTTTTATGTTTTTCATTAAATATACATCAAACACTGTTATTCTATGTTTATTATTTCATAGTTATGATCAAAATATCCTTTATTAACCATTACACATTTTAATTTTTTAATAAAATAATAGATATATGCAATGATATATATAGTTTAATTATCATTACATTATGAAAATAAATTATTAACAATAATAATCAATTTTAATGATTATTTAAAAACATTAATAATTACATATTTTTTCAATTTTGTAATGCTTTTAGACTATAATTTGAGTGATAATTAATGTTAACATTTAAATGTTAATAAAAATTTTTATATTAATTTTTGGGATAAAAATAAAATGTCAATTTTATATTTTTTAAAATGATTAAATGAGCATTAAATAATTTAATAAATATAACGTAAAAAATATTAGCATATCACTTCTTAAAAATTATGAAAAAATGTTAATAACGTTAAATACTGAATATTTGAAATCAAGGTTCTGGAAACCAAATCGAGCATTGAACCAGATAAGTACTAGTTCAGAGGTTCAATGGTTTAATCGATTCAACTAGAGGTTCGACCAAAATATAATAAATAAATAAATATATATATATATATATATATATATATATAAATGTATATAAATATGTTTAATAATATATTATGAAATAAATAAAAATGATTAAAAAATTTTAATATGATAAAAATAGTTTTAAAAATCAAAATCACTATATTAAGTCATGTTAATATAACCAATACAAGTAAAGTATCAAGTCCCATATTATTTAGATTTTAAATTTTTCAATTTTAAAGCTATTATAAAGCATTTAAGAAGTCTTATATTACTTAAAAAAAGAGTTTTTTTACTCTTGAGATTTTATAGATAGTACTCATATATCATTTTTTTTTATATTTATCACTTCTAAACTTTTTTTTAAAGCATAAGAAATATGGTAGTTTTTTATTTGATCAACTAAAATGTATGTTTGGCCTTTTTTCATTATAATGAAGAGTTAACTTCACCGTTGATAATCAAAAAATAATTTTGTACCTCTTTTTTTTTAAAAAAAGGCCAATCGGTAAAATCAGTCTAGTTTGGCCAATTTACCAATTTTTGGTTGATTCAACCGATTCAATAACAATTTTTTGACAAAATGGCTCTTTAGGTGTAACTGAACCAAATACCTGGTCGATTCCTGGTTCAACCGGTTGGACCGGCTAGTCCGGTCCGATTTTCAAAACAATGTTTGAAATAATATTCACATTAATAATGTGAAAACTATATTATTCATTTAGTTATAACTGAAAAATTATAAATAGAGAAGATGAAAACTTTATGAGACCAATTTTCAATTAATTGCTTTCAGTAAGGAGGTCTTAGGTATTTTGGTAAAATAATTGTTGTGGACAACTAAACTTTGTTTTTTGGTCTTTTATTAGGGTATTTCATAGACATTGACTAAGTCTCGCACAATATTGCAACACAGAGACTTTCTCAATAATTATATTCTAAAAAATAAAAACCAAAAAAGTTATCATATAAGAAAATTCTTCAATTGCAAGGATCATAAAGTAATCAACTTAAGTAAAATTTATAGAAACAGATATATGAGGCCAAAAAAGTAATTTAGGTTATAATTATCAACCAATAGACAAATAGAAATAGATAAAATATATTTCATGACTAAAAACATATATTAAAATTTCAAAATAATAAGCATTTGAAATTGAAAAATATTTTATTTTAAAATAATTATAGGTATTTAAAGCATTTGAAATGACAAAAAAATGTGTTTTATTTCTCAAACAATTATAAAGACTGTAAGATTCAGCAGTATGTAGAACTATTCATCCAAAAATCACGAGCAACAAATTTCTAATTACACTATGGGATGTTTCATATTCAACATTGGAAGTCTTTTTTGGCTCTGTTCGTGGGTGAGAGTAATTGGTCGCGCGGGCTTTCCGAAAACAGCATATGCATAGAAAGGGTATTGGAGTCTTATTCTCCAGAACCAAGTTCGTGTCGGAGAAGCCACTTGTGAGCTATACAGCCGAGGTCCTCACACAGGAGTGTTGTCGACACCATTTGCCAAAAAATTCTCATTTATTCTTATACCAAGTCCCTGTTATTGCTTTGATTTATTAGTTATATATTATATTAGTTTTTATTTTTCTATCACTTATGTTTATAAGCCACTTTTATTCTTTTACCTGCGAAAAAATTGATGTAACATGTCATCAATGAATTAAAGTAAGAGTAATAACTTACTCTCCTTACTCTTCGTGTATATAAAAATTTCTCCTCCATGGCCGCATTGAGTCACTCAAAATTTCTCACATTAGTATGTCAATGTTTGGTAATCAACATGAAGAGATTACTATAGTTTTTGAAAGATAACAACCAAGGTGCTAGTGACCTAAATGGGAATTTGCAAGAATAATGTTTATTGATAATATCAGAATGTCTGAGAAGGGAGTTAAATCAACACTAAGTTAAAATAATTATTATGCATACTTAAAACACGAATTAAAACGTTCGCAATATCTACTATTCAAATGAGAGATAATCTACTCAATTGACACAAGACAACGAAGATGAGTATGTTGTTTTCGAATTATTGGAATGATTAGAGTTGAAATAATAATTTAAAGTAGAGTTCAACAATTATAAAATGAAATATATGAGAATTAATGTGAATTAAGAGGAGAGTTAAGAAGATGGCACCAAAAAATTTATACTAATTCGATCTTTAAACTTGGAATCTACGTCCAATCCCCACCAAATAGTGAAAATTTCCACTAAATAAAAGGTCTTTTTTACAATCTAAATACAAAAGATGAAGTACTCACTGTCAACTCTCAAAATTAAGAAAAGAAGACTCTCAGAATACAAAATACACTTAAACAAAGTGCTTACACACAGCACCTATAGAAACAAATATGTAGAACATCAAAGGACCAAGCAATGGCTTTTTTAATACAAATCTCATTAAACACTCAAGTTTTTTAATAGAGAAAAGAACATCTTAGAACTAAAATATTCACACAAATTAGAATATTAGTATGAAAAAAAGAGTATAGTTGCTATGACTCGAGAATAGCAATAGATAAATGAATTGAGGCTCTTTTTTTTTCTGAGTCTTATAGCAGTTATAGGGTTCCTTTAAATGGAAAAATCCTTTTTGATTGTTGCAGGCTGCTAGTACGATAGGTACTATCCTTTACAATCATTTTTTGGTAAGGTGTAATATGTTAGGGACACTTTTCAGTATTTCATTGATTCATATTTTTCCTTTTCCTTTTAAAAATTATTTTCTCTCTCATTTTTGTCCTTATAAGCTATCCTTTGATCCAACTATCCTTTGCTAACTCAGAAAATGATGAGATTTAATTTTCCCTCCAAATTTTCAATGCTTTGTTGAAATGTACATAATGATACTTGACGCAACTGATTTATCTCTTAGTTTACTAAGAGATTTTGGCTCTGAGGATCACTTTCTTAGAATATGTGTGCTTTGATGATTATTTATAATTTCCAAAAACATTAAAACATATTTTAAATGACTAACATAATATTTGTCATCACATGATTAGAATATTTTATCCAACAATTAAGGAATTATTATTTTATTTTTCGGATTACAAGTTGTCATTGCTTACATTATTTAAAAATGAGATTTCATAAAAAAAATGAGATTAATTGTTATATAGTTTTTAATTGTCTCTATTTATAAAGTACTTTTATTTGATTTATTGACTAAATTACACATCATTATTTGCGAGTTAGTACTGTATATTACTGGAACCAGTATACATCTAACTTGGTTACGTCAGCATTTATTGCGTGGTTTAATTTTTTGCTTACTGATCCTGTATATTAATTTATTGACACGATATAATCTTTACCTAAAATGTTCTCGTCAATTCATACCACTCACTTCTAACTCGAAAATTTTGTTGTTTTTTTTTTGTTTTTTTTGGGGGGGGACGTTATCCCTATATCAAGTTCAAGTTATAATAATTAAACTATGGCAGCATTTGGCTTTGCTATATCTTGGGCTAAAAGTAAGTCAAATTAACTCATAAGTTGTTTTTAATTCAGTTTATTAATAGTTTAATAAGCTGGGCTCATGAACTCATAAGTCGAATTTAAGCTTATTTATTAAATAAGTTAAATTTGAGTTTTATTATATTCAACTTATTAACTTGTGAGTTGGTTTAATATATATATATGTGTGTATATATATATTTATATCCATAAAATTATATTTTGTTATTATTATTGTTCTTGTTGTTATTATTATTATTATTATTATTGCTACTGTTGCTGCTGCTGTTATTATTGTTGTTGAGACTATTTTTATTATTAAATATCTTATAGCTTATTAAATCAAAAAAATTTAATTGAAATTTAACTTGAGCTATCTTATTAAGTTTGATCAGTTCGTGAGTTAGTTCGAACTCAATAAACTTTTAATGAGTTGAGCTTAAATATAAAAATTAGATTTATTTTGAGTTTAAATTTAAATTTAATCTAATATTAACGAGCCAAACTTAAACTTGACGAGACTTGGGCTCGTCTCAACTCACTTGTAGCCCCTGACTATAGCTTGTATGGGAAGTACGATTTTTTTAAGGTAAGAGAAAAGCCATTGTTTCAATACAAAAAACGAATACCGAAGCTTTTTTTTTTTTTCCTCCTTTTGGTAGACATGGCAACATGCAATCGAAGCAAGCTGCTTGGAGTGAGAATTCCCAACGAATACTTTCATGATTTTAATGCGGTAAAGTTTAAATGTGTCTGACAGTTGGTGAGGATAAATCTGCCAGTAATGGAGCCCTCAATTCATCCTTGCATTGAGAATCCCTGCAAGACAATATGTTTCAATTTCTCCCTCACAAACATTTTTGTTTTTTTTTTTGGGGTCGGAGTAAAGATTAGCATGTTAAAATGACCCATGAAATAAGGATGGGCCATTGGCAAGATTTTCATTTTTTATTTACATGATAATATATTTCTTGTGGGGTTGTAAATAAATTTCATTTTAAAATTATCTGAAAATAATTATATAATTTAAATACTATCAAATAATTTACACTTTAAGTTATTTTAAAAAATATTATATTCCAATTTATTATTAAACTAACATATTCACATAATTATTAAATAAATTAAGATAACTATTATTTTTATTTAACATTGTGTAGCTTAAAAAATTAATTTAAACTTATGTTATTTTTGTATAAGATTGTAATCGGGTAATATTTGTGTGAATTTGGTCACATCTCAAGTAATTTTTGTCTATGACATCATCACGTATAAGCATTCATATCAAGGTTATAAAATTTCTAAAGATATTTTTATAGTCTAATATAAATTAATTAACGAAACTCGGTTATAATTTTTTTAAGAAATCAATACAAAGCTATACCTTTATTAAAAAATTAAATACATTAATCATCATTTTTACACGTTTCAAAAATATTACGTAGATTTTCAAGACATTTTTGTATAAATACAGATTAATAAGATTATATTTTATTCAATATTTTTTAACAAAAAACTTAGTCCTTTAGATTTCAAGCATATTGAAATCATAAAAATCCTTAAATTCAATAACTAAAAAAGATTTTGAAAACTTTGATTATAATAATTTCATATTTCCAAAAAATCTATCTAATTATTTAAATTTTTCATACGTATTTTCTAAATTAAAAACATTTTTTTTTCTAGAAAAAGAGTTTAAACAAGTGGATATCTAATTACAATTAATATGAAATAAGAATATAAATAATATCTATTATAAATAATAATATATTTAACTCTAAAATTACTTTATCGTAGTTATTATGAAAATAAAAATAAAAATTGTAAATAGATAAAAAGAGTATTAATAGTCCCACCCGTAAAATACTCCTAGTTGTTTTCTCAAACAAATTTAAGACAATATTTTTTGCAGAAACATGGCAAATGGAACCTTAGCTAGTGTTGGCATTTGAACAAATTTTCCTCCTTGGATATAAAACCCAAGGCAGACGGTACGAAGAGCAAACGATAAAGAGAGAATTTTATTTAAAGTCTCAAAGAAGAAAAGGTAAAGTTGATAGGATTAGAATCTTGACTTCACGAAGATTTTCTAATGATGTAAAAGTGAAGAGACCAGGTCCAATAACGGACTTGGATAAGTAAAAAGGTCCGAGACTTTTTTCTTTCTAAAGGTTATATAGTAACATTTGATTGAAATCTCATTCTGATCTAATAAGTAAAGCGTGGGACATAAAAAAAAAAAGTAGGGGCATTACAATAAACCAGGTGACCTTTGTTTAATTATCCCGTGTACTTCACTCAAGAAAAATTCAAACCAAATGAACAAAAGCGATGATTTTCCTAATTCAAGCATTCAATTTAGGATGTGACTGAAATGACTCTTAAATTAAGATACTCCTTAAATTTTGTTTATTAAATTTTTTATATAATATTTTTTATATAATAAAATAATTATTAATAAATTTTTTCTACAAATAAAATTTAAGAATCATCATAATCTATAATTTATCAAAAATAATATTAAAACTTACCTTCAATTTATGAGAGAGATAAAGGTCGTTGCCCTTAGAGTTGCAATTTATTGATCTTTGCGCCGTTATGCATGTGCTTGGAACATCAACTTGAAACTGGAAAAATAATTTAGTAATATTAACAAATTGAAGCCATCATTCGAAAGTATTGCCTTTTTTTTTTTTTCTCTAGATTCTATACTCTAGATGGTCTATTGTGGATGGATTAATCATTGTAAATCATATGTACCGCTCATAATAGTGGCACAAAAATGAGGGACAGTAAATTCACGCTCACTTTAGTTTTAGCGCTTATTGCTCTGACCGTCCAAGATTTTCTCTACTTGGAAAAAGGTTAAAATTAAGAAACGGAAACATTCACTCATGTTGTGCTTTCCTTGAATGATTACAGTGCAAAAGTCTAATTGGAAATTTGGAATGAGGACCAACTAAGTGTGGAAAGCAAGGCTAATAATGCAGTCTATTACAAGTGGTGCTAAAGAAGAAATCTTTGTTTACCAAATGAATAGAGCGGATTTGATGCTTCTTAAACATTCCGATTATAATTAACAACATCCGAGGTCAATAATTTCTCGAAAACCTTTCTCCATTTGAAGATCAAATATTTGAGCAACACTCCTTAATACTTCCTCCTCCTCTTGGATGTGGCCTCAAATGCCAATATGCAGCTAATACAATCGGTGTTCATATAATCAAACAAATTCAAAAGGAGATAGTATCATAAAAGTACTTACAAAAAATTATATGAGCAATAAATAATAGTTTATACTTTATAAAAAATTATAAAATAAAAAATCATAGAATAATATGAAAATACACAAACAATAAATTTGTTTGTGTAATGGATAAATAAAAATGTAAAATGAATTATGCTCTCATATGAGTGAAATCCAACTCAATGTGTATATTTAATATGCACCTGAATCCCATATAACAGAGATATAATCAATGTGTATATGCCACGCACTTAGGCCGTACACGAGCGAAATCCAACTTAATGTATGTATCTATCATACGTCTAAACCTTAAATAATGATGATCTAATCAATGTGTATGTATGATACACAGTTAGATCGTATGTGAGTGAAATCCAATTCAATGCATATATCTAACATGCACTCAAACTGTATCTGAATGTGATCTAGGGCAATATGTGCATATTTAACATGCACCTATACCTTAAATAACGAAGATATAATTAATATGAATATATCTAACTCACATGCACCCCAAACGTACACGAGTGAAATCCAACTCAATGTGTATATCTTGCACGAACGTAGACCCCAAATAATGAAACAATCAATGTGTATTTGGCATGAACTCATACTATATGCCAGTGGAATCCAATTGAATATGTATATCTGGCCTGCACTTAGACCCTAAACAACATTGATCTAGTTAATCAATGTGTATACCTGATACAAACTTAGAACACATGCGAGTGGAATCTAGCTCAATGTATATATCTGCCACACACTTAAATCTTAAAAAACTCAGATTTAATCAATGCGTATATCTAATGCGTACTCAGTCCATAAATAATGAAGATGTAAACTGTATTTATTTAATCCCCCACTTATTTCTCTTATTTTCTCTTTGCTTCTATGTTATCACTCATATAATCTCACATTAGCAAAACAATCCTGAATATTTTCTTTTCCAAAGGAATTATTTAATAAAAAAGTCATATATGTATTGATCATTTGACCCCTGTTGCCTATTAAGACTGAGATGTGCTATAATTTGGACGATCTTGCTTTCCCTTCACTGACCTCTTTAAAAATAAATTCCATTATATTACCAAAAAGGTTTTTTGGCTAAGTCCATTTAAAGCCAAAAACTAGAGTATTCAATCAGCAAAAGAAATGTCGTAGAGCAGAGGATTTTGATCACTGAGGAGGACCACTACGTTACACAAGTGCCCTTTGAAAATCTTTGAAAACACCTGAAGACCAACCCACAAAGCATATCAGAGAGACCAGCATTTCTCAGTTTCTATTGCTAGATTGAAAACCAACCTGCAGCCGTCCTTGCGGTGCGGAAAGATCTCCAGAAAACCCAATTATCACACAATATTAAAAAAAAGAAAGAAAGTGAAAAACATTATTATATTATTATTTTATTTACAGGTATAAACCAAGAGAGAAAAACCCTGTATCAGACAATTTAAAGTGAGTTTATTGCCATACACATGTAACCAAGAATTCCCCAGACACCTCCTTTTGGGTCCCTCACTTTGTGTCCTTATCTCCTACCTTTTTGTCCTTGTTCCTTTCTGGTCCTCCCCCTCTTCCCCACTTTTATAGCTTCCCCACACACCACTTCACTCCCTCATGTCTTCTACTTCTCCATCGTCATCATCATCGTCGCCATCTTCACCTTCTTCCCCAGATGACGCTGCAAATATTGCTGGTGCCGACATCCCTGGACCCAGTACGAGGAGGACCCGCCAATTCGGCCCATCTTCTTCTCGCCAACGTGCCATGATTGAAGCCTTGCCCGAGCCCATTCTCGAAGTATTGGCCAACCAAGTCGCCGATGATGCTGCTCGCCACGATGGACGTTTGGCTGCTGCTTCTGCTCTTGCCACTTTATTTCAGGTACCTTATATTTTCCAATCTTTGTTGATGTTCATATGTTTTTTTTTTTTTTCTTTCTTTCCTTCTTGCTTGTGTTGTGTGTGGTATGAAAAAATGTTGATAATTGATTGTATGGTTTGTGTTTGCTTTGCCAAATCTGAAGCTTTTATGGAAGGATTCATAGTTGGCTTAAGAATGAAGATTTTGAGTGATTTGTGTAGAATCTCCAGCATGGGTAACTGATGGCTTTTTCTCGGTTCGAAACTGGACAAAATATTGGTCAAGTCAAACATGAAGCATTGCAACCTGCAGATGCTGATTCTTTTTTTATATTTTAGTAAAAATATGGACATAATGGATTTAATTATATCTGTTTCTTTTTGTTTATTTGGTATTTTCTCTTTATGGGTTCTTTCAAAGACATACATTCAACTCAATGGATTAGGAGAGATGAGTAGCCGATTTAGGTTTTAGTTGAGGGTGCTTTCAAGCATCCTAGAAGAAACAGTTCTGTGAAAGCAGCTACTTTTACGTGGGTCATTTTCCAAGCTAAATGTGTCCCTTTCATAAAAAGGGGTTGCATTTTCTTCTTGGCAATGTTGTTCCTCTCATCCTCTTTAAAAATGCCTAGTTTTGGATCTCCTTTTCATATCAAATGAAAAGGGTTGTATTAGCTTCGAATTTGCTGTTTCCCTTTCTTGGAATGAATCCTTTTTGACTAAGCTTTTCCTGCTATCTAGGCTAGAAGATCCATTGCATGCCTTTCTATCTAAAAATATGTACATAGTGGCTTTTTACTTTGTTTCATTAGGAGTTGCTTTCTTAAATAAACATAAGGAGGGGAGCATATGTAGTAATTTATGTCTCATAACATGCGTCCTTACAAGTGTACCATTTCCATATATAGTTAGAGCATTGAAAATATACAATTTTTATTTTTCATCCAGCTATTGTCTCTCGTTGGTTGCATATTTGGGAAGCCTTTTGTTTTTTTCTACTCTAAAGGTGTACTATTATAGAGATTTAGTATAGTATAGTAGTATCGTGATAAATCATCTTTTTTTTAGCACTTTTTTTGTGTTCAGTATAGTTAAGTGTGTGCGCCAAAACTATACATGCTCTCTCTCTCTCTCTCTCTCTACGTGGATTGTTCCAAGGAAGGCTAGCTAGTTGCTTAGTTCGGCTAGTCAGACAAGGGCACTTCCGAGGAATAGAGATCTAGAATTAGATTTAAAGTACATTAATAAGTGTTGTTAATATTATATGTCGTTGCATGAAGAAACTTTGGCACTCTTCTCCATTAGGGTTTTGAAACATTTTAAGGAGCCGGTGATTAGTGATTAGGCGTCGGTTAAATCGTCTATAGTGGCGTATACACATGGGTCAAAAGGTAGTCGCGCATAATGCCAAAAGGCACATGCCTCCCAAAAGTTGTCATTGCAACGCCCCATTCCTCTTGTATGTATCTGAGTAGTTCACACCTATCATAATTTTAGCTTTCTTTCCCAATAAGTTAAATATTGTGATGTATTACATTTTTGCATAAGAAAATAATTATGATAATTTTATACACACATCATAGTTGTGACTTGGGAATTGGGGCATGCATATCTTAACATATATATATGTATAGGTGCATCTTTTTGGTTAAAATTATGTATAAATTAAGCTTCTTTATATATCACATCATATAACTAAATAACAAATGAAACATGCAAAATTAGAAAAACAATTTCAATGTCTTATATTTTAAAAATTTTGCCTTAGTCTATAGTTTTTTTGTTTTAGCGTTTTCTGCCTGGACTCTTGGACTGGTCTGTGTGCGTGAATAGAACTAGAGATTCGCTGCTTTGAACAAGACAGGAACTTGGCCATACCTTTTCTTGGAAATGAAAGTGAAATGTTTGTGGGGAAGCACGCTTTTGATACCATGTTTAAATTTCACACACATGCCTACACGAACAGGAACTAAGATATTGACTAGTTTCGTTATCCAGCCATATCTGTGGTATGGACCACATCTACAGACATGATCTGTGCTTTCTTGTCACTTGTTGCTACATCTTCCATCCATCAAATTCTCTTATATTCTCAACCTTTCAGACATTATTTCCAATGATTTTTCTTTTCTAAGGCTAGTTGATAGCTCATACTCTAGCTTGGCTAATCGAAACTCCTTCTTTTGACCCATTTGATACTGACTTGGATTTCCCTCTCTACGTGGAATACATATGAATAGAATCTATATGCTCAATATTTTATGATACTGAATATCCATGTCAATGTAGTAAGTGAAAATCGTACTTGTGATATATACATCGCCCACAAGAAGTTAAATTATCAGTCGCAATCGCACTTTTTTTTGAATAGTACATGGAATAGAATTATTAAGGATAATATATGATCTCACTCATTAGAAAAAAAAAGTGTATTATCTCACTCAGCCAATTACTTTATTTTATTTAAATTATGCCTACGGAAATAATATGTTAGGTAGGCTACTATTACTACATGGCTGAAGCATATCATTGTCCAAGATTCTAAAGTATCTAAGCCATAAACACAAAGTACACTGCACATATATGGATATGGCATGATGATATAAATAAACGTGAACACTTTAGTTATCTACTTTAATTCATTCGAAGCTACTCATCTCTAGTCCCGGGTATCTCCTGCTTCTCTGTTGCGCGATGCTATTGCTAGCTGCTTTCTGACGCCGATGATGCTAAGCTCTGATGCCTTCCCTAGCTAGCTAGCTATCCCTGCTTCTGCTATCTTCAACCACTCTCTCTCTCTCTCTCTCTCTCTCTCTCTAGTTTACTGGATTAGTGTCTACTTATAGTTAAGCAGACAGAAAATAAAATAAAGTAAATAAACAAATATATATAATTGTCCCAAGATTAGAGCTAGACCGTATAGGCATACATAAAGATTGGAATGTATTAAACTTTCTATATATGGTTAGATATATCTAGTGACTTGCTTAATATATCAAAACAGCCTTTATGCTTGGAAAGTAAATTTGACTTTGTATTTTGGTTGGTTCGTTGGTTGATTATTTTATGCAGGTTTGTTCTAGATGGCGAGCTCTGTCGCGCTCGGATCACCTGTGGATGCACCTCACGAGACGCATCTGGCTCCGTGCTGATCGATTGCTCGACACGTGGCATGAGGAGTTCATCTACTGGCATCGGACGGCCAGGAACTTCTCATCAGGAAGATACTCGTCCGGCATCCCGCACTTCGACCCTTCCGTGCCCCCCGGAGGTGGCGGCGGAGACCACCACCAGACGCTCCTCTGCCGCTGCCTCGCACTCTCCGACCGCCACCTCGCCTGCGGCTTCGCGGACGGCACCGTCCGCCTTTTCGATGTCGAGACCCGGGCTCACGTCAGCACCTTCCGGTCCAACCACGGCCCCTGGTTCGGCCCGTTCTCCCGTGCCGTATCCGGCATCGTCATCTCCAACAACACACTCACACTCACATTCGCCAGGCTCGATGGCGACGTCTACGTGGCGTTAATCAACATGCCCAACAACCCCCCTCGCCGGGCCATCGAAGGCGAGGTGTTAAACAACGGCGTATTAGTTGAATTCGCGGGCAATAACCGGTGGTGGGTGGGCCTATTCGCGGGCCTGCCGGGCCAGGCCTTCCAGATATGGGACGCGCGCAACGAACAGCTGATCTTCATAGGAGGTGCATTAACTGACCCGGAAACGGTTATGGGCTGGCACATGCTGACCGGGCTGGCGGAGCCGGTGGGCCGCGTGCGGGTCACGGACACGGACACGGACACGGAACTCGAGTACGTTGTGGCGTGCACGAGTTCGAGGCTGGTTTGTTTCAACTTGGGGAACCCGGAGGTTCTGTTACGGGACGTGGGGTCCGCAACGGGGTTCGTTGTGAGCAGTTTGGACGCGCGTCACGATGCGTTTGTCGTGGTCGAGAGGAACGGTGTTGGGACGGTGCGGCGCGCGAGCACGTTCGAGCGGACGAGCAGGTTTCGGTTGAGGGGGTCGTGGGTTGGGGGTTTGTTGGCGTGCATCAACCTGGGTTACGTGTTGACGTACTCCGCGGTTGGTGGGAGGTTGAGGGTGTGGGGCATTGAGCAACCTGCGGGACAGTTGTGTTGCACACTGGCGGTTGGGGTGGAAGAGGGTAATGCCATGGTCGCCAATGAAAGACATGTGGCCCTATCGTCAAATGACACTTCCATACACTTACTGGATTTTGGTGTATAGTAGAGATGATTGTTGTTGCTAGCTAGCCTCACATTATTCATTCTAAATTTTCGATTCCATTTTGTACCTATCTCACAAAAATCACATCGATCCATTGTTATTATTTAACCTTTCATCCCTTCCTCTATTCTATTTATGTTTTATTATGTAGGCACTAAGATCCTAGATTTGCAAGGTGAAAAAATATGGGAAATCCGGCATGCATGGCCTCGGTGATATTGTACTGTGTGAAGAATAAGTATTCAAAATTAACCCTAAAGTTATTTATTTAAAACAAAGCATGTATCTCTTAAGATATGCATGGTTCACAGATTTCGACAAATGATTGCATTGTTGTGTCTGTGGATGGATATATAGTAGTGATTGGCTGCTTGTAAAAGTAACAACAGGTCCGTGATGACCAAATAACAAGATAGGTTCATTGCCACGCCTTTCTTGGAAGTGAAGTAGAAAACGCATGTGTAGAAGCACGCTTGGATCCTACATGCGCATATAAGAAACTAACACCCCAGTTTTCTAAAATGTGATGAAGCTACGGACCACATCTAATCAATAATTAAATAGTATAGAACTATCCCTCATCGTCGCGCGCTTCTACTAGGCCAGATCCGCAAAGTTCAAAAACCATATTAATTAATGTTTGAATCAGCCAATAAAATATCGGTGCACGACTTGATTACTCTGAAAATGGAAAATAATTTTTTACAGCTACTGTGCAAAAATTATATAAATATATATCATATTTATAATTATGTGAATATCATATTTATATAGATGTAAATAAATATTAAAAACTTAGACTGAAATGAGATATATTTTATATTTATGTGAATAAGGTATTATACTCAAGGTTAAAAAGTGAGATTCAAAACATGTAGTGGGGTCTGATAAGATAATTCGTTGTTCTGAACTGAAGGAAGACTTGGTTTGACTGTTTCCGTAGAACTGCAATTTTCGGAATGAGAATGATAGACGCCATTACGAAAACAACAAAAGAAACTTTTTGAATTGACAACGCCTTTAGCCAGTCTAAATAGAAATGAGCCGGATATGTGAGAAGTCAAAATAGACAGGATACATTTCAATGTATGAAAAGACTAAATAAGCATACCCTCGTAAATCAATACAGCAAAGACAGATTCAAAGTCTACACCATTTCCTATAACTTAGCCATAGTTGTAAGCCAATAGTTGCACTGGTTTTACATCTATTAAGAGAGATTTAATTAATGGTTCATAACATATATGAAAGTTACTTGATAAATTTACGCAGTTTGATATTTATATTTTTGGTATAATTTTGAGTTCAAGTTTTGTTAAAAAAAAAAATTAATAATGTGGGGAGACTTGACTTGGACTAAATTCATAAGAGTGCAATGAAGTTATGATAATTTATTAGATAAAAAAAATTATATAAAAGTTATTCAAATTTACATCAGAAAAAGTGATTCAAATGGTAATTTGTTCCTAATTAATTGGTAATTAATTAATGATTTAATGACTAATTTATAAACACATAGTTAATTGTTTTCTTGATTGAATAGTTATTTAATAATTGAGTCATCATTAATTTACATAAAAAATAGTGTAAGTAATAAAAAATAGTATAAGAAATTTTGTTCACTTAAATTTGTATATATCTCAAATGCCATATATTAATTAAATTTATTTTCTTAATAGTTACATTTAAAAAAATTATGCTTATTATTTAGTAAAAAGATATTTGTTCGTATGTATAAACTGTAATATTTTAGATAGTAAAAAAGAATTATGACGAATTTAATAGAAATCTAAATACTTAAATTAAAGATTTACTACACGTGTGAGTATAAAATCTTAATCTATTATTTACTGTATATCGGTATCAAATACGCAAAGTACACTTGTATTTTGGCCTTACCCTTGACTTGTTGGTCATAACCATGTGTCTGTTACTTCGTGACAAAAACTGTTCACCATGATGTTAAGTATAAATGAAAAGGACACTGCGTGTGTAAGTATGCAGGAAAATATATTTTAGTTAAATTATTATTATACAAACTTATAATTAAAAATGTAAGAGCACCGTACATCCATGAACAGTTACAGAAATTTAAAATGTTTATAATAAAAATTTAATGAGAGGTTCTTTATTGGGTAGTTTGTTTATTAATATTAAAAAGAGGGAATGAATGATGGACAAAGTGAGATAGACATATGCTGGTTACCTCTACTACTGCTCTCTAGTCCCTAGTCTCTCCTGCTTCTATGCTGGGCGATGCTTTTCTTCTGATTTGTCTGTCTTTCTGTCTGCTTCTGATGCCATATAGCTGCTGCTACTGCTGCATCCAATAGACCTACCTAGCCCTGCTTCTCCTGCTGCTGGCTGCATCTTCGATGTTTCTCACTCTCATTTAATTTAAAGCTTCTAAGGCTTTACGCGCATGCCATGGGATTGACTGAGTATGCACCTTTCCTTACGAAATGCATTATGTATCATCTCAACACAGAAATTGTATGCCCTTAGCATCATCTTCTAAGTTCTAAGCACAATCTTATTCCTTATTCAAAAATTAATTATAAAATAAATAATTAAAGAGACTAGATTATGGCAATGGATCTCTATGGGATAGGGATATGCCCCCCGCCTCCGGTTCCCATTTAACATTCTGCCTCCTATTCTTATCCCTGTCCACATCCCTGTCGCAGTTTCCCGTTCTTTGCAGGGATTCGGGTCCCCGCGGATATCCTAGGATTTTTATAAAAAAATCAAAACAATAAAAAAAATATAAAAAAATATTCTTAAATTTAAATAAACATTCACTATTTTAATAATGCAAATCATGAGGAAAAAAAAATCCAAAAGATTAATATGCAGATAACATGAGATTGCTCAATTTCGATTCTCAATTTTCAATGTTACAAAATGGTTTTTTTTTTCCCATTTTTTCCTCCTCTCAATGTATTTAATAGCAACAAGTTGCCTTGTCTTCTTGTCTTTGGCCAACTTAGCCACTCCAAAATTTTCAAAACTATGGTCCTTCAGTGTCTCATACAATTCCTCCATGCCCACTTTCACAAAAGCAACAACACCTTTAGCTTCTACAGCCACTCTAATAACCACACACCAAAAGTGCTAACCACATAAGGAAAGTACAATGAGGCCAAATACAATAAACAGATCCACGCAAGCCAGAGAATAGTTTAAATTAATCCAAAATAAATATTCTTAAATTTAAATAAAATATCCATAAATATTCATAATGCATATCATCATCCAATACAACACAATAAAATTTAAATTAAAATAAAATATATAATTACAAATCCATTACAACATAATATAAATATTCAATTCCAAATGCCAAGCCACTTGCCCTGGCTTGCTTCCTCCCTTTCCCTTGTTCCACTTGCTTCCTAACAAAGTTTATTAACAATAACATTAGAAAAATTAGCCAATTATGTAAGAGAACAAAGCTAAAGAGGAAAAACATTAAGTAGATAAATAATTTACGGGTATCAATTTATCATAAGTTGATGATGACACTTCCTGTCACTCCATTACTTGATTCCTACATTATCAAATCAATAACAATTAGAACCCTATAAGAAAAATTAATTTAGCAATTAGAAATATTGTACATTATGAAATAAATTTATATAAATATACACTTACATCAATATGAGGGACACTAGCCTATACCATAAAGCACTCAAAATCCACTTTTGTCGTAGAAGAACCTAAAATGTGAAAAATAACATAAACTATTAATAAAATTACTCTATCAATATAGTATAAAAAATCAATAATTCAACATATTTATTATAATATATTATCTTGAAACTCACTCCAAAGCTAATCTTGAGAACACATTAAAGCTTCTAAAGTATCTAGTCGCAGCCTTTACGATTTGGAGTAACAAACCGACCACTAGTACTAAAAGATGACTTTGAAGCAACAGTAGAAATTGGAATAGCAAAAAAATCTCTAGCAATCTGTTGCAAGGTTAGGAACTTTAATCCATTTGCTTTCCACTAACCCAAGATATCAAACTCTTCATTTTTTATTTTAGGCAACACTTTTTCATCTAGATAGTGATCTAACTCAGATCTTATGTCAGTAAATGCAGCCTCTTCATTTACATATGTGCAAAGTCATCTTTCCAATCTTCATCCATTATAGTTAAACTTACACTTGTCATAATTGAATTTGAAAGATTAGATGAACTAACCCTCTCTTTCTCTCTACTATTGTTCACATTTTCCCTAACCAAATCTTGGCAAATGGTTTTCACTTTCTCTATTTCATCAACTACATTTGCTCCATATAACTTAGGGAAAAAGTAATTCAACAAATGCATTTTATACCTAGGATCCAAAATAGTTCCCACAACCATCACCCTATTAATCACACCCCAATACTTGTCAAATTTAGCAATCATGCTTGTTGCCATTTGTTCAATTACCTCATTACCACAATTTTGCCATTCTATTAAAGCCAACTTGATTCGGCAAATTTTGGGAAAGTAAATATTTGCAGTAGGGTACTTAGTTCCAGAAAATAACTTCACATTATAAAACAATCTCAACCTTTGACAGATTTCATTTGTCATATCCCAATCATCATCACTTGGCAAAGATTTATATTGAGGCTCACATGCTGACAATCGATCAAACACATCTCTATATAATATGGCAACATCAAGCATCAAAAAAGTACTATCCCACCTAGTTTTGCAATCAAGAGCAAGGTTCTTACTATAAAAAATGTTCAATTGTTCACAAGTTTCTTTAAACTTTCACTCCCTCTTAGGTGTTGCAGTCCAATAGTGCACATTCTCTCTCACCTTTTCAATAGCATTAGATATAAGAAGCAACTCATCCTTAACAATCAAATTCAATATATGCACACAACAACGCATGTGAAACAATTTACCTCTCAAAATAAATTTCCTAGGTGACATCTTGCTTAAAATAGGGTCTACCATAATATCATTTGTGTTACAATTGTCAACTGTCAAGGTGGACATTTTTCTATCAAGATTCCAATCCATTAAGCATTCTACCAGAATATCAGAAAGAGCATCAACAGTATGAGGACCAGGCACATAAATAAACCTACGACAAGTAACAAGCATAAAGTATATAAATTTTATAATTTACAACAAGTTACCAACAACAAGAAGTAGGAAATAGAATTAAAAAAATAGAATATGTTATTACCTCATAATTCAGCTTTGCAAAGTCCAAGAATCGTCAATATAATGAGCTATGACAGCCATGTAGCCTCTATTTTGATTGCTAGAGGTCCAGATATCAGTTGTAATTGCAACTCGACTCTTGTTCTTTTGAAGTAACTTCATTGTCTTTGCCTTCTTGTTTTCAAAGAGTTTCATAATGCCACTCTTTACGGTATTACGAGAAACCATCTTAAAGAGAGGTTGAAAAGCATTGCAAAATCTCCTAAAATCAATGTGGTCAACTATAGAGAGTGGATACTCATGAAGGTAAATCACCATAGAAAACTCTCTCCTTGCTGTTTCTTGATCAAAAGTATATGTACCAACCATGATTGTTTCACCACTAACTGATGAGGTTATCTTAAGTAAACATTGCCTTATATCCCGAGTGTTGCTAAGTTTACAACTATGGAAGTGATCACGCAAGTGTGAAGTTCCTTGCCTAGATTCACCTAATAGTTTTGCCTTACAATAGTTGCAAATAGCTTTCCACTTCCCATCAATTCTCTCTTGTGAAGTGATTCCACACATCTAACGTTAGTTTTCTATTAAGTCCTCCACTTTCATTTTGGGTTGAACATTGAGCTTCTGTTGGGGTTTGACTTGTATTTGCTGGTTCTTGTGAATTTGCATTGACAGCTTCAAATGGTTCACCAACAGCAGTTGTTGACATCCTCAGATGTAGATAATTGATTGGTAGACATTCTGTCACTTGTAAAATAATCATAAAAAAGGAAAATCATATATTTAGTTATTAAAACTTAAAAAGGAGTTAGAAAAATTAATAACAACACCTATTTTTAGTATAAAAAAATGCAAATAGAAACTATATAATAATCAGAAAAAAAAAATTAAAACTAACAAGTTGCATTTACAAACATTCCCTGCATGAAAGGCTTTCCTTTTTTTTTTTTTTTAACATCTATGACTCAAATTGATGATTCTAAATAAATATAGGCGAGAATCACTCACTAACAACATTAGCTCATAGCAACAACAACAACATTATAACAACAACAACATAGGCAAAGACTAAGCATAACAATGAGAAAAGGAGGGAATTGATACAGCATAAGCTCATAACAATAAAAGAAACACTCACTCAATAAAAGAAATAGCAACCTTATCAAAGGAACAGATCAAAAGTTGAAAAACAACACTAAAAAAATTGGGAAAAGAAAGCATGCAATGTTGCAGAATAATAAGGAAGGAAGAGTTGTGAGCGGACCTGCAACAGCAACAGCAACAATAGGAGGAAGAGCTGTAGAATAATGAGGAAGGAAGCAGACCTATGGCGGTTGTTCTGGGCGTCTGATTTGTGGTTGTTGTGGGCAGCGAATTCGCGGTTGTTGACGACTTGTGGAGGCTGGACGTATGGACCTGCAATGGTTGTTGCGAGCGGCGAATGTGCAGTTGTTGTGGGCGGCGGATTCGTGGTTGCTGACGGCTGGTGGAGGCTGGACACACGGACCTGCAACAGTTGCTACGAGCGGTGGACCTGAGGTTGCTGACGGCATAATGTGAGCTGCTGGTGGTGGCTGAATGCATGGACCTACAGTGGTGGCTGTGGGCGGCGAATCTGAGGTTGCTAATGGCACGATGTCGGCTGCTGGTGGAGGCTAGACGCATGGCACGCACGGTGGCTACTAGTGGAGGCTGGATGATGAAGATTTTTGGTGATGTATGGATGTGGATGTGCGGGGAAGAGAAATCAACAGCAAAAGACAGAATAGAACGGCAACACAGCACTACTTGAGGGAGAATAAGAACAGAGAAACAAATAAAAGTAGGATAGAACAACAGAAAGAGATACAAGTGATAGATATGGTTTATTTCCATATATATATATATATATATATATATATATATATATATATATATATAAGGGCAGTTATGTAATTTCACATTTAAATGGGGGCTTTGCCGGTCTCCATGGAGCGGGGACCTCATCCCCCACCCCCGCCCCCATTAGTTAAAAGGGGACATCTCTCCTCATGGAGACCAAACTATTCCTGTCCTCGTTCACATTCAGATTCTGCGAATAATCCCCGCGGATATGCGCTTTAACGGGTTTTTTTGCCATCCCTAGACTAGAATGACCCACCAAATTGACGAGATAAAAATAAATAAATTAGAATAAAAATAATATATTAAAGTATCAAATAGATTCTCCTAAAGAGAGACTTACGTAATGCTGTTAAAGTTTTGACAAAAAAATTGATAGAATTTAATTATGAAAATGATTTTAATATATTATCACTATTTATGCTTTAATTCAATTATATATTATTAAATAAATAATTTTAGAAATAATAATTATAACAATTAATTAATTATTTGTATAAAATTTTTTTATTTAATTATAATCTGTAAAGATTTGTGAATGACTATTCAATAATTATTTAATCCGGTTTACTAATGATTTGGGGAAATATTTGGGAGTCCCTCTAGTTAAAGGAAGAGTTTCTAGAGTGATGTTTTCAGAAGTTCTTGGGAAAATTCAATCTCGGTTAGCATCTTGAAAGGGCAAGCTTCTGAATAGGGCAGGGAGAATTTGCTTGGCCAAATCTATTCTATCCTCCCTCCCCGTTCATTGCATGCAGATTCTTTGGTTACCATCTAACGTCTGCCATTCTATTGATGCGTCTATTAGAAGGTTTGTTTAGAGTGGTCATAGTGATTCCAAAGGCCTCAACTTGATCAATTGGGATATTTTGACTCTTCCTAAACAGTCAAGAGGTTTGGGCATTAGAGATGCTTGACTATCCAATATGGCTTTGCTTGGCAAATTAGTATGGAGGCTTATTCATGAACAACGTAGGCCTTGGGTTCAGATTCTTAGACATATTTATGTCCGTAATTATAATTTACTGGAGTTAAGATCTGGGACTAGCTCTTCTTATTTGTGGTAGCGTATCATGAAGGCGCTAACTATGCTTTGGGAAGGATGGTACTATTGGCTTCGCAATGGTTGGAGTTCCTTTTGGTTTGATTATTGGTCTCGGGCTGGTAGATTATGTCAAAAAGTGCCGTTTGTTCATATCTCCGACACTGAGATCTCTGTCAAAGATGTTTGGATGGGGAACAACTGGGATTTTGCTTCCCTCTATACTCATGTCCCTCAGAGCATTCAGGATGTTCTTGACAAGGTCGTTGGACCTATCGTTACAGAAGAGGAGGATGGTTGGGCTTGGCTTCTTGATGGCAATGGGGTATACACAGTCAGATCTGCTTATCATTGGCTTCTTCAAAATCATCGCCACTGGAATTTTGGAGACAACTGGAACTAGATTTGGTGGCTTCCAGTTCCTGAAAAGGTTCGTCTTTTAGTATGGTTGATCTATCATCAAGCTTTGCCCACCAATGTGCTACGGAATAGAAGGGTTTTGGCCTCTTCTGCTTCTTGTTCCCGGTGTGATGCCAACTCGGAGGACTTGCTCCATTGCCTTAGAGATTGTCAGAATTCCTTTTAAGTTTGGCAGTTCCTTGATTTTACTAATTTTCCTAATTTCCTCCTGGGTGATGTTTGCAGTTGGGTTAAGGAGATGTCTTTAGGCAGAAATTATTTGCTTTTTCTTGCGGGGCTGTGGTGGTTATGGAAATGGCGATGTATGGATCTTCTAGGAATAGAGAATTGGAGCTTACAGTTTGTTTCGAGACAAATTCTACATTCCGCTCAGGAATTCTGTGAGGATATGGATATTCATAATGAAGGGATGGGTCTAGTGTCGTGGCATCCTCCTCCTGCTGGCTGGGTTAAACTGAACGTGGATGGTAGTGTTAATCCAATTACTGCTATGAGTGGTTGTGGTGGAGTGTTGAGAGGGACAGATGGCAACTGGATCATGGGCTATTCTATGAGGTCTGCCTCCAATGACATCTTATGTGTTGAGTTAGAAGCAATTAACCAGGGGCTTGAATTGGCTTGGGCTCATGGTGTTAATCTATTTGGTGTGAAACGGATAGCCTCCAAGCATTCTCCATTCTGCAAAATGTTATTCCTTGCAGTAACATGCCGCTTCGCCAGCTACTGTTGGCAGTTCGTGATAAGCTCGCAAGAAATTGGAAAGTGCAAGTCTGCCATGTGCTTCGTACTGCTAACTTGGCCGCTGACTTTTTAGCCAAGTTAAGTGCTAAAGATGTGGTGCCCCACCATGTTTGGAACTTAGCGCCTGAAGACATGAGCTTTATATTACGCAGTGATGTAACTACGTAGGTGTGTGCTGCTGTGTTTGTTTTGTTTTTCTTTCTCTAGTCTACCAAAAAAATAATAATTATTTAATGTGATAATAATTATTCATCCATTTAATAGTTAATCACATTAACAACTCATAGTCTCATACTATAAAACTCACTGGCAAAATAAGTGAAACAATGTAAAAGAAAGGATTGGGAGCAATGACATTTTTAATTTCTTTAGCTTACCCGGTTTTCATGGTAGTCCTCTTCAAGTCTCTTGACTTCAATAAGGGATTTGTCAAAAGATTAGAGAAATTTGTGAAAATGACCTCAGGAGTCTTGACTTAGAATATTAGAACAGACATCAAATTGTAAATTTAAGATATAGGAATGAATAAGATGAGAGCTTATAAGGCCGTAGCCAATAAATCAAAGTAAGAAACACCATGCAAACTAGACTAGCGCCCACTCGATTCTTCAATTGTCTCTATCTCTAGCCTAAAATGAACGATGAAGATAAGAAAAAAAAATTGAATTCATGTGTGGCCGGACACGATAAATTAAAACGACACACTAGCGACGACAGAGGACATCAGCGAGCATGCTTTATTTGCTTTTTCCCTGTTATAGTGATAAGTTATTCACCATGCTGAAGAATGCATTTCAGCTTTGCTAATCTTTTTTTTTTTTTTGGGGGGAGGGGGGGTGGTTACATTGATAAACTAATATAATGTGACATACTGACTAATGTCGCGACTTCTGATCAAAATGAAATTGTGCATTAAAACATATAACTCTAGTTTAGCACAAAGTTGACAACATTAGAAGGAGACACGATAGCTTGAAAGACACGTACGATCAATCATTTCTAAATTACGAAGAAAGAGTTCGATTGAACTATTGACAATTTAATTGGCACTTCAAATAAAATAAACCAATTAAATTTAATAAATTATTAAGTTTAATTTTCTATGCATTGATGCCGAACAATAAAATTACAAAAAAGTGCCAATATCATAATAGTTAACTTTCATGACTGATTATTACTTAGTATAATTTGACATTTTTTTTGCAATTCTATTGATTTACAATGCTAAACCAGATTTTGTAGTCCTAAGAACCAGGTCAGGTTGGCGGATTCCCTGGTGAAGCGGCTGGTCAACGGTGCAACTACTTTTTATATACTTTTTTACTCCCCCTTGCAGACGAACAATAGGTAGCGCATTTGGTTAGTTCACTACTGCTTTTAAGTTTCATAACAAGCTCTAGGTTCCGCGTTTTATTCTCACTGGCTCGCTTTTTTCTTATTTGCCAATTATTTTATTTTTTAAATTTTATTTGATGATTGTCTTTTTTTACTTTTTAGGTTGGACAGATTATTTCATAACTGTTAACATAAAACAAAATACACACACACTAAAAAAAATTGTAATAATATACACATATTTAATTATTTTAATTAAAATTGATAGAATTTAATTTTGATATATTAATTGTGTAAAAAATTTTTATATTATCATCCAATAATTTTCACACCCATAACTTAAATAGTCATATAAATGGAAGGGATTTAATTCGATGACAATGCAAAAATTTTTCACGTTATTAGTGTATCAAAATTAAACTCAATGTAATATCTTATCCTTATTTTATTTTGACAATTAACAAACAATCGTTATAACGTATATATAATTAACTAAATAATTGAATTTTGATATTGATAAATAAAATTAATATAATACACATGCTTAAAAAATATTACATAATACATCTTTAGTATGACCAAATTAAGATATAATAATTATAGAAATAAACAGTATAATTATTAGATCACTATTGTAGAAAATAAATAACTTTTGAAAAATTTATATAAATACATTTCGTATAGCAATTCATTATTAAAGGCATAATGCATTATTATATACAACTATATATATTTTTCGTAACATTAAATATTTCTGTTTGGTGATTGTGGATTACCATTTAAAAGAGAGAAAACAAATATTTTTTTATTTTTTATCGAATTTTTTTTAAATATTACAAAAATATATCATAAACTAAATGTTAATTTGAATGATTAATGTATAGATTTCTTCCCTTTTATTTCAATAAATTATTAATGGGAAAACAAAATTGTTTGTACAAATCCTAAACCTTAAATTAAAAAACAAAATTCATCTTTGAAAAGTTATGCTCAATATCATACTAACAATTTATTAAAATCAAATGAAAGAAAATGTATATATTAATCATTAAAATTAATATTTAATTAATTATATATACATTATGATAACTTATTATTAATAATTAAAATAAAATAAGAATAAGATGTCAAATTTAATTAAAAGAAGTAAATGTCTATATTATTACACTATTTTTTTAATATATATATATATATATGCATTTTTTTTTTTCGGTGCCGTATGTGTGTGTGTTTTGTTTTATGTTAATAATTATCATATAAAATTTTAAAGATAAAATTTGTGTTAAAAAATCATCAACAGAAAAGAAAAAAAAAAGAAAAAGAACATGTGCGAGCCAAAGTCGAGCTAGCGACCTTGTACTTGCTAAGGAAGTATGCGGAGGCATACTAACCAACTTTGCTGCAGTACGCACGCGTCCCTAAAAATTATATAAAACTCAACTCAGAACTTCACTGTGAAGCTGTCAACGCCCGCTTCACCAGAGAACGCACATAACAAATAAAAAAAAATTACAAATTTGTAGACAGTCAGGGGTGCTGAGTTTTGATTTTAGCTACGAGATTTGTATGAAAAGACATAGCCTATATATGATAAAATAGCTAGAAGAAAAAATTTACAAGCATCTTGGAAATTGATTTAACCAATCAGCCAATTGATTCAGGGCACTAACTGTCGAGAAAAATTGCAGTTGCAACCCGAGCCTTCTATGCTGCAGCACGACAACCTGTAGGCACCATGCCTTGCATAGAACTTTGAATGCAAATGTGCCTGTAAGCTTCTATAGTCATTCATTCACCTAAAACATTCCAAGGATCTAATGTCAACGCCATGGTTAGTACATACTGGCCTTTCGGCTAAAGATCAGTGTCAATCTAGATCAAGGATCACTAAAATTATAGGCCAGACTTAATATTCCAAGATTGTTTGTGCTAACTATATATCTTATGCTAGGTTCTACAGTAATATGCTAGCTTACCAAACTATACAAACTACTTCATTACTGAAATTATCTCATTCTGAATAATCATGAGTAATTAAAGCCTAAGTCTTCAACAGTGTAGAATGCCCCAAACATGAACTGCCAGTTCAGCACCTTCATGCAACTAATGAAACTTCATACACATGCAACTAATGAAACTTCATACACATGCAAAAAACCACTGAGACAAATATCCACAACATCTAATTTTGGAAAAAAAAAAGACAAAAAGGAAGAAAATGGCTGCAAGAGAAAGAAGATATCGTTGAGAGGACATAAACACGACACAACAATAAGAATGGAGCAACATAACAGAAGACAGTAGGGAGAGATTAAAAGAAAGCAGCAGTTTAACAAAACCCGATTTAAAAGTCTATTTACCAAGGAATTCTCCTCTTTCATCCCATGGGCGATTTTCAAAAGACTTCCGTATGCCCTTCTTATTTAGATTACCATCCTCACGGCAGTAGTGTGAAAAATAATCACTGAACGTTTTGCTGCCTAGTTCATCGACTCCATTAAAGAGAAAGCCTCTCAACAAATCCTATGGGATAAAACAGGAGGTGAGGTTCTGTAGTACTTAGATTGTAGAGGAACAAAACCAACCTCAAATTTGGGCTACCTTTGCGAGTGTGTCGCCAATCAGCTTCTTCAATACACCTTGTCCTGGATCCTACTTTTCAGATGTTTCCACAAACCAGGTCAACAAGAGAAATCAAAAGAATTAGAAATGGGCATTGTATTCGAAATTTGAGTACTTGTTAGATTGGGTACCCAGTGTTAAATAGTTTGAAACTTTATCTCAAACTTGTCTGTCAATTTTATTGTCCTGATTTGAATTGTTGCAACGGCAAGTTCCAGAAACAATTTGCTAAGTCTTTTAAAGACAATGATGTTCACATCATATCAAGCATAACCATCATGTTTGCCAATATTGTATAGTTCTCTCTAACAGATGCGAAACAAGTAACCTTCCTATCCTAAACCATTATAACCATGACTTGCATAATTAGTACGCTTACGGAAAATCACCAATCATATGGCTGACGAAAGTGGAAAAATTCAGAAAAATCTGAACTACCTTTTCTGCTCTCCATGTCAGATATCTATGCTGTGCTTCAAGATTGCAGGACATCTGAGATCCATCAGTCTCTTTAACTGCTTTGCTTATCAATTCCAACCATACCTGCAAGAGTAACAGTCAAATGAAAAATAAAAATTAGGGTCAATTATTTGAAAGGTTACTGATATTACCCTTAGCAAAACATGAATTGCATATTCATATAGTGCACCATGATGCTGGAGTTACCTTGTAATAATCCCTGAATGCAGAGTACAGAGCATCATATTTTTGAGGGCTTGAAGTGAATTTTGTCCAAATGACAATTGGTGAAAAGAATTTTATAGATTCACTTGTGAGCTTCCCTCCCCATGGAAAAAGCTGCACAAACTCTTTGTTCAGTTAACACACTAGGTCCTTTTAGAAAGAACTACCACCATTAACAGAGAAACAGATACACATCACGAGGATTCTAATGAACCAATGCTAATATAATGCGAAAATTATAAAAGAATAATTCTTCGTAAAAGTATTCCATTTTAAAAACAATTTATGGCTAATCAGGTCAATGAGTAGTTACTCATTAACCGATCTTCAAACATTGTTAACTAGTTGAGAGGTTAATTTGTTCCTAAATTGAAAATACTTTTACAACGAATTGTTTTCTGGAATTTTTCCCTAAAATATTTGCAGTTACCTCAGCATATTTAAGGCCAAGAGGAATTAAGCTTCTAAAGTACTTCTCCTTGTAGTCGCATTGATTGATGATATCATGCAAGGGGTTAAGGTCCCTGTCAGCATTAGAGCAATGCACCAATGTTAGTGCTCCACATTTTGTTTTGGATAACAATTAGTACTCCACATACAGTAATTTGTCCTCAATGTTTGAAGCTATAAACGGCACAGTGGGAAACCTTAATCAATTGCCAATGACCTCAGTGAAAAGTAGACTTCTAAGATATTTGTGCTGTAAAAAATATTGGCAAAAAGAGGTTAGCAGGGCAGGCTGCCACATTGTTCTTCATGGATTTGGTTTAAGTGTCATTTCTAAATTATTGCCTTTTCGATCATGTTATTTTGGCCAAATGCCAAGTATCAACTATATAAAGCACATGTATTGACAATAACACTAAATGCACTTAAGCATGCAACCTGAGGTTGAATAAAATAAAAGGATGGCACTTGTAGCAGTCTTACACAGCTGACAAATTTTAGAAGATATGTTATACATTAGATCCTCATGTCTGTACTTACAGATCAATAAAGGCATATTTTTTTCTAATCTATAGGGATTCCATTGAATACTTGTTCTAAGATGAACTTCAAATATTAGATCAAGAGGAGTCAATACCAATCAGACCAGAAGCCTATATTAAAATTAAAGTACTATCAACTTCAGCTCTAAAATTTGATTGTAAAGCCATAAGAGATGAGAAAAGGAGAAGTCCAGGCCTATATGTATATAATACAGATGATTTTGGGACATATAGCTTAATTTTGAACAAAGACCCTCAATTCTAAAATCTTATTTAACTCAGAAGATCTTAAGACGATAGATCAAGCAAATTTTATTGATCTAAGGTTTCAGGGTCCTATATTTGTAAAAACCACATTGGAAAGAGAACAAAATAAGCTCTACAACAGCAAGTAAAGATCTGTGATCATAGTTCTGCTGATTAGGGCTAAAATTCATCTTCTTCAAGGTCCGCAGTAAACTGAAGGGCTTTACAATAAAATTGTGTCTTTCCAATCAAGAACATATCAGAAAAGAGACACGAACCTATTTCAAAACTGAATAAAAAAAAAAAATCTCTTAAAAATGATTGGACGAGCAAACTCACAACTATGCAAACATGGCATTCTCTTTTTCCAAATTAAATCAAAGACTCGATAGTAAAACTAGTTGATGATACACCTATTCTGGTAATATTAGTGGGCAGTAAAACATTTGCTTTTACCATACCAAATGAAGATATAAAGTTTTATGTTTTATATATCCTGAAAGTATATATGTACATGGATCAAAAGCTGGCTTATATTGTTAAGTTAACTGAATGATTCACACTTTGACTTCATATTGTAAAGCAACCGAAGGGAAGCTTTCATAAGTTAGTGATAAACTTTCCTTGGATGAGAAAATTTTGCATTGTTGTATTTAAGTTCCCACTTCTCATTCAAAAGTGTGGATTAGAAATGTGTTTAACAATTGCGAAGATAAGCCACATTGCTAGACTTTTTCATACCTAAAAGTAAAGAATGAAGAACATCATTGATACATTTATAGAAGCAGATTGCAATAGCTATGGAAGAAGATGCTAACTTACAACACAACAATGTTTGTTCTAGCGCTGGTGAAGAAGTTAGCACAAAATATGGGGACATCATATTCTGCTTTTGGAAAGACAGTAAAATCCAAAACCTGCATAAGAGGTTCAAGACAAGGAAAAGAAGCTGTAAGCACCTAGTAAAACCAACCTTCAAGATCATATAATATGAAGAAAGATTGCAGAATACTTCAGTAATGACTTCTGATTTATTTTTTTTTTTTTAAAAAAAAGATTTTTGTTGAAATAACTGCAAAACAGGATCAAGTTCACATCAAGATGGGAAAAAGTTAGGATACATGGCTGAAAGCTGATGCCTTCTACTCAAATGAGGAGGATCATGAGATACAATAACACAGTTAACAAAAGAAGCAATCTTCAGCCAGTTATTTTTCCCAATGGGGTACTTGTTACTTCAACATACCAGTAACATGATTATGGATGGAAAGGGTATTTGTAGTAAAATTAACTAATCTATAAATATAGAAGGACGTTAGTGGATCTGATAAAATGCACTGCTTCAGGGGAAGGGCCATGCATTGATGAAGGAAAAAGAATATTAAGATTGGGAGAAGTATGTACAGATAAAGTCAGTATTTGGAAATTGGAATCATTCCAGCTATAATAAATTACCAGCTACTATGAAGTCTTAAGTTGTTAGAAAGTAGTGGAAACCAATCATACTTCAGATCGATATGATGCTTGGAAGACATTTTAAAAAGGCACCTGCATTGTTTCTGTCTCAATGATCAAACTTCGTAGAAGCCTAATCTTGGCAGCTTCGAATGATAGCATACTAATCTCTCCTTTACCATCCTTCAACTTCATAGAATTATACTTTTCCTAGTAAGACAACACAAGGAAGTGTTAATTGAAGATATATACACATAAATAACGTGTAGAACACATTAAGCAAATTTCACCACAAATTAAGTAAATATAGCTAAGGATAAGGCAATAAATTGGGGGAAAGGAAGGGGGGGGGTCACAAATAAGAATCTGCAAAATAGTTAAGTACTTCAATTAAACTAAATTTAAAATAATGCTAGCAATAAATTATAAATGAAAATGGCATATTGAAAAACTCAATAACAAGAAAAAACATAAGCTATAATATTTAATGGTTTAGTAGCTAAAGAACTAGCTGTGGCGATGTAATTAAAAAACTAGCTAATGATCACAGATGTTACTCTATAGCTGGCACAAAATATGACACACACACACACACACACACACACACACACACACACACACATATATATATATATATATATGAAAGTATAAAACAGAATGGAATAAACCCTAATTAACCATTCCAAGAACAATCCAGATACCAGAAAATAGACATAATCCAAAGTATAAATAAAGAGAGGAGAAAAAAAAAAACCTGTAAAGGGGAAGGGACCAAGTGGGTGTGGCGTGTGGTCTCATCCAAAGCAAAGTCAACAAATTTGTGATAGGACACTGAAAAGCTTTGTATGGTAGCTGTTCTCCTGCTCCTCCAGTCACGAGTGGAAACACAACAAGTAGTGGTGGTACCTAGGCCTGCTAATGGAGCAAGTGTACGTTGCAAACAGAAGCTTGAGGAGGAGCAACCACCAAACTCCATAACAGAGAAAAGGCTTGCGTGATTTTTGTAAGCTTGTGCACTCCAAGGTGAAAACATTAAACCCAGTTTCTCATGGTTTAGTGGCATGGACATTGGACGTGGTTGGGGAATGTGTACTTGAAAATCAGGCACATGTCCCAAGCTAAACTGAACTCTGCAACTCACTACGCATCGCATGCTTTAACCTTTTTTCCCCTTTTATTTTTTTCGGTCATTGGTTGTTTTTACTTTTTACTTAGTAGCAACAGACCCTGGGAGGATCAATAAAGCATATCTACCTATCGATTGTGTGGTCCACAGTTCATGGAGCAGTGTACTTTTTAAGCTTTACGGAACTGGACACTGGGCTGGCTCGGGTCCACTCAAAATGTCAAGCCGTGTTTCTTAAGGGGCCCAAAGGGTCGGTTGGCTCATGTCTACATTGAAAGGTTGTGGGCCTTATTCTTGTGGCCCAAATTGCCCGAAACTGACCTCCTTTTTCAGCCAAAAAAGAAAAAAGAAAAAGGGAGATTGTATAAATAATAATTAAATTAATGATACATGACCAAAAAATAGAGATCCTACAATAATAGTAGCGGACCAAAAATTGGAAAAAAAAAATTGTAGGAATATAATATTTCATTCAGTTATATGGGTCTCCAATAAACGATTAAAACAAAACTTTGTGCCAGTTTTTTTATTATTTTAAAAAAGATGAACTAGTTGCCAATTGGTAAGAAGTGGGTGCGTGTTAAGATGGTCCACCACTTGTTTTGGAGTTTCTCATGGTCCTCTATTAAATTTATAAAATTAACCCCGCACACTTAATTTCAAAATTACAATTTGATCCCTTACATAATATTTTTGCAAATAGAGTCAAGGTTGATTCAGCGACACCTTTCACGGAGGGAAGTGATTCTCTAGGTAATTTGAGCTTGTGATGTCCATAAATGGATCTCAATGCAAAGACTTTCCATAGCTTAATTGGGATGAAGGTGCAACATCAGGTACAAGACACCCTATTTCATTTGCCTTCCCACAATACTGTTCGTTAAACTTAGATAAATATACGATGATTACTCAACTAACCATGGCTTTCTTTACTCCTTCCCATCGAAATATTACTGACATCACAAATTACCACACATTGAAATAATCCTCTCTTTCATATCTAGACAAATAAACATCATTCATGCTTCTCAAATGTAACAGAACCAAACAGGCTACAGAGGATGCATATCCGAATTTGTACACATTTATTAACTAATTGTTAAATATCTTAATTTTCATCTTTTTCCTTAGCTGCATAAACTGCACCAGCTCTAATCCCACAAAAAAATAAAAAAAACTACACCAGATCATCATCTTCTTCCTCTTACAAACCAACAACATTATACCAAAGCTAATGTACAACATTCACAACTGCATACAACAACAATTTCATATCCAAAAAAAAGGGGCTAAGCAAACCCAACAACAACACAGAAACAGCCACCACAACAATCATCTAAAAACGCCCTCCAAAATTAAAATGACTACATTCACGGTGTTTGGCATGATGGGACCAAAATCCACGGAATCTCAGAATAAATAAACCATAGTACATCAAAGAGGACTATCTCTCGCTTGTTTAGATTGCAACTTGTTCTTCGAGTTCAATCGCACAACAACCATCTGCAGTTCATTTACGGTTTAAGGTTTCATATTAAACCATTGCAAAAATAGATTCTTCTTTCCAGCAGTTCCTTTTTTGTTCGTCCGAAAGTTAAATCTGGGCCCATTGATTGCAATCGATGGCCTCCGTTGACACTCATTTGTGAGACCCAACCGTCGCAATCGACTGCCAGAGTCTCTGATCATGGTGCTGCTCGAAAATACAACCAGGGGTCCTTAGCAAAACTTAACTTTTGAAATGCTCTGTGTCAATTTCAAAACAAATTTGACATGGGTTACATAAAACGGTCGGATTTTAATGATGCCCAATCTAACGGCTTAAAAGACAGGACCATCAGAAACTCCAAGACAAGTGGCGGACTATGTTAACACGCACCTGGTAAGTGTCGTGTCATTCGAGTTTTTTTTTTTTTTTTTAAATATGATTGAGTCAATATATAAAGGGCAAGATAAGTACAGAAACCTTAAATAGACCTATTATTCTTTGATTATCTTTTTTTGTGTGCATTACTCTTTGGATTTGGAAACTCTCAACATCCATTTTCACCAATTGATGTTAGTTTAACCAGTAAAACTTATCGTATGCTCGACTTTGAAATATAATAAATGAAAACATATTTATTGTTAATAAATTGAAACTTTTCAAAATTTTGGACGATCAGCACGAAAGAGCAGGATATCAAAATGAATTAAAATTGATTAAATAATGTGGAAGAAAACAATTTAAAAGAAACCTACAATTTTATTTAAAAAAAAAAGAGAAAGAAAGACGGACCTTGCCTTTACAAAATATAGTAGCTGAGAAATTGTCACTTCCCCGAGTAGGAGGAATCTCTGAACCGTGAGTCTATCAAGTCACGTGTCTCAGTTCCAAATCGACTCTGATAAACATAAATTTTACGGTAACATTATTTGTGCATCATATAGTTTTATGAAACACCGATAAAATACCTGATAATCAGGTACAAATAATTACATATTTTAGTTTCATAAATAATAAATTAGTTTGTCGAAAATTAAAAAATCATGTATTGATAGTTATGAATTTTAGTTATTTTATTAATGATTTTATTTAAAAATATCATATTTATTAATTATTAATTATATTGCCGTATTTACTAAAAGTGTAATTAAAATTCTAATTATTTATACATCTCTACGATTATCTAAAATACTGTCGAAATCATTGGTTAAAAAAATTTTCTACCATAAAAAATTGAGATTTATATGACTTATCTTAGACCCCACGCCTGGGGAAGAAACTATCCTAACAATTAGCTTCTTAGAACGAGCTAAGGTCTCACGACTCATAATCACATGCTTAAGGCCTCTAGTTTTCAATTTTTTCCCCCTCTATTTGTTAAGTTTATTTTGGCATCAGCCCTTCTGTCCATGCATTTTTTATTCACAAAATAGTTAAATTGTTCTCCCTCCATCTGCTTGAACGATTTGAGCGTAAAATTCACACTGAAGTAAACCAGAAAATTATGTAACAATCTACAATGCAAAACAAGTCTGGCCCTTTCTTTCTAACTGCTAGGGAATATCGTTTATCGGGTTCAAAGTTAACAGTACAACCCTCTGATTAAATGCAACACACCAATGATATAATTCCGTGGTTATAACAAAGTTTACTTTTGGATCCACTGATAGTAACTTCTTCCCGGGTGCTGGTTATTACTTGTTTGCATCCTATGAACCACATAGTTATTTGTTTCTATTTGCTTAAATATCACTATCCAAAGATGCCTTTGTCAGAGCTTCTCACCAAAAATCTTATATAGCAGGCTACGAGTTAGGAATTTATCGTCCAGATTGGGGAAGTTTCTTCCCTATGAAACAAGGAATAATTAGTGAGGAACAAAAGTCCTCAATCCCATGCAAAAAGCAAAGACACAAAGTTAAAACACATACAACACCTGTTAGCTGAATTTTTCAAAATAAGGATCAGATTCCGTAGTTGCTCACTTCTAGCTAAGAGAGTAGTTAAGAGAAACATGTCAGGATCTATAGCGTTGATTTAGAGCCCTGGCTGTCATTCATTGTTTGCTTTCCGGTCCTTGTTTCTGTTTACCTTTTATCTGCTTGTTTGTTTGTTCTCTGGATCTTGTTTAAAGTTTATATCACAAGTTACTTGTGCTATTAGGGAAGATCACAAATCATTACGCTATATCTTTTTCTCTGAACTTCGATTAAACAAACAAGTGCCAAGTACGTGATTAAAAAGCATGGAAATTTTTTGTGACCAAATCCTATTCCCTTCTTCATCCCAGTAATTACATTTTGCCACCTAGTAGATAATATATACATAATTGCTAACTGTCTTTAAGTGTTAATTTTTTTAAAATATTTATCTTTTAATTGAAAATCATCAATGGTAAGTCGGAATAAAAAATAAAAAAATCCAACATTGAGGACAGAGAGATTTATGCAATTAAAAAAGGGTGTGATTATAACATTTATACCGTATTTTATATTTTTGTGTAAGCAATAAGTTCTCTCTAAATATAAACGATTTTTACAAACTAACCTATACTAAATATTCAGTTTAACTCCCTCATATGATCTGCAATATTTGTGTCAAACAACTCCTAAATGATAGAGAAAAGAATAAGGAACCAGTACAAGCTAAGTGAAAAGATGAAATCACTTCAATGCATGATCACAGTAATAATGGACCAAGGATGATTGGCTCTATAATTGATCTCAGCTCTGGTTGTATTCGTTGACGTATGGTCATGACAATGGTAGAAGCTCTAATATACTAGCTAGTTGACCAATTACTATGTGGGCGCAACTTTACAACAACAAAGTACAAAGGATAGTTGTTGGGGGAGAAAGAAGCGAGATGAAAAAAATTGGTGAATTTTCTGGTTGCCAACTTTACGGGTATATCTCCTTGTAGCTTTGCACTTATCGGGTTGCTAAGAGCAAGAATTGGAAACAGTGCTTCCCGCAAGTGTGTCCAACGAACAAGTCCAACCTAATAAAAACAACACCTTATGACACACTCTCTAAATTGCAGAGTGGGGTCTAGTCCTTCCACAGAAACCTAAATAATAAATCAAATGTCAATTTCAAACCCCATAACTAAAAGATATTTTATCTTATGCTTTCTGCCTCAAAGGACTTGGGGGATTTCCTTTGTGGGAGAAAATCCAACCCCATGAGACATTTTATTAGTGATTGTCTGACCATGATATCAAAGCTCCACTTTTTTCTTTGTTGGTATTCAAATTAACATCAAATGTTCATGTGTGAACATATAATGCCGTGGTGTGACTTTCTTATTGGTGTGCTTAGCCACGGAAGGAAAACAGTTTAGACACTACTTTGGTGCAGCATTCTTTAATACTTATCCTCCTTTCTTTGCCGTTTACTGAAAGAATTCATAAGCAAAATTTCATAGTAGTTCTGGTTGCATCAGTGCATTCCTTTTGTTTCTGAAATGCAATGTTGGTGCACAATATCCAACCCGACTGGAAGGGAAAATTAATAAAAACTCATCTTATTGTCCTTAAGCAAATAGAGCGTCTTTCTTTCTTCTCAGGAAATTGTTAGCATCACCATTATTTTTGTTGGATTCTACACAAATTAATCAAGGTAAATATTGTATCAAAAAAAGGAATCTAAATATTCTAAATGAGGGTAATTTTAAAGTAAGAAATTAAAGAATTATTCACCCTTAAATTATTTTTTAAGAAATACACAATTATTGATCAAAGGAAGAATAATTCTCCTTTTTTTATTTTATAATTATTCTTACTTTAAAGAATTTTAATTTGAAGACAATTTACCAAATTGAAAAATACATGTTTTTGCATGTAACCTTGCCTGTTTAAGATGAATTTAATTTTGATATCACGTCAAAAAAAAGTGCCACATCTATAAAAATAATAGATATAGTAACAAATGATTGATTGACAAGACAAAACTTTTAACATTATTAAAATTAATCTTATTTTTAAGCTCTGAACTTTTATCGGTCCAATGAGCAATAGAATGGAGATTATGATATTGTTATTGGGAAAATTCTTCAATTTAATCTTAAAAAAAGAAACTCTAAGTGTATTCCATAACAATTAATGAAACATTGGAGAGAAATGTCAAGATTCAGTTCATATTCTTAACTTCATTGGGGAGAACACGACTTAGTAGACTCATTCCAAGGAAATATAAGCCAAATTGAAATTATAATTGAACCATATTTTGAAAACCGACGGAATCCAAAGTTTTACTTGGACCGCTGGAAGAGGAAACAAAACATACAGAGGTCTGACGCTATGACCATGGAGGGTCAACCCCTCTTGCCTGGTATTAAACTTATTTATGCATGGCGCATGAAATGTGTGAAGTTTTCTAACCATCTCAGCGCACTTGCCAAAATTCATCTGCAGCGTATGTAAATGTATATGGATACACACTGCAGTAGCCTCACTAGTTGTCCCATTTGCAATGGTATTTATGCTGATAATTGAAAGTGGATCGATATTCAAAACTCTGACCCTAAACATTAGTAAATAATAATAATAATAATAATAATAATATAGGTATGTAATTCAATTGTTAGATTCTTCATGTCTCTCATTTAATATCCACTTTTTATATGCACAAAACATTTCTAGAAAATAATCACTTCTGTTATGTTTCTTCTTACAACGCGTAAGAATTTAGGCTTTATCAAGTGGTCCAAAAAGTGTCTACTAAAGAATACACGCATACCTGCATAGACTCGGTGACTTGTCATGCAACATAGGGCGATCAGCCATATTAGATCTTCAACGTTAGCAAACCCTTTCCTCCCTCCGTGATCTCCCATGTCTCTCTCACAACGGTCCTCATCCAGCAAGGTTATTGGAAAGAATGCAAACAACAACAAAAACAACAAACACCAAATCTGCTCACCCCGAAACCTATATAGAAAACCAACAAGAGGAAAAAAGCATAGCATTGGTTCCAGTTCTTTGCCTTGGACCTTTCTTTTGGCCCCTTCTCTCCCCTCGATACTCTCACACACACACACACACTCCATTTCTCTCTCTACATGCACAAGTCCAACTATAAGAACAACCAACCTAGCAAACAAGGGCAATCCATTGTAATGTAGTAGTAAGTAACAAACGAAAAATAATAATCTCTTCCACGGCCTTACCCTCGAGAAGTTCACGTTCCATTGTTTCCCCAAAGTCAATATTTCTCAGTCACACACCAAAAATAACTTCTAAAATAAGAGAAAAATTTTATTCCATTTATCATAGCTCTAGCCGAAGTGATTAGTAATACTCGTAAAAAAAACTAAAGATAGTTTTTGTTTTATTTCATTCACACTCCTCTGTTCATTTGCCACACACAGCCTTAAAAGTTAAACCCCCCCACACACTTGTGCTCTTTCACCTTTCACGCCACTTCCTCTTAAACCCACCACCTATTCAAACCTTCTCTCTCAGTCTCGTTGTGGCCAGCTACTATGGTGCACCAACACTACCATGAAGACATGAAGCATGAGAGACGAAGAAGCGTTTCGGAGGAGCAAGAGAAACGACACAGGTTCTGCATAAACGACAACGTGGACATTCTCAGGGAAATCCTTAAACGACTCGACGGTCCTTCGCTGGGGGTGGCGGCGTGCGTGTGCCGCCTGTGGTGCACCCTCGCCAGCAACGACGACTCCCTGTGGGAGCACCTCTGCTTCCGCCACCTGTCCACTCCGCCGCCGGAGTCCGTCAAGGCGGTGGTGGTGGCTCTCGGCGGGTACAAGCGGCTCTACATGGTGTGCGTGAGGCCCGTGCTGAGTCGACTCGGTGACTCGGAGCGGGTCAGTAATAGGCGAGTCTGGACTCGGCACGAGGTGGTGGTGCAGCTCTCACTCTCCCTGTTCTGCATTGACAGCTACGAGAGGTTGGGTGGATGGCTCCCCAGTGACGCGTCCGCATCGTCCCTCATGTTCCTCTGCAACCCCATCAACGTCTGATTTGTTCTTACTGATTATTATGATTAATTAGTACCGAAATAAATTAGAAGCAGTGGCCGGGTATTTATTTATTTATTCTTATTTCTTTGTTCTTTTTTTTGTAAAATGCTTATATTGTTGTTATAGTTATATATATTAAATAGAAGCTTCAAAATAAGCATGTATATGCAGCTCTCTTGAATTCGGGCCATTCATTTTGAATTCACTCGTAATCCTGTTATCCAACATTATCATTGCCTACTCTTCTCCTCAAAATTTTTTTCCCCTCATTTTTTAATTATATTTTTATTTCTATTTTAATTTCATTAGAACCCTTTCCTCTCATTATCTTTGCCCTTCTTATTTTTTATTCAAAAATAAAAAAGAAATTTAAAATTGCTTTTCTTGGCAGAAATTAGAAAGCAATACAACATGGTAAGCATCTTTTTAAGGTTCTTTTTTTGGGGGGTCTTCTAATATCTGAAGGGCAATGTCCTCAACTTTGACATCTAATATTTAGCTATGGCAAAGCAATTGGGAGCTTAATTAAGATGTTTCTGGCAGTGTTATTGTACCCCCCCTAATTATACAACTTGCTTTTTTCTATTTAATGTGTTGGTAATATCATTTATTATTTCAATCATATAAGGTGGCATACAAATAGACCTGAAAATGTGTATAGTTAGTGCTATGCAAATACGACGTATTTTTTTAAGGCCCTATTATAGAACTTAGAATTACAGAGGGCATAAAACGGAGCGTACTATACTTTCTCAAATGAAACTAATACATTTTGCACTAATATTTGAACCTAAAACCTATATTATCGAAATTACATTTCGCAGATGTTTCTATTTATATGGAGAAAAACTCATATCCTTGGTAGTTTCACTTAGTATCCGAAAAGTGAAAATAGAGCTGTCATTTTCGATCAATGAGAAATACAAACCTTATATTTTAATGAACCTTTCAAATTAAGTTATTCTGTTAGAAATATTCGGGATTATAACATCCTATAATGTAATTCGCATACCCTTAAAATAATGCAAAGTTGACATGAAAATGTATTATGCTATTTTACTGATGAAACATGTTAAAAAGAAATCGTAAGAGATGGTGTATGAACTTTAGTTTTAAATTGGTTTTAAATTTAGAATATATAATTAATATATTATCATATAATTAAGAAAAGGTTTGTGAGGCCTAAAAGTCTTCAAATCTCAATGTCATTTGGAATATTCTTTCCTTTTATTCGGCGATATATTATTTTATTTTAATCTTTATTTTGGGAATAAGCAAATGGGGCAAGGCCCAAGACTTTACACGATTAAAAAAAAAGAAACCCTACGAAATCATCACAAGACAATGCCCAAATGAACTAATCCATTGGATAACATGAATTATCGTTATAGTGCCAAGCGTTTCGATGTATTGGAAAAATGCTTTACACTAGAATTGATCCACCTGCCCGAAGAGAAGCATGGCAAAGTTGAATATGTGCAAATGTTCCTTAAGCTTGGTAGATGGGATAAACCCGTAGTGTTTATGAAGGTAGATATACTGGTATGGCCTACACATGGCGTAGGTGAAAACTAGCTAGTAACACTATAGCCATGACTGGACCCAATAAATGGTGGCCATGTCGTAAAGTAAGGAAAGCAGATGACGGTGGGTAGATGTTAAGATATAAAGTATAAACGATTCATGTACTGCTGCGAGAGAGATAATTTTTGACGTGGTATAGAAGTTTATATGATCTAAGTCTAAAATTTGATTTTTGTATGTTATTATTTTTTTAAATAAAAATTAAATTTTAGCATACGATAGAATAGATATATGTATTATTTATATTTCAAATTCAAATGACTCTTACATGATAGATATGTTACAATATAAATTATTTATGCATCATTAATAAAAAATTTAATCTTTTAAAGGAGATGATTTATTCCTATCGGTGATAGTGGTAAGAGTTTAGAATAGAAGTGCAACAGGACTTTAGTGGGGCACTAGTGAGGGAAGAAGTTTTATTTTTTTTCTTTGGGGTTAAAGGATAGGTTTTTTGTGCTATTTGTGCAAGCCATAATTATAGAACAGGTGGTTGAACATGATAGATGTCACCAAAAAGAAGAGAAGTTGAGAATGAGCTGCAATAGCTTAGAAAGAGAGAATTTATGAGAGTAAATTTACCTAATTTTTAGAGATGGGGCAAAAATATTTTTGTCTCAACCTCGGGTTGAAACACTTATGGCTAGGGGTCACCTAAAGGACCTTCCTCTTGGGAGCCTTGGGAAGCAGCTCAATGATAGAAACTTGACTTATGGGAATAATGAAATAACAGAGTTGTAAAATTGTTAGAGAGAACCACAGTAAAGGCATAAAAGATTAAAACAAAGAGACACCGAGTGATATGTAAAAATGGTGGAAGAATCAAACTACGAATTAAAAGTTAATGAAGACAATGGTAGAGAGTAATTAGTATTTTTTGAATTCCAAATAATTTGTTTCGAATTATCTTGATATATTATGAGGGTAACACTTTTTAAATATTTTTTTATTTATAAAATTTAAATATAAGATTTTATTTAATAAAAATAAATGTTAAATTACTTAAACTAATTAAATATTGGATATTACATTCAATTTTTAGGTATAACTATCTAAGACAAATGTCATTTGGCCTTTAGCATTGGCCTGATAAATGATTTAGATGGTTGCTGTAACTCCATAGCCTTGCGAGTTAATAGAACCCAATGTAAAAGTTTTGGAGTTCACTCAAGATCGGTCAAATTTTGTAAATGCAATTCAAATAGATTAATAATTGTTTAGATTTGTGTAATAGAAAAGTTGTATGTTCCTAAAATTAGAAGTTAATAAATAGAAAAGTAAGCTAGATGAATTATTCATCCAATTATCATTTTTCACATTCGTATATATCTAATATGAAGTAAGTAAAATGCACATTTCAAGCCCATATGCACATACTATAACGATTCTTTAAATTATATTTTCGAAAAGGTTTCATGTATAATACAAATAAACATAATGGTGTCATCGAGAATCATCTTTCAAGCATTCTCTTATGAATTTTATGAATGTAATGTAAAAAGAAGCATATGTTCTTTTTAATTTCAAAGATATCATATGCCGTTTTATAGATAAAAAATAACTAAAATAAATAAATTATTCATGAAATATAGAAGGTGAAAAAATTGGCCAAGCCGAAATTCAATGACAACTGTGGAGCATTCGGACTATGACTGATAACTCTCCAAACCATTATCCAACTTTGCACCAACCACAGGACAACTTCTAACTCCCACCAAAAATATAGATTAAAGTAATTTTATACAATAATTGAAAAAACAACATAAAATTCAAATATTCTCAAAATGACTTTTTTTAAAAAAGGGGTAATATTTCCAATGTTTCCAACTTGCCACTACGCACCTGCGGCGCACGTTAGCCTGTCCCAACCGTGTTAGCAATACTAATAACAGCGTTTACTTGCTCTGAAAATTATCATTTTTATTTTATAAAAATTTTCCTATTTTTATTTTTATTTTCCCTTTACCTTCGCTTTCTGATCGGCGACTGTCGGAAGCTGCTATTCAATATTTCATCGCCGCCACCACCACCTTCACCACCGAATCGGACCCACATCGGATCCTTTGCGACCCGAATCCGGTATCCATTCAAATCCCACTTTCCCAGTATTTTTCTGTAGCAAAGCCTTCACCTTTACCATTAACAGGACACCACACAAATCGGGTTCTGTGTTTCCCTGTTTTTCAGTGCCCTTAGCTCAGCTCAATTTTGCTCGAGCTCCCAAGTACACGGGACGATCTGGGTCTTCTTCAACACCCCATTATAAGTTCCAATGTCAGTGAGTTTTTTTCCCCCTTTAATTTAATTATTGTGCTTTTTATTAAATTGAATCTGGGGACTTTTTTTTGAATAAATTATGAAGGTAAATTTTGGGGCTTTTGTTGTAGATTTTCGATCTGTGTAATAAAGTTTTGGGCTTTACCAAATTTAGCTGAATTTGGTTGTTAATTGAAAGGTGGGTCATTTCCGCCACTTTTGGAGTGGTTTTAAGAGATTAATGAATTGCTGATTTTGAAATTGGAAGTGTTTGGCTTCTAGGGAGATTTAGCAAAGATACAGCAAAGTAAAGTTTCTATTTTTTAGCGTCATTGTTTTATGAATTTTATGTGGAAGATGGAAAACTGTGGTTTAGTCAACTTAAGAGCATGATCCGTGTTGTTTCGGTTGTCATACCCCATAATTTGGGCGTTTGGAGTGCACCTGGTTTCTCGGCAACCGTAGAGAGCAGAGGTTCTCGAATACTGATAGCGTTTGTTTCTAAGTTTATGTTCATTTTAGTGAAAATGTGTATGAATTGGTGTTCTTGGATCTAAGATGAAAGTTTTATGAGCTTAACTAAATTTAGTTACCCTTTTCTAATATTCCAAAACTGTCAGCAGACATGGAAACGAGGTTATACATGATGTTGGAAACAATGTTGGGCTGGTGGTAGCTTCTGTTTCGAGAGTTCAGTTGTGGAGTGGTTTGGTTCCTACATGGAAGCAAAAACAGAGGAGGCGCTTAAAGCAATAGAGATTGCTGAGAAGCGATTTGCTCAGAGAGACTTTGCAGGTGCAAAAAACTATGCTGTAAAGGCTAAAACGCTTTGTCCAGGATTGGAGGGTATATCTCAAATGGTGGCCACGTTTGAAGTTTACATTGCTTCTGAGATCAAACATAATGGTGAACTAGATTATTATTCGATTCTTGGATTAAAACCTTCTGCAGATAAAGAGGCTGTCAAGAGACAGTACAAGAAGATGGCAGTGTTGCTTCATCCAGATAAGAACAAATGTGTGGGAGCTGATGGTGCATTTAAGCTTGTTTCTGAGGCATGGACTTGGCTGTCAGATAGTGCTTTGCGTAGTTCATACGACCTCAAGAGAAATGGACAGCTGGGTGGGCTTAGTCAGACAAATTTGTCTTCTGTCCATTCTACAGGGGCTACAGGTTATAACAAATGTTCCAATTTGTCGGACTCTCATGGTAGGCTTGATACCTTTTGGACAATTTGCACCTCTTGTAAGGTTCAGTATGAGTATCTGCGCAAGTACGTGAATAAAAGACTTTCATGTAAGAACTGCCGTGGCACCTTTGTTGCTGTTGAAACTGGGGCAGCCCCAGCAAATGGTTCATTCCCATATTGTCCTTGGTCCTATGTGCCTGGAAATGGTTATGGAAGCCACTCATTTGATGGAGTTACATATGTTCCAACTAATGCCCCCTATTTCAATGGCAATGGGGTCGCAGGATACCAGTCTGGACATGGATATGAATACGTTTCAAATGTTTCATTTCAGTGGGGCTCCTCTGGACTCATCAATCAAAATGGATCAACTACCTTATCTGCTGATTCTGTTTATCAGGCCAATGGAAAAGTGAAGAGGGGAAGACCAAAAGTCAAATCAGGAGTTGATAGGGTGCATCACGTGGCTGAGACTGTCATCAATACAAATTCAGATGTATCATTCTCCTGTAATGAACCACAGGAAGTTAAGCCAATTAGACCTGACAAGAAAAGGAAAGTAGTTGTGGGAGCCGGTTTGAGAAATGGATATGAAGAAAAGGGGTCAAAATGTGTTTCAGAATCAACATTGGCTAATGCAAATGAAAGCATTGGACAAGGCCAGAAGCTTTCCTGCACAAGCGAAGTTCAAACCAAGCAGTGTTCCATGGCACCAGTTTTTGATGCGAGAAAATTATTGATTGAGAAGGCCAGGACAGAAATTAGAAAGAAACTGGAAGAGATGAAGTTGGCATCTGAAACTGCCGCAGCAGCTGCTGTTAACGAGAAAGAAAAATTTCAAGCTGAAGAGGGTCCAGTAAAAAGAGAGAAATGTAGAAGAACAGTTCTGAATGTTTCTGGTCATCAAGTAGAGCATGGGAAAACTGGTCCAATCTCTATAACTGTTCCAGATCCTGACTTTCATGACTTCGATAAAGATAGGTCAGAGGAATGCTTCAAGCCGAAGCAAATATGGGCCTTATATGATGAGGAGGATGGAATGCCACGACTATATTGCCTGATCCGTGAGATTATCTCTCTCAATCCATTTAAGATTCATATTAGTTACTTGAGTTCCAAAACTGATAGTGAGTTTGGTACAGTAAACTGGCTTGATTCAGGTTTTACGAAATCCTGTGGAAATTTCAGGGCTTGGAATTCTGATGTTGTTGACCAAGTTAACATTTTTTCTCATGTTCTAAGCCAGGAGAAGGCTGGCCGGGGTGGTTGTGTTCGCATATATCCCAGAAGTGGAGATATTTGGGCTGTTTATCGAAATTGGTCACCAGATTGGAACAGATCTACTCCAGATGAAGTGAGGCATCAGTACGAAATGGTGGAAGTGCTGGATGATTACTCTGAGGAACTTGGTGTTTGTGTTTCTCCCCTTATTAAGTTGGCTGGATATAAAACAGTATATCAAAGGAATACAGATAAAAGTGCCATTAGATGGATACCAAGAAGAGAAATGCTGCGCTTTTCACATCAAGTGCCTTCTTGGTTGCTGAAAGGGGAGGCAAGCAATTTGCCTGAAAGGTGTTGGGACCTTGATCCGGCTGCGACTCCAGATGAGCTTCTTCATGCAGCTACAGAGGCAAATGCTCTGTAGGCATTGGTGAAATAATTATTTGGGCTGCACTTTAGCATTCTAAGCACAATATATTTTAGATTTAACTGTACACTATGTCCCACTTGGCTTAGATACCGATGAGGCATTAACCACCGATCTTTTTAGAGGGTGAAATTTTATTTTGTAACATTAATCTAGACATTCAGATCTAGTTATTGCTTGTTCGGTTAAGTTTCTTGTTGCGATAGGAGTTGTAACTCTTGTAAGAGGTCAGGACAGATTGTCATTGGGTCTACCTGCTTGTAACTGGATTTCTGGCCACTATTTACTGCCAAAGAATTGATTCAATGAAATGAAGGCTGAAACAAGTTAAGTATTTCGAAGATTTAAATTTTCTTGCATAAAAATTTCGGCATCAAGATTTAAGCATCTGAACTTCATTGTGATCACATTACTCAGGTATTCATTGTACTTTATTCATTTGAAGATCGAGAATGAGTCGATGATTTGCTTATTAAATTTGGCCTTGGAGGTCTGCAGATTAATGCTGCATTTGGTCTATTTCTCAAGTTGCGTCCTCATTAACTTTATATTTGAAACGCCTATTATGTCCTGAAGAAAAATGTTTCAAATCAATTTGAAACCAAGGAAAGGTGTTGGCTGCCATGCACCTTATAAATTAAGGTGCCTGATGCACCATATACTACACTACTTTTATTGTGGTCTGCAACTGGCTATTTGAGGTGACTGCCGATTATTAGTGTTTCAGCAAAACATTATCGTTTGGAAGTATAACCACATCGTTCATGTCACCTCGGACGCCACCCACGCCCCCTAACTCTAGTTGGCCCCATCGCCGCCTTACCTCCACCATCGCTGCCACCTGGGATCCATTAAAGGACCCTACCACCTACTTGTGCCCCTTCAACACCAATTTGTCCCACCCATCACCATAGCTGCCACCACCACACCATTGTCGGCGGCCCACCACTGCCTGCATTGCCCACGGCCACTGTCGCCTCCTCTAGAGCATCGTCGTTGGGACCACTTTTGTCATTCAGTTTGCCAAAAGTGGGTCACTTCACAGCCGTGCAAACAGAGGAGATGGGGAGTTTTGTCGTTGACGGTGAAGCACGATTTTAAGCGACAACAATGGAGGCAGAGATCACGATGAGGTTATGGTTAGAGGCAGGGGCATGATAGCTTGCAGTCCAGATGGTGGCTCAACGTGGAGACTCGAATGGCAGAGGAACGGGGCGAAGGGCAATGGCACGGCCATGACACTGGGTAAGAGTGGGGCAATCCAGTGGTGCCCATGAAAGTATGAATTTGCTAAGTAATTATATTACAATAGTTCATCTATCAAGGATTTACCATGCAAATTATCAACCATAGACTAGATAGTATGCTCTTGTTCAGTTCAAAAGACTTAAGCTTCCAGTTCTCATTCTTGCTCTTCCCTCAATGATTCCACTTCATGATCAGAATTAACCTTTGCCATATCCACATCCTGGAGCCATGAGATCAGGAGTTGGCGTAAGTGAGGCACGGATTACGCGAGGAGCAGAGGATGAGGAATGCACCAGAAAAGGGAGAGAGAGAGAGTGTGTGTGTGTTGTGCTGTGACCATCTTACAAGGTTTCTTGCAATAATCTGAACCATTCACTATCACTCAGTTTAAATGGATGGTCCACATAAACCCTACACCCTAGGTGCATCACACTCCTTAGTTTATGGGGTACATTTAAGACAAAACCTGAAAACCAAAGGTTCCAAACTTGAAATCCTTAGTGGAAGTCATGCCTAGGTCGCATGACATGATACAAGGTGTTTTTTTTTTTTTTGGTCAAGAATACAAGGCTCAACCAGAGATAACTAAATAGGGTGTCTATTGGATTGGGTTCCTTTGCAAACCTATGGGTTTTAACCCAATCAAAAATATACAGGGTGGGTTAAGTTGTCGAGTTGAATTGAGTTGAAAAATCAATAACTTATGAAATATGAGTTGAGTTGTGAGTTTAAAATTTTTTCACCTAATTCAATATATCTCCTCTCATTTTTTTCCACTCCGAGTGGTCTTCAATTTGTGTAAAACTAATGAAATGCAATGGCTTGTCATTAGACATAATGAAGATGGGTTGCTAACTAAGGCTAAATTTTCCTATTACGCAATATCCCTACATACTGTGACAAGCCATATATAGGCCAAGCATAAGGCCTAGGTCCTCGAGAAGGAGAAGAAAAAAAAAAATTGCAGGGTTTTAAGCAGGAAGCACGAGAAGTTATGTTCAATTGGCCAAAATGGGACAGCATATATGCAAAGTGTCTTAGGACTAATTGATCCACAGAAGTCCTTTATTGTTACAAAATGTTGTTCCAATAAAGTAGACGCATTGAGCCTCTATCAATTAAAGGGGTTGTTATAATGCTTACTTTAATCAGCTGTCTGTCAACAACATCTGAACTGGTTCTTACAAGTGTATCACAGGAGGCAATGCCTGAAAGGAGCTAATGTTAGTTCACAACTTCACGTGAAACCGCTCGAGCTGATGTGCATTGTGGACCACTTCAGCGTGCTTAGAAAATTTATGGCTACCACCTACAAGAAAACAGGAAAGTGCGTAATCGGCGAAGGTTTTTCTTTTGACAGCCAGCGACTTCAGTAGGTGACGATTTTGCTACAGAGTTTCTTAGGGAACTAAGATAAGTATTGGATATGCTAAGGCTTTTGCCAGTGTAGCTCCAATCCAAATATGCCTGTTCTCTCATCTCCACTGACCTGTGCACTACTACTGGGAGAGAGGATTTATCTTCACGCTGTTGTTAAAAAATTTATTCTTCAACTGAATGCACGATCACTATAACATATTTATCTTTATCATTTAAAGATGGAGAATGAGCCAAGAATTTGCTTATTAAGTTTGGCCTTAGGAGGACCAAAAATTAAGCTAATATTTGTGCCCACGGCCTGTTTCTCAAGCTACTTCCTCCATTAACTTTGTACCTATAAACTAGCCCCACTCATCAAACACTCTTGTGTTTCTCTCAAATTTCTGAAACGCCTACAATGTCCTGAACAAAAATGTCTGAAAATCAAACGAAAAGTTAACGACTTCCAATCCTTATGTTAAGTCATGCCGAGGTCACAGAACATGGAATGGTGCCATCGATTGCCAATGCCTGATAGTAAGTAACCAGTTGGCACGAATGAAGAACACCCATGAACAGATGCAACAAAATCAGGAAGAAGAACAAATGTAACTCAAACAGAGAATATGGGAATAAGGCTCAACATTTAGATTCTCAAATTCTGGTACCAAAATTCTCCTATATTATTCTTCCCCCTGGCAAGTGATCATAGACTATATTCAAGAGGGCTTGTGCTTTGAAGGAACGGTTGGTGCTGTCGTTGGCTGAGCGGTACCGGGCTTGGTAAACCAAGTGGTGTAGAGGAACTGCTTATGAGCCCCAACATGGTTGCAGACAAGACGAAGCTTCTGCCTCTCCCTCATCCATCTCAACATTATCTTCATGTGATTCTTGCTCGTCAATTCTTTCAATCCAACTTCCTGAAACAAAAGTCACCATAAATTCATAATCACTCAATAAGTCAAAAATACCCATCCAAGCCACGTACAATTCTCTATGTCTCATAGGCATTCATTAACTTTTTCCTCAGCCTAAATACCAGTTTAAAAAATAAAACAATTTTACTATAAGTGCCAAACCTTCATCATTACTATAGTATACTATTATATATACAAGATTATTTGTCATTCATTGATGGTCGCTGTTCAGTTCAAAAGATGGAAAGAAGCATGTTCCGTATCACATGCTGCAATTGCAATGAAATAATCATAGTGCCAAACATACATTATAATAATCATAACAATGCACGAAACGAAACTATCCACGACCACCAAACAAAGCAAAAGAGAAGTAAGTAACTAGTATGGAACGGTTACCTTGACACGGTCCCAGGTGTTGGCAACGGCAATGGGACCATGCTCCTGCACGATGTCGAAGAGGACCCTCGTGATTGTATTCCTCTGCTCCGGCGGTGTTTTGAGCGCTATTGGTCCCATCTTCGGCTTCGATTTCTTCGTCAAACATCTCACTGCCGTCCCAAACATATCGTCTTCTTTTTTCTTCTCAAACTGAAAACAAACGCAATTTCATTTTAATTCTACCAACATATCACACAACGTTATATCTATTGAATGAATAACATTTTCGATTGCCTGCAACTTTTTTCTCATTTTACCTTTATTATCTTCTTTAATACTATAAAAAAAAGAAGTGAGATCTAAGAGAGAGAAAATAATAAATAAATAAAGGTGATTTTATCTAAATGAGTTATATGCAAAATTTATAATATCTTAATTGAAAAAAACTTATATGACTCACAAAGATGGGATATTTTTTAGAATGAATTCTCAACCACTAACTGCTAACCACCTACGCTAGTCAAAGTTGGCGGCATGGGGATGCCCAGGAAGGCAGTGTCACGCATGTGATCAAAGTCAAGCAACCAAGGTTCATACGACACAATATTGCTTTCTGTTCGGTTCACTTTAGCGGTTTCCCCATTTTGTACTTTTATTTCCGTTTTTGAGTCTGCACTCCTTATGCTGATGACAAAATCATTTGTTTACGCTGTAACTGTCCTTGAATTGAGTTTTAATTAGAGTTCGCAAGCCTTTGGTATAATGATATTATTGATGCAGAAGTAATGTGTATTGCATTAAACCTGAAGAGCTGATTGTAGGAACATGATGAACTTACGGTGAGGATTACCTTATTCTCTAATTGCTGCTGGAGATTGGAGCAACGGGATCACTGTGGTTGGAAGCGTCAAGAAAACAAGGTAAATCTAACACGGATTAACTTTATGTTCTGTTTTCAGTAACAATATTACTGATACTAGATCTGCAGAATCCATATACTGCTGTGCATTAATCCTGAAAAGGCTTATTAGTATAATACGAACCAGAAAAATGGAAAAGAGAAGACAAGTCGTCTAATTATGTTTAGGAAGACAGGCAATTTTTTACCGTAAATGAAATGCTCATCTTCTTTGTACTAAACTGGTCTTGTACAATCACCCAAAAAAAAAAAAAAAAAACCTAGTCTTGTACAGTTGTACCAAGTATGAACATTTTATATTCCATATATGTTGCATAGAGCTTTCAAATGAAAAGAAAAACAAAAAGTGAAAAGAAACTGAATCACCTTCCTCATACATGTATGTTTTGAAGGAAAACAATCTAACGTATTTGTTGGGAATTATGTGTTAATAACGAAAAATTTTATCTGCTTTACTAATAATTTTTTTTTTATTTGATATTAGTTAAATTCTTAAATTTATTAGTAAAATAATTGAAGTTAATTATTACTAACACATAATTATCTATAAATTTTCACATGTAAATTTAATAGCACTATAATAAAAATTTCCAGTCACTAGTATCTGATTCTCTAGGAGTTGTAATGATATCTATAGAAGGTACAGCAAACATTTCTCAATATGTAACGCGACAAACGTAAGGGAGGTGTCAATATACAATGGGACACCAGCTCATGTGGCTGTAACAGGGGTCAAGGGAGGTATCTGACCCTGCCCGGAAAAAATGGGTAATATTTAAAGATGCAATGATCAAAGCCAGCCGGCCCGAATGCATAATGCTAGTGCAAGTGCCTATACTTTCTACCTTTTTATTTGGTATGAAAGGTCAGCAATTATTATTGTCCTTGTAATGACTTCGATTATAAATTCAAATAGCCAAAGTCTTTGTTTAATTACAATAATAATAACAAAGTCTTGATCCATTAAGTGGCATCGGCTATATAAATGAATTAGCGTCATAGTATTTTATTTAAATCATGTCTATTGATAAATAATTGAAATTTAATTTTTTAATAATTTTGCTTGTTGTCTTCGGTTTTGTCTCTTTCTACCTCTAATCATTAAGTTATATTCTATTTGATCTGCTCATTCCACTTGTATTTGAGGAAGTTAGAATAATATTTACGATAAAAGGATTATAAAATGTAGCTTTAAGTGATTTGATCATGTATAAGAAAGACCAATAAAAACCTCAACATTTTGGATGTTAATTGACTCAATAATTAAATGTAGAAGAAGACTAAGAAAAACTTTAAGCATAATCACTAATAAAGGTTTTAATGTTAATAATTTATTTATAAATATAATTTACGATAAGATAATATTATATAATGTCTTCTAATAGACATAGTCAATCCTATCTAATAAAACAAAGGTTGGTTGTTATTGCAGTAATTATCAACATTAAACAAAGACTTTGACAATTGCGACTGCAGCATTTGCTTCTACTTCTTGAGATCTGTGAACTTGCAAGTCGCTGCACTTGCTTCTGCTTCTTGAGTGGCTGTGAATTTGCAAGCGATCCAAGTTCTATTCTTCTCTATTTCATTGTCTTTCTGTTGTTTGGTCTTTTGTGTTTGTAATAGGGAAAAATTAGAGAGAAAACCGAAAAGGATTAAAAAAATAACTCTTCTGAAGTCAAAAAGGTGTCAACAATATTTTGAAGAGGTAAGCTTGCTTCCCTTGCTCCTTTACCAGTTCCAATTCTTTACTTTGTTTGCTTACTCGCAGTTATATATCAAGCCTTGGTTCAATACCTGTCATACTTTCGCACTTGTTTCCCTTCTTCTGATACCAATCAGGGGTTGCTTGGTGTCGAAGTGCCTCTATTTAAATAGTTCATTAATTTGAATTATCTGTTCTAATACTCTTATTTAAAAAGGAATGGAGGAAAAAAGAGTTTTATGTTGAAAAGAGGAAAATTTATTCGAAAATGTTTCGCTATGTTGTTTTTCACATCCCATTTCCGATGAAAATGATACTAAGACACAAAATATTTCTACTATATTTTTTTCGTACTAAATACTTAATTACTTTTAACAAATAAACATACTTATCCTCTTCATAAATGATGTTAGTTATATTGACAAAAAAATCCTATATGATATCTGAATTAACTAAAATAATATATATATATATATATATATATATATATCAAATCTACTTTTAATGCAACAAACAAATTTGTTAAAAAGTTGCGAATAGCACAAATATATTTAATTTTTAAAAGTTAGAGAGTAAATTTGGAATGTTAAATACTTAGCGGATGAATTTGAAATATTTATTATATACTTGAAAAGTGAATTTAAAAATGAGAATAAGTTAGGAGATAAATCAATTAATTTTGACTTAAAAATTAAACTTTTTTCCATTTATAGTGACCGAATGGATTAGTTTCTTTCTTATATTATAAAAAATAAATTTTAATTGTTGGTTGATACATTGGTCTATCATCTATATCTGTATTATAATCATAATTTGAGTTTAGCTTTTAATTTTTTTTATTAGTATTATTTGTACATATCTTAATAAGAAAAAGTAACATCAAAGGAGATGAAGAAAATAAAAATATCAAAAAAAGTACAAAGAAATAGGTTTGATTCTCTTTGTAATGTATTTGAATAGTGTATCTAAGATTAATTTTAACTATTTCCACCTTTGAACTTTCTAAGATTAGACTTTTTGGTCTTTTAACCATTTAATTAAATTTAACCATTTAAATATTATTAAAGTATTAATATTTTTTTAAGAGAGCAGAAAAGAGGGGGGATAAAATAAAAAATTCAATTTTTTACGTACTTTATTTTATATAAATATAATATACCTATGTTTCTATACCTGTCATGTTCCTTGGATTATTTATAAGTGGTATTCAAGCCCTTATTTTTACTATTTTAGTTACGACTTATATAGGTGAATCATAGAAGGCCATCATTAGCTAATTTAGGAAATAGTAGTCCTTTTTCAGTTATTTTAGTTTATAGTTTAACTTACCACAATGTATGTGCGGCTTAGGATAATATACTTAGGCAACAAAAATATGTAAAATAGAAATAAGTTTTGAAATCTTTTTAATTTAATAAAGGGTTAAATCAAAATACAATCAATAAGGTATAAATAAAATAAGTATAAATATGCTCTCAAAAAATAAGTGGGTATAGGAAGCTCTATTGGTGAGACCTATCTAGTTCTAAATATATTTGATATTATTTCATTTTTTAAATTCAATTTTGTCAAAGGATCAAAGATTGATTAAATTATCAAATAATAAATAGTGTGATACAGTCAAAACAGGGTATTTAGTTAAATATGGGAACACGATACTATTTTGGAGTAAAGCAAATTTTCACTTTAATCTAAATATTTTTATATAATAAAATTTTATTTAAAAGGTTGACTACGATAATCTTTTATGATTATCTAAGACTTTGTAAATAAACATTTTAAAGAATTTTAGATTTAAGAAAACTTTGGTAAAAGTAATAACTTTAGAATATGAAGGTTTTAATAAGAGCGAGATGCACAAATATGTATACCGATAAAAAGTGAAATGGGTTAAATTTTAAAGATTGTGAACCTTTTACTCACTATTGACCAATACAATTGGATCCTACACTTTGCCATATAAAATCTAAATAAACTATGTGTAAAATTATTGATGGTGCTCATGGTATAGTTATTGATATAATCTGATTAGTAGATAATATTAGAAGATAACATGATGAAAGACAGTGAGGATTACCCTGTTCTCTGATTGCTGCTGGAGATTGGTGCAGCGGGAATGCTCTGGTTGGAAGCTTCAAGCTTGTGTTGGAAGTCAAGAAAACAAGGTATATCTAACACAAATTAACTTTACGTTCTATTTTTAGTAACGGTATAACTGATATTGGATCTGCAGTATACATATGTGGATGTGTACTGATCCTGAAAAGGCTTATTGCTGATGTTTCATTTAAGGCCAATTTCATAATCCTCTTTGAGTCAGTGCTTCTACTTATAAAATGTATTAGTTAATTTTTTTTGTTTGATAAAAAAAAACTAGAATGCTTTTGTTCCTAACTCTTAAAAGCTCAATGATGCTTTTAAAAACTTTTATACGGTATTTTTTAGAGTTAAGTTGTATTCTCTAAAATTTAAAAGGCTAATATAATTCTACTCTTTTTAACGAAAATAAAAATAAAAATAAAAATTACTCTCTTTAATATTTATATCAATTATAATTATTTTGAATTTTAAGAACAATTTTATCAAATTCTACTCTTGTGGCTTATACTTATTGAGAGCAATACTTATATTATTTTACCAAATAATACTATTATAACTTTTTAAAAGTAACTTTTAGAGGATCCAATTTAAAGAACTCAGCAATTTTAGAAAAGATACAATAATACCAAACCAAACAGTATAATAGCATGTCTGGGAAGCATGAAAAAAAGCTTTTATTACTAAAAGAAAGTGTTTTTGAAAGAGTAATATGAAAATTTGGTGAAAGTCTAATTACATTTGGCGAGAAAGGCTATCTTCGACCATACATACGAAAATTTATTTTTCAAATATGCCAGATAGAGCTTTCAAATGGAGACAAAAAAAAAAAAGGTATGAGAAGAAGCTGAATCCTCTTCCTCATACATGTATGTTTTTGAGGAAAACAAAAGCAGGCTTCTTTTATTCTAATTTAACCCTTCTACCTTTCAATATTATGATCACTCACCCAATAGAGTACAAAATTTTGCCTAACATAACAAGTTCATCTCTTGTGTTTAGGTTAAGTTGCAGTTAGTGGAGTGCTGATGGAATGCTTTTATGGTTTTGCCTCTTCCATTTCAAGAGATTTGGTGTGTGGAGCAGTAGATGAATTACACTATCCTTGCTGTTTTAACAATTTTGTTGAAGACCTTCAACGAAAGGAAGACAAATTGATCACAACAAGAAATAGCGTCAACGACCGTGTTAAACATGCAAAGAAACAAGCGATAAAGAATGCTGAAATTTTTAATGCTTGGTTGGAGGAAGCTAGCCCTCTTAAAGACAATGTGGAGGATTTACTTGAAAAAGCAAGAACAAACAGGAGCTGTTGTTTTGGCCACTGTCCAAATTGGATTTGGAGATATCGTCTGGCCAAGAAGTTAGCAAAGAAAAAATTGGAAGTTGAAAAATGAATTGAAGAAGGTAAAAAGTATATGCAATTTGAACGCGCTGCTTCACTTACAGGCATGCAACATCTCTCTTCGGAAAAATGTTTAAAGTTTGATAGCAGACAATATGCTTATGAGCAACTTATGGAGGCATTAAAAGATGACGAGGTTACTATGATTGGATTGTATGGCATGGGTGGTTGCGGTAAAACCACAATGGCAATGGAATTTATGAGGATTGTAGAAGTTGAGCATCTTTTTGACAATGTGCTTTTTGTGCCTGTGTCTAGTAAGGTTGAAGTTCGAAAGATCCAAGATAAAATTGCAAGCATGCTACAATTTCAATTTCCAGAAGATGGAGATAGGGAGAGAGCCCAACGCTTGTGCAAAAGATTAACTCTTGATGATGAAAGGACTCTTCTGATCCTAGATGATGTGTGGCAATTGCTTAATTTTGGTGACATAGGAATTCCCTTGAGTGAAGATCATAGAAATTGCAAGGTTCTCATTACCACACGATCTAAAACGATTTGTAGATTGATGGATTGTGAGAGAATGATTTACTTATCAACCTTAACTGATGAAGAAGCATGGTATCTTTTCCAAGAGCAATCACACATAGTTGAACGCTTAAATCAATTGGGAAGATTGATTTCAAATGAATGTAAAGGATTGCCTGTTGCTATTGCTGCTGTGGCTGGGACTTTGAAAGGTAAGGCTGAAGATGATTGGAGGGTTGCATTGGATAGATTGAGAAGTTCCATTCCAGTGAATATAGAAAAAGGTTTACAAAATCCTTACAATTGCCTGCAGGTAAGCTACGACAATTTGGACAATGAAGAAGCCAAGTCACTTTTTTTGTTGTGTTCTGTCTTCCCTGAGGATTTTGAAATCCCAGCGGAAAATTTAATCAGAATTGCAATAGGGCTGGGCCTAGTTGGAGAAGTTCGTTCATTTGAAAGGGCAAGGAATGAAGTGAGTGCAGCAAAAAATGAGCTCATAAGTTCTTGTTTGTTGTCATCGTCAGATGATGATGCTGAAGGAGAATGTGTCAAAATGCATGACTTAGTTCGCAATGTAGCCCTCTGGATTGCAAAGAATGAGAATAAGGTGGTCAAGTGTGCCTTGGAAAAGGATGCGACTTTTGAATGCAATTCAATAATATATCTATGGTGTAAGGAAGTTCCAAATGATTTGGACTGCTCTAGCATTGAATTTCTATGCATAAAAACAAATCTGGATGTATCAGGTGAAATTTTCGAAGGAATGGGAAGGCTCAGAGTTTTGTTTCTTTGCTGGGAAGGTATTCATTGTAGAGCGCTATCGACCATGTCATTTAAATTATTGACAAACCTTCGTTGTCTGTTCCTAGAATGGTGGGAATTAGGTGACATCTCATTTGTAGGATACATGAAGAAACTTGAAAGTCTTACATTGCGTCATTGTTCATTCTTTGAATTACCTGACGTTGTAATTACACAACTGACAAACTTGAGATTGCTACATTTGTCAAAATGTGACATGAAAAAGAATCCTTTTGAAGTGATTGGAAGACACCCATTACTGGAAGAACTGTACTTTTATGAACGCGGTTTTGATAATGGAGACAATGCTGAATTCTTCAAAAATCTCAATGTCCCCAAAACATTGCGAAGGTATCAAATAAAATTAGGACCTGCGTTTGAAGATTATGAAGAAGAGATTCTCAATGGTCATAGAACTTTAATTCTTAGTTGTTTTGATACATCAAATGCAGCAATTGTGGATATGGCTAAAAAAGCAGAGGTTCTGCTCGTAGCAAATATTAAGGGAGGTGGGAAAAATATCATCCCTGACATATTTCAAATAGAAAGTGGGGAAGTTATGAATAATGGGTGGATTGAGCTTTGGTTATGTGATTCTGAGAAGATAGAGTGCTTGGTTGACACTAGCAGCCATTCCAAGGAGGTAGGAACTCTCTTCTCCGAGTTGCGTAAGCTATCAATCGAACGCATGGAGCAATTAGGTGCTTTATACCATGGTATGCCTCCCATTGGCCTTTTTGAGAGATTGGAGCAACTATATATATACAAATGTCCACTGTTAACATGTCTGTTCATACATGCGGTTGCTCGAAATTTGGTACTACTGGAAAAATTAGAGATAGTGTCCTGCGATGGACTGAAGCACATAATAGCAGATGATGACATAGAGGTTGAGGAGATAAGTAGAGAGGATGACAATTTAGTGTTCTCAAAATTGAAACAACTGCGTATCAACGAGTGCTTAATGCTAGAATATACAATTCCAATCACTTTTGCTCAGCGCCTTGTACAATTGGAGTCTTTAGATATTTTTAATTGTTCTAAGTTGAAATATGTGTTCGGACAATGTACACGTGGAGATCAGGGTCAAAGTGAACTCAAGATCGAGCTTCCTGCACTCGAAAAGCTTCGACTTACTTCCAACTCGAATATGGTTAGCATTTTCTCCCCATATTGTTCTGCAACATTGCCATCTCTGCATGAATTTTATATGTGGGATTGTCCAGAGTTTGATGTAGCTGTCAATACTTTCGCGGCTAGTAGTTGGAAGGTGGGAAAAGAGTGTGACACATTATTAAAATTACTATTTTCTTATGAATTTGATCTTTCTTTGCTTTTCTTTATTCGTTATACTGATTCTTTTTTATGCATTTCCAATTTATGTCTCACAGCTACAAGACAAGAGGACAGTTGAGAAGCATTTACCGACTTCGGAAACTCTAGTTATAAACAACTCAAACGTAGAAAGTATTTTCAGCCTTGATGGGCTTGAGATAATTGGACAACCAGTCAGCTTGAGTGTACAATACCTACGGTTGCTCTATCTACATCAGATGAAGTATATTTGTGTGGGTTTGAAAAACTCTTTTACCTTCCAGAATCTCAAGAGATTAGAAATATATGGATGTGAAAAGGTTGAGGTAATCTTTCCTGCTTCTATTTTGAGATGCCTGCCAGAGTTGGAGCGACTAGAGATCACAGAATGCCAAGAATTAAAGCAGATCATTGAAGAGGATGTGGAAAATCAGAAATTGTCAAATTTTGTATCTCCACAGCCATGCTTCCCGAAGCTAGCTGCACTCGTGATCAACAATTGCCACAACTTGAAACGTTTATTCTGGGTCTCTACATCAAAAGACCTTCTCAACCTAGAGTTGCTCATCATTTGGGGAGCTAGTGTGCTAGAAGAACTGATCGTTTGTGAACAAAGACAAGTTGATGAGATGGGAAAGGTGAAAGTTGAGCTTCCAAAGCTTAAACTTCTAGTGCTAACATTCCTGTCTAGCCTTTGCCAAGGGATTGAATTGCCCAATCCAACGCTTCGTGTTATCCACGATTGTCCAAAACTCCCTTTGACTTCATCGTTTGCTACACTCGAGCAATTTGAAGGAAAACTTTCTGAATTGGACGAAGGTAATCCTATACACACATTGCATGATGATTTATATTTCCACGTAAGACCTTCCTATGATAAAGTACTCTTCTTCAATATTTGATTCCCTACTATGGACGATTTATAATTTACAAACTTTGAGTTATTTATGTTTTATTTTCGTTAATTTTGCTCTAACAATGTGCGTAAAATTTCAATTGTTAAAATTTGTAAATACTCTATTGGTCATTTAAACTTTTATAGAATACAAATTATATTTGAATTAAGTCCTCCTTCATTTGCTACTATCCAACTTTAAGGTAAATCGTTCCCTCATTCAGAAAACCATTTGTTTGTCCTCTTTCTATCCAAAGAAAATCTTTAAAGGTCATTTATTTATGGATAAAATACACACCGAAAGCTCTTAAAAAAAGTAAATTACTCTAAAATTTAATTCATCATAAAATCACACACACACACACACACACACACACACACACACATATATATATATATATATATATATATATATATATATATATATATATTCTTTCTTAATATGCTTATTCATATCAGAGCTTGCAATTTTGAAGCTTGAATAATTTAATTCCAAAATGTTGAGCTATTTTCTCTTACCCCTATTATGCAACTATGTAAATTGTTTTATACCCAAAATTGAAAGTTGAAGATGCATTTTTGTTCCTATGAGTTTCACTGACTAATGGAGCCCTTATTTATTATACATTTAAGATTTGGAAGTAGATGAGTTTTACCGGTGGAAGCTACTCAATATGGTTGGTGAAATTACGAAATCAGATCAGGACTTTGTCCCTGAAGATACTAAAGTTGAAAATTCTGTTGAGAAAGCCATTACATACTTTCCAGTTGGAGCTAAAAATGAACATGCGCCACATGGAGAAACTGGGAATACCATTAAAATTCCTCAGGTAAATAATGTAATACAACTTGAAATGAATAGTTGAGGTAGAAATGAGATCAAGAAACATTGAACATATTATTTTATTGACAATTTGGAGAAATAAGATGCCAACAAAAAACACTCAAAGTCTTAGAATTGAGTGGCCCTAACTCAACTCCAAAAAGTATTTCATGAGGGAGGGTTTGAAATACTTATAAAGGCTATCTATGCCATATCCTTAAGCAATGTGGGACTCTAACACAAAGGACTATTCTTAATTCTCCAGTAGAAAAAAGAATTTAAATAGCTTGTTTATACACATGATTTACGTTGGAATACAATAGCATTATTATTTCATATAATTGACCCGACATAATTAGGATAAGTTTTGGTTGTTATATCCTACACCATGTCAAGAAAAAGAAAAAAAAAAAAAAACAAAGCAACAAAATACTCAAGAGGGTTCTAAATTGGCAAAAATGGTAAGAGCAGCAATGCCCTTTAGCTTAAAATCAAGGAGCACATCACTAGGACAATTACAAGTTCCCTTTCAAATGGCATGTCGTTGATATGCTTATTGTCATTTTTTACAATAGGAATGGAACTATAAGAGATAGTTACATTTCATTTGGTTTTGTATAGAATATTAAGAGAGGCATTGAAGAAGGAGCTACCTCACATAAGGCCAAGCTAGTAACTTTGTCAGCTCGCTCAGAATCAGCTAGTCCACAGCCAGGTCCATTAGTTAATTCTCAGCATAAATCATATCCACATGTAAGTTTATTGTATGCAATTGTCCTATTGAACCTTATCTTCAACTTGTTTCTGATTTATGATTTGCCATAGGAGTGGGACCAAGAGATTGGATCACTAGACATTGGAAATTTGGAACTAAAAAGTTTTGTGAATATTTTATTATCATAATATCACACGTATAATTTAACTTATACTTCTTATACTTCCCAGACTGAAATCAGGCTCAGCCCAGCTAAGACATACACTGATAAAGAAAGTGAAGGCCATCCTATAAATATTAAAGATCCTGAGGATGATGATCCTATGAATTTAGTCCAATTTGTGGAGGGAGATGATGATGGCCAAATACTCACACCTTCTGTTTTTGTTGTCGCTGAAGACCATCCTACCACCAAAGATAAATTGGTGGTAAAGGTCTTTGCTGACCTAGAAGAGTCTCTAAAGATGCCTTTGAAGGACATAGCTAGCTCTGAGGCTAACAGCCTTCACCTTCTTACGGCTCTTAAATTCTTCTCCCACCTTCCTTTAGAAGATGTAACTCTATCAGGTGGACTCAACGCTATAATAGACTCTTTACACCAAGAATTTCCAAGCATTCTATGTTCTTTCAAGCAAGCCTCTGCTGTCACCCATAAATTTGCAGTACTTGAAGAAAAGGAGAGATCTATCAAGGAACAGCTAAGACATCAAAATGAGAAAGCCATTAAAGCTAAAGAGAAGGAAGAAATTTTCAAGGAACGGATCATTTGGTTGGAGAAAGAAATAAAAGACTATATGGCTGAATTGTCATCTCTTCAAGAGGAAAAGAAGAAATGCATTGTTGAAGCCATAAGGTTGAAAAAGGAATTTGAGAATGTTAGGAGAGACAAGTCCCAAATGATGGAAGATCAAAGAAAAGCTCGACAACAATTATTTGAGGTCAATTATAAATGGTCGGCTCTATGTAGCCAATTTGAGCTTAACTACATTGCTGCTAGAAATCCCTCTTAAGGATTTTTCTTGTTTATTGCAGTTTTAAATGGCCATCTTTGTTAAGTTTCAGAGGCTATTGTGTTATTTATTTTTCATTCAAATTTGATGTAAATTAATGCTTATTGCTTAAGACAATCAATGGAAGGAGAAATTTTTACATGATCCGGAAGCACCACATAGCTGTGCTCCCAACCAATCATGTAAGTGTATTTTTATGAGATTGTGTGTTAGTGATGGATCCCATGTAAAATACACTTATATGATTGATGTGGAAGACAAGCCGTAATCTTTCTTGAACCATGTAAGTATTTCTCCAATGGAAGAGGGTAACTACTATATCGTTCAGTCTTTTGTTACTTTCAGGTCGTGCATCCTTCGAAGTGGTTTCAGTAGTTCTTTGCTTATTGAAAATGACCAAGTATCTTCTTTTCCAACAGACAATGATGTAGCATAAAAAATTGGCTGCGGCTAACGTACAATTAGTAATAGGCTTTGTATCTATACCATGACTTGATTGCACAAATTGTTGCCGCATAAAAATTGTAAGTGATGGGTTGGTAACAAAAATTGGAGGGTTTTTCAATTTTTTTTTTATCCGTTCAATTTCAATAATTCCAAAATATTTGCTTACTAAGGCTAAATTTTCCCATTACGCAATATACCGACATGATGTGACAAGCCATATATAGGTCAAGCATCAGGGACTAGATCCTTGAGGAAGAGGGGAAGAGAAAAAAAAAAAATTGCAGGGATTCAAGGAGGAAGCAACGAGAAGTTATATTCAATCAACATATATGCAAATTGTCTTAGGACTAATTGATCCATAGAAGTTCTTTATCGTTACAAAATGTTGTTCCAATTTCTGAAAGCAGATGCATTGAGCCCTTTCCAATTAAAAGGGTGTTATAATGCCTACTTTAATCAGCTGTCCGTTTAACAAGGTGTGAACTGGTTCTCACAAGTGTATAACAGGAGGCAATGCCAGAAAGGTGCTAACGTTAGTTCACAACTTCACATGAAACCGCTCCAGTAGTTCACAAGTTCACATGAAACCGCTCCAGCTGATGTGCATTGTGGACCGCTCCAGCTAATGCTTAGAAGATTTATGGCTACAAGTCAACCTACAAGAAAGCAGGAAAGTGCATAAGTAGCAAAGGATTTTTTTTTTTTTGACAAATAGCTACTTCAGTAGGTGATGATTTTGCATTTTACTCTTCAAAGTTCAAACCCTTCCCTTCCCTTCCCTCCCTTCCTATCCAAAATCACAACTCACAAAGACACCATTAGAGAACTAAGATAAGTATGGGGTATGCTAAGGCTTTGGCATGTGTAGCTGCACTGACCTGTGCACTACCGCTAGCAGAGAGGATTTATCTTATGCCGTTGTTAAAATATTTATTCTTCGACTAAATAAACAATCACAATGAATGAGCCATGACATTCAATGTTAACATATTTATCAATTGAAGATGGAGAATGAGCCAATACAAGTTTGGCCTTGGAGGGGCATAAATTAAGGTAACATTGGTGCTCATGGTCTGTTTCTCAAGTTACGTCCTCCGTTAACTTTGTTCCCATATAAACGAACCCCACTCATCAAAGATCACTGAACATGGCATGATGCCATCAATTGCCAATGCCTGATAGTAAGTAACCACTTGCAATGAATGAAGAACACCCATGAACAGATGCAACAAAGTCACGAAGAAGAATAAATGTAACTCAAACGGATAATATGGTAATAAGGCTCAACATTTGGATTCTCTAATTCTGGTACCAACATTCTCCTATATTATTCTTCCTCCTGGTAAGTGATCATAGACTATATTCAAGAGGGCTTGTGCTTTGAAGGAACGGTTGGTGCTGTCGTTGGCTGAGCGGTACCGGGCTTGGTAAACCAAGTGGTGTAGAGGAACTGCTTATGAGCCCCAACATGGTTGCAAACAAGACGAAGCTTCTGCTTCTCCCTCATCCAACTCAACATTATCTTCATGTGATTCTTGCTCGTCAATTCTTTCAATCCAACTTCCTGAAACAAAAATCACCATAAATTCATAATTACTCAATAAGTCAAAAATACCCATCCAAGCCATGTCCAATTCTCTATGTTTCATAGGCATTCATTAACTTTTCCACCTCAGCCTAAAAACTTGAAAGATTTAATTTTGATCACTGACACTATGGATATGTCATTCGGGTTCTACCAGTTTTAAAAACAAAACAATTTTACTACGAGTGGAGAGACATCACATACCTTAATCACTACAATACTATGATATATGAGTCAGTGTTGAGTTTAATAAAAGATGGAACAAAACATGATCCGTATCGTATCACATGCTGTAATTGCAATGAGATACTCATATCAAAGTGACAACGCACACTATAACAAACCACAACAATGCACGAAACTACCTTGACATGGTCCCAGGTGTTGGCAACGGTGATGGGACCATGCTCCTTCACGATGTCGAAGAGGACCCTCGTGATTGTGATCCTCTGCTCCGGCGGTGTTTTGAGCACTATTGGTCCCATTTTCGGCTTCGATTTCTTAGCTAAACATCTCACTGCTGTCCCAAACATATTGCCTTCTTTTTTTCTCCTGAAACTGAAAACAAACACAATTTCATTTTAATTCTACCAAAATGTCACGTAACGTTATATCTATTGAATGAATAAACATTTTGCTAATGTCTGCAGCTTTTTTCTCATTGATTCGAAATGAGCTTACCTGTGCTTTCCTCTTCTTCTTCGCTGTCCTCTCGACTGAGGGTTGAGTAGGGCGGACATTGGACAAGCTCCCTGTTTAATAGTAGGCCGGGTGGGCTGGGCTACCCTAACGAAAACCCAATATAATGGTTTTTGTCAAGAACTAGCAAGTAAGGGAGCGACTATGCCTATAAAAACAAAGAACGATTATCAGAATATAAATGAAACAAAAGCTTTTTTAATATTGGGCCTATAGCTTCCTTGTTATCAAAACAAACAAGGGGATAGCTAAGTCCAAAATGCATATTGCTAAACCTTTGTACGTCAGTTTCTTAAGTGCATGAGCCTAGTGGAGACAACTATTCTGGTCACCTAGTTACCCAAGTACATCAAACAAGTTGGCCGGAAAACCACGAACATCAATCAAAAAAATGAAAAATAAAAAAAAAATCAAATAATGCCAATTATTGCATTGACAAACGGTCAGCGACAAAGTCTGAATGCATCAAAATAATCCAAGACCGTCACTTGTTTTTCTTTCTTTATTACGACTTCTTATTTTTAACCGTCTTTATATCATTTATGCACCAAAAAAGTGTCTATATATCATTTTTTATTTAAGTGTCTATATCAAAATGATTTTGTTATCCTAAATTATCATCTATGATTTGAGAATTATATAAAAGTATTAATTATTTTTTTTTTCTAATCTTATCTTATCTTAATTGAAAAAATTAAAACGACTCCCAAAAATGGGATTTTTTTTAGAATAAATAATCAACCATTAACCTATGATGCATGGATACTTCAAAATAATCATCATATCTATATCTGATACGTATTATATCGGATACTTTAAAGATTTTTTTAGATATTTTTAATTATATTTTAAAAATTTTTGCTTTATTTTTTGGCATTCTTATATCTTTATAAATGAAAATTCTAAAATAATTAATAAAATAAATATATTTTAATATATTTATAAAAATTTATGTTAATATTTAAATTATTATTTTTTATTTTAATTTAAGATTTATATTATTATATTTATTTTTTATTAATTTTATATGTTATATTATAACAATATCATATCTTATAATTTTTAAATTTATTGTATCCCGTATTCATATCGTATAATACATGTATCTCGTGCCTTATCCGCATCGTGCTTCATAGCCATTAACTGCTAACCACTTGCACTAGCCAAAGTCGTCGGTATGGGAATACCTCAGAAGGTTCATGTAACACAAAATGACCTTCTGTTTAGTTTGCTTTAGCAGTTTCCCCATTTTGTACTAGTATTTCCGTTTTTGAGTCTGAACTGCTTATGATGACGACAAAATCATTTGTTTATGCTGTAACTGTCCTTGAATTGATTTCAGTTGGAATGGATTTGATAAAATGATATATAATGTTGAAGTTCAGAAGGAATATTTATGATGGAGGATCCGCAAAATCCATGTCTTCATGCGTATTATAAACTTGAGAAAAGCTTATTGCAGGAAACATGATGAAAGACAGTGAGGATTACCTTATTCTCTGATTCTTGCTGTAGATTGGAGCAACGAGAACACTGTGGTCTGTGGTTGGAAGCCAAGAAAACAAGGTAAAGTTAACACAAATTAGCTTTTTGTTTCCAGCAACGATATTACTGATGCTGGATCTGCCGTATTTATATGTTGATGCCTGAAAAGGCTTATTGCTGTTGTCTCATTTAGTGTAGTATAAACCAAAAAATAAAAGTCTAATTATCTTTAGCAAGAAAGGCAACTTTCAACCGTAAATGAAATGTTCATCTTCTTTGTACTAAATATGAACATTTTTTTTTTCACATATGTTACATAGAGCTTTCAAATGAAAAAAATAAATGAGAAAAGAAGCCAAACTCCCGTCCTTGTAAATGTACGTCTTTAAGGAAAACAAAATTGTACGGGTTTCTTCTCCTCTAAATTTTTAGCCTTTAATTTCTAGCATGTCACTCTCCTTTCTTTTGTTATTATCACTCCCCAAATAGAGTACATGTTTTTGTGTATTCCTAATTAATTATTGCATAACATAACGAGTACTCATCTCGTGTTCAGGCTAAGTTGCATTTAGTGGAGTATTGATGGACTCCATTCTCAACTTTGCCTCTACCATTTCAACCGATTTGGTGCATGGAGTAGTAGGTGAATTACGCTATTCTTGCTGCTTCAACAACCTTGTTGAAGACCTTCAAAATGAAGAAGACAAACTTGTGGAAACAAGGAACTGTGTCCAAGAACGTGTTGATCTTGCCAACAGGCAAACGAAAAAGACTGCTGGATTCATTCATAAGTGGTTAAAGCAAGCTAACACTCTCACAAACAATATGGATGAGTTGCTTGAAAAAGCTAGGACAAGAAAGAGTGTTTTGGCCATTGTCCAAATTGGATTTGGCGATACCGTTTGGGCAAGCAGTTGGCAAAGAACAAATGGGACATTAAAAAGTGTATTGAAGAAGGTAGTAAATATACACAGTTTGAACGCCTTGTTTCACTTCCAGGCTTGGAATATTTTTCTTCTGAAAGATGTTTGAGGTTTGAGAGCAGAGAATCTGCTTATGAGCAACTCATGAAAGCGTTGAAAGGTGACGAGATTAACATGATTGGATTGTATGGGATGGAGGGCTGTGGTAAAACCACTTTGGCTATTGAAGTTGGGAGGAAGGCAAAGGAAGAGAACCTTTTTCATGAAGTGGTCTTTGTGGCTGTGCCTGCTGCTGTGGAAGTTCAAAGAATCCAAGAAAAAATTGCAAGCTGGTTAGACTATGATTTGGATGAAAAGGAAGAGATGAGGCGAGCCCAACGCTTATTCAAGAGATTAACCCAGGAAGAGAAGGTTCTTGTGATTATGGATGATGTGTGGGAGAGGCTTGATTTTGAGGCCATAGGGATTCCTTCCAGTAGGAACCATAAAGGATGCAAGGTTCTCATTACCACACGGTCTGAAGAAGTTTGTATTCGAAATGACTGCCAAGAAAAGATTCAACTGTCAACCTTAAATCATGAAGAAGCTTGGTCTCTTTTCCAAATTCAAGCACACATATCTGAAGGCACCCCTAATACCTTGAAGCATTTGGCAAGACAAATTTCAGATGAATGTGAAGGACTGCTTGTTGCAATAACAGCTGTGGCTAGCACTTTGAAAGGCAAAGCTGAAGATGATTGGAACGTCGCTTTGGATAGATTGAAAAGTTCTAAACCTGTGAATATTGGAAAAGGTTTGCAAAATCCTTACAATTGTTTGCGTCTAAGCTATGATAATTTGGACACCGAAGAACAATCACTTTTCTTGTTGTGTTCTTTGTTCCCTGAAGACTTCGAAATTCCAGTTGAAAATTTAATTAGATTTGCTATAGGGTTAGGCCTAGTTGGAGAAATTCGCTCATTTGAAGGAGCACGGCATGAAGTAAGCGCAGCTAAAAATAAGCTCATAAGTTCTTGTTTATTGTCAGGTGCTACAGGAGGAAAATGTGTCAAAATGCATGACTTGGTTCGTGGTGTAGCCCTCTGGATTGCAAGCAATGAGAACAAGGTGGTCAAATGTGTCTTGGAAAAGGATGTCATCGTCGAATGCACTTCAATAAGATATCTATGGTGCAAGGAATTTCCAAACGGATTGGACTGTTCCAATATTGAACTTCTATGCATAAAAACAAATTTAGAAGTATCATATGGAATTTTCAAAGGAATGGAAAGACTCAGAGTTTTGTTTCTTTGCTGGGAAGGTCTTTGGCGAAGACCCCTATCGACCATATCATTCACATCATTGACAAATCTTCGTTGTTTGTTCCTAACTGGGTGGGTATTAGTTGCCATCTCATTCTTAGGAGACATGAAGAAACTTGAAAGTCTTACATTGCGTAATTGTTCATTCATTGAATCAATTGATGTTGTAGTTACACAATTGACAAACTTGAGATTGTTAGATTTGTCAGAATGTGACATGGAAAGGAATCCCTTCGAGGTAATTGGAAGACACCCACAGTTGGAGGAACTGTACATTGATGATTGTAGGTCAGAATGGGATTTGTACGATGAAGACACTGCTGACTTCTTTAGCAAGTTTAGTGTCCCCCAAGCATTGAAAAGGTATCAAATAAGATTAGGAACCGTATTTTCATGTTATCAGGAGAAGCTTCTTAGTCGTGGCAGAACTTTATTTCTTAGTTGTTTTGACACATTTAATGAGGCAGTTAAGAATTTGGCCAAAAAAACAGAAGTTCTGTACATAGCAAATATTCATGGAGGAGCGAAAAATGTTATTCCTGACATATTTCAGATAGAAGGAGGAGGAATCAGGAATTATGACTGGACTGAGCTTCTGATATGTGATTCCGAGGACATAGAGCTTTTGGTTGACACTGGCAATCATTTGAGCGAGGTAGGAACTCTCTTGTCGGAGTTGCGTAAGCTAACAATTGAGCGCATGAAGCACCTAGGATGTTTATACCATGGTCGGGATCAAAGTGGCCTTTTCGAGAAATTAGAGGAGCTATATATTGAAGAATGTCCACAGTTGCATGGGTCATTATTTGACTGGAAGCTGAACTTGCAGAGCCTTAAGGCCTTGGAATTGTATGAGTGTCCAAAGCTGACAAGTGTCTTCACACCTGCGGCTGCTCAAAGTGTGGTCCACTTCGAAAAACTAGAAATATTATATTGTGATGGACTCAAGCATGTACTAGCAGATGATGATAGCACAGACGAAGAGGAGATAAGTAATGATGATCACATGTTGGTGTTCCCAGAGTTGAAACAGCTTACGGTCAGAGGGTGCAAAAAGATTGAATACATAGTCCCAGTCACTTTGGCCCAGGCCCTACTACAATTGGAGTGTTTGGAAATAGAAGTTAATCCAGAGTTGAAATACGTGTTTGGCTCACGCAGGCATGGAGCCAATCACAGTCAAAATGAACTCAAGGTCGAGCTTCCTCTTCTGGAAGAGCTTACCCTTGTTAATTTGCCAAATATCATCAGTGTTTGCCCGATAACTTGCTATGCAACATGGCCATCACTGTGTCAGTTTGCTCTGCGAAATTGTCCTGAGTTTTCCATTGTGTCTGTCAATACTTCCATGGCTGATTCCGAGGGAAGACAATGTGATCAAATTACCACAAAGGTACAACTCCTTTCAACTTTTCATGCAGTAGTCAACTACTCAACTTGTTAAGTATCTACATGCACGCTTTGAAAAGAACTATGGTAATGGTCCTTTGCTATACATAAAAATCAGGTAATAAAGGAGCATCACATCCCAGCAAAAAAAAGGAGCTTCACACTGCTCCCTGGGCATCTCTTTATGAGCAACACGACAAAAAATTAGAAAAAGTTTTGACAGAATCCTTTTAAAATATGCAAAGATTAAGGTGTAATTATTAGATAAATCGAAGTTGTGAGAGTATTCATTTATATAAGAGTTGCGTTGAGGTGAGTTAGAATCGATTTTGGGATTCCAAAATCGATTATAACAATTTTTTTATGTTATTTGATTTTTCATTTTAAAATTATCAAAACTAATTTTAAATAAAAGTAAAATTTTTTACTTTTTAATTCCACTAGACCTGATTTTTGAAATTTCTTTATAAATTATATATCGAAAAATGATTTTGATCAATATTATTCAATTATAAACCACTTCTCATATCAAATTATTAAACATAAATCATTTTACTGTAAAATCAATTCTAACCAAATTAATTCTAACAAAATCAATTTTATAAAAATAAAACCAAACACGTTATTAATATGTTACAAAAATTCTGGTAATTTAGTACTTTTCTCTTTTTATATGTTGCTTAAGAATTTCCTTTATTTAATTTTATGTGTTGTTTTAAAAATTCAGTGAAAAATTAATCGTTTTTTTAATCTTTATATGATATATTTGTAAGTGAGAAAAAAACTAATAGAGTAATATTAATATTTTAAGTATTTTAACAAATGACAATTCAGTCAAATATGATTATTATTGTTTATTACAAAACTTGTTTGATGACTTTTTTCTTTAAATTTTCACTAACAACCACCTTTTACAACAGATGAAAAGCAATGGCTTGAATATAATAAAAATTCGAGTGAGGAAGGACCTTGAGTTAGCAGGCACATTTCAGGTGGCAGAACGATGCATTAATGGAGAGGAAGATCCATTGACAAAATGTTTTCAAAAGCTGAGTTATATATGCAACGCTCTTGTACAATCCATGAACCTCCAAAATCTTGAGCAAATGGAGGTAAGTGGAAGCAAAGAATTTATCACTGGAGGCCTACCCCAGTTGAAAGAGTTCATCACAGAAAATTGCAATCAAGCAGATCAAATATTCATTGATGAGGATGGGGAGCGTCACCACTTTCTGAATCTTCATTTGGAATCAAATGATCAATTGGAAGATTTACCAGAAAGCAGTTCAATTCCATCAGCACCCCTTGTTAGCTACAGCTCAGGTACGCATTGCACACAGCACTACATAATAAATATGTTTAGTTATGATACATATGTTGTTTGGAAGCTTAAACCATAGCATAAAGAATCATACAAATTGGGATGGAAATATTCTTTTGCTAAATTTTGTCTCTACTTTTGACTCATCCCATTTTGATGACACTTAGAAGATAATATACATTTAATTTATAACTGCATTAAGTTTTTTAATATTTATTTTTTAAATGGCAAATCATGAATGATGAGACAGAGAAGGGTGTATGATTTGGGAACAAAAGATCTTTATCCAATAAAATGTATTTATAGTGAATCTTTTCATGGGTTATTTAATTTTTTTTAATGATCAAATAATGAAGGAATTGAGTTTTTTTTTTTAAAAAATAATTCATAATTAATCCTATCTAATAAATTGTTGCGATTTTATGCAATTTTTTTTAATTGAAATTTTTAAGGAGATTTCTTTTAACGACAGAAATCCTCACAACATTTAAATATGAAATTAATCTTAAAATTTTTTTACGTAATAATTTTTTTGAACGATTAATTAACATTTATTAAAATTTTGAAACAGGTTATAGCATTTTAGGGTTTCTAAACAGGAAGTGTCGGAATGACAATTACATGAGCTATTTGTCGCATGTTCAAAATTAAAGCGGATAATTTACATCATGTGAAAAGTAAGAAAAATTTTAAAATATTGTAAGGTAATATTCAGTGGGTTTATCAAGCTTTGCATCGTGGAAGAAGACCTTTTTCGTTATTATCATTTAAATAAACATTGTTTACATGAGATTTTTCTCTCCTTGTAAAGGAAAAGAATAGCTTATTTTGCAGTATTGTTTCCAACCTGTGATTCCTTTAGAAGACTAGAATATATCATTTTGATTTTTTTTAATAATTTTTCATATATTTCTTGATATATGAAGTCATTGTTTAAATAAAGTACTTAGAATTTTACAATTTATATTCAGAAAACCCTATGGTCCCGTGCAGAGATCTAAGTTAATGGAAAATGTGCTTGACAAGTAGAATACCAGAACTCTAACTCAACAGTCAAGTAACTCTCAATTCCTTCCTCTCTCTGATTGTCTCTCAGGACCATTCAATCCGTGCAATCTTAAAAGGCTGATATTAAGATCTTGTTTTATGTTGAGGAAGTTGTTTTCACCGTCCACAGCGATGTGCTTGACTTCATTGGCAGAATTGACGATAGCCGAATGCCATGGGTTGAGATATATAGTAACTTGTGAGAGTGCTCATGAAAATAAAGAGGAAATAATTCCGAAAGATCAAGACTCGCAGGGTTATGCTTCAATGTTTCCAAGATTGACGATGATCAGTGTTATGAATTGCAACTTATTGGAACATGTGTTTGATGTATCTTTTGCTCTAGGCCTGGTGGAACTGAAAGATATTGAAATACGCCAGGCTCCTCAATTGAGATATATATTTGGTGAAAACATTCATGATCATGATCATGTTCATTCTTCCAATCAATACCAAGACAAGATGCAAATTGAGCTTCCTGTTTTGGAAAAAATGGCACTCTTCAGTACACCAAATATGATCAACATTTGTCCGGACAACTATTATGCCACATGCCCCTCTTTGCAACGGATTGTCATGGACGATGTTGGGGTTTCCACTCTCTCTGTCAACAATTTGATGGTTCGTTCAGGATCTGAACATTCACAGACCACAAAAAGAAAAGGATCTACACCTTCGGGTCGTAGTCGTAGTTCCACAATGGTACGACTCTACCAATATCTCCCTCACTTTCCCTGTCTCTCATTTTCTTTCTAGTTGCTTACTCTTGTTTTTGCTATAATGCATTTCATATCTTCGTGAGTTGTATTGATAATCGGAGGTGTAACTTCTTATCCACATATGCAACCATGTTGGCTGAATCATTTTATAATAAAATAATGATATAGCTTTTTTGGATGTCCATCAACATAATTTCAAGTTTATGATTGAAAAATCGGGGTGACAGTCATGACAAATATAAAATTCCCATTTATTTGCACTTAAATTTTCTATGTCAATGGACATCTCAAAACACTATGTCTAAACAATAGAACTCTTTATAATAATATGAACTCAATTGACATAGTTATATCTTTCATGTTTTTGTTAACTATCTATTAAAGTTTCCCATGTTGGAAAGTAACCAATAAATAAGGAACATATTAGAGTACTATTAGATAGTATTATTTGATAGAATTGTTGCTAAAACATGCCAAAATTTAAGGAGGTTGGATGAGACCATTCATCCATCCAAATGTTAGAATAATGCTATATCATGCTAGCAAAAATTTAGACAACAAAAGTCTCACTATTTAGCACTTTTCATAAGTCAAAGAACTCATACACCAGCCATTAAGATTTTATTTTATAATAATCAAGATGTGGTGTCACTTAGCACTTGAGTTCTTTCCATTCTTTTGAGCTTCATTTTCAGAGTTGATGAGTAGCATGCTTTTACAGGATATCTGGGCAGCAAGTAACACGAATGGGCAAGTGTCAAGATCTGTTGCTATTTGGAACAGCTCCAAACTAAAAGGCATTTTTCATCCGGACGGATTTCCTATCAACGGAACACAAGTGACTTCATGGCTAGTGCACCTGAACTTGATCAATTTACCAGAGCTGAGGTACATATGGAAGGGTGCCAATCAATTTGTGACCCTCCAAAATCTTAGTTTAGTATACATTTGGGGTTGTCATAAACTGAAGGCCATTTTCTCTCCCTGTGTCCTGAGAAGCCTACCCCAGTTGAAGATACTAGTGGTACTACAGTGTGATGAATTGGAGCAAATCATTGAGGAGGATGAAAATAATGGAATTGTATCAAACCCACAATCCACAAAAGTGTGCTTCTCAAAGCTAAAGTTGCTTCTTGTTACACACTGCAACAAGTTGAAGCGCATGTTCTACCTCTCCTCACCCCACGAGTTTCCAGAACTAGAGTACTTGATCATAAATCAAAATCCCCGTGTCGAGGAAGTATTCGAAGAATGTGAACAAGCTATGACAGAAGGGAGGGTGGGAGCTTTGCTTCCAGAACTTAAACATGCAATATTAATGCAACTGCCAAACCTGAATAACATCTCTCAAGGGATTGACCTTAGCGGTCTGACTAATCTTCTTGTGCACAATTGTCCAAAACTCTCACTTACTGCGACTACTACTGCCGAGGACATGCTGCGAAGTTATTATCATGGTGCGCAATACACACATTTTTTTTTTTCCTTTATCCAGGAGGTAGTGTTATTTGTTGAAGGTTTGGCCTTGTCATCATTATGTTAATACTCTAATAATTTTGTTATTTCAGACAGGGTAGTTGATTTCTTTGTGCGTTGTGACTTACTCTACATACGTGATATTATAAATAAAGAAAATGCTGAAAAAATTCTTATGCGAGAAACAACCACTTCTCAACTTCGAATGAACCTTGAACATGAAGAACCATCCAGAAGTAAGGTGCTTTCTTTACGAGTCATTGGTTCTAGTCAACCTATGCTCCGTAATTTAGCTGGATCAGTACATGAACTCAACCAAACTGGAAGCGGAGCCACTGAATCACACAAGGTCCTCACATCAGACAGAAAAAACAAAGGATCACAAGAGTTACAGTCATTGGAGCAGAAGTTGTCTCCAATTCCTTCGGCTAATTTGACACAGGTACATATTAATGAGATGTGTTATTTGTACATAGTCTACCTCATACTCCGAGTCGACATACCACCCAACCACCATTGGATGGGTGTGGGACCCAGTCTAAGTGGGGGCCACAAACCCATCCAATAGTAGATGAATGGTATGTCAGCCCGAAGTATAAGATGGACTATATCAAAATATCATTTCTCCATATTAATTACCTACGTTTTTCTTTTCTTTACTTTTTTTCTTTTTGTCGGTCCCTTTTTCATAACTTGGCATTAGTTAAATTACTAAGCAACATGTCTTTGTAATTGCAGAGGGACAAGGAGATTTGTTGTAGACAAGAGCATGAGAGAGAGGAGTTAAACGAAGAAGCTTTTCATAAGCCAGAGTGTTCTTATGGAAAGGAGCATAAGAGAGAGGAGTTAAATGAAGAAGTTTCTCATAAACAAGAGCGTTCTTGCAGTGTTGGTATTACTCAAGGCGAGGAACACCTTGACCTCGGCTTTCAAGATCATACTCCTTCAGAGGCGATTCATGGTAAAGAATTTTTATTCACTTTGCACTCTCTCTTCTTCCTCTTCCTCTTCCTCTTCCCCCCTGTCCTTTCTCATCTTTTTTATATTTTTGCCAGATCCATCCATTACTGAGGAGCTGAATTCTTTAGTTGAACGTGGTGAATTGCCTACTGAATGCGTTGCAACTTTGAGCTCTTTCTTAACCACCCAACCTTCGATGCGTCTTGTTGGGGATAATTCCTCTCTGATTGTGAAGGGTTGTGCCTATTCATCTCTTCACAGGCTTGTGACTTTTCTAGCTACTCATCCTCTGTCGTCTCTTCTTCTTGACAAGCGTTCTGAACTATTGGAACTTGTTTGCCTTGTTGGCTGTTTTCCTTTTAACAAAGGCTGGTTAAGGGAATTGGAGGAGCGCGTCACCACTTCTTTCGCGAATTCTTCCTCAAGCTTGGAGCAACTCCGTGCAGATAAACAACAGGTTCTCTCTAAGTTGGAGCCACTTCAAGCTAGTGTCAATGCTCTTCACACCGAACTTGCTGACTTAACCACTCAATTTGAGCCATTATTACTTTCTCTCCAAGACTTAGAGGCTCGTGAAGCCAACATTCTAGCTACCCTGGACGCTCCATTTCTTCAGCTTTAGGCCCGATTGTCTAAGATTACGAGAGGGAAGTACTTCCTTAGAGAAGTACGGTGATGTCTAATTTGGGCCATCCCATATTCTGACACTTTACATGTTCCTTTATTTTTTACTGTTAGATTGCACTTCATAATGATTGAATGGTTGATATTGATCCCGTTCTTTTTTGTTTTAAAATTGGCATGTAGTATCTCTACTGTTTAGGTTTTGCAATCCAATCCTCCTATGTTTTCGGCCCTGTGCTTTTCACTGGCGGAAGTCGCTGATGACGGGCACTGCATATTCGTCGTGAAGGGGATTGAGCAGCCGGCGATCGAGGAGAGATTGAGGAACGAGAAAGATGATGCAGACAGAGAGAGATGGAGCCAAACGTATTCGTAAACTGCAACGATATCCCAACCACTTCCTTCCTGTGGATGTGGGTGTGAGCGGTAGTTCACGCGCGAGCACACTGATGCGGCCGTTTCCTTCTTGTGGGGTCGTATGAAGACATAGTTCCGCAACTTCAAGCAGGTGACGTATCCCAGCCACTCACAGTGGTGTCGAAGGCTCAAATGATGGTAATCGTTGTGGATCCCAACTGTAATTTGGGCTTTATTTTGTAGATAGATTAATATGTTAGTGCAGCGTTGTCATTCTGTGCTTACTTTATTTATTGGAACACTATGTGTGTGTGCTTTGATTTGATTTGGGAACCTTTTTTTAATCACCTATTGATAGGATATTGAATGTGGAACGGGGCCATGGTTTTGTGAATTCAAAGTAAGTGACAATCTTGTTCCCAAAAGTTGAAAAGATGTTGTCTTAAAGCTATCTTGTTGTTGATTTGGTGGATTTAATCACTTGTCTTCTGATTTGTTTTCAATTTGGGCGTATAGAATGTGGTATTAGAACTATTTTGCATTTGATGATTGATGGGTTGAAAAGAATTTGCATATTTGTTTTGCTTAATTTTGTATGTATTGTTTGGTGGTTTGTAAATTGCCTATGTCGAAAACATTTATATGGGTGTGGTGAAGGGTCGCATTGCCAAACTTCTTCCTGCTTTTGCAAGGGTGCAGCTTACTCAAATTTGCAACCTTTAGATTTGCATATGTTCTCCACCATTCGCACAGAGTGCATCCACGTTTTTTGTTTATAGAGTTTTACAAATAAAAAGAGACAAGTTGTCGGAGAAACAAAACGAAAGGATTTACTTATGCAAATAAAAAAGCTAAGGACCAAATGTGCAATATTATTTTTGTCTTATTAATGCATGTGGTGGCAATTTTGTAATTAAAAACTTGGACCATCAAAAGTACCAAAACATACATCGGATCAAATTAGATGCCATCTTAGTATAAGTAGTGTAGACAGAAATGAAAATAGAATTAGAAAAATATTTTATATTTAGATATAATTATAGAAATATTTTTTATTAGAATTAGAAATAATTAAAGTATTTAAATATAATAAATATAAAAATATTTTTTTATATAAAATTATAATTAATGATATAAAAAATTATTTTTTAAAAAAATATGTTTAGATAAATAATAAAAATACTTTTCTATATAATAAATTTTTTTTAAAAATGTATAATTATTTTTTAACTAAAAAAATTTAATTCTATATATATAGTTAATAAAAAATTATGCATATATAAAGAAAATGATGCATATATCTAACTTTAATTAAATATATTATATAATTAGTATTTTTATTAAATGATTATAAACAAGCATTTTTTTTTTTTTGAGACTATTTGTGCATAAAGCCTTATATATTAAATTATCACACTTACACTTGGATCTTTCATCGAGTTCTCAGACGGTATTGAGAAGCCTCTGCAGCTCAACCGGCAAAGTGCTAGCGTCAATGGGATTTGGGAATGGAAAATTCAGCAACAAAATTGAAAAAAGAAATTGCATAAAAATAGAAAAATTAAGGAGAAAATGGGAGAGGAAATAGGGGGGCTTACTCCACACTGACGTAGACTCCCTAGACTACAATTGCCATTTTTGTAAAATTTTAAGGATGGAATGGTAAATGAATAGGGAAAGGAGTGGGAAATTAATGGGTTTGAATTTCTGGGAATAATTACTTCTCTCTTTTCCGGCTTTTGTTTTTGAGAAAAATAAATCCCTATCTGTTTAATTAAAAAACAGAAAAATTGATTTTTTTTATTTTTATTTTTTGAATTATAAACAAACAACCTATTTTTATTTTACAAGTATTTTTTTTCAAAAAAAACTTAAAAAAAGATACTTTTTTCTACTAATAGAAGCACAGACAAACGAGCTCTTTGCCTTTTGTTTGTTCGAACTAGCTATGGTATGATGAAATGCCCTCTCCCGGTCAATTTGATTTAGAACCTAATGTATCACATGCTTAAGGTCTTTCGTTTCACAACTTGATGTATTGCCCACTTAGGATCTTTTGCCTTCATTTCTCTTGCTTGTTCTTTTTTATTTGTGCAATCTCCACAACGCTATGTCCTTTTTTTTTTTTTTTTTCTCTTTTTCCTTTTGGCTTTCACATGCAATATTCCTTTGGGGCTTCTGAGGTACCCTTCACCAAAGGAAATCCTATCCAGGGTACGGTTGGTCGGGCACTAAAAGTGAGCATGTCCCTAAGCTGGAATTTGCCACATTATGTGAGACTAGTTAATGTAAGAATTGTGTCCCATATAATAGTTTAATAATTATTGTATAAATGTTAAATTCATTAATTGGCTTATTGAAGAGGCATCTTTATGAATAGTTATATTGAAGAGTCATCATTATGAATGGTCATACCTATTCAATGTAAAGCATTTAATTATTCAATACATAAAGACATACGACTATCTGGAATCTAAAGATAACTATTTATGGTCGACGAAGCACCTTTTCATTGTCATATAAACCATGTGGTCCTCTCTCATCCATCAATTAGAAGCCATTATTATCTCCATCACTATTGTGCCATTAAGAAAGAGGTTAAGAGAGAGAAATCATAATCCTCATATTCTGTTTGTCTAAGGATCAATTACTTCATTCAAGTTCTATGGAGAACGGTACACATTCTTATCTAAACTATGTGAAAAGCATGAAGTTCTAAATCTTGGAATTTATGTGTTTATGATAATCTATCCATGAATAATTAGATTATTACTTACATGTGGTATCGGAGCATTAGGTTTAAGAACTCATGTTTTTCCTTTTAAGATAAATATCCGATGCCAATTTAAAGTTTATCCAAATTTATGTCTTCCGCATATGCATCCTTCCGGTTGAATACATTTTTTTTTTTAAAATGAAGTAAAGCATCGTGATTTAACCAATGCCACTGTGAAAGAGAAATGAAATTTGTCTTTCTGTGCAAAATAATTAACAAAACATGACTAGGTAACTCAATCTTATATGATATATTAATGTAATGTTTTGCATGAAAGCTTTAAAGTTTCCTTTAAAATCGCAAATTTTATTTCCCCAATGTGAGTCTTGGGTTTATCTTAATGAAGAAGATAATCGTTACTCTACATTTAATCGCAATGAAATAAACGGCCTCTATTTTAACCGATGTCCTTACAGCTTTATATCTGTTTGAAGTTTTGAAAGTCCTTCTATGTACAGTCTTTATTTGAACCAACACCTATTCATGATCAGTCTACAAACCGTTGGTTCATTAATGTATGTGTTATATGCCAAAAGTCCCTCTTTCTTTTATTATTGTAGACAACCATTAAATAGAAGCCATTGGTTTTATCTCTATGAAATGGCCAAGAGAATATTATAATATTTTGATACTCATCTTTATTTCAAAGGTCATTGTTTTTTTTTTTTTAAAAGTTTATTATATATATTTATATATTCTTAAAACCGATGAATTAATGTATTTATTTACGTTTGTAAATAAATAAATTAACGAAATATATGCAATGAAAACTGTTTGAAGTAAATGTCAGTTAATGGGTTTGCATTTACGAATATGTGTTTCAAATGAAAGCCACAATTTAATGTGAAATGATGGTTGATTTGTCTTATAAGGTTGAGTCACAAAAGTAACTTTATGTTTTTAATTAAGTAAAAGCCTTATGAATGTCCAATAAACTTGGGGACAAGTCTCGATTTTCTTCTAAAGAATATTAATTGAGAAATTGAAATAATATGAATGTCCAGTGCTTTTCTTAAAAGAATTATTTCATTTGAATTTTGGAATTATTGTATGTGAGATTTGTTAATCACCAAAGTGGTCAAATTTGTATGTTAGTTAATAATTCTAAATTCATAAGGATTTATTTATGGTTTTAGTTCATTTTTGAATGTTTATTTATAATTTAAAATTTATATAATGAATGATTTGTTAGTCACCAAAGTGGCCAAATCTTAAAGAGAATAAATTTTAAATTGTAAAAGTACTTTCAATTATCCATAGATTTTGATGCTTATACATGACATTATGTTATGTGGGTAAATTGAAATTCATTACTATGAGACAATTCCGTGATCACCCAAAGGTTGATTATTTGTTCTTATAATTAGTGAACATAATTGCTAGTAATTGATGTGTCTAATAATTTTATTTCGCATATCCAAAGATAGCAAATAATTCTAATTAGCATACCTCAATAACTAGATTAATGTATTATATTAGCATCATTATGTTTGCATGTCTTAGGATCACCCAAAGGTGAACTTTGATATGTGTTTAATGATTGTCTCCATTATTTGAATCTGATTTTTATGTGATAAACTTTATGTCTCAAAGCATTAAGTTATGATTGATTCTTATTTGCAAGATTTATTCCTTCACTTCATTCGCATGCTTCATCCTGTTCCTTTGTTCAATGGAATGAATTTTTCTCGATTAGGTGGGAACAAGTCCAATTTCACTTGGGTGTTTTGGATCTTGATTTAGCCCTTCAAGAAGAGAAACCCACGCTATTACAGATGAAAGCGATTGAACAAAAATCATTATATAAGAAATGGAAAGGTCGAACAGATTAAGCCTAATGTTCATGCGAATGAGCTTGCGCATAAATATTAAGTCTACTCCTTTCCAAAACGGAGAGTTGCTAAGGAATTTATGAAATTTGTGAAAGAACGTTCACAAACTCACGACAAATCACTTGCCGGGTACATTAATGAGTCAACTCAATTCACCTTGAAATTTGATGGTTCACGTACCATGCATGCACATGTTCTTGAGATGACAAACTTAGCAAAGAAAATTAAAGTCATTGGGGATGTCCGTGGATGAGTACTTTTTGGTGCAATTCATACTCAATTCCTTGCCTGCAGAACAATATGGGCCATTTCAAATGAATTATAACACTATTAAGGACAAATGGAGTGTTAATGAATTGGCCAAGATGCTTGTTCAAGAAGAGACAAGATTAAAGAGTCAGCAATCTCATCTGGCCATCTTGTAAGGCATTAAGAAGCTGGAAGTAGTTTTAAGAGAAAACTAGGGAAAGGCAAGAAGAAAGGTTTACATAACCTAAATGAATCTTCTCAAGTCCACAAGAAGGAATATAAGAAAGATAAGTGTCATTTTTGCCATAAAATAGGACACTATCAGAAAGATTGCCCAAAACGTAAAGCATGGTTCGAAAAGAAAGGTAAGCCTAGTGCTTTTGTATGTTTCGAATCAAACTTTACTGAAGTTCCTTATAATACTTGGTGGATTGATTCTGGTTCCACAACTCATATTTCCAATACAATGCAGATTCCTTTCGATCCAAACCATAAAGCCAAGTGAGAAATTTGTGTACATGGGAGATAGAACCAAGGCTCCAGTTGAAGGAAATGGCACTTATCGTTTGTCATTAGATACTGGACATTATTTGGATCTATTTAAAACCCTTTATGTACCCACATTCTCTCGCAATTTAGTTTCTTTACCGGGCTAGATAAAGCGGATTCTCTTTTTAGTTTGGTTCTGGATCTTTTACTTTATTAAAGAATAATAATATTATTGGTTCTGGAATCTTATGTGATGGTCTTTACAAGTTTAAACTTGATGATTATTTTATTGAGACCTTGATGACCTCAAGATCATAATATTGGCACTAAACGTAGTTTAGTTAATGAACATTCTGCTTATTTGTGGCATAAACGATTAGGTCATATATCCAAAGAAAGGATGCAAAGATTAGTAAAGAGTGAGATCATTCCAAATTTAGATTTTACTGATCTTGGGGTGTGCATTGATTGTATTAAAGGAAAACAAACAAAACACACTAAGAAAGGAGCCACAAGAAGTAATGCAGCTTTCTTGAAATTATACATCTTGATATATGTGGTCCTTTTGATGTTCCATCTTTTGGTGGAGAAAATATTTTATCACCTTTATTGATGATTTTTCACGCTTCGTCATGTTTATTTATTACATGAGAAATCTCAATCTGTGAATGCCCTTGAGGTATACATTAATGAGGTTGAGAGACAACTAGAAAAGAAGGTGAAAATCATTAGGTCGGATAGAGGTGGTGAATATTATGGAAAGTATAATGAGTCAGGACAAAATCCTGGTCCATTTGCTAAATTCCTTGAAAGCATGGCATTTGTGCTCAATACACAATGCCACGCATACACGAGAACAAAATGGTGTAGCAAAGGCGTATCAGATTTTAATGGAAATGGTTAGGAGTATGTTAAGTCATTCTTCTTTACCCATTTCTTTGTGGATGTATGCTTTGAAAATCGCTATGTATTTGTTGAACAGGGTTCCTAGTAAGGCGGCCCAAAACTCCTTTTGAATTATGGACTGGAAGGAAACCTAGTTTAAAACACTTACATGTTTGGGGTTGCCCAAATGGCAAGAATTCACAATCCACATGAAACAAAATTGGACTTTAGAACAACCGGTTTTTTCATTGGATATCCCAAAAGTCCAAGGGGTATAGATTTTATTGTCCTAATCATAGTACAAGAGTTGTTGAAGCCGAAAAATGCTAGATTCATTGAAAATGGTGAAACTAGTGGGAGTGAAGAATTGCGTAATGTTAGCATTCAAGAAGCCAGGTCTGAGATTCCTTTGCCCATGACTTCTAAAGTTGTAGTTCCGCAAAGAATTGCACAACATAATAATGGCCAAGAACAACATATTAATGATCAAACACTCCATCATGAAGATGTCAATAATGACCCCTATAGTAGATGAGCCACAATTAAGAAGATCTCAAAGGGAAAGAAAATCAGCCATCCCTAATGATTATGTGGTTTATTTGCAAGAGTCGAATTGATTTAGGAATAAATGATGATCCAGGTTCATTTTCTCAAAGTTGAATGTGATGATTCCGATAAGTGGATCAATGCAATGAAAGATGAGTTGAAATCTATGGATGATAACCAAGTTTGGGATCTTGTCGAATTGCCAAAGATTGCAAAAGATTGGGTGTAAATGGGTCTTTAAAACAAAACGAGACTCAAATGGCAATGTCGAAAGATATAAGGTTAGACTTGTTGCAAAAGGTTTCACTCAGAAGGATGGCATTGATTATAAAGAGACATTTTCACCGTTGTCTAAAAAGACTCACTTAGAATCATTATGGCTTTAGTGGCTCATTATGATTTAGAGTTACATCAAATGGATGTTAAACCGCTTTCTTAATGGGAATTTAGAAGAAGAAGTTTATATGGATCACCTCAAGGCTTTTCATTAAAGGCAAGGAGCACATGGTGTGTAAACTTAAAAAGTCAATATATGGACTTAAACAAGCTTCCCGTCACAATGGTATCTTAAGTTCAATGATACCATAACTCTTTTGGTTTTAAGGAAAATGCCGTTGATCGGTGTATATATATGAAGATCAGTGGGAGCAAGTTTATTTTTCTAGTTTTATATGTTGATGATATTTTGCTTGCTACTAATGACCTTGGTTTATTACATGAAACCAAGAAATTTCTCTCTAGAAACTTTGAAATGAAACATCTAGGAGAGGCAACCTATGTGATTGGAATAGAAATATTTCGTGACAGGTCACAAGGATTGTTAGGGTTGTCTCAAAAAGCCTATATTAATAAAGTTCTAGAAAGATTTAAGATGGACAAATGTTCCACAGGAATAGTTCCAATTCAAAAGGGGGATAAATTTAGTCTTATGCAATGTCCAAAGAATGAATTGGAACGAGAACAAATGAAAATATTCCCTTATGCATCTATTGTTGGGAGCTTAATGTATGCACAAACTTGTACCGGGCCGTACATCGGCTTCTTGCCAAGATGCTAGGCAGTATCAAAGTAATCCCGGAATAGATCACCTGAAGGCTGCAAAGAGTTCTCGGGATATTTGCAAGGAACAAAAGACTACATGCTCACTTATAGCAAGTCCGATAATCTAGATAATTGGTTATTTAGATCTCAGATTTTGCCGGGATGTGTTGACTCAAGGAAATCCACATTTGGTTATCTGTTCCTTTGCCGAGGGGCAATTTCATGGAAAAGTGCGGCGTCATTATTGCCTGCATCCACCATGGAGGCCGAAGTTCGTGGGCATGCTTTGAGGCCACTGTTCGGGATTATGGCTACGGAACTTTATTTCGTGACTTGGGGTTGTCGATAGTATAGCCAAGCCGTTGAAAATTTATTGTGACAATTCCGCAGCAGTCTTCTTCTCTAAAAACGACAAGTATTCTAAGGGTGCTAAACATATGGAGATCAAATACTTTGTCGTTGAAGAAGAAGTTCAGAAACAAAGAGTGTCAATAGAACATATTAGCACAAACCTTATGGCGATCCATTAACAAAAGGATCACGCCTCAAGACATTTTATGAGCATGTTGAGAGAATGGGCATTATTGGACGTCATTGATGATATTGTATTACGATTGTTTTGACTTGTTTGACATTCTGAGCTCAATAATAAAGTTTGTTTCTGATATTTATTTCCTGTTTCTAATTAGTATACATTACTGGATTAGAGTAATGACAACAGGAACAATGGTCTTTTAATAAAGACATAAAGTTGGACCATACTCTTCATTATGGGTCATGTTAAGTAAGAAGGTTAGTGTTGTAGTACGTGGAAGGGAATATGTCGAGAAAAAATAGTGACATACAACCGCCATGACTCAGACATTAATTTTCTACTTAGTCATGATATTATGTTCTAGCCAATATAATGAGGATTTAACATTATCTTAATTTGCGCATTATGTATCTTATTAAACTATAAAGTATTGTTATATGGGACAAGTGGGAGAATGTAAGAATTGTGTCCCATATAATAGTTTAATAATTATTGTATAAATGTTAAATTCATTAATTGGCTTATTGAAGAGGCATCTTTATGAATAGTTATATTGAAGAGTCATCATTATGAATGGTCATACCTATTCAATGTAAAGGCATGACTATTCAATACATAAAGACATGACTATTGGAATCTAAAGACATAACTATCGGAGTGCTGTCCGATAAGCACCTTTTCATTGTCTATATAAACCAAGAATGTGGTCCTCTCTCATCCATCAATTAGAGCACATTATCTCCATCACTATTGTGCCATTAAGAAAGAGGTTAAGAGAGAGAAATCATAATCCTCATATTCTGTTTGTCTAAGGATCAATTACTTCATTCAAGTTACATGGAGAATCTAGATACATTCTTATCTAAACTCCCATGTGAAAGCATTGTAAGTTCTAGATCTTGGAATTTATGTGTTTATGATAATCTATCCATGCATAATTAGATTATTACTTACAGTTAAAAGCCATTCATTGATCATAGTAGAATTGGAAGAATTTTAGCAATTCATTGATCTAGATGATGCATAAATTGCTCTACTTGCTAAGGCTATATAAGTATATCCTCATCTTTCAAAAGTTCTTGACAAATTTAGCGTGCGCTTTCATTCTTGAATGTTGAAGACTTTGGTGGATATGCTGTTCTTCCTTCGAAAAGCGCCGCTAGTGTTACTCCATCGTGAGAAAAGGAGTTCCAAAAACTATCCAATGAAGCTATTTAAATTGGATTTGAGTAGTCATGGGTTGATGTAATGCATCAACGTGTTGTGGTTAGAGACAGGGATGCTAGGGTGGACCATGCACAAGCACGACTCAGTGAGCTTCACCACAGGCATGATAAGCTAACCCAAGGACTTCACAAGATAAAGGATGAAATTGACAATTTTCATGACTTTGTCGATTCTCAAAATAAATGTTTTGGTTTTCTTTGATTTGGATCTTCCATTGTGATCATTTTATCCTTTCTCCTCATTTGAAACACATATTTGTGTTATTTGCAATGCTTGGAATTATAGTAGGAACCTTCGATTTCTGAATTGTTTTCGTTAATTGTTTCTCTGGCACATAAGTAAATCAATCTAGTTGTTTATCCCAAAAAAAAATAAATAAATGCTAGCTGGTTTATTAAATGTGGTACTTTTTGTGGCAACTTTAGTGTTGCTTTGGATTTTTAGGTTAGGAATTTATAATCATTGAACGGTCACAAGAGTTGCATACTAAGGGGGTGTTTGGCATGCTGTATTAGGCATGATAGGATAAGGCAATACAATACGTTATGATCTTATCTGTTGTTTGGTGCAGTCAACATATTGTATAAGCTTATCCATCAAACCTTCCTTATACGTTATAATGATGGATAACTTAATACGGCCTAGGGAGGCCGTATTAGTCCTGATTAGCTTTTAATGTATAAGAGTTTTTTCATTTTTTTTATTTTTTAATATATTTTATTAAAAGAAAATTAATTACTAAATAAATAATAAAAAATAAAAATATATAAATAAAAAATACTATTATTTAATAATAAATAAATATTTTTTAAAAATAATTATAAAATAACTATTCAAACTGAAATAAAAATATAGGAAAAAAAATTTATTATTAAAATATATAAATAATAATATTTAATATAAATTTAATTTTATATAATAAAAAATACAATCAAATATAGGAATGTAATACTAAGCCTATTTAGATTTTGATGTATAAAAATTTTATATCTATTTCAGTCACACTCTTTCTTTCTCTCTCTCTCTTATATTTTTTATATTTATAAAAAACTATTAAAAATAAATAAATAAATAATTTTTAATATAAAATTATTTTTATATATAATAACAAATAACTTAAATAATTATAATAACTATTTAAAAATTATATTTATTATAATCTCTTCTTTTGGTTATATTTTATATAATATATTATTTTATACAGTGATATACCAAACACTGCATAATATTAAATTTTTATCAGGTATTATACAATCAGGCTTTATACTATCAGCCGTTATCCTATCAAGTCTTATACTAACAGGCATACCAAACGGGCCCTAAGTACCTAGGTTTTTCCACTTTGTTTTTTTGTTTTGTTTTGTTTTTTTTTTGGGGGGGACCACTCTTTCAAAACTTGGCATTAGTAGCTGAAGAATAAATTAAGCTAGAGATAATACAGCGAAGATTTTGCTAACCAGTGCTTTTAGCACACTGCCTAAGCTAAGGAACAAAAATGAAAAGGGGAGTTCTTTGATGAATATTTTTAAAAATCTTCATATGGAGATAACAAGTGATAACATAACAAGTGAATGTTGTGGGGTCCACATGAAGGAGTTAATTAATGGCACATTTTACGGTGTATTTTGCTGGTCAAGGAGCGTGGTATATCTTGCAATCTGATAGTGAGAGGTGTATCGATGCATCAATCACCTATGATGTACTGTAATAATATTTAATTTTAATAAAATTTAAAAGTATAATTAAATATATTTTAAAAATTAATTATCATATACTGATAGTGTAAAATTATACTGATAGTATAAAATAATTTTACACTGTCAGTGTAATCAAAAAATTTTATCAGTATAATTTTATAAATTATCATATACTGACAGTATAAAATTATACTGATAGTACTATAAAATTACACTGATAAAATTTTTTGATTACATTGACAGTGTAAAATTATTTTATATTGTCAGTATAATTTTACACTATCAGTGTATGATAATTAAAATTATATTGATAAAATTTTTTGATTACACTGATAGTATAAAATTATTTTATACTATCAGTATAATTTTACACTATCAGTGTATGATAATTAATTTTTAAAATATATTTAATTATACTTTTAAATTTTTTTAAAATTAAATATTACTACAGTACATTATAGGTGATTGGGCATCGATGCACCTCACAATCTCACCATCAGATTGCAAGATGCACCACGCTCCTTGACCGGCAAAGTGCACCGTAGAATACGCCATTAATTAACTCCTTTATGTGGACCCCACTTGTCATGTTATTACTTGTTATCTTCATATGAAGATTTTTAAAAATCTTCATCAGAGCATGCACCGAATGAAAAACTTTTCATTGAAAAAAAACTCATGATTATTGAATTTTCAATGCATTTACTTTATTAAAAATTTGAAAAGTTTCTATTTTTACAAAGGAACCTGTCTTTGGAATTGCAGAGGAAATTTGTTCATTCTCCTACAGCAGGTTTGCCTTCCGCTTTCTTCTCCTTTCTTATGTCTTCCTCTTTTTCCTTTTTTGCATTTATACGTTCTAGATGTTTTCTTTCTTTATCCTGCAGATAACATTCAAATTCCCATTGAGCCCGTTCCTAATGCTCCAAGCATGAGGCTTGAAGGCAAGAATTTAGATGAAAAGGAGATTTATTATGGACAGAAGCATGAGAGAGCGGAGTTGAATGAAGAAGCTTTTCACGAACAAGAGTGTTCTTGCAGTGTTGGTATCACTCAAAGTGAGGAACACACTGACCTTGGCTTTCAGGATCATACTCCTTCAGAAGGGCTTCATGGTAAAGAATCTTTATTCACTTTGCACTTTCTCTTCTTCTTCTCATCCTTAGTCCCCTCTTATCTTTTTCATATTTTTGCCAGATGCATCCATTATTGAGGAGCTGAATTCTTTATTTGAAGGTGGTGAATTGGCTACTGAATGTGTTGCAACTTTGAGCTCTTTCTTAACCACCTAGCATTCTACACGTCTTGCTGTGGATAATTCCCCTTTGATTGTGAAGGGCTGTGCCTATTCATCCCTTCACAGGCTCATGACTTTTCTAGCTACTTAGCGTCTGTCGTCTCTTCTTCATGCAAGCATTCTGAATTCTTGGAACTTGTTCGCCTTGTTAGCTCTTTATCCTTCAACAAAGGGCTGTTTAAGGGATTTACAGGGACGCGTCACCGTTTCCTTTGAGAGTTCTTCCTTGTCAAGCTTGGAGCAACTTTGTGTAGATAAACAACAGGTTCTTTCTAAGTTGGAGTGTAATAGCTCACAAGAGCACCAAATGTAATAGCTCACAAAATTACAGAAAAAAAACAAAGAGGACAAGTATAATCGGTATATGGTATTCAATAACTGGCTAACAACAAAAATTGTATATCTCACGGTGTCTATATGACTCTATACATATATTTTCATCATTGTATCCTCCATACAGGTATAAGAACTAAGGAAATCACTAAACCATCGACCCCTTGATGCCACACCTGCATTAACAAGAAGGGATTGGAATTAGTGGTGAACGGAGGAGGAGAAGGGATAGAGGAATTTTACTGAGAGAGAGGAAATGTCATACCAAGCCTGTTTTCTCTCTTGGGCCCTCCTGCTTTATGCTCCTCCTGTCACGTAGTCTCTGAGGAATGAGTTAGTTACTCTCCTCCTAGTGCTCCTTCGCAGTCCCATAATTACTGCATCAGATGCCACGTGTCCCTTTTCCTTAACTAATTCGCCTCCATCATGATATGCCCTTTCTTTATTAAGTGAGCTCTCCTATTCAACACCGGGTTGCATAACATTTCCTCCCCCTTTAAGTTTAACCTTGTCCTTAAGGTTGAGTTCTGGATAATGTGCTATCATTTCCTTAACATCCTCCCAGGTAGCTTCATGCGGTGGTAAGCCCTCCCACTGAATTAAAACTTGCGGAATTACCTGACCTACCCTTGATATGCTCCGATTGCCCAACATTGACATCGATTGTAAAACTGGCCCTTGATCAGTGGTGACTATTGGCATAGGAATATAGGGATTCGATGCCTCCCCTTTAAAAGGTTTGAGCATAGAGATGTGGAATACTGAGTGAATTCTAGCTGATGTAGGGAGTTGCAACCTATAAGCTACCTTGCCAATTCTTTCTAGTATTTGGAATGGGCCAAAATACCTGAGGCTAAGTTTCTGGTTCTTTCTGAGTGCCAGAGAATGTTGTTTATATGGCTGTAACTTAACTAAAACCATATCTCCTAGTTGAAATTCCTTATCCTATCTATGCTTGTCAGCCTGATTTTTCATTCGATTTTGTGCTCTTTCCAAGTTTGTCTTCAGTTTGTGCAACAGTTTATCTCTTTCCTCCAATAATTGAGTCACTTCTGGGAGATCATTATCTGCTTTAATATATCCCATGAAAGAGGGTGTTGGTCTGCCATAAACTGCTTGAAATGGTGACATACCTGTGCTGGTATGAAGAGATGAGTTGTACCACAGTTTTGCCCAGCCCAGAGCTTTAAAGCAAGCTTTAGGATTCTCAAAAGTATAGCATCTCAAAAACATTTCTAGACATTTGTTGATAGCTTCAGTTTGCCCATCAGTTTAAGGGTGGTATGAAGAGGACATAGCAAGGGTGGTGCCTTGTAAACGAAAAAGATGCTGCCAAAATGCACTTGTAAAAACCTTGTCTCTATCTGACACGATCAATCTAGGCAGCCCATGCAGCTTAACTATCTGGTTGAAGAAAACATCAGCTACTTGCTTTGCTATAAAGTCATGTTTCATTGCCATGAAGTGTGCATATTTGGATAGTCTGTCCACCACTACTAGTATCGCCGTGTATCCATGAGAGTTAGGCAAACCTGTGATAAAATCCATTGAAATATCCTCCCATATGTTTGCTGGAATTGGTAATGGTTGTAATATCCCTGCTGGAGATGTGTTTAATGATTTCGCCTTTTCGCATATAATACAATTATTGACAAAACTTTTAATATCTTCTTTCATACTCTGCCAGTAGAAAACAGCAGCTATGCGGGCCAAGGTTCTTTTAATACCAGCGTGACCACCAATTGGGGAGGAATGAAATTCTTCTAAAATCTTGGCAATAAGTGTAGCGTCCTTAGGAATCATTACCCTGCCTTTCCAATACAGAACATCATCTTTAACCCTGAAGTTAACACTATTTGCATCCGTTGAAACCACTTGTTGCTTTGTTGCTGCCAAAGAGGGATCATTAACTTGAGCCTATTTAATGTCATCCAGTAACTCAGAATGAGGTTGACTCCAAGCCATATAGAAATAACGTGATAAAGAATTGGCTGCCACATTGTCTTTTCCTGCCTTATATTCGATCTGAAAATCATAGCCTAAAAATTTATGTAGCCAGGCTTGTTGTTCTGGCGTATGGAGGGATTGCTCTAGTAGATGCTTTAGGCTTTGATGGTCAGTTCTGATGATGAACTTGTGACCAAGAAGATAGTGTCGAAATTTAGCAATTGACTCGGTGACTGCATAAAGTTCTCGCACATAAGCTCCTTGCTTTTGCATTCTGGGTGGTAGTTTCTTAGAAAAGAAAGCTATTAGATGACCATTCTGACTCAATACTGCTCCTATCCCTTGTCTCGAGGCATCAGTTTCTAGAACAAATTTTTGTGTGAAATCTGGCAGTGCAAGAACTGGTCCATTTGTGACAGCTATTTTCAGTTTTTCAAAAGCCCTTGAGCAGTCTCGAACCAGAGGAAAGCTTCTTTCTTAAGCAAATCTGTCAACGACACTACGATAGTTGCATAACTCTTAATAAATCTGCGGTTGTAGCCAGTAAGGCCCAAAAATGCTCTTAACTGCTTTATATTTGTTGGAGTTTGCCACTCTAAAACATCCTGCACCTTTTACTTGTCCATTGCCACTCCTTTTCCTGACACCACATGGCCAAGATAATCAATCTCCTCTAAGCCAAGTGAACACTTAGAGAGCTTAGCATAAAGTTGGTGCTGCTATAATGTTTTCAGGACAGCCTCCAAGTGGGATAGATGTGCCTGCCAAGATGAGCTATACACTAGGATATCATCAAAAAAATACTAGGATGAACTTCTTGAGAAAAGTTTGAAACACACTATTCATCAGAGATTGAAAAGTGGCAGGGGCGTTGGTCAAGCCAAAAGGCATGACCAACCATTCATATAATCCTTGATGTGTTTTAAAAGCAGTTTTAAATCTGTCCTGAGGTTGCACTAATATCTGGTGATAACCAGATCTCAAATCCAATTTAGAGAAGAATTTAGCACCATGAAGTTCATCTAAAAGTTCATCTACAGTGGGCATGGGAAACTTATCTTGGATTGTTATGGTGTTGAGAGCCCGGTAATCTATGCAAAACCTCCATGTTCCATCTTTTTTTTTAACTAACAATATTGGTGACGCAAAGGGGCTGGAACTTGGTTGAATGATCCCTTCATCTAACATCTCCTGAACCATATTCTCAATGATCTCTTTCTGGCTATGAGGCTGTCGATAGAGCCGAGACTTAACTGGTGTCACCCTCTATTAAGGGAGTAGCATGATTATGACTTCTGCTAGGTGGAAGTCCCACTGGTTTATCAAACACTGATTTGTATGTATGTAGGAGTAAAGCTAGTTCTGGTTCCATGTCCTCAGGTAATGGTAAAAGTGAGAGGGGGTTGCTCGCTTGTGGTTGCAGCTGAATGGTGTAAATTTCAGCAATGGATTGAGTATGAGACATCCTTCGAATGTGGTGAAACTGAGCAGCCATAGGCTTTGAAGATTTCAATCCATACAAGGTAATTAAGTTGTTGTGCCAATAAAATCTGATAAACATATCCTTTTGGTTAGCCATGTATGTTCCAAGAGTTGCTAACCACGATCCTCCCAAGACCAAATCAGCACTAGAAATGGGTACCAAATATACTGGAAGACACAATTCATGGCCCTGGATGTGTACAGAAAGGTTCGGAATACGCCCCTAAGCCGTGATAAAATCACCATTCCCTACTACCACTTTGAATTCAGGACTCGACTTAATAGGAAGTTTCAAGAACTGAGCTAATCTAGGTTTAAGGAAGTTGTCGGAGCTGCCACTGTTAACCAAAATTTGAATTGGTTTGCCGTGTAGAGAGCCTTCAAACCTCATTATCGTGACCCTGTTAGTCCCATTTAAGGTGTTATAGGATAGTTGTGGCTGATAATTTTCTTGATCCTCTTCAGAAGGGGAGCCACTCGAATCCAGACTATGCGGATTGAGTTCTAGTTCCCCATCATCCTCCATTTGCAACAACAACAACTGCTTATTAGGACATTTGTGTCCTAGGAAGTACTTCTCATCACATGTAAAGCAAAGACCTTTCTCCCTTCTCATTTGCATCTCTGCTTGTGACATTTTCTTAACATTGGTGTTTCTATATGCTGGCAATACAGATTTCGATGATGGAGTAGGTAACAATGGTGGTAAAGTGGAATTGTGACTATAGGTGTTATTGGGTTGCTGTTTTGTTATGACATGAGATGTCTTTGACCAATACTGTTGCTTCGGTTTGTACGTATATTTCTCCTCAAATAATTTGGCCAATGAAACTACTCTTACCAAGGACATAGGATTCTGGGCTAATACTTCTCTCTTGATTTTGGGTTTCAGACCCCCTACAAAACATTCGAGAACTGCATCAGGACTGACACCATGGGACCTATTAGCCAGAGCAGTAAATTTAAGGTAATAATCCTATACAGAGCCTTGCTGGGTAATTCTGAACATAGCAGCTTATGAGGATTCAAAGGTTGATAGGCCAAACTCCATCTCTAATGCACGCAGGAACATTTGCCAAGAGGGAAAAGGGTTATTTTTGTGCATCATCTGAAACCATGGAACGACCTCACGATCCAGATGTAATGATGTGATTTGTATTTTCTGCTCTTCTGGTGTTGGGTGAAGATCGAAGAACTGCTCAGCCTTGAAAATGAAATGCAAAACATCAGTACCATCAAATCGGGGAAAATCCAGCTTGACATGTCAAGGCACAAAGTGAGTTCGAGGTGAGCTATTCTCTGAGACATTTAATCGAGCACCATGGGATGTTTCACCATTAATAGCCAAAGTTTGTGGGATCTGTTCGAGAATATGTTCCATTCGGTCCATCCTGTCATTAGCAGCTTGTTCCTTCTGCTGTATCACCTCCAATATTCGAGAGTAATCGGCGCCCAAGGCATCAACTCTTGCGGCGACATCTTTCAATCGAGTACCGTCACCCATGGTGAGACAACGAGAGCACCAAATGTAACAGCTCACAAGAGCACCAAATGTAACAACTCACAAAATTATAGAAAAAAAAACAAAGAAGACAAGTATAATCGGTATATGGTATTCAATAACTGGCTAACAACAAAAATTGTATATCTCACGGTGTCTATATGACTCTATACGTATATTTTCATCATTGTATCCTCCATACAGGTATAAGAACTAAGGAAATCACTAAACCATCGACCCCTTGATATCACACCTGCATTAACAAGAAGGGATTGGAATTAGTGGTGAACGGAGGAGGAGAAGGGATAGAGGAATTTTACCAAGAGAGAGGAATTGTCATACCAAGCCTGTCTTCTCTCTTAGGCCCTCCTGCTTTATGCTCCTCCTGTCACGTAGTCTCTGAGGAATGAGTTAGTTACTCTCCTCCTAGAGCTCCTTCGCGGTCCCAGAATTACTGCATCAGATGCCACGTGTCCCTTTTCCTTAACTAATTCGCCTCCATCATGATATGCCCTCTCTTTATTAAGTGAGCTCTCCCATTCAGCACCAGGTTGCATAACATGGAGCAGCTCCAAGCTAGAGTTAATGCCCTCCACATTGAACTTGCAGACTTATCCACTCTAATTGAGTCATTATTACTTTCTCTCCAAGATTTTGAGGCTCGTGAAGCAAAAACCCTAGCTACCTTGAACACTCCATTGCTGCAACTTTGAGTTTTGCTCAATTCTCCTAAAACGTCATTTTAATAATCTTCCTAATACTTAGTAAAATAAAGTATTAAATGAAAAAAATATTTTATTTAGCAATTAAAGGATTGTCAAGAAGAAGAAGAAGAAGAAGAAGAAGAAGAAGAAGATATTTTAGGAAGATTTATCATTTCTACTTCAACTATAATCTGATTGCCCTTTGTTTATTCGAACTAGTCCATTACGAGTTAATTTTTAAGGCCATGGTCCAATGAAATGCCCTTTTTAGCTTTTAGTTTATTTCAACAAACCTTGAGATCACTACAATACTCAGTTTTGACTGTTGAGTTTAAAAGATGAAACAAACCATGTTCTGTATTGTATTACATGCTGCAATAGCAATGAAATACTCATAATATAATGACAACACATATATTATAATAATCATAACGATGAACAAAATCAAACTGTCCATGACCATCGACTAGCAAACAAAAGGGTAGCATGGAATGGTTACCTTGACACGGTCCCAGGAGTTGGCAACGGTGATGGGACCATGCTCCTCCACGTGATTGTGTTCCTCTGCTCCGGCAGTGTTTTGAGCACTATTGGTCCCATTTTCGGCTTTGATTTCTTAGCTAAACATCTCACTGCTGTCCCAAATATATTGCCTTCTTTTTTTCTTCTGACACTGAAAACAAAACCAATTTCATTTTAATTCTACCAATATGCCACATAACGTCATATCTATTGGATGAATAGAATTTTCTAATGTCTGCAACTAATTTTCTCACTGATTCGAAATGAGATTACCTGTGCTTTCCAACTCTTCTTCGTTGTTCTCTCGACTGGGGGTTGAGTAGGGAGGACATGTTCCCAGTTAATTAGTGGGCAGGTTGGGCTGGGCTACCTAAAAAATTGTGAGAGAAAAGGGTCTTTGATATTGGGCCTACAACTTTTTGGTTACCGAAACTAGCAAGGGATAGCGAAATCCAAAAATGCAAACCATGTACTTCATGAAAATATATGAGATAATTCTGAAAAAATATTATTTTCCTAAAATAATCTTTTGCTAAACATGATTATGCATGAAAAATTGTATTGTGAAAAGATTGTTTATGGCACAAACCACCCTTACACTATTCTTATCAAGACTTTCCTTGTTCTAAATTTAGATTTTATGTGTAGTATATAATTAAAAAGGTTAGGGATGATTTGACATATCCTAATAAATTGAGCCACCTGCTATTTAGATCAAACTCAAATCCTAAGTTTTAGAGCCAATGTACTTCTTTTATTGAGCTGCACATCAAATTGAATTGACCTATTTGATGTTAAAAGAACATTTTAAGTCTTGTAAATTTTTTTTTTACAACAAACAATAAATGATGAATTTCCTAATTTAAATTGATATATTATGGATATTATGTTAGTATTTTTTATTGACATGTTTTACTTTAAAATACTTATTTTTCTCATAATTCTAAAATTTTGTTTTTGAATTATGTTTTAATATCTAACATTGTATGTTTTTTTATCAATAGGATATAACAGAACTAATAAGAATGAGCTAGAAGGGAAAAAGAAAGAATAAAACAAAGTTACATTTCTTCTTATTTGAGAGATTAATAAAGGAATGGAATAAAGCTTCACCAATCTTTTGTTTGTAACTTATAATGTTAAGAAACAGAATAAAATGAAATGAAAACAAACATTTATATTGTTTAAATGTTATTATTCTCTCATTCCCCCTCCATTCTATCCTAATTTTAAAGTTGGAGATCACCTATCCTATTTTTCTGTCCTTTTCTTTCCCCCTCCATTTATTTTTTGACAACTATGATATTATATCACACCCCCCTTTGATTTTTGCCAAAATCAACATCTTATATAACTGCCCCCAATATTGCATATGGCGAACTAATATTGGAGGGACAGGAAAGGAGACAAAGTCGAGACAAAGGAGTTTTATTAAAAATTTAAGGGATATAAAATGAAGAGACTTCGAAGGAGAATAGTTTCTTATAAGTTCCTTTATATTCTTATGGATTTAATTTGAATATACTGTCAGTGTAAAATTTTTTTACACAGACATCCAATTATATACTGCCACATCAGCAAAAGTCTTTGATATAACCACCCACTACTTGAATGGTCATGCAAATGGAAGATTTTGATTGGATGACAGTGTAAAAAAAATTTTACACTGTCAGTGCACTCCAATTAAACTCTATTCTTATTATATTTAAACTTTCAAATAACAAGACTAATTATCTTTTTCCCTCACTTCCTTTCCGTTATTCAAATAATGCAAAAAATTGCTGATCTAGATTATGCAAAAATTGCTCTCCTTGCTGAGGCTAAAGCAGTATATCCTCATCTTTGGAAAGTTCTTGATAAGTTTAGCGTGTGCTTTCAAGCTTGTATGTTCGAGACTTTAGTGGATATGCTGTTCTTCCTTCAAAATGAAAGCGCCTCTAGCGTTACTCCTTGGCAGGAAAAGGAGTTCCAAAAACTATGCGATGAAGCTGTTCAACTAGGATTTGAGAAGTCATGGGTTGATGTAAGGTCAGGGACAGGGATGCCAGGGTGGACCACGCACTGGCACGAGCTTCACCACAAGCATGATCAGCTAACTCAAGAATTTCGCAAGGTAAAGGATGAAATTAACAATCTTCGCGACTTTGTTGATTCTCAATTTCTCAGAATATATAAATGTTTTGATCTTCTTTGATTTGGATATTCTGTTGAAATCATGCTCATTTTATCCTTTCTCCTCATTTGAAACACATATTTGTGTTATTTGCAATGCATGTAAGTATAATGAGAACCTTTTGGTTTCTGAATTTGCTTTCGTTGATTGTTTCTCAGGCACATAAGTAAATCAATCTCGTTGTTTATCCAAAGAAGAATGCTAGCTGGCTTATATGTAGTACTTTTTGTGGCAACTTTAGCGTTGTTTAGGATTTTTGAGTTAGGAACTTAACTGGGAAGAATTGACAATGGACAAGCTCTTCAGTTATCTACACATTCACTCGAGAATTATTGCAGTCCACCGAGTGAATGGTTGCAAACAAGACGAAGCTTCTGCCTCTCCCTCATCCATCTCAACATTTATCTTCACGTGATTCTTGCTCGTCAATTCTTTCAATCCTACTTCCTGAAACAAAATCATAATCACTCACTCAATAAGTCAATACCACTCCAAGCCATGTACAAACCTCCTCTTCTTCGCTGTTCTCTCGACTGGGGGTTGAGTAGGGTGGGAATGTTCCTGGTTTAATAGTGGCTGGGCGGGCTGGGCTACCTGGTAAGGGTAACAAGCAAGAATGAATACAAAAACAAAACAAAAGGGTCTTTGACATTCTGCCTATAACCTTCTACTTATCAATGGATAGCGAAATCCGAAATGCAAGTTGGGAAGCCATTTACGTTGGGCCTAAGTTCATATTTCAAGTGCATGAGTCCAGTGGAGATAACCATTCTGGTTGCGATTACACAATACACAAAAACAGCAAAAAAATAAATAAATAAAAATAAAATAAAATGGAAGGAAAAGAAAAATCAGATCATGCCAATGATTGCATTGACAAACGGTCAACGCCGCCCACAGTGTTGTCGATAAGATAGTGCATAAAATTTTCAAAATAATCCAAGACCGAGGAGTTGCTTTCTTCCTTTATTACTACTTTTTTAGAATGATTGATCTCCACTAAACAATAACCACTCACTCACTATTCTACTTTTGCCGCTTTTGTTTGTTTGTTAATTGTAGTCGAACTTCAGGGAGAATTTCAATTACCTTATTCTGTGGTTGCTGCGTTGGATGTTGGAACAATGGGATCACCCTGGAAGTGGAAGGTAACGTCAAGCTTGATTGTGTTCCAGGTCCAGAAAAGAGGGTTCTTATAAGACAAAATAGCTTTTTGTTCAGCTTGCTTTAACAAATTTCCCATTCTATACTATGATTTCCTTTTTAAGACTGAACTCTTTATGAATGACATATTATCATTTTCCGCTGTAACTGTCCTTGAATTGATTTTTAGCTTTTGAAAGCCTTTGGTATGGTATAATAATGATATATAATGTTGAAGTTCAGAAAAAAATATTACCGATGCAGGATCCGCAATATCCATGTATTGATGTGTGTATTACATTAAACCAGGAAAAGCTTATTGCTGGAACATGATGAACTTCAGTGAGGAATACCTTATTCTCTGAGATTGGAGCAACGGCAACACTCTGGTTGGAAGTCAAGAAAACAAGGTGAAGTTAAACAAAAATTAGCTTTCTGTTTTCAGCAAGTACATTAATGATGCTGGATCTGCGGTATTTATATACTGATGCCTGGAAAGGCTTGTTGCTGGTGTTTCGTTTAGTATAGTATGAACCCAAAAAAAAAAGAGAGGGGGAAGGGGTCATAATTATCTTCAGTAAGAAAGGCCATCCTAGTGGAAACCCAACTTCATGGTTTTGTCAATGTGCCTATGGGTGGGGCGGTTCGATTCCCCCCTCCCCACTCCCCTGTTCCCAATCCCCAATTCCCGTAGGAAAATTTCAGCAGTCAAATGGCTGCAGTAGACTGTCTTCGGTAAAATAAAATAAACTAAATAAATTTAAAAAAAAAAATTTGTGCCTATGGGTTAAAAGAAGAACGAATATCAAAACAAAAATGAAACAAACGGGCTTTGATGTTGGCCTATAACTTTCCGGTGATAAATACTTACATGATCCGGGAGTACTACATAGATGTGCTTCCGATCAATTATGTAAGTGTATTTTGTATGGGATTGTGTGTAAGTGATGGATCCCATGCAAAATATACTTACATAATTGATCCGAGAGTATAGTCACATGGTACTCTTGGACCATGCAAGTATTTCTCCTTTCCAGTTGTCAAAATCTATCAAGGAGATAGCTCAATCCAAAATGCAAATTAGGAAGCCTTTTTACCTTAATTTTTCAAGTGCATGAGCCTAGTGGAGAGGGCCAGAACATTAAAAAAAAAAAATCAATCCATCTCAATTATTGCATTGACTAACCGCTACGCACTCATTAGTCAAAGTTGGCGGCATGGGATTTGTCATTTGCTTCACAGTTGTGGCAGTCGAACTTCAGTGAGAATTACCTTAGTCTTCTGGTTGCCGGGTTGGAGATTGGAGCAATGGGAATACTCCGGAAGGTAGTTTCAAGTTTGCATGTGCTCAAGTCCAGCAACCAAGGTTCTTATAACAGCGAAATAGCTTTCTGTTCGGTTTGCTTTAGCAATTTCCCCATTCTGTACTGTTATTTCCGTTTATGATGATGGCAAAATCATTTTGTTTATGCTGTAACTGTCCTTGACTTGAGTTCAAGTGGAGTGGCTTTGATATAATGATATATAGTGTTAAAGTTCAGAAAGAATACGATGCAGGATCCGCAATATCCAAGTATTCATGTGTATTAAACCTGAGAAAAGCTTATTGCAGGAACATGAGGAAAAACAGTGAGGATTACCTTATTCTCTGATTACTGCTGGAGATTTGAGCAACGGGAACACTGTTTGGAAGTCTAGAAAACAAGGTAAGTTAACACAAATTAGCTTTCTGATTTCAGCAACAGTATTATTGATGCTGGACCTGCGGCATGTATGTAATGATGCCTAAAAGGCTTGCTGCTAGTGTTTCCTTTGTTTTTGCTAGGTGCTGGTGTTTCATTTAGTGTAGTTGTTGTTAGCTTTATTTAGCTAGCATCACCTTTAGGATTCGATGGGCTTTATATCCTAGCCCATGGCATCGATAATGGGTGCAGGCCTTTATGTTTGATATGGTTCTGAGAAATTATAAGAAAATAAAGTTGCCACCTTTTTAACAGCTATAACTTTTGGTCTAGTGGTAAGCGTTTAATCCAACAAGTGATGTCAAAGCAAGGTCATGGGTTTGAATCCTCCGGCTGACATTTGGGGGAGTTGTTCTCAGCCCATAGCACCTATAACAGGTGCAGCCCCTTATGCTTGGTGTAGTTCAGAGAAACTATAAGAAAATAAAGTTACATCATTATCAACAGCTATAACTTTTGATCTAAGTAGCGATCCAACAAAGAGATAAACCAAACAAAAAGAAAGAGCGGGGGTGGAATTCATCGTTATCCTTAGTTAGAAAGCCAATTTTCAACAGTAAATGAAATGTTCATATTCTTTATATTAGTTTAAAGGGTAAATAACAGGTAATACCCTTGAGGTTTGAAAAAAATGCACCCCACCCATTCTTAGTGCAAAATAGCAATCCACCCCAAAATTATGAAAGCTGCTAACGGCCTTATACACCTTTGTTAAATTAGAAAACAAAAAATCAATTTGCGGGCATCTCTATGGCCATCTTCAACCACACTGCACTAACTTTGGCATCCTCTTCCACCCCTTCAGCTTGTGGACATGTATCTCAAGTTCGACTACACTACCCATTCCTTCCATAATTATCAACCTCCCAAAGAACCCTATAAACAATATACACAACTGACAAAAAGAAGAAAAGACTAAATATAACACAAGAAGCCAACGTTTGATAATAATTTTCAATGATCTTACTCTAAATAACAATCGATATTCGATCTTGTGGCTTAAGAATGCTTATGCTAGTATAATGAAAAAAATGTGGATTTGAAAGGCTCAGCTAACTCCTTTCTCCATTATTAATTATGTGTTGTGACTACTTTCGCAAGTGACAACCTTTTCTAGTTAGAGGTTGGGCTTAGAATGGAAGCAAGCAGCCAACAATTAGGTAGTCAGAAGAGTACACTCTATCAATGAACAGTAACCATGCAGTATCATGGATTGTTAGAATTTTGTTAAAGGTAGGCGAGTTCTGTGGTGGGAAAGGCTGGGTTTAGGACCAAAATGGTCCTTCTAAAATTATAATAAAAAAGAATGGTAAAATTATCTTATTGTCCTCACTCTGCTGCTGTTGAGCTTCCTCTTCTGTGGCGAACCCACCCAATTCGCGTACCTCATCCAGCCGCCTTGTCACCGTCCCATTGCAGTACCTGCGCATAGCTTCATCGCTCACAACACAACCTTCGTCACCTACAGACCCAACAACCACCACGCATGCGCCACTTTACCGTCTACTCCATCTCTGCCGTGAATCGTACCAGGAAGAGCACTGCGTCGATGTAGATAGTAAAGAATGCGAGGTCAAACTCACTGTGGAAGAACCACAGGTCGTGCAGGTTGGTGCAACGGACGAGCGGTAGCGAGTTTATGAGCTCGACGACAGTGACATCCTCAATGCCGAAGGTGGGGAGTACAGCAATCTCATGACTAATGCTGCGAAGACTCAAAGTACAACATGGTGTCAGGCGGACGTTGGAGGCAAATGGGCAAAGGATAGAATAGGTATCGATTGGAAGCCTAAACTTGACAAAGATGACAAGTAGATGAAATGAAGGTTGTTAATGGGACAGTCAATGGTGGTGTGTGATGGTGTGATAGAGGGTTGTTGAAAGAAGGTGTGCCGGGGTGGGGGTGGCAGCAGTGGGCTGTGGGGGTTAGCCGTGGGTGCAATGGGTGGCAATTGCAAGTGGTCTAAAGAGAAAGAAAATGGAAGGATAAAATGGATATTTTATTTATAAAATTATTTTATATAAATAACAAAATATAAATATAATTTATTATAAAATTATTTTTTATAATAAAAAGATTTAATCTTAACTGTTGATTATAATTTGAATGATCAACCTTCAAAGAGCATTTTGGTAACATTTAGCTCCCCCGCCACAGAACTCGCCGTTGAAAGCAATGATAGTTTCTCAATTTTTACATTCACAAATATTTACATATATCACAAATTGACTTTAGTCCCTCCGAGTACGAAAGGAAGAAATTCTTTTGAGACCACCGAAATGTACATGTGTATGATTCTTAATCAAAGGTGCAATGCACACGTTGCAAATTATAAGCAGAAGGGCAGTAGGTATGGCAATTTACATTTTTAACCATGGTCATAATTAAGCTATTATGAGTATGGCTATTGGTTAGTACTTGCAGTTAGAAGATGTGGTGGTATTTTGATGGAAAAGTTTTCTCACGAGGTAGACGTGCGAATTATTGCAGTCCACCGAGTGAATGGTTGCAAACAAGATGAAGCTTCTGCCTCTCCCTCATCCATCTCAACATTTATCTTCACGTGATTCTTGCTTGTCAATTCTTTCAATCCTACTTCCTGAAACAAAATCATAATCACTCACTCAATAAGTCAATACCACTCCAAGCCATGTACAATCCTCCTCTTCTTCGCTGTTCTCTCGACTGAGGGTTGAGTAGGGCGGACATGTTCCCAGTTTAGTAGTGGCCGGGTGGGCTGGGCTACCTGGTAAGGGTAACAAACAGGAACGAACACCAAAACAAAACAAAAGGGTCTTTGACATTCGGCCTATAACCATCTACTTATCAAGGGATAGGGAAATCCGAAATGCAAGTTGGGAAGCCATTTACGTTGGGCCTGAGTTCATATTTCAAGTGATTGAGTCCAATGGAGATAACCATTCTGGTTGCTATTACACTAAATACACAAAAACGGCAAAAAAATAAAATAAAATGGAAAGAAAAGAAAAATCAGACCATGCCAATGATTGCATTGACAAACCATCAACGCCGCCCACAGTGTTGTAGATAAGATAGTGCATAAAAAATTCAAAATAATCAAAGTGGAAGGATTTGCTTTCTTCCTTTATTAATTATTACTACTTTTTTAGAATGATTGATTGATCTCCACTGAACAATAACCACCCACTCATTATTCTACACTTTGGTGAGTTTCCCGGTACTTTTTTAAAATTGTATTTTGTACATTTTTTAGCTCTAATAAATAGAAACATGATACACACCTTTCTGCAGGTACACACTTGAAAAGCCTCAAGGGTTATGGGGCAGTGACATGCACCTTTATGTATGTACACACGAGAAAAGTCTCAAACCGATAATTGACATATGTTAATGATATTTGATTTAAGTAATTGTTAAGATATATAAAAAAAAATATAATGTGAAAATATAAATAGGAATCTTTCTCCTTCAACCCAATGTGTGAAGCTTATACCCCAAACTAAAACCTTGGTCCTCTTACCTTGGACAAGTGCTCCACAGTTCGTCAATATAGGGCCATAGCACACCTTTCAGAATCGGTTGCAACATGATGCACCAAACACAGACCAAAATCCCAACCAAAACAATTGCAACAAATAATAATAGCAACATAAAAAATATATATCATTACAAAATACTAGAAATCATCAAACAGAGCACCAAATACTAGAAATCCTCACAAAAAAAAAAAAATCTTCAAACAAATTTCAGAAGTTCATGGTGAAATTCATCAAGAATGCAGACCAAATTCAAATTTCAAACAAAAAAAATGAAAAATACTTAATGTTTAATGTCTAGCCAAATATAATATATATAAAAAAAAAACAAAAATCAAAATGTTGTCGCCACCGTGATCTTTGACCCCTGTCTCAAGCTTTCGCATGCTTGATGGGATCACTGATCTTAAGTAGAGCTAGGATATGCTCGTAGGTGGCCGCACTTCCTTCCGCTGCGTAACATCTATCAAAGGGTGCTCGCCAGCCACCGCGCAAGGGTCTTCGCCGCCATGCATTCAAGGACCATCATCGCCGCTCCCTCTTGCCTGACCCCCGACGACCACTGCGATTGGAGCCTCGCCATTATCGACCCTGAGCGTTGTGGATGTGCTACTAATACCGTCAATATTTCTTTGTTTCGAGCACTACCGTGGTTGTTCTTCTTCGCCGCGGTTTCCCTCCTCAACGTTGCCAATGTCTTCTCCGCCACGAGTCGCCGTCGCCATCGTGAGAGGGTTTGTCATGGTTTCTGCCACAACCGACGAAGAGAAAGTCACAATTTGTTGTTGTTGCTGATATGTGATTTCTGAATCTTCTTGTTATTGATTTGTTGTTGCCCTTGATTCCAATTCTTGAACCATAATGCCAAGCTCGTAGTTGGGTGGGTCGCGTGACTGCCAGACGGAAAATAGTCACCGATGGCAGCAGATCAGAAGCCTCAGTAATGGAGATTTGGGGAAGAAGACAACTTGAGTTTGTGGGAACGTGAAACAAGAAGATTTGGATTTTTTTTTAAATTAACAAATAAAATTTATCTAATCTCACAATGGCCCACCAGACACTAGCTCCAGATATCGCTTTTCTCACCGCTCCATGACACTTGAGGCTTTTCTAGTGTGTACCTGCATAAAGGTGTGTATCATATTTCCATTGGTTAGAGCTCAAAAATGTACAAAATGCACAATTTTGAATAGGTACCAGAGAATTCACCTTCTACTTTTGCTGCTTTTGTTTGTTTGTTAATTGTAGTCAAACTTCAGGGAGAATTTCAATTACCTTATTCTGTGATTGCTGCGTTGGATGTTGGAACAATGGGATCGCCCTGGAAGTGGACGGTAAGGTCAAGCTTGATTGGTCCAGGTCCAGAAAAGAGGGTTCTTATAAGACAAAATAGCTTTTTGTTCAGCTTGCTTTAGCAAATTTCCCATTCTATACTATGATTTCCTTTTTAAGACTGAACTCTTTATGAATGAAATATTATCATTTTCCGCTTAACTGTCCTTGAATTGAGTTTTAACTTTTGAAAGCCTTTGGTATGGTATAATAACGATATGTAATGTTGAAGCTCAGAAAAAATATTACCAATGCAGGATCCGCAATATCCATGTGTTGATGTGTGTATTACATTAAACAGGAAAAGCTTATTGCTGGAACATGATGAACGTCAGTGAGGATTACCTTATTCTCTGTTTGCCGCTGGAGATTGGAGCAACGGGTACACTATGGAAGCGTCAAGCTTGCCTTAGAAGTCAATAAAACAAGGTAAATTTATTACATATTGGCCTTATGTTCTGTTCTTAGTAACAATATTACTGACGCCGGGTCTGCAGCATCCATCCTGCTTATTACTGGTGTTACATTTTAGAGCCATTATTTTTCATCAACAAAGAACTTTTTTTTAATTAAAAAAAATTCTTTCATATTTTTTTAATATGTTTGAATAATTTTTTTTTATGAATAGCACAGTCACTCAAAAAAAAATTATTTTGATTTATAAAGATCTCATTTTCAGGAAAAAGTACTTTTAATTTTTTTTTAATACATTTGGGTTTTTTTTTAAAGAAAGAAAAGCAAAATCATTAAAAAAATATATAAAATGATTTTTTTTTTCAAAAACTATAATTTTATACTTGGTTTTGAGTGTCACCACCACACACACACACACACACACACACACACACACACATATATATATATATATATATATATATATATATATATATATATATATCTAGCCCACTGTTTGAATGAATGAGTTAGGTTTAAAAAATTCACCTAATTCAATCCACTCCCATCCCTAGTTTTGATCTTATAGAAAGATCTTTCTTGTTACATTAAAAATGTTAAAAAATAAAAAAAAATTAATATTGCATCTACATATAAATTATTTTATATTTAAACATAGAATAGCTTTTATACTCTAAAAGACATTTCTTCATAAATTCATCGAAATGGACTCATTGTATGAACTGACCAAAAGAACAAAATAAAAAAATAAAAAAGAGTCTAATTATGCTTAGTAAGAAACGCGATCTTCAACCACAAATGAAATATTCATCTTCTTTGTGCTAAATAAATTGTTTTTCAAATATGTTACATGGAGTTTTCAGAGGCTGATTGTTTGGCATACAAGATTTTGGTATAGTAATTAGTGGGATATAAGCTTGTTGAAAAAAATTATAAAAATATAGTATTTTAAAGGAATCTGTCAAAAATACAGATGGAATCTTGCATGTTGTTAGCCAGATTCTAGTTTTTATTATTTTTTCTCATGTTCTCTGTGTGTGTGTGAGAGAGAGAGAGACAGAAAAAAAGTGTTAGCTCAGAACTCAGAGGTTAACTCGAAACTCACATCGAGTCCAACCCCAGCTTCTTCATCTTTTGAACTTGCATCAAAATAAAATTCAGAACTCGCAATGAGTCTAACCTTAACTTCCTTATCTTCTAAACTCACATCAAAGAGGAATTTGGAACTCGTATCAAAAAGGAAAGATGAACTTAGAACTCGCTTTAATACCATAACAATGACTGGAGAAGGAGAGAATGAGAAGAGAGAACTCAAGTTTGTTTCAGATATGAAGAACAAAATGAACTTTCACAATGATGATTACAATGAACGTCCAAGCTTATATATAAGTTCTGAGTTCCTTTTGATGCAAATTCTGATATCTACTTTTATGAGAGCTCAGATGAGGAAGCTAAGGCTGACCTCGATATAAGTTTTAAGTTACTCTCCGATTTTTCTTTAGGCTAAGGCATAGCCGAAGTGGGCTTTGGTAACAGAGAGCAAGAGGGAGGGGAGAGGAAAGAGAGAAGAGATAGGAAAAAAAGATGAAAAAAGAAAAAGGAGAAGAGAGAGAGAGAGAGAACATCACATTTTTTCAAATTTTGTCAAAAGCATCATTTTTTTTTATATTTTTACACAAAAATCTCATATAAAAAATGATTCCCAATTTTCAGATGAAAAAAAAATGTATGAAAAGAAGCTTAATCCTCTCCCTTGTACATACAAATGTTCGTAGTGTAATTTAGATCAATTTTGAGTGAAAAATTCATCAAATCCAAATAATAAAATATATAATGATTTAGATTGGATCAATTTAATCTATTTTTTATATAAAGTATTATAAATGAAAAACTTAAATCAATAAAATAAATAAATAAAAGTGACTCATATAATATGAATAAAATATTATTTAAATAAGAATGATATATAAATATAAAAAATTATATGATAAATTAAAATTATTATAAGAAAAATTATAAATTTAATAATAAAAATTATATTATATAATATTATTCAATTTGGATTGGATTTAATTTATTTTAAAAATTAAATCCAAAACTCGATCCGATTCGATTCGTGAAAAACAACATCCAAATTAATTTAAACTTATATAATTTTGATCAATTTTCAATTTGAATTTGATTGATTTAGGGTTTGAATTGGATTGAATTGAATATCACCCCTACTTGTACATGTATGTTTTCAAGGAAAACAAATATGGACATCTTCTGTTCTAATTTAGCCTTTCTAGCGTATCACTCACCTTTCATTATTATTATCACTTATCAAATAGAGTACAAAATTTTGTCTCTTTCTATTTAGTTATTACAAAACATAACAAGTCCATCTCATGTGTTTACGTTAAGGTGCATTTAGTGGATTCTTGATGGATTGCATTTACGGCTTTGCCTCTTCCATTTCAAGAGACTTGGTGCACGGAACAGTAGATGAATTACGCTATCCTTGCTGCTTCGACAATCTTGTTGAAGACCTTCAAAATGAAGAAGACGGACTTGTGGACGTAAGCAAGAACGTCCGAGATCGGGTCGATCATGCCAAGAGGCAAGCGATAAAGACTGCGGACATAGTTCATAAATGGTTGAAGCAAGCTAACACTCTCACAAACAATGTGGATGATATGCTCAAAGAAGCAAGGACCAAAAAGAGTTGTTGTTTTGGGCAGTGTCCAAATTGGATTTGGCAATACCATTTGGGCAAGCAGTTGGTAGAGAACAAAAGTCACATCAAAAACTGTATTGAAGAAGGTCAACGCTACACAAAGCTTGAACGCTCTGAGTCACTTCCAGGCTTGAGAAAATTTTCTTCTGAAATATGTTTTTTTGATAGTAGAAGATCTGCTTATGAGCAACTCATGAAGGCGCTGAAAGGTGATGAGATTAATGTGATTGGATTGTATGGGATGGGGGGTTGTGGTAAAACCACACTGGCAAATGAAGTTGGGAAGCAGGTAGAGGAAGAAGGCCTTTTTTACAAAGTGCTCCTTGTGCCTGTGTCTCGTGTTGTAGATGTCCATAAGATCCAAGAAAAAATTGCAAGTTGGCTAGGGTTTGATTTGCGTGAAAAAGAAGAAATGCAGAGAGCACAACGCTTGTCCAATAAATTAACTCAAGAAGACCAGAAGGTTCTTGTGATTATGGATGATGTATGGCAGAAGCTTGATTTTAAGGCCATAGGGATTCCGATTCCCTCTTGTATGAACCTTGAGGGATGCAAGGTTCTCATTACCACAAGGGCTGGAGAAGTTTGTAATTTGAATGGATGCCAAAAAACGATTCAACTATCAATATTAACTGAGTTAGAAGCGTGGTCTCTTTTCAAAGTTCAAGCAGACATATCTGAAGGCACCTCTAAGACCTCGAAGGATTTGGCAAGAGAAATTTCAAATGAATGTAAAGGACTACTTGTTGCAATAACAGCTGTGGCTGGCACTTTGAAAGGCAAGGATGAAGATAATTGGAAGGTTGTTTTGCATAGATTGAGAAGTTATAAGCGAGTGAATATTGAAAGAGGTTTGCAAGATCCTCACGAATGCCTGCGTTTAAGCTATGATAACTTGGACACTATAGGACAGTCACTTTTCTTGTTGTGTTCTGTGTTCCCTCAAAACTTTGAAATTTCAGTGGAAATTTTAATCAAATTTGCAATAGGGCTGGGCCTAGTCGAAGGTGTAAGCTCATTTGAAGCAGCAAGGAACGAAGTGCGTGTAGCTACAAATAAGCTCATAAGTTCTTGTTTATTGTTTGATGTTACCGGAGGAAAATGTGTCAAAATGCATGACTTATTTCGTAGCATTGCCTTTTCGATTGCAGAGAATGAGAATGAGAATAAGAATAAGATGGTCAAGTGTGCGTTGGAAAAGGATGAGACTTTAGAATGCGGTGCAGTAAGATACCTATGGTGTAAGAGATTTCCAAATAAAGTGGACTGTTCCAGTATTCAACTTCTATGCATAGAAACAGATTTGGAAGTATCAGATGAAATTTTCGAAGGAATGGGAAGGCTTAGAGTTTTGTTTCTTTGTTGGAAAGGCTGTGGGCGTGGATCACTATCAACCATGGCATTCAAATCATTGATAAGCATTCGTTGTCTATTCCTAAATTGTTGGGAATTAGGTGACATCTCATCTATGGGATATATGACGAACCTTGAAAGCCTTACGTTGTACCATTGTTCATTCTTTGAATTACCTAATGATGTACTTCTGCAATTGACAAATTTGAGACTGTTACATTTGTCAAAATGTCGCATGGAAAGGAATCCTTTTGAAGTAATTGGAAGACACCCACAGCTGGAAGAGCTATACATAGATGATTGTAGGCCAGAATGGGATCAGTACGATGAAAGCACCACTATTGATTTCTTCAGCAAGTTTAGTGTCGGCCCTGAGTTGAAAAGGTTTCAAATACGCCTAGGAACCCTTTTTGCAGAATATCAAGAAGAGCTTCATAGCCGTGGCAGAACTTTACTTCTTCGTTGTTTTGACACATCTAATGCGGCATTTATGAATTTGGCCAACAAAACAGAAGTTCTGTTTATAGCAAATATTCATGGGGGTGCAAGAAATATTATCCCTGACATATTTCAAATAGAAGGAGGTGGAGGCATGAATTATGGGTGGACTGAGCTTCTGATATGTGATTCTGAGAACATAGAGTGTTTGGTTGACACTGACAATCATTTGAACGAGGTAACAACTCTCTTGTCTGAGTTGCGCAAGCTAACAATTGAGCGCATGGAGCACCTAGGATGTTTATACCATGGCCGGCATCGGAGTGGTCTTTTTAAGAAATTAGAGGAGCTATACATAGCAGAATGTCCACAACTACATGGCACATTATTTGACCGGAAGCTGAACTTGTGCAGTCTAAAAGCCTTGAAATTGTACGAGTGTCCAAAGCTGACATCTGTGTTCACGCCCGCGGCTGCTCGAAGTGTGGTCCACTTGGAAAATTTAGAAATATTATATTGTGATGGACTCAAGCATGTACTAGCAGATGATCATAGTAGAGAGAAGACAAGGAAAGATGGTCATAGGCTGGTGTTTACAAAGTTGAAAATGCTCACAGTCAGAGGGTGCAACATGATTGAATACATAATGCCAGTCACTGTCGCTCAGGGCCTACTACAATTGGAGTCCTTGGAAATGATAGCTGATTCTCAGTTGAAATACGTGTTTGGCCCATGCAAACTTGTAGCCAATCAGAGTGAAAATGAACTGAAGGTCGAGCTTCCTCTTCTGGAAAAGCTTACTCTTGGTAAGTTGCCAAATATCATTAGCATTTGCCCAAGAAATTGTTATGCAACGTGCCCATCACTGTGTCAGTTTGCTTTGCATGATTGTCCTGAGTTTGACATCGTGTCTATCAATGCTTGCATGGCTGGTTCCAAGGAAAGACAGTGTGATCACAGTATCACAAAGGTACAACCCCTTCTTACTTATATAAGTTAACTGGCAGGGATATTATTTATTTAATATTTAAATCAATCTAAATTATGGTTTGAAGGGAAGTTGATTATCGTTGTTTATTACTAAAATTATTTGATGACTTTTTTTTTTCAAACTATTTTAATAACTACCTTAAATAACAGATAAAATGCAACGACACAAATATAAGGGCAATTCGAGTGATGAAGGACCGTGAGTTATCAGGCATCTTTCACATGGCAGAAGGATCCACTGATGGCGAGCAAGATCCATTGACAAATTGTTTACAAAAGCTGAGTTATATATGCAACACTCTTATGCAATCCATGAACCTCCAGAATCTTGAGCAAATGGAGGTAAGTGGAGGCAACGAATTCTCGAGCAAACATGTAGATCAAATAGGCCTACCTCAGTTGAAACAGTCCGTGACAGAAAATTGCAATGAAGGAGATCAAATATTCATTGATGAGGATGGGGAGCATCATCACTTTATGAATCTTCATTTGGAATCTAAGGATCAATTGGAATGTTTCCCAGAAAGTACTTCAATTCCATCAGTTCCTACTGTGAACTATAACTCAGGTACGCATTGCACGCTGCACTCCATAAATATGTTTGAGTTAGCATACCTATGTTGTTTGGAAGCTTTTTTTTTTTCTTTTCTATTCTGGATAAATATGTTGTTTGGAAGCTTAAATCATATATAGTATAGAGAATCAAATAAAATGCACCTTTGGTGAAGTAGTTTTTTATGGGTTATTTAAGTACTTAAATTTTTTAAATGATAAATCAATTAAGGAATCAATTTTTATTTTTATCGATTAAGGACTCAATTAAACTTTATCTAAAAATGCTTTTGTTAATAAAAATGTTAAACAAACGTAAGAAAGTAATTTATAACATGAACAGAGAAAAAAGGTTTAATATCTAATCTATAGATTTTGTTAATTAATAAATGATATCAAATTTTTTTTTGGTTAAAGTTGAAGTTTTTAATTAATTATCAAAATAAAATTAAGGTAATAAAATGGTAACTTTTAAAATGTAGGTCATTCATTGGTTATTAGTAATTAAATCGAGGTCTTTTTAGAATATTTGTTTGGTTCAAAAAGTGTTTACTGTTTTTTTTTTCCTGTTTTTAATATTAATTATAAAATTATCACATTATTTTTATACATTTTTGTTCTAGGATTTTGTAAAGCCAACAGTAAAAAATATTTTTTTTCTTTTACTCTTCTCTCTCTATCTAATTTTTTACTTTTAAATTGAAGGAGCTTTTTTTTTTTCCTAACTACAAAAATCTTGTACCATTCAAATATGAAATTAATCTCATTCGAATTATGGTCATGATAAAACTTGTTACATAATAATTTTTTTGAACGGAAAATTAATTTATATTGAAATTTTGAAGCAGTCAGTAGCAAAATGAAAAGAAAAGTACTAAAGAGCCAAAACTTTGTCAGAATTTTAGTTGTCAAAATAATATTGTTTGCTTATTGAGTCTTAGATGAATATGTAATTCAATTCATCAACTATGGCGATGATTTTGCTGAAAATTTCTACAAAAGCTGAATAGCATTGCTGATCGTATACGGTTTTATTTTTAATTACCTTAACTCATCTCTCTCTCTTTTTTTTTTTTTTTCCTTTTAATTGATAAACAACTTATCGGTTGTTTGATACTTGGGTTTGCGGTTTTAGTTCAAGAAACTGGCACGGTTTGTAAATAATATTACTTATGATTAATTGATTATAGTTGTCAGTCAATTATGTTAGGAACTTAATAATTATATAAATAGGCTTTATATGAATAAAGTAATTTATTATGGAAAAATAGTATTATTTAAATAAACTTTGTCTATACGAAAGTTCTCTCTCCTTGACTTAAAAAAGAAAGGAGTAGAACCAACGTGGGTTGGTTTAAGGTTTAGGGTTTAGGGTTGGTCAAATGGTTTGACACTTAGTCTCTTAATTAGTGATCTTGAGTTCGAGTTCTGGGAATGGAAAAAATCCCAATTGGGAGATCCCTACCCCTTCAATGGGCCAACCGTCGGGTCAGGCCGGATTAGTCGGATTGCTGATGATAGGGTCCGGATATCGGTGGTTCAATTGAGACGAAAAAAAAAAAAGAAAGAAAGGAGTAGCTTAATTTGCAGTATCGCTTGTACCTTTAGAAGGCTAGCAGATCTATTTGATTTTTTTGAAAATAATCAGATATTTTTTAATTTATCAAGTCAACGTCTAAAATAAAGTACTAAGAATTTTACCACTTTATATTTATTTAAAAAAAAAACTATCGGCCCTTGCAGAGATCTAGATTATGTAAGTGTCTGAAATGTCTAGCACAGTTAATGGAAAATTTACTTAACAAGCAGGCTACCGGAATTCTAACTCATCAGCGAAGCAACTCTAAACTCCTTCCACTTTCTGAATGTCTTCCAGGACCATTCAATCCGTGCAATCTTAAAAGGCTGATATTAAGATCTTGTTCGATGTTAAGAACGTTGTTTTCACCATCCACAGCTACACGCTTGACTTCATTGGAAGAATTGCTTATAGCCGATTGCCATGGGTTGAGATATATAGTAACTTGTGAGGATGCTCATGAAAATGAAGAGGAAATAATTCCCGAAGATCAAGACTCGCAGAGTTATTTTGGCTCAATAATGTTTCCAAGATTGAAAAGGATCAGTGTTGTGAATTGCAACTTACTGGAATATATATTGCATGTATCTTTTGCTCAAGGCCTTGTGGAACTGAAATGTATTGAAATATGGAAGGTTCCTCAGTTGAGATATGTATTTGGTGAAAACATTCATGCTTCCCATCAACACCAAAACAAGATCCAAATTGAGCTTCCTGTTTTGGAGAAGGTAGCACTCTTCAGTATTCCAAATATGATCAACATTTGTCCAGACACTTATTATGCCACGTGCTCATCTTTGCTAGAGATTGTCATGGACAATGTTGGGCTGTTCACTCTGTCTGTTAACAATCTGATGGTTCATTCAGAATCTACACATCCGGGTCGTAGTCACAGTTCTACATCGGTACGACTCTATATTGCCCTCAGTTCCTCGGTCTCTCGTTCTCATTGTTGTTGCTTGCTTTAGTTTTTGGTATAATGCATGCCATTAGTTTGAGTAATATTAAATAGCTATATAGCTGTACTTATTTGTCAGAACTATTATCAGAATTTATCACAATTCAAGGACTGTAGCTAAATAAGTTAAAGGATGGAAAGATCTTATCTACAGAGATTAAAAATATTCTCAATAAAATCCCGGTTGTATCATATTTTCCTTATAAGTTAAACAGCTCATTCACCCAATGCCTTTAAGATTTTTTATTTTTTATTTTTTTAAAGATGTGCTGTTGTGGTGTCACTTACCACTAGTTCTTTCCATTTTTCCGAGCTTCATTATCAGAGTTTATGAATAGTAAGGTTTTACAGGATACAGAGGCAGAGAGTGATACGGATGGACAATTGTTAGGATCTGTTTCTATTTGGAACAGCTCCAATATAAAAGGCATTTTTCATGTGGACGGATTTCCCAACGAACGACAAATGACTTCATGGCTAATATACCTGCACTTGATGAATTTGCCAGAGCTGAGGTACATATGGAAAGGTGCCAATCATTTTGTGACCCTCCAAAATCTTAGTTTCCTATACATTTGGGGTTGTCATAAACTGAAGGCCATCTTCCCTCCTTGTGTCTTGAGAAGCCTACCTCAGTTGGAGATCCTAGTAGTACTACAGTGTGATGAATTAGAGCAAATCATTGAGGAGGATGAAGAAAATGAAATTGTATCAGACCCTCAATCCACAAAAGTATGCTTCTCAAAACTAAAGTTGCTTCTTGTCACACACTGCAACAAGTTGAAGCGTTTGCTCTATCTCTCCGCACCCCACGAGTTTCCAGAGCTAGAGTATTTGATCATATATCAAAATCCCCATCTTGAGGAAGTATTTGAAGAATGTGAACAGGTTGCAAGAGAAAGGAGGGTGGAGGTTTCTCTTCCAAAACTTAAACATGTAGTTTTAATGCAATTGCCAAACCTGAATAACATCTCTCAAGGGATTGAGTTTAAGGGTATGACTAATCTTCTTGTGCACAATTGTCCAAAACTCTCACTTACTGCAACAACTACTGCTGAGGACATGCTGCGAAGTCATCGTCATGGTACACACTACACGCTATACACTATTTTTTCTTCCTCGGAGGGAGTGTTATTTCTTGATGTTTTGGCTTTGTCATCATGTTCATAATGCTTATAATTATGTTGTTTCAGGCAAGATAATTGATGTCTTTGTCCGTAGTCACTTAATCCACATAAGTAATATTATAAACGAAGAGAAAAAAGATGGTATGCCAGAAACCATTTGTCAAATTCAAATGAACCCTCAGCCAGCATCCGGTAGTGAGGTGCCTAACTTGACACAGGTACATATTAAGTACTGACATTTTTTCTTTTCATTTTTCTTTTCCCTTTTTCATAAGTATATAGTTACCGGGCTGACAAAACTATTTCATATATAGAATGACTAATGCCTTTTCATGCTTGTTCAATCAAGTGCAGAGTTGTTGTTCGGCATACATTGGATTTTTGTTTATTCTCTCTTTTTTGTCCAAACTTTAAGAATCTGAGATTTTCTTCCTTATCTGCTTCACTGGAATTTACTCTCTCTTTGGTTTTACCTTTTCTTTTTTTCCTTTTTTCTTTTGTGTCATTTTAACATAGGTGCTAGGTGGCTTGCTAGATCTGACTTACAATGCATGCATTTCTAGCAAGTTCCAGAAAAGTATAGGAAATTTAGTGTTATTTTAAAACTTCTTCGAAATAGGAGATGATAGATCCTCTTGCAATACCTTCTGCGATCCCATAAAGCTCACACTAGAAACTTTGTTTCTAGCTGCAGTTGACTTAGTATGACTTCCATGACCGATAATGTCTCTTGCAAATGTTTTGCCTCCAAAAGGTGTTTGATAAGATCGTGCCTCCAAAAGGTTTTGCAATTAAAGTTTTTGCCACCTGCGCAAGTACCTTTCCACTTTTTTGGAATAGGGCCAAAACCCTCATCCTTGAAACTATCTGATTCTGGCCATATTCCAGTGTCTATAACTCTGCATTGAAACATATAAATAACACTAAATTTTTAAAATCCAGCATCTCTCTCTTATTTAGGTGTAAAAATTTAGTGGAAATGTCATGCTCTAATCTGAAACACTACATGTATTCTTGCACATGTTCTGAATTGTGTTTCTTTGCTTGTTCAATTTGAGGAATTTGTAATTTTGCTATTTCAGGTGTTGGTTCTTTCTGACTCGATAGTCTTTAGTCAAGTATAACCTATGATGTATTTTTCAATTTCTGATGATGAATGTTTGCTATAGTTTATTGTTGATAACAGCTCCTCTTAGCTCACCAGATTAGTTTTGCTCAATAATGTGTTATGTTTAAGTCTATTTTCCCATTCATTATCTGCAGCTTGCATCATCTCTTGGTTCGCACTTCTATTCTAACATTTTCAATTGCAAACAACTTTATGTTTGTTTTCCTCAACTCTCAATCTCATATCAAGCTCTCTTTGCACTTCTCTGGGGTTTTATTATCATGCATGTTGAGTTAGGCAGTAACTAGAATGAGTTTTTATTGTTTAATGATTAAAAGGTTAAAATGTGAAAGGTTTAAAGTGAAAGTCTTTATTACATTATGTGCAAGCATACGAAATTTTCATGCCACAACAGCTGCATCCTGTCTTGCAACACCCACAATGAAATAAATGTAACTGCAGATTAAACGTGTTCTTGCTATATGTTACTTTTTCTTATAATTGGCCCAACGCCATTTTCAGCCTCTAAGAAATAACTAGCAGGCTATATCTCCACTCTTTGTGGTGGCTATTTTAGGATGTGAAAGAGACTAACAAAGAAGGCAAAAATCCAAAGAGAAAAAAATTCTTCTCAATGCACTTGTGCTGATTTTCATGCAGTGAAATTTGTCACTTGTGAGCATTTTGTACCCTTGTAATGCACTTTATGTTTTGGATATTTCCTTTATGTTTTGTACCCTCTTATTCAGGTACAGAGACAAAATAATATGAATACATGATCAATGAAACAAAAACTGATTTTTTTATTCAGCATATGATATTATACATGTTATTTTTCTTAGTTCCCGTTGCTAGTTCCAGGAAATAGCCGTACCAAATACAGTTTGCCTTCCAATGTTCGTTTTATGATGATTAGTATGAATAAAAACTTTAATAATTTGTTTTTTTTAATCAATAGAACTATTTTTGTTGAAGTATGAGAGATAGTCTTACTTGAACAATAATGACTTTTCTTTATTCTTTTTTATATGGGTTTGAGTATGCTATAATTTGCTATCTTAACTGCACTCAGGAGCTAATTCAAGAAAAGTTGAATAGTGGTGAGACATCTAATGAACAATCTATTAATGATGTTGCTTGGGAAGGAGATGTTTATTCCCAAGTGTTGGGAAGTGAAAGAAGTGGCTATGTCCATGGTCTAGGACTTGGTCCAACCCCTTCTTTGATGTGGGGTAATAAATCCTCCTTGGGAAATATTGCTGTGGATAGTTTATCTAATGAGGCAGCCCAAAAATTAGAGCAGAAGATAAACGAGTTAAAGGAAAAACATGACGAAGAAATGAAATTGATGCAAGAAAATCAAAACAAGTTATTGTCTGAAATATCTTTCATGAGACAAATTATGTGTAAGCTAATTCCTGCAGAATCATCTATACCTCAAAACTTTAATGGAAGCTCCTTTGGACAGGTATTATTATCAAATATTTAAATCTTTTAAAATTTGATATTATAAGACAATTCAATTATCTCATATCTTTATATTTGCTAGGTTCTGGATGCCAATAGTAGCCATGAGCGAGCACCACAAGAACTGCGGATGTCAACAGTGGCCAAAAGTGCTAATAATGCTGATAAGAATATTGCATCTCATCATGGTATGTATATATTAATATAATGCCTATTTTTCTCAATTATGCATATATTTGGATAGAAATAAAATATTTTAGTTCATAAAGAGTGTTGAATAGGATAATTTATAATTATAGAACTAGCTATTGCTTGCTGTAAATGTTTATGTTGACAATGTTTGCTGTAAACTGGAACCTGGATATGCCTACATTGGCTAATTATATAAGTTTAGACTATGACGTGTACAAAGGTGCATTGGATGATATGCAGGCTTTTGCAAAGGTGTATTGGATTCTTGCTTGTTTCTCATTTTAGTTCTTGTGTGTTTGAATTCTGGTTTAGTGGTTAAAAATTGTTGTTTTTTAACACAATGGTCGATAGTTTTCAAAGTTGGTTTTTTGATATGGGATGCTTCAAATTGATGTTTTATCTCATAACTGATTTTTAGTGACTAGTTTCCTTTTTATGATACATTGGTTGATAGTTTTCGAAAGAGATTTCTGGTTTTAGGAGAATACAACAACCTAGCATTTGGGGTGTTCTAATTCAAATATTTGTTTTTTCATATGTTACTTGAAAATCATGCAAAGAAATTTATGCTTCTAAATGTTTCAACCTGATTTATTTCATTTCAAATCATAATCGGGCAAATGCTACCCCTTTGTATGAGGTATGGACATCCCTTTTGCATCTCGTAATGTGTTTAAAGATCTTCTGATGCGTGTTGCATCTCTTGCATAGGTTGTATGCTCTATGGCATGCAAGATATTTGTTTGCTTTTCCACTTATTTCTTCTAGAACACTTATTTTGTGAAGTTATCATCACTTAATAGCAAAGGGTATTTAATTTTAAATACTGATCACTTTGTTCTGTTCTTTTCATTTAATCATAGGTGTTTAAATGCATGAGTTTCCTGAAGGATCATTCATGTTATCTATTGACTTATGCACTTACATTTATATTTAAATGATACATTATGTTTATCTTATTATTTCAGGTCATACACTGTGATTTTTTAGAGCAAAAGGCTTCAATATAATCATGCGTTAAAGAATTGCTTATGAAGTTTTTATTATTCTGTATTATGACTGTTTGATTACACTACTTACTAGGATCAATGACACTAGTTATTGGATTCAAATTATGTACTTATTGGTCTTTTGCTATTTGACATTTGCATAGTTAATAATTAACAATTGCTTTTTTAATGTGAATTTAATGAAATATATTTTGTTTTACTAGAATAAAATTTGATATGTTTAATTTGAATATTTATAATTATTTGGATTTTACAGAAACAAATATTGTAACTAAACTTATTAATGAAAAAGCCACACTTTTGGTAACAAATAAGCATAATAGTTTTTGGCAATAATAATTGCCAGTAAACAATTTTGTCAAATAAGAGCAACATTTCCTGGCAATAATAATTGTCACTAAAAGTATTGTCAATGTTTTTTCTGACAAATAAGAATGACATTTTCCGGCCATACCAAAGGCCACTAAAGGGAAGGATGGGGCAATTCTGAAACCAGTTTTAACGATAATATGAATTGCTGGTAATAATGGCCACTAATAATCGTGGCTTTTTGATAGGGTCTTTACTGGCTGTCGCCACAATGGCTAGGAAAACCCTTTACCGACACTAACTATGCTGGCAAATGATTAATGGCCGATAAAGATTTATGTGGCCATTTCTATGGCCACTGAAGACAAAACCATTGGCTACTAAAAGATCTTTTTCGCGTAGTGGATGGGCAAACGAAGGTTGTGAACAAATGCCTAGAGATGTATTTGAGGTGTTTTGGTGGCACCAAGGCTAAAAAATGGCATAAATGGTTGAGTTGGACAAAATTTTGGTTTAACACCAATTATAATGATATGGGAGAGAACCCCCTACTCTTGTTAAGAGTGATATGGCTCCTTCCAAGGTGGAAGATGTGAACAAAATGATCATTGAGCGGAATTCAATGCAAGATGAGTTAAAATGGCAATTGACCAAAGATCAAAATCGAATCAAGTCTTAGGCATACAAAAAGAGAAGGGAAGTGAAATTTCAAGTAGGAGACATGGTGCACCTTAAGGTACAGCCATACAAGCTGAAGACTCTGGCCTATAGAGCAAATCAAAAGATAAGCCCAAGGTTTTACGGGCCCTATGAGATGCTGGAACATATTGGACCTATAGCTTATAGATTAAAGCTACCTCCTGAATCCATGGTGCATCCTCTTTTTCATATAGCACTTGTGTAGCTCCTAATATTATCAACCACCCATTTCCAGTAGGCCTTTCGGAGGACTGGGAATTAAAGGTTCAACCTTCTAGGGTCTTAGTTGTAAGGAAGAACCAGCAAGGAGAACTAGAGGTGCTCATTCAATGCGAAGACATGCTAGAATTTGAGAGTTCATGGGACTTAGTTGAGGACATCAAACTTAGCTTTCCCTCCTTTCACATTAAGGACAAAGTGATTGTTTAAGGAAGGGGTATTGTAAGGAATCAAGTCTAGGGGGAGATTAAAGTGTACAAATAAAAAAAGTTCAAGGGTACTTTGGGGAATCAAAATGATGAGCTAGGGGTGACTTAGGTGGGCTCCACTTAGCGTAACTAACTTCTATTTTGTATCAGGGGGAAATATGGGGTGGTATGGGTGAGATTGAGGTTTTAGGCAATTATTGGTATTGGGCTAGAGACTGAGCTACTTAGTGCTGATGGTTCTTCTCATCCTTTGTATTTTCTTATATTTTTTTCTCTCTTCCTTGGCTAGGTCACCTTGATCTAAGCTGAAGATGTGAATAATACTACACACATTTCTATTTTCTTCTTGTTTTTGTTGCTAGTATCTTTCAAAATATTTCATTAAAAATATGAGACCAAGAAACATTAAAACAATCATATTTTATTGACAATTTGTAGAAATAAGAGATGACAACCAAAAACACTCAAAGGACTATTTTCCATCCTCTTATAAACATATAAATATACAATCAAATCCTAAACAAACATTAAAACTAGAATTAAATAATCATTCTGAAGGTAAATTAAAACCCTTAATTATTAGGATAAATAACTTAAAGTTTCATTAATTGACCTGCTTTTATCCAATCTACATCAACTAGTCCATCTTCAGAATAACTACAAGTTTGCAACTTATTTTGCCTCTATTGTGTTGTATTGTAAAAGTTTATGCAATCAGTTCTAAACATTGATAAAAGTAGAAAGTTGTAGTAGTCAAAAGCAATTGTAAAATTTTTGTCTTAGCTTAGTGACATATATCAATAAGGTAATTACTTGTTCCCTTTCAAGTGGCATGCCATTGGTATGCCTACAGTCATTTTTAAAATAGGAATGGAACTATACTAGAACATTACAATTCTTTTGGTTGTGCAGAGTATTAAGAGAGGCATTGAAGAAGGAGCTATGTTCTTGTCTTGACTCAAAGATAGAAAGAGTGGTACCCCCTCACTCTACCATGGTATTTATAAAGGGTAAGAGTGGTATCCACTATTAATGCAAGCTAATGAAATAAGCTTAGGCCAAGCAAATAGAAAATCCGGAAGAATCACAAGCCCCTAGGCTTGAGCTCTAAAAGAGCAAAGAGGTTAAGAAATGCCTTAGGTCGGGTGAGGAAGGTTGGGGAACTAGGTGACCGGTAGACTGACTGAACCACAAGCCCTCCAATCTCGAGCTTGTGAGAGCGAAGAGGTTTTATAAGCGGGAGCTAGTCTAGTCAAGATAGACCACAAGCCTATAACCTCGAGCTTGTGAGAGCGAAGAGGTTTATAAGCGGAAGTCAATCAAGTCAAGACAATAGGTTAGGCCAATTCTGTAGACCTACCAAACCACAAGCCCTCCAATCTCGAGCTTGTGAGCAAAGAGGTTTATACGCGGAATCGGGTCAAGCCGAGGTTGGTTGTGTGAGAGGCTAGCTGAACAATCTGACAGGTCCATGTGCAACCGACCAACCCATGAGTTCTCTAACCTTAAACTCAGCAGAGTGATCGAATGGACGTTACTTACTTAGGTGTGAGGCGATTATATGTGCGTCTTTGCAGTTTTCAAGGTAGCACAAAGTATGCTGTGTGTCCTATTTCTATTGATCGATGTGGGTGAAGTTAAGTATTTGATTGAGAGTTATTATCGTTTATTCAGTTGTGCAATAGTAGCTTTGGAGGATAGTGATTTAGTGAAATTTTATAAAAAGGGCTTTTAGATAGTATCGGGGTTGCCAGGCTTTTAGATAGTGTTGAGGTTGCCAGACTTTTGAATAGTGCTGGGTTTGCCAAGCTTTTAGATAGTACCGGTGTTGCTGGGCTTTTAGTTAGCGCTGAGGTTGCTTGGCTTTTAATTAGTGCCAGGATGAGCGAGTTTTGGTGGGCTGACCTCTGAGATCAGTACAGTAATAATTGACTTTATAGTAAACTTACAGTCATTTTAATACTAGCATGGCCAAGCTTTTGGAGATCGTGCTGGTGTGCCGGGTATTAGCGAGTACCAGCAATGGCTAGGTTTATTTTGGAGATTGTGTCAGTATAGCCGAGCTTTTGGATATTGTGCTAGCGTGGCCAGGTTTTTGGAGATCGTGCAACTTGACCAGGCTTTTGGAGATCATGCTAGCGTGTTGGGTATTAGCGAGTACCAGCAATGGTTGGGTTTATTTTGAAGATCATGCCGGCATGGTAGGGCTTTTGGAGATCATGCCAGCTTTCGCTGGACTTTTTGGAGATTGTGTCGACTTGGCTGAGTTTTTGGAAATCATGCCGGCCTAGCCGGGCTTTTTAAAGATCGTACCAACTTGGTTGAGCTTTTGGAGATCGTGCTGGTATGACCGGGCTTTTTGGAGATCGTGTTGGTGTGACTGGGCTTTTTGGAGACTACTAGCGATAATTGGGTTTAGGATATCATGTGATTAGAATAGCTATCATCTCCTCCTTCTTCCATGTAAATATAACTACAACAACAAAATTAGAAATAGAAATTCTACAATAACCAAGTTATATTAATATTAAGTATATTAGCTTTGGAAAGTTCATGGTAGTTAATCACATGAAGGAATAATCGACTACAAATTATAAGCAAATAATCCAATAATTTTACTCACATTTCTAAAATTAAGACGCTTCAAATAATACAGAATGCGAATTAGATGTTGATTATGAATACTAATACTTGACATCTTCCCGCAATTATGATTTTTATATTCAAGTAACCATAACTTTTCTAAAATTTTTCTATGTCAACCTTTCTATTATTATTTCTTAAGAACCATATATTATTTGCAAGAGTTCATCGAAGAAATAAATATCACTACTAATATTGGAATTACTCGTAAATGGTAGTAAACCGTTAATTGTAAGAAAACAATTTTATCGAAAATTCCATTTGTGGTTTCATACATGTTTCAAAATATGGTAGTTCTTAAGTTGTTGGTAATGTTAAGTTGATGGTAATAAGATGCCAATGTCTAACAGAGTCGAAGAAATACTAATAAAGACATAAAAAAAAAAATTAATAAGATCAACCATATCACATATAAATGGTAACTAGAACCGATAAAATATATATATCTATAATACCCCATGGTAGCTAATGCCAATAAATCATATTAGTAAAACATGAGGTATTTAAATAAATTGGAGTTGCAATGAGGCACTCAAACATAATAATACAGGAATGAAATGGAAATGAAACTATAACTGTAGAAATTGATTTTACGAATGGAAATTATTGGAAATTATGAACCCTAAAATAATAAGCGTGAAGTAAAGACTAATAAAAGGATACAAATAATTTTAAAGAATTGCCAACTAGATAATTAAGATTAATAGATCATATCAATAAAATACTAGGTATTAATTAGAATGCAGTAAATGACAACAATTCTGCTCATTATAACTAATGGTTTTTAAATTAGAAAATATATCATTACAAAAGGTAATAAATGATAAACGAATATTATATTGATTGCATACTTAAATTTACGAAAAATGATACTGCAATGTCGATTTCAATAAACTTGAGTGTATACTGTTTTGCACTTTTGATAATATTGCATCCAGCTTAGCTAAATTGAAAACCAATAATAGTTGAATCGACTCAAATTCTTATTGGAAGCGTACGGAAAAGTAGCCATATCATTATGTTTAAATTTACTATTATTACACGTTTAAATCTTATTATTTTCAATTTGTTAGAATCAATTGTCGTTATCAAACTACAAAAGCAGCGTAGCTTTGTCAAGGTTACTCCCAAAAAATAAAAGCTAACAGTATATATATAATAATGTTGGCGTTTTAAAATTTAAGAAGAAATTAAGGCATTAAACGTTTTTTTTTTTTTATCATTTGAATTAAAAGGAAATTAATAGAAATAATGATGGTGGGTGGTTTCTTATAGCACAGCCAAGCATTGAACAAATTTACACGTTAAACCACAAAAACTGACACATGAGTTATAACAATTTTTTTTTTAAAATCTACATATAGATCAGAAATTAGATAAATAAGACAAAATAAATTAAAATCAATTTGTATGCGGCCGATCAAAATATGCAAAGGAAAATAGAATAATTTACATATGAGGAAAGTAATAAATGTGAAAATATGTATACGAGGAACAAATAATTTTTAGTAATTATTAATTTTTAATGGCAATTAAAACCACATTAAGGATTTATATCAAGCATTAAGTATGATTTATAACGATTATGCAATTTTAGAATACAAAATTAGTGGTTAACAATTGATTGGGCCAAAATTTGAACGTTACATGAAACAAAACCCTTCAACTTATAGCCAGCAAAAAATCACAATTCTTACCTTTTAGATATACATATGTACATAGAAACTATTCTGTCCTGCATCTCATAACTAAAAATTTAAACCCCTCTTTTTTTTAAAAAAAAAATTAAAATAAATAAATAAAGGTGGTCATGAATATGGCTGTACTCACCAATTGGCACAACCAAATATACAAGCTGCTAGCTATGCCTATATTGCCGTTTGCATCTGAATATACGCGTATTCCTAAGATTTTGAGATTCTTTAACAGTCTCACATATGTGTTGTTAAAAATCTCCAAGATTAGTTTTGATTTTAGTCATGTACGTTCAACAAGATGGACTAAAAGCTGCAATTTTTATTATCTTTATAAGAATGCTAAACATTAACCCAGACTAGATTTGATTTCATATTTTTGATTTCTTGACAAGGATTACACCTTGATAATAATATTCATCGAAGTTGTGCAGCAGAAAGATAACTGACCTGGGCTAAAGTTATTGTTTAATAGAACTTGACGAATCGTGGCTGAAGTTTCTTGCGTTGGCGTGATCATTCACCAGAAGAGGCAAGTGGTCCATGATAGGCTCCCTAACCTTAGAGGCAGCTTCCATTTTTTGAATTGAGGTTTGAGTTTGCCATATTTGTCATGCTATGCGTTTCGGCCATGAAGATGGTGATCTGTTCACTGCTACAAGTAGTAGGTTTCTCGTGGAAGCAGTTTTACCTGATCCCCATAGATGACACAAAAATGTTCCTATCTCGAACCAGAGATAGAGAGAGTGGGTGGTTGGTATATGGGTTGAGATGAAGCTGTCTCACCCCCTCCTTCTATCATGGTATTTATAGGGGATAAGAGTGGTACCTGCTATTAATGTAAAGTAGTGAAATGGGTTTAGGCCAAGCACATAAAAAACTTGGAATGATCACAAAACCTAGGCTTGAGTTCTAAAAAAGCAGAGAGGTTAAGAAATATCTTAGGTCGGGTGAAGAAGGTTGGAGAATTGAGGGATCGAGGGACCGAGAGATTGGTAGACCGATTAGATCACAAGTCCTCCAATCTTGAGCTTGTGAGAGTGAAGTGGGAGCCAATCCAGTCGAGATAGTGAAGTACGCCAATTGGGTAGACCCACCAAACCAAGCTACATCACATAAAGCAAAGATAGTAACTTTGCCCACTCATTTAGAATTAGCTAGCCACAGCCAAACTCATCAGTTACTTCTCAGTGTAAATCATATCCATTTGTAATTTCATTGTATGCAGTTGTCCTTTTGTACATTTTCTTCAACATGTTTTTGATTTATTATTTATCACGGAGTGGGAACAAGAGACATTAGAAATTTGGAACTAAAAATTTTGTGAATATGTTTTTATCATGACATCACACCCATAATTTAACCTATTCTTCTTACACTTTTATCCAAAGTTGCAGGAAAAACATTATTGCTTAGCAAACTGTATAAGGCTAATATTAATGCTTTTTCCGTAATTCTTTTGTTCTTATTGTTCCCAGACTGAAATCAGGCTCAGCAAAAATGAGACATACCCAGATAAAGAAAGTGAAGGCCCTCCTATGAATAATAAAGATTTTAAGGATGATGATTCTATCAGTTTATTTCAACCTGTGGAGGAAGATGGTGATGGCCAAATACCCATGTTTCTATTGTTGTTGAAGACCATCCTGCCACCAAAGATAACTTGGTGGAAAGAGTCATTGCTGACCTAGAAGAATCTCTAAAGATGCCTCTGAAGGACATAGCCAGCTCTGAGGCTGACAGCTTTCGCCCTTTGACAGCTCTTAAATTCTTGTCCCACCTTCCTTTAGAAGATGTTACTCTATCAAGTGGAGTCAAAGCTATAATAGACTCTCTACACCAAGAATTTCGCAGCATTCTACGTTCCTTCAAGCAAGCCTTTGCTGCTACCCACAAATTTGCAATACTAGAAGAAAAGGAGAGATCTATCAAAGAAATAAAAGACTGTGAGGCTGAACTATCATCTATTCAAGAGGAAAAGAAGAAATGCATTGTCGAAACTATAGGGCTCAAAAAGGAGCTTGAGAATGTGAGGAGGCACAAGTCCCAAATGATGGATGATCACAGAAAAGCTCGGCAACAATTATTTGAGGTCAATTATAAATGGTCAGCTCTATGTAGCTAATTTGAGATATGGCAAAATGGGTTAGACCCACATGGGTTGACCTGCATAACCCATAATTTTTTATGGGATGGATTGATATTTTTAACTCGCATAACCTGCAAGTTGATGCAAGGTAGGGCGAGTTTAGCCTGTGGGTCAAATTTTTTCATTTTATTTTATTTTTTCACATAATACATGCAATATTAGGCCTTTTTTGTTCGTGTTTATATTGGTGGACTCCATAGTTTTTTTTTGGGACTATATTATTGATTATATTTATATTTTTATGGACTATGTTGTTATCTTGTTAATGATGAATTTATATTTTCTTGTGAACATAGTTAATTTGTAGAGTGTGAATTTTTTAACACGTTTGGATTGGAATATTGGCTTATAAGCTTTTCTGTTATGGTTATTTTGGTTAGAATTTTCACCTTATTCTTATTGAGAATTAAAATTTTTAATTATTTTAGAGTTTAATAAATAGTTTAATATTTGATGAGTAAATGAAATGAGATTCTTTGTATGAATGCTCTTTTATTGCATTTAATTAAAAAAGTTATTTTTTTAAAAAAATTTAAATGAATTCATTTATGTAAAAAAATATTTTTTTTCTTTATTTCCCATTTTTGGGAGGGTCAACCCACTAACCTGTGGTAGGGTGGATTGATATATTCAACTCAAATTACTAACATGGGTTGGCTCGCCCCCGCCGCACTTAAAGTTTGACCTGCAGCGAGACAGGGTGGGACAGGTTGGCCCGTTTACCATTGCTAAGCTTAACCATCTTGCTGCTAGAAATCCATCTTAAGGATTTTCTTGTTTATTGGTTTTCGAAATCGAATGTCCATCTTTATTAAGTTTCTGAGGCTACTATATTATTTATTTTTCACTCAAATTTGATGTGGATTTATGCTTAATATTGCTAAAGACAGCCAATGGAAGACGTGTAACAACTATATTGCTCAATTTTTTGTTCCTTTCAGGTCGAGTATCCTTCCAAATAGTTTCACTAATGGAAAATTTTCGCTAAACATGGTCTTCCTCTTGTTCTTTGCTTATTGAAAAAGAGCGGGTGTCTTCTTTTCTAACAGGCTCTTGTATAGTGCAAATAATTTTGCTGCGGCCTATGGCCCGTGTTTTAAATTAGGTGGTTGCGTTCTCATTCTGTAGCAGCTATGTGTTTAAGCACCAGAGATTTTTCTTTTGACAACTACCGAATTCAGTAGGTGACAATTTTGCTACTTAAACCGTTGCTTAGGCAACTAATATAAGTATTGGATATACTAAGCCTTTTGCCAGTGCAGCTCCAATCCAAATATGTCAGTTCACTCATCTCCACCGACCTGTGACTACTACCAGGGTTGTGTGTGGTATGGGCGTGAAAATAGAGGTAAAATTTGATGGATGGAATTTAAGTATACACTATAGAATTTAATTTAAATGTATTGACAATGTAAAATAATTTTATACTATCAGCTAATAGAAATAATGAAAAATACCAACTCATATAAATAATTATCCATTATAATGAGGGACCCACCATAATTTCTTACTTTTTTCTATTTTTATTAATTAATAATATAAAATTATTTTACATTATCAGTACATACCAATTAAACTCTACACTTTATTATCTATAATTAAATGGACTATCTCTCAATATTACATGATAACTTCTAATTATAATTAAAAAAATATATTTCTACTTAAAATTTTTACTCTCTTCTTCTTTATATAAAAACATTTCTCTTTTTACTATTATTTATAATTAAATAGACTACCTTTGAATATTACATAACAACTCCTAATTAGAATTGAGATGCAAGTTGTCTATCTCCATTTTCTGTCCTGTAGTCTGTCCCTCTAATTAAAATAGGACACGTGAACAAGATTTTACACATCATTAAATTAATTTTACTAATTTTAATTTTTTTTAAACAAGGTTATCTTCCCTAATTTAATCGCAACTGCTACAAAGAAATTTGTGGCATTCTTCATGCTTATCAGGTTTCCGGTAATCGTAAGCCATGGTGAATTGGCAGAGATCTGTGAGGATTTGCGTCACCATCGGGTTTGTGGATCTGGGTATGCCCCGACCCAAATGCTTGCCATTTGCCTCTATCATTACGTGTTCTTCTTTGCTCTGTGTAATTGTTCACTTGTTCTTGAAATTAGGTTCTACTATTTATTTGCAGCATAACAAACAAGGTCTAAATTGTGAAGCAAGCATGAGTGTAAAGCACAATAATTTGAACTTGGACTAAAAAGGGCGTCCAAATGAAATGAATTGAGAGAAACAAAGACAAACAAAATCAGATTTGGTTCCTTCAGCTTTCTAAGTATGAATGGTTTGTTCTGTTGGACACGACAAGTAATAATAATAAGAGTATAAATATATTAATACAGGTAGCGCTACAGCAGCAAATAAAGCAGCAACTCCACGACAACAGCAACATCGGCAGCACTTGGGCAGTGTTGACGGGAAAGTGTGGCAACCCTTACACTAAATTACGGAAGGTAACCTCATTGAAAAATAAAAATAATTGATTCATCCCCTAATTTATTTTTTATTTTTAAATTTGTTCTCTAATTAATAAATATTTTAAATTTACTCTTTAATTTTTAAAAATTAAACATATTTATTTTTTTTGTAAATGACATGAGTTGTATTGACAAAAAAATCTTATCTAATATCTTAGTTAGCAAAAATAATATATAAGATATCTTATGTGATAAATTATATTTTTAAATCTACTATTTAGTGTAACAAATAATAATTGTAAAGAGGTTGCAAAGAGGACAAATATGTTTGACTTTTAAAAGTTAGATGGCGAAGTTGAAATGTTTATTAATTAGAAGATGAATTTAAATGTTTATTAATTAGAAGACAAATTTGAAAAAAAAAAGGATAAATTAGATGATGAATCAATTATTTTAACCAAAAATAAAATAAAATTAGTGAAGTTAAATTAATGATGAGTAAAAACTTGTCCACATGTCCTATTTTAATTAGAGGGATAGGTTATGTGATAAAAAATAGAGACAGATGATTATTAGCCTTACAATTGAGGAAAAATTATTTCCACCTAAAATATTCACTTTCTTTCTTTTTTTCTATCATCTATCTATTATTTATAACTAAATGAACTACCTCTAAATGCTACATGCCAACTTATAATTACAATTAGAGAAAATTTATTTTCACCTAAAATTTTTGCTCTTTCTCTCTTTTTGGAAACCTTGCTTTCTTCTCTCGTCCACCTCAATGCTCCTTATCGATTCCTTGCCTCCACTCCTTGCCACTGCCCACTCCCTTCGATTCTCCTCTATCGTCTGCTCTCCCCTCAGCCTCCACTCTCAGGTCATAATTCACCGACCTTGTCTCTGTTGTGGTGTGGTGCCCTTCGCTCATCCTACTAAGAGAAGAGCGAAGCCATAGATAACTCTTTTGGTGTTATCAATTGTTGGCATTGCTATTTTTAGTGTTAGTTGCGATTCAGAAAAATTTTCTTTTATTATTTTAATTTGTGCAATTAAAAGCATAAAGTCTTTCACACCAAAATCCTTCTTTTGCTCCATACACAATGCTACTATTTTTCAATTCTCTTCAACATACCATTCAATGACTTATTTACTTCTGAAGTTGCTATTAAAAGCGTGATACATTTTAGCTTAGTGCATGTTTGGGAATCAATGAAAACAGCTTTTTTTTTTAAGAAAAAAAAAGGAAGCTTTTTTGGAAAAAGCAAGTATATTTGGATAATTTTGGTTGACAAGATTATATTCTAAATACGATAATTTAAGTTATTTTGTAGAAATAATCTTAAGCTACATTTTGGACTTTTTTTTACTATAATCAAAATCTACCGTACCTAACATGCTCTAAATTTACTAAATTAACCGTAAGTATGAAATATTATATAATATAAATAATTATTTTATATCCTTTTCAGTAATTTTATCATATAAAGTAACTTTTTTCATATAGTTCAAATAAAATAAATTATTTTAAAATCACTTTTTAGCTGAAGTATCCAAATATAAATTGACTGTAACATAATCAATTATTCAAAAAAATGATTATACAAATAAGTGATTCTTGAGATAATTTAGGGTGTGCTTGTTTAGGATTATTTTGGCAAAAAATTAATTTTTGTATATTTGGATAATTTTTTAAAAATAATCAAAATTAAAAAAAATATGTTTACAATATTTTTATAAAAGATGAGAAGAGTAATTTATGAAAAAAATTAATTTTCAGTTTTTTCTGCTATATATAAAATTTAAATTTCAAAATTATTTTTTTTTTAAATTGAAATAATGCACTCTTAATCGTTTAGCTATTCCTATACACACACTCATTTTGGTTTCATAATAAACGAAATATTATATGCTTTATTTAAAAAATAAACAAAAACAATGACAAAATTAATAAAAAATATCAATTAAAAAAATAGAGAGATCAAATATAGTTGTGAAATCACATGCATAAAAATTAATTTTACACATAAACTTTATCCATAAAATTTTATATCCCATTTTCATCCCTATAGTAAACACATGGGAGAGAGAATTTACCTTCTTGCTATTAGTAAACTCTATATTCTTCAACTAAATAAATGATCACTATAACATTCATTGTTAACAATTTAACATATTTATCATTGAGCTGTCTTATTTGTATATACCTATGGGACACAACTTTAGACATCCTGTCACATGGTCAAAAACACTCAATTTTTATTTTAAATTTTTGTTTCATCTTTTCCCACCAATCCTGAAGGGTGTCCAAGAGGATATCAACGGAATCGTGGACAAAAACCATTCGTGAGCTTGGCAACGGGTTCAAGCTCCCAGAAGTTGTGGTGGAGCCTGAGGCAATGGCTCTTGTAGACCCTCAAGCTGAGTCATCCGGGGTGCCTGGTAAGGATGTTTACAGTGATGTGTTTTACTGTTACAAGAATGTGCTATTGGGTTACCCCAATTCAGAACCAGTGGACTTAGGCAGTTCAGACAATACTAGATAGCAGGCAGTTTGTGAAGGAGATGGACTTGGAACACATGGATGAAATGGAGCAAGTTTTTTGCAGGCTTAAACCAAATTTTACTGACATCAAAGCTGAGTTGAGTAGGGAGCTAACTTGTGGTGAGATTTTGATGGTTCCACTGCATGCAACTGTTGGGGACCTGAAGCAAGCTGTTGAGGCTGCACTGAGGGACACTTGCTGCATTGCAGAAAGGCTCATAGTGACAGACGTCACTCAACTGATGGGTGCAAGTGATGAGGAGGTGCTCTTTGGGAGAATCCAGTCAGGTGTGGAGCTTTCTGTGAGGGGGATTGCCATGGATTTGTGCACCCCATTGAAGTACTGTACTAGGGTGGGGCTGATAACCGGAAAGTGAGGTGTGAGTGTGGGGCCCAAGATGATGATGGGAGAGAATGGTGGCCTGTGACATATATATGTCAGGTGTGGCAGAACACAAGGTGTTGTGGCATGGATGATTCTGAGAGATTGCCACCACTGTTTGTGTGCTTTGGGTGCTGTGATTCACTTGAACCCCCAAGGATTGAGTCACCCTTTTGCTATGGACCGTGCCAATGCTTTTCTGGTTTCACTCACCAACAGCATGTTGAGCAAACCAAAATTTTTCCACGAAAAACATGTTTAATAAATCATAGTTGGATTGTGACTAACTATCAGTCTTGATCTTAAATTGCTTTTTCGTCTTTCAAGTATTTCTGCCCGTGATACTGTCACGATTAAATCTTGATCTTAAATCATAATTTGATTAAAAGTGGGGAACAAAAAAGATTACAAAAAGTTACTTACAATATTAGGTCATTTTATAGTTTGCAAATGATAATAATCTAAACATGCTATAATGCTTGGTGACGACCCATGTATGATCGCAGAAGCAACAGATTTTGAGGCTTTGAGTCTTTTGACTTACATTGGTCGATACATTCCAGCATTCTATAACCACCATATCACTTGTTGAGAAATATCATCCCATCCTTTTTTCTTCTCATATGCTTGCATAAATATTTATAATTAGGAAAACGCATTACAAATAAATTACGTATAATTTAACGTAATTTAACGTATAATGCTTATTTATACACAAAGCGTTAAATGTGCTCAAAAAACATGATTTTATGATAAGAGTTTAATTGGTATGTACTGACAGTGTAAAATTATTCTACATTGTCAATTAATAGAAATAGGGGAAAGTGAGAAATCATGGTGGGTCTCTCATTATAATGGATAGTTATTTATGTGAGTTGACACTTTCCACCATTTCTATTGGCTGATAGTGTAAAACTATTTTACACTGTCAGTATATTTAAATTAAATCCATATAATAATAATAATGGACATTTAATTTTTTTGTTTAATTAAATTCTACAACTACCTTATCATTATTTTCACACCTCTGTCTCACATATTTATCAAACCTCATAATATCGATTATGAGATATTAAGGGAAAAAAAAGACATGATGTCTTGTTTTAGCTTTATGACAATTTAAAATTAAAAAAAAGGAGACAATTTTAAAAAAATAATTATTTTCCTAAAATAATGTTTTCCTGAGCATGATTGTGCATGAAAACTGGTATTGTTAAAAGATTGTTTATGACACTGCTCTTATTATCTAGTTGTCAAACATGACTGATCTAAAATCTAAAACTTTCGATATAAGCATTTATAGCGCATAAGAACTTGTGTAGCAATCATCCACCCTTACACTATTCTCATTAAGACTTTTCTTGTTTTTCATTTAGATTTTATGTGTAGTATATAATTAAAAAGGGTTAGGGATGACCCAGCATGTGCTAATAAGCTGAACCACTTGCTATTTAGATCAAATTCAAATCCTAAGTTTTATACTCGATGTACTTCTTTTATTGAGCTGCACATCAAGTTGATTTGACTTATGTTGAACATTTTAAATCTTGTATTTTTTTTTTTAACAACAATCAATAAATGATAAAATTCTTGATTTAAATTGATATATTATGGATATTATGTTAATATTTTCTATTGATATACTTTATTTTAAAATACTTATTTTTGTCATAATTCTAAAATTTTATTTTTGAATCATGTTTAAAATCTAACATTGCATGTTTTTTCATCAATAGAATATAATGGAACTAATAAGACTGAGCTAGAAAGGAAAGATAATTGAATAAAACAAAGTTACATTTCTTCTTATTTAGGAGATCAATAAAGGAATATAGTGAATCTTCGCTAATCTTTTATTTTTAAGTTATGTTGTAAAGGAACAGAATAAAATAAAACAGAATAGAACAAAAAATTTACATTGTTTAAATGTTATTATTTTCTCATTTCCTTTCCATTCTACCCTTTTTTTAAAGGATGGAGATCATCTATTCCATTTTTCTGTCCATTTCTCTATCCCCTTCAGTTATATTTTGACAATTATAATATTATAAGAATAGATCTTTTTAATTGAAAATCTTATATGACCTTTATCATATGTTAATTTTTTCCATTGATTAAAAAAGTGGAGCCAAACATAAGACCCACAAAAGTATTTAATCAATTGTGAAAATTAATATATGATAAGATCATATGAAATTTTCAATTGAAAGGATCAATTCTCATAATATTATATCACATCACCCATGACTTTTGTCAAAATTGATATTTTATAACTGCCCTTAATATTACACATGGCGAACTATTATTGGAGAGACAAAGAGAAGACATAGAGACGAGACAAAAGAACTTTATTAAATTTTAAAGGGAATAAACAAAGAGAATTTGAAGGAGAAAGCAGGAGAATAGTTCCTTATAAGTTACTTTATGTTTTTATAAGTGATAGGAAGACTCACTTCTTATGGGACACATTGTCAACTCATCACTTATTTATTATTGGATGAAGTGTAGACCCAATTTAAGTGAATTTCACACTCTATCTAATGGTGGATGAGTGATGAATCGATACGGTATCCCACAAAAGTGAGTCCCCTAAATATTTCTCTATATTTAAACTTTCAAATAACAAAACTAATCATCTTTTTCCCTCATTTCCTTTCCGTCATTCTAATAATGCAAGAACTGCTGATCTAGATGATGCAAAAATTGCTCTGCTTGCTGAGGCTATAACATTGTATACTCATATTTGGAAAGTTCTTGATGAATATAGCGTGCGCTTTCAAGCTTGGATGTTGGAGACTTTGGTGGACATGTTGGAGACCCGTTTTTTTAATTGATCGAAATGAGCTTACGTCCGCTTTCCTCTTCTTCGCTGTTCTCGACTGAGGGTTGAGTTGGGTGGACATGCTTTCACTTTAATAGTGGGCCGGATGGGCTAGGCTACCAAGTATGGGGAACAAACAAGAACGAATACCAAAACAAAAAAAAAATAGTAATTAGCCTAATACCCTCAACTTTCTGGTTATCAAGTGATAGGGAAATCCAAAATGCAAATTGCGACGCCATTTACGTTGGTCCTGAGTTCACATTTCAAGTGCATGAGTCCAATGGAGATATGCATTCTGGTTACTATTACCCAAAAAAGCACAATAATAACAACAAATTTCTATGTATTAATAATAGAGTTTAATTAGAGTGTATTGATAGTGTAAAATTTTTTTACATTGTTATTCAATCAAAATATTTCATTTGCATGACCATTCAGGTAGTGGGTGATTATGTTAAAGACTTTTACTGATGTAGTAATATATGATTGGATGTCTGTATAAAAGTTTTTTACACTGATAATATATTCAAATTAAATCCTTAATAATATAAAGTCAGAATATGGCATATTATGTTTTAGTACACAGTCATCCTTCAATAAGAATGCAAAAACGTGTTATGTTATATTTTTTAAGTTTAAATTTATGCAATTACCTAAAATGACATCACAAATTTTTTGCAATCTTATTGATCACAGTGTAAAATCATTATACATGCTAATAAAAATTAAACTCATAAAATAAAATAAAAAGGAAAGGAAAGAAAAATCAGACCATGCTAATGGTTGCATTGACAAACGGTCAACGCCGCCCACAGTGCTGCAGATAAGATAGTGCTGATCTCCACTAAACAGTAACCACTCACTCACTATTCTACTTTTGCTGCTTTTGTTTGTTTGTTAATTGTAGTCGAACTTCAGTGCGAACTTCAATTACCTTATTCTGTGGTTGCTGCATTGGATGTTGGAACAATGGGATCACCCTGGAAGTGCAAGGTAGTGTCAAGCTTGATTGTGTTCCACGTCCACAAAAGTGGGTTACACAAAATAGCTTTTTGTTCAGCTTGCTTTAGCAATTTTCCCATTCTATACTATTATCTCCTTTTTGAGACTGAACTCTTTATGAATGACATACTATCATTTTACGCTGTAACTGTCCTTGAATTGAGTTTTAACTTTTAAGTAGAGTTTGAAAGCTTTGTTATAATAATGATATATAATGTTGAAGCTCAGAAAGAATACTAGCGATGCAGGATCCGCAATATCCATGTATTGATGTGTGTGTTACATTAAGCCAGGAAAATCTTATTGCTGGAACATGATTAAAGACGGACATGATGAACTTCAGTGAGGATTACCTTATTCTCTGATTGCTGCTGGAGATTGGAGCAACAGGAAAACTGTGGTTGATTGGAAGTCAAGAAAACAAGGTGAAGTTAGCACAAATTAGCTTTCTGTATTCAGCAACTCTATTAATGATGCTGGATCTGCGGCATATATATACTGATGCCTGAAAGGCTTGTTGCTGGTGTTTCGTTTAATGTAGTATGAACAGCCCCCCACCCAAAAAAGCAGGTCATAATTATCTTTAGTAAGAAAGGCAATCTTCAACCATAAATGAAATGTAAATCTTCTTTGTACTAAATTTGAAAATTTTATGTTTCGAATATGTTACATAGAGCTTTCAAATGAAAAATGAAAAATGAAAAATGAGAAAAGAAGCTGATTCCTCTTCCTCGTACCTATAGGCTTTTAATTATTGTTGGTTGATATATCTAGTTGGTCTTTTATTTATACTGTATTATAATTATAAATATAATTTGAGTTTTATTTTTTAATATGTTTTTTAGGATATTCTTTGTAAATATCCTTGCAAGAGCTTGTTAAATATGAGAACATGCTATTATTTTGGAATCAAGCAAATATTTACTTTAATCTAAATTTTGTTATAAATAAAACTAGTTTTTATCTTATAAGTTGAGTATGATATATTTGTTTAATGGTTATTTAGACTTTGTAAATAGACTTTTCAAAAAATTAGATTTAATTAAGAAAGTTTGGGTAGAAATAATAACTCTAAAAAACCACTAAGAGTAGTTTAATGATAAAGGATTTTAGTAGTATGAACAAAATTAGGGATTCAAATATTATTGCCACTAATGTGTCAAAAAAAGAAATAGTAACTCTAGGCTACAAAGATTTACCATGAATGAAATGTAAAATTATGCATAAGAATAAAAAACAAAATGGCTTAAATTTTAAATATTTTCAACCTTTTATTCATCTTTCACCGATACAATCGGATGCAGTCCAACACTTCGTCATATCTTTAATGACGACATATGCAAAATCGAAATAGAGTTTGTATCTTGGTGCTGATATATGATGTAACATCACTCTTAACTAATTATTGCATGTTCATCTCTCTTGCGTTTAGGGGAATTAAGTTGCATCTGGTGGAGGAATTGATGGACTGCCTTTCGAGCTTTGCGTCTGCTTTTGCAAAAGACTTGGTGTGTGGAGCAGCAAATCAATTACGCTATCCTTGCTGCTTCAACAATTTTGTTGAAGACCTTCAACGAGAGGAGGACAAGTTGATTGCAACAAGGAAGAACGTTGATGACCGTGTTAAACATGCCAAGAAACAAGTAATAAAGAATGATGAAGTTTTCAATGCATGGTTGGAGAAGTCTAGCCCTCTCAAAGATAATGTGGAGGATTTACTCAAAAAAGCCAGAACAAGCAGGAGTTGTTGTTTCGGCCATTGTCCAAATTGGATTTGGAAATATCGTCTAGCCAGAAAGTTAGCAGAGAAAAAAAAGGAAGTTGAAATCTGTATTGAAGAAGGTATAAAGTATATACAATTTGAACGCATTGCTTCACTTCCAAGCATACAACATCTCCCTTCGGAAAAATGTTTGAAGTTTGGTAGTAGACGATATGCTTATGAGCAACTTATGGAGGCATTGAAAGATGATGAAGTTACTATAATTGGACTATATGGCATGGGTGGTTGCGGTAAAACCACAATAGCAATGGAACTTATGAGGATTGCAAAAGCTGAGCATCTATTTGACAAGGTGCTTTTTGTGCCTGTGTCTAGTAAGGTTGAAGTCCGAATGATCCAAGATAAAATTGCAAGTGCGCTACAGTTTCAATTTCCAGAAGAAGGAGAGAGGGAGAGAGCCCAACGCTTGTGCATGAGATTAAATCTTGATGACGAGAGAACTCTTGTGATTCTAGATGATGTGTGGCAATTGCTTGATTTTGGTGACATAGGAATTCCCTTAGATGAAGATCATAAAAATTGCAAGGTTCTAATTACCACACGATCTGAAACAATTTGTAGTTTGATGGATTGCCAAAGAATGATTTGCTTATCAACCTTAACTGATGAAGAAGCATGGGCTCTTTTCCAAAATCAAGCACACATATTTGAAGGCACCTCGAATAACTTGAAGCATTTGGGAAGACTAATTTCAAATGAATGTAGAGGATTGCCTGTTGCTATTGCTGCTCTGGCCAACACTTTGAAAGGTAAGGCTGAAGATGACTGGAATGTTGCATTGAATAGATTAAGAAGTTCTATTCCAGTGAATATTGAAAAAGGTTTGAAAAATCCTTACAATTGCCTCCAAGTAAGCTATGACAATTTGGATAATGAAGAAGCCAAGTCACTTTTCTTACTGTGTTCTATGTTCCCTGAAGATTATGAAATCCCAATTGAAATTTTAATCAGATTTGCAATAGGATTGGGCCTAGTTGGTGAAGTTGGGTCATATGAAGAGGCAAGGAATGAAGTGAGTGCAGCTAAGAATAAGCTCATAAGTTCTTGTTTGCTATCAAGTGCTAGAGGAGGAATATGTGTCAAAATGCATGACTTAGTTCGTGATGTAGCCCTTTGGATTGCAAGCAATGATAATAAGCTGATCAAGTGTATATTGCAAAAGGATGTGACTTTGGAATGTAGCTCAATAAGATATCTATTATGTAAGGAATTTCCAAATGAATTAGACTGTTCCAGTATCGAACTTCTATGCTTAGAAACAAATTTGGAAGTATCGGATGAAATATTCAAAACAATGGGAAGGCTTAGAGTTTTGCTTCTTTGGTGGGAAGGCCGTAGGAGTAGATCATTGCTGACCATGTCATTCAAATCATTAGCTAACATTCGCTGTCTATTCCTAAATAGGTGGGAATTAGGTGACATCTCATCTATTGGATATATGACAAAACTTGAAAGCCTTACATTGCACTGTTGTTCATTCATTGAATTATCTGATGCTATAATTACAAACTTGACAAACTTGAGATTGCTGCATTTGTCAGAATGTGACATGAAAAGGAATCCTTTCGAAGTAATTGGGAAACACCCACTGTTGGAAGAATTGTACATTGGGGCTGCGAGATTTGAATGGGACTTTGGTAATGGAGACCATGCTAAATTCTTCAAAAAGTTTAGTGTCCCACAAGCATTGCGTAGATATCATATAAAATTAGGACCCAAATTTAAAGGTCATGAAGACAAAATTCTCAGTCATCATAGAACCTTAATTCTTAGTTGTTTTGATATATCAAATGCAGCAGTTGTGGGTTTGGCCAAAAAAGCAGAGGTTTTGCTAGTAGCAAATATTGTGGGAGGTGCGAAAAATATCATCCCTGACATATTTCAAATAGAAGAAGGAGGGTTTATGAATTACACGTGGATTCAGCTTTGGTTATGTGATTCTGAGGAGATAAAGTGTTTGGTTGACACTAGCAATCATTCCCAAGAGGTAGAAACGATCTTCCCTAAGTTGTACAAGCTAAGAATCGAACGCATGAAGCATTTGGGAGCTTTATACCATGGTGTGCCTCCTAATGGCCTTTTTGAGACATTAGAGGAGCTATATATAAGCGAATGTCCAGTGAAAACTTGTCTATTCACACCTATAGTTGCTCGAAGTCTGGTACAATTGAAAAAATTAGAGATATTTTCTTGTGATGAATTGAAGCATGTATTGGAAGATGATAACACAGAGAATGCGGAGATAAGTAGAGAAGATAACAGGTTGGTGTTCTCAAAATTGAAACGACTTCATATCATGGGGTGCTTCATGTTGGAATATATAATCCCAATCACTTTTGCTCAGGGCCTTGTACAATTGGAGTCTTTGGATATTGATTATTGTTCTGAGTTGAAATATGTGTTTGGCCAATGCACACGTAGGGATCAAATCCAAAATGAACTCAAGATTAAGCTTCCTGCCCTAGAAGTGCTTCGACTTACTGATAATTGCAATATGATTAGCATTTTCCCCCAATATTGTTATGCAAAGTGGCCATCTCTGCATAAGTTTTATCTGGAGTATTGTCCAAAGTTTGACATAACGTCTGTTAATACTTTCAAGACTAGTAGAAAGAAGGTGAGAAAAGGGAGCAAAACATGATTAAAATTACTATTATACTTATGAATTTAATTTTTCTTTGACTTTCTTTCTCTGTAATCCTAATTCTTTTTTGTGCATTTCCTACTTGTGTCTTACAGTTACGAGATGTAAAGGCCATTGAGAAGCATTTCCTCTCTTGGGAAATTATATGTATACACAACTCCAAAGTAGAAACTATTTTTAGCCTCAACGGGCTTGAGACAATTGGACAACCAGTGAGCTTGCAGTTACAACACCTAGAGTTGTCGGGTCTATATCAGATGAAGCATATTTGCATAGGTTTGAAAAATTCTTTTTCCTTCCAAAATCTCAAGACATTAGAAATAAAAAAATGTAAAAAGTTGGAGGTGATCCTTCCTGCTTCTGTTTTGAAATGCATGCCAGAATTGAAGCATCTAGAGATAATAAAATGTCAAGAATTAAAGCAAATCATTGAAGAAGATATAGAGAATCAGAAATTGTCAAATGTTGTTTCTCCACAGCCATGCTTCCCAAAACTATCTAAACTCGTCATCAAACACTGCCACAACTTGAAACGATTATTCTGTGCCTCTACATCTAATGACCTTCCCAACTTAGAGGTGCTCATCATACAAGGGTCCAGTAAGCGGTCCAGTCAGCTAGAAGAATTGATCGGCTATGAAGAAGGACAAGGTGATGAGATACGAAAGGTGAAAGTTGAGCTGCCAAAGCTTAAACTTCTAATGCTGGCGTACCTATCTAGCCTTCGTCAAGGGATTGAATTGCCTATAACGCTTCGTGTTGCCCATGATTGTCCAACACTCTCATTGACTTCATCACTTGCTACATTTGAGGAGTTCAAAGAAAAACTTTCTGATTAGGATATAGGTAAGCCTATACAAGTATTGCATGATGGTTTATATTTCCACATATGATTTCTTTATGAAAAATTACTCTTCTTCAATATGTGATACCCTACTATGAAATATTTACAGTTTTGACAAAAATATTACAACTTTGAGCTATTTATGTTTTATTTTTATTTTTTTGCTCTAACAATATATATAAAACTGCAATTGTCAAAATTACATAAAATTACAATCATATTTGAATTAAGTCCTCCGTTATTCGCTATTGCCCAACTTTGTGGCAAATTTCCCCTCACTCAGCAACAATTTGTGTAACCTCCTTCTAACCAAAGAAAATCTTTAGAAGTTGTTTATTTCTGTATAAAAGTACGCATTAGAATGTTCTTAAAGAAAGTAAATTATTATAAATTTAATTTAGCATAAAATCACATATATAGATTTTCTTAATATGCTTCTTTTTACTAGTGCTTGCAATTTTGAAGCTTGAATAATTTAATTACATGGAATGGTGTAATAAAGATTATGACCGCTAGAGATATAGAATCACTATATGAATGTTGGGCATTTTTTTTTTTTTTTTTTTTGCTATTATCTAACTACGTAAATTGTTTTATTTCCAAATTTGAAAGTTGAAGATGCATTTTTGTTCCTGTAAGTTTCACTGTCTAATGGAGCCCTTCTTTAACATATTTTTGGAAGATTTAGAAAGAAATGGGCTTGATCGGAGGAAGGTACTCAACATCATTAGTGAAATTGAGGTCTTATTCTATTCCATCTTATTTCATTTCAAGCCATACCATCCCATTCCATTCACTTTTCCTATCAAACAAAGCCATTTCATTTGGTGTTTCTCAGCGTGAAGAAGAATTAAAGAAGAAATTTGTTGGGGAAGCTCTTGATTTGGATATATCATCCGTAGCAACTTCACTAACTGGTTCAAAACTAATTGAATTGCCATCTACAAGTCCCTTAGATATTCCTCTACATAAAGCAAACTTACATGTGAGTATGCTATAAGCTCTTCTGAATACTGGAGGATATATATGGCTTAACACTAATGCTTTTGCGTTTATTTATTGCTTCATATAGGAGGCAGTGGATGGACAATCAATGAATGAATTATCTTCGACAAATCGACAAAAGCCACTTGGAGGAACCGGAAGTATGGTTGAAATTCCTCAGGTAAATAATGTAATAGGACATAGTACCTACACATCGCCAAAGATAATATGAATACTTGATGTAGGAACAAGAGACCAAGAAACACTAAAAGTAATATTTTATTGACAATTTGTGCAAAATAAGATGCCAACAAAAAACACTCAAAAGGACTATTTTTAATCATTCGGTGGACATATAATAATCAAATTATAAACAGACGCTAAAACTAGAATTAAATAATTATTCTACAGGTAAAGTAAAATCCTTGATTATTAGGAATAAATAATTTAAATTATCCTAAATTGACTTGCTTATCCATTCTACATTAATAAGTACATCTTATAAATAGACTGCTAGTCTACAACTTATTATGCCATTATTCTACTCCACTGCAAATTTTATATAGCATTTCTAAACATGAATAAAAGGAGAAAGTTGTATCAGGCAATCGACGACATATGTAAAATTTTGTCTTAGCTTAATGACATGAATTAATAAGGTGATTATATTAAAATTAGGTCGTTGCTAGCAAGTAACATGCAACACGACTCAAGTACAACATCAAATGTGTCAGAGAAAATTGAGAATATCTTTAATTTGATGTAGAATATATTCAGAATATATGGTAGTTTCAATTAGTTATGATCTAATTGAGAAAGTGAATCTAATGATTATGATGATTTATGAATGGTCATTGTTCTTTTTGTTGTTGGTTTTGGCTTCTTGTTATTGGTCTCTTGACAACATTTGGGGCACCTTATTATGTTTGAACTTGGAGGAAAGGGTTGTCTAGTTGGATGCAAAGAGTAATTAAATTTGGTTCGGTTTAGTTTTGATTTTGCCAATTGAAAATCAAACTGAACCAATCGATTTTTTTTTAAAACAAAAAACAATTTAATTAATTTTTTAATCAGTTTTTTGTTTTGTTTGGTCTTTTTTTTTTTGTCCGATTCGATTTTGAACACCCCTATTTATTATAACTTTTACAATAAAAATGGAACCATATTAGAAAACTGCATTTATTTTGGTTTCATGCATAGTAGTAAAGTAGGCATTGAAGAAGTTATATCACATAATGCGAAGATAGTAACTTTGTAAATTTATTCAGAATCAGATAGCCTACAACCAGGCCCAGTAGTTATTTCTCCGAATAAATCATATCCACATGTAAGTTTATTGTATGCAATTACATGTTTTGAATATTTTCTTTGACTTGTTTCCCATTTATAATTTGCCACAAGAGTATGTAGGATCAAGAAATTGGAATATCAGACATCGAAAATTGGAGCCAAAAAATTTTGTGAATATGTTATTATCGTAATATCATGCCCATAATTTAACCTACACTTCTTCTATCCAAAGTTACAGGGAGAATTTTATTGCTTGGCAAACTATATGAGATTAATGCTAATACTTTTTTTGTAATTATTTTCTTCTTATTCTTCCTGGACTGAAATTAGTCTCAACCAAACTAAGGCATACACTCATAAAGAAAGTGAAGCCCATCCTATAAATATTAAAGACTTTGAGGATGATGATCTTGTCAATTTAGTTCAATAGATGAACCCATGAATATTAAAAACTTGATATCAGTAGCTAAAGAAAGATATTAAACTAGAGATAATGGAGTAATATTGATGAAGTTAGATTACTAAACAGGCGAGTTCTATAATGGTTCATGTTCAGATTGTGACTTCCATGGTCCTTTGAATATTGTCCTTTGGATTTAAATCTAATGATTGAGATTGAAAGCTTTTATTATATAAAAAAATCTTATAATAATTTATATTTATATTTTATATTTTTGCAAAATATAATTTTAATTATTTTCCAATTTTATCCTCAATTTTTTATTATTTCTTCGCTTTTGCCATTATGTCCCAAACCAGTCTGAACCCCACCCCCACGACGGTGCCACCACTCCCAACATGACCATCCCCACCTAACCCTTACATCATAATGCAAGAAAAACACACCTAAGTAACCAAAATTCAAAATTGAATCTTCATCAGACTTCATCATCAACAACAACAACAATACAAAGGAAGAGATTAAGCTGTAGATCACAAATTGGGAAAATACACACACAAAAATTCAAAAACAATCTTTCTTTGAATATACATTTCCAACTCACTAATTTGCGGATCCATTTCATTTGCATTGTCCTAGTTACAAAAAAATGAAGAGTCAAACAAAAGACCAAATACAAATTGGAAAACCCAAAACAAAAAAAATGTTATCACATCCATAACTCAAATCGTTCTCCCACCATCACGACGTCATGAGCTTCCTCCCAAATCCTTGGAGTTCTAGACACTGAGCAGTAGGTCCAAGAGGAAGCAATTCGGGCTGGGTCATAATGAGGAAGTGCTAATGGAGAACCTGTTGCGAGGTACAGAGCAATGTCACAGTTGTCTGGGGATAAAGTGATCTGGAGGACTAGTTGTCGAAGTCATAGCAGCGGTAACGTAGGTGGGCTACAGTGGGAAGGAGAAAGCGTCTCTGGGAAGGGGTAGGGAGGAAGGAGAAAGATCATTTAGGGGTAAAATAATAATTTTCTTAGCTTTTTTCTCTTATTTTTTTAAAAAAAATTAATTTTATATTACAGAAGTTTGTGATCTTTATCTCAGTAAAGGCCATTTTAGAATGCACCTACTAAACAACATGTATTACTAAACAGCATGTCTTTTGAAATTGTAGATTATTAAAGGAATAGAGACAACCCTTATTAGAGAAGTTCAGGCATTAGTGAAACCAACATTACCAACTTTTGGTTCAAAACTAGCAACTCCTTTACATAAAATGAGTGTAAGTTTATTAATTATTATGTTAGGTACTAGATGTATGACACAACTAAAATATAAAAATGAGAAAATAGAAATTTGTACAAAATATGGAAAGAATTGAATAACTCTATTTGAGAATTACAACTTCTCTCTACCACAAGGAGATAATAATAACACTCTCTCTAAGCCGCTAGGATTGGTCTAGTAGTGAGGGGTTTGGGTAGTTAGTATAAAGTTCTAGGTTCAAATCACATTGCTGTCAATGTACCAAAAACTAATAACACTCTCTTTTGACAAAAGGATAACACACTTCTCTTTATTTATATAGGAGAATACCTTTCAAAGAAACTCAAATGTTTCTGCACTAGATGACTTGATGAAAATGAATTGATAGTAGCTTAATTTATGGGTGTGCCTTTTCATTTACATCTATCCGTAACAAGATGTTAACACCTTTTTTCTTATCACCATCATAAACCAACGGTGCCTATGATATAGGAGAACTTCTCTCCATTCATGTTTTCCTTTTCCCTACCTAAATAGCTTTACTAATTTTACAATCTCCCATTAAAAGCTAATTTTGGTTGGCTTTCAAAACTTTTCCTTTCTTGCAAGTTTCACACTACTTATGCTTCTAATAGGCCACACAAGGATCTACACCCTCAAACTTATTAGTATTGATTAGCTTTGTCATGACATCTGCTAAGTTATCTTTAGTATGTATTTTCTGTATATCCATACTCCTTTTTTCCATTACTTCTCTAACAAAGTGATATTGTACTCTAATATGCTTTGTCCTTGAATAAAAGGCTAGATTCCTTACAATATGCAAGGCATTCTGATTGTCACAGTATACAAGAATCTTCTGTTGTTTGTGCTCGAGTCCCTCTATTAACATTTGAATCCAAATAGCTTCCTTGTATGCTTGAGTAGCTAGCATGTACTCAGCTTTTATAGTAGACAAAGCTACAACAGTTTGTAACTTAGATAGCCAACTTATAGCTTTGCCTGCAAGTATGAACACGTAGCCTGTAGTAGATTTTCTCTTGTCAAGATTACCTGCAAAGTTTGAATCAACATATCCTCTGGCAATAAACTCTGATTCTCCAAAATATAATGCAATACTTGAGGTTCCTTTGAGGTATCTAAGGATCCTCTTAATATTATTCCAATACTCTTTACCTGGATTTCCTATAAAGCAACTTAACACTCCAATTGCTTGAGCAATATCTGGTCTTGTACAGATCATTAGACACATAAAGCTTCCTACCATTGATGCATACGGTACTCGAGAAATCTCCATCCTCTCTACTTTGCTACTAGGACGTATACTTGAGGACAATTTATAATTAATAGGAATTGGGGTGTAAACTGACTTACAATTTTGTATGTTGAAGCGCTGCAAGATTTTCGTTAGGTAGTTCTTTTGAGAAAGCCAGATCTTCCTATCTTTTCTATCTCAGTAAATTTGCATCCCTAAAATCTTGTTTGTAGGTCCCTAGTCTTTCCTATCAAACTCCTTAGTCAATTGTGCCTTCAATGTTTGGACTTGATTTTTGTTGGGGCTTATTATCAACACGTCATCCACGTATAATAATAAAATAATGAACTCATCATTACCAAACCTTTTGTAAAAAATACAATGGTATGAACTTAATATGTTGTACTCAAGGCTTATAATGAAGGAATCAAACCTCTTGTATCAACACCTTGGCCCCTACTTTAGACCGTATAGAGATTTGGTTAATCTGCAAACCAAGTTTTCTTTTCCTTGTTCTTCAAAGTCTTTCGGTTAGAGCATATATATATATTTTTCAATTTCTCCATAAAGAAAATTTGTTTTTACATCTAACTGTTCATGATATAAATCAAATGCAGCATACATAGCTAGAACTACTCTAATAGTGGTAAGTCTGATGACTGGAGAGAATATCTCATTGAAATCAATGCCTTCTTTCTGAGCGTATCGTTTAACCACCAATCTTGCGCGATAACGCTTTACTTGATCATTGCTATCTCGTTTGATCTTGTAAACCAATTTACTACCAATGGCTTTCTGACACTTTGGAAGCACAACAAGTTCTTATGTAAAGCTTCCATTTCTTCTTACTTTACTGTCATCCATCAAGAAGTATCCAGACAACTTAAAGCTTCATGAAACATTCATGGCTCTCCCGCTTTTGTTAGAATGCAACATATTTCGTGGCTTGCCATAACATAATCTGAATGCCATGACGGTGGTCTTTTCTGGTAGGTTGATTGCCAAACTTCTCTGTCATTGGACTCATCTAGTCCTTGTTCTTCATGCTCTAGTTTTGCTTCAAGAGAATTATCTTCTCCAGATTTTTCATCTATCCGAATTATGGTAGTCTCTTTATTAGTTTCATCATTTTGTTGTTCTCTTTGCAGTTCATTTTTTTGCAAATATCACATATTTGTTGACAACAAGCTTGCAGGCAGTAGGATCCCATAGGCAATATCCCTTAACTCCGTCGGCATAAGCCAAGAATATATATTTCCCGGACTTTGGATCTAACTTTGTTCTTTCTAGGGAGTTTTATATCACATACACAAGACATCCGAACATATGGAGAGAAGAATAATTTGTTGGCTTGCCATTCTACTTCTCATTTAGTGTTTTCAAACCAATCGCAGTTGATGGCGACCGATATATCACATAACAAGTAGTCTTAATTATTTCTACCCAGAAAGACTTGGCTAGTCCTACAGTTCTCAACATAGCTCTTATTCTTTTTAGGAGAATCCTATTTATCCGCTTTGCTACACCATTTTATTTAGGTGTATGTGCAACTATAAATTGCCTTTGAATACCCTCTTGCTTGCAAAATATGATAAAATCATCATCTATGTATTCTTCTCCATTATTAGTCCTCAGTCACTTGATCTTCTTTCCGGATTCAAGTTCTACCCTTGCTTTGAAGTCCTTAAATATTGGAAATATGTCTGACTTCTTCTTGATTGGGTACACCCATAGTCTCCTGGTGTAATCATGAATGAATTATACAAAGTATCTTACTCTTCCTAGGGACATCTTTGGTGACTCCCATGCATCAGATTGAATCAAGTCTAGTATGTGCTTGCTCCAGTAGTTTGATTTATTGAACTTTAATCTATGCTGCTTACTAGTCACATAATGCTCACAAAATGATAAATTTGCCAATTTAAGCCCTGGAATGAGGTTACGTTTCTTCTTGGTTGTTTGATGCAACTAATGCATTTAACTCTTACAACATATATCCTAAAAGCATATATAGATTTGCCGCAATCTTTTCTGCCTTTATTATCACAAGAGCACTTTTAACAACTTTCAAAATTCCACCTTTAATATGGGTCTTGCACCCAAGGTCATCTAGTTGCTTAATAGATAAAAAGTTCTTCTTCAAGCCCTTCAAGTGTCGTACCCCTTGAATTTTGCAGATGAAGCCATCAAACATTTTTATTTTGATAGTACTAACACTAGCAATTTCTAAGTCATGATCATTTCCCTTAAACATAGATCTTTCTGAGATAGGTTCATAAGTACAAAAGCAGTCACGGTGTGGAGTAATGTGCCAAGTTGCTCCCAAGTCCATTATCTAGACATCAATGAATTGTTTACTGCCTTTAGAACTAATTTCTGGTTCACAATACAGAATTTCTCCATCATCAAAGGTACTTGCAACACATCCTTGCAAGGTTATTGCATTCGAAGTCTTTTCTATTTTTTTATGTGCTCTCTCATGCCACAATGGTGGCATTTGAAGTACTTCCTTCTTCTTAACTTCGATCTGCTCTGACCATGGCTCCCACTGGAGTCATGCTCCATTAATCTCCCTTTCATCATTGATAATGCCTCAGCTTGCTTTGAATTCTCCAATCTATCTTCCTTGTTTTTGCGCCTTGATTTTTCTTCAAGAATGGCACCGGCAACATTATCAAAGGATAGAGAATCGACAATACTATTGTTTGTTATGTTGATGATTAATTGATCATATGAGTCAGGCAGACTTTGAAGTAGAAGCTCACATGTTCATTCTCTACTATTCCGTAATCTGATGCAGTAAACTATGAGAATAATGTATTTAGAGTGTTTATATGATCCATCACCAAAGTGGATTCACTCATTCGAAGAGTATATAGTCTTCTCTTTAGAAATATCCTATTGTGAAATAACCTAAACTCGTACAATTTGACAAGTGCATCCTAGATTTCCTTTGCTGTCTTCTTCTCTGCAACACTTGACAAGATTGAATTAGCCAATGCCAACTGCAAATTAGCAACAACACTGTCATCCATCTCTTTCCATTTGTCATCTATAACGGCAGTGGGTCTTCTTTCAATCACGGCTAAGCAATTGTCTTAAAGTTGCCTTCATCTTCAATTTCCATAAGAAAAATTACTCTTATTAAATTTCTCAATCCCATACTTTGCTGCTATTATTTTTGAATTTTTTTTTAAATATGATAACTCGCAGCATGAAGAATAATCAATTAACAACCTTTGGCTCTGATACCACCGTTAGGTAGCAGACGTATGATGCAACTAAAATATAGAAATGAGAAAATAGAAATTTATACAAAATATGGAAAGAATTAAATAACTTTATTTGAGGATTACAACTTCTCTTTATCACAAGGAGATAACAATAACACTCTTTCTTGACAAAAGAAGAGTACATATCTCTCTATTTATGTAGAAGAATACCTCTCAACAAAAACTCTCAAAGAAACTCAAATATTTCCACTCAGGATGACTTGATGAAAATGAATTGATAGCAATTCAATTTATAGGTGAGCCTTTTCATTTACATCCATTTGTAATAAGAGGTTAATACCTCTTTTCTCATCGCCATCAGAAACCAATGGTAACTATGATATAGGAGAACTTCTCTCTATTCATGTTTTCGTTTTCCTCACCTAAATAGCTTTACTAATTTTACGTATTAGGTTGACAAACTAATTTTACATATGTAGTAATATCTTTTCATGCTTGTTCAATATTTCAATTAGAAGTTGGCGGCTCAAGAATCAACCATTGAACTAACTTTGCTGGACCAAAGACATGGTGTTGGAGAAACAATAGTAATCATTGTAGGGTGGTGTTTAGGCTGGGGGTCTTATCTTTGGGTCCATCATGGACCCCGCACTTAACCACATCTACACGATGTGGTAAATTGTAAAGACAAATGTAGCTAAATGTATGCACCCCAAAATGTAAAAACTGCTGTTGTTGTTCCTTTATTTAAATTTACCCAAATAACCTTGCCACCCCCTCTCAACTAATCCCTTCCCTGCAAACGGTGGCATAGCAGCCCCCTCCCCCCCTTATTGTTACATTAAGCTATGGAAGAATGGTCATCTCATTTCAAAAACATGATGTCAAATCAATTGAAACATATTCTACCTTTTTGTGATGTGTAGAGTATTGAGCACAAAATGAAAGAAAGCATTCAAGAGGGTTCTACATCATACTACACTATGAAAGCAACCATACCAGCTGTAGCTGGCGCAAAAAACAATGGCTTAGGTGTTGTGGCTATGACTCACACCAAGACTGGATCTTTGCAAAGCCAGAAGATGCAAAATGTTGATGATAGTATCCAAGAAGGGTCTGACTGGAGTGATAAAGAAGGTGAAATAAGTTTTGTTTCTAGTGGCAACATTGAGTTTCATCCAGGTTAGTGCTCTCGTCTTATATTCTCTATTCCATGCTTCCTATAGAGTCATGATTTTTGCCAGAATTTGTTTGCCAAAGAAGGATCAATGATGTGACATATTTATTAAATCTTAGAAAAATAGGTCGGTCATTCTATCCAATGACCACGAGTTTTGACAACTTTTTAGGCTTCATAGCATTGCTGGTATGCATATATCTTACCCTGGTACTCTTTCCAATCTTATAAGCTAACGCAGATATCATAGCGGAATTGGGAGCATTTAAGCAATTTACTGATTTGGATGATGCACAAATTGCTCTGCTTGCTGAGGCAATAGCAGTGTATCCTCATCTTTGGAAAGTTGTTGACAATTTTAGCTTGCGATTTCAAGCTTGGATGTTGAAGACTTTGGCGGATATGTTGTCCTTCCTTCGAAATGAGAGTGCCGCCAGTATTACTCCTCAGCGGGAAAAAGAGTTCCAGAAACTATGCAATGAAGTTATTCAACTTGGGTTTGAGAGGTCTTGGGTTGATGAAATGCATAAACGAGTTATGGTCAGGGATCCCGAGGTGAGCCATGCACAGACACGACTCAATGAGCTTCTTAGGAAGCATGATCAGCTAACTCAGGAACTTCACAAGATAAAGGATGAAATTGATAGTCTTAATGACTTTGTTGATTCTCATAATAAATGTTTTGATTTTTTGTGATTTGGATCTTCTGTTGTGATCATATTCGTTTTTTCCTTTCTCCTCATTTGAAACCCATATTTGTGTTATTTGCAATGCTTGTTAAAACGGGACCTTCAGTCTGTGAATTTGCTTTCATCGATTTTTTCTTTGGCACAAAGTAAATCTATCTAGTTGTTTACCCAAACAAAGAGGGGGAAAAATGCTAGCTGGTTTATTATATGTAGTACTTTTTGTGGCAACTTTAGTGTTGTTTTGGATTTTTGAATTAGGAACGTATAATCATGCCGAAACATGTGCTGCTCTTTATGTTTCAACCAAACTGGGCAGAATCAATAATGGACAAGCTCTTCAGTTATCTACACATTCACTCGAGAATCATTGCACTCCACGCATTCCATTCTATTCTATCTTTTTCACAAAGAAATGTATATTTGACATGTTTTGGTTGTCGTTTTCTTTAGTTTATCTTTTAATTTTGGGCAATCCAATCCTATGGGAAATCTAAGAAAACAACCCAAGCTTCTAACCGAAACACTTTACACTTTGAAGTGAAAATTTTCAATCCATATAAGGGTAAACTACGACGTATTTCCCCTAATCCTCTGTAGATGCAACCATTTCTTTTTATTATTACGTATATAAAAGAGACAGAACCAATGCACATGGCAATCTTGCTCTCTGCCTCGCGTATACTGGAAGCTATTTGTTATGAAAATCCAAAATTTGGGTTCGAATTCCAAAACCCCATTGTATTACTCGTACTCGAAGCAAAGTTGCAACTTTGATCTCCCCCACGAACCAAAACATAGAACTTGCACAATATTTTGCCATTACGTCACTTTCCCTCTCATTACTGATCTGTGGAAAAAAAATGCTTCTAAGTTCAGCATGTTTTGCATAAGAATGTCTCCGCGAATTAAAAGAGTGTGCTATATATATAAGTTGAAATAGTAACATGGAATTATAATGAAGTTCTCGAACGGGAGGGGGTAGAAGACAAGAAAAGTATCCTTGGTCTTGGAAGCTAGTTGTCCAAAGTGAACACCTGCGAGTTGCTTAAATCCTTAGATGGGGTTTAATCGTATCTTCTATAAGGTTCTTCTAAATTCTTAATATATAGGAAAATGTTGGAAGTCACCGATCACCAGCTTGCTTGTTTCTCTGGATGGTCTCATTGGCCCTCCACAGTGAAAAGAATTCAGAATTTTATTTTTTTTATTTTTTTGACATAAAGAATTCAAATGGTTATTTGTTCTACTCATTGTTCACTGTATTTGAGTTCAATCTCAATATTAGAATTGACTAAATCCCTGTGATGAATAATTGCATTTGTTGTTGTTGCTGCTTCTTCTTCGTTTGATTCCCTGCTCTGTTGTTGTATTCATGGCAGTCTTCCCCGAAGAATAACCAGTAATTCGAAGTATTATGTGCTCAAGGGCTTTGGTTATTTTAATGCTTTATTGAATTAATATAGTACTTCAAAATAAATTTTTTTATTTTATTTTAAAGTTATTTTAAACTTATAATAGAGAGTTTTTTATGGGTAAAATCCATTAATTTATTAGGTCATATTATTAAGAATATAACTAATCTGATTTGATTCGTAGAAATCTTAAAGGGGATTTTAAATCTCTGAACGAAGATTTTTTCGAAATACTTAATTAAAATTATAAAGTATTTATCATTTTGATCAACTACGTATTAATAAATTTTTTAATAATAATAATTTAAATGAGTGTATGTCCAAGTTAATTTGATACAAATATTTTGCATAGCAGAATAGTTGAATCTGATTTAAAATATTATATTATGCTTTAGCTTGATTCGAGTGTAAAAATAAATGATTCATTGTTTTGAATTCTTTAAATTTAAGGAAGAGTAAGAAAAGAGACGGTCAATGAGAAATCTTTTTTGTTTTAATATACGAAAATATATTTATTTTCGAGCCCATTATCATCGCCGTTGACCATGAGGACTTTCTAGTTTTTGACCATGCATCTGATCTACTTAGGGTCTACTTCTATGATTACCCCAGTTGTCAAATCATGATGTTCTAAGGAATCACGACATGTTGGGACCACTTCGGGTGTAAATATAGATAGTGAGTACCTTATTATTTCGGAGTTTGAATGTGAGTTGAGAAGTGAACTGTTCCCTTTGTTAGATGGTAATTTCTTATTAATTTGGTTTACAAAAATTAATTACGAGCTGTGTCAGCACACAACAGGGGCCTTTTTCTCTCCATTTTCTTTCAGTAAAAAGTTTTAAAAATTAATCTGTATTATTTCTACTAAATTTTTTTATGTACAAGTATTTATATGTTTCCATCAGTTATTATACTGTTGTCTTTTTTTTTTTTCAAATTTATCTATTGGCTTCATGCTTTTATACTATTAACACAGGACAAATTCGAAGCGCATTTAGCTCTTCTGTAGCGCGGTGTGCATTTTGCAAAGTAAATTACATAAACTCAATCCCTAATAAAAAAAGATTAACGAATTACTATTTTATAAATATTAATCTATTAATTTTTTTTATCAATTTCACTCCTATAATTTATAGTCATTAAATCAGAAGCTAACCATCCATAGGCAAGGCTTTTAATGTTTTAACTTGATTTAGCACTGGCTCCAACTCCGCATTGAACAATTACAACCTTCCTACACAACGTCTAAAAAATTTGATCATTTTATTTTGATTAAATAACTTATTTGGTTTTAAAATTTTATAGTTGATATGAATTTAGTCCTGAAAAAATATTTAATATTAATTTAGTCTTTATATTTTAAAATTTGACATCAAATTGGCCTAATAATCAAATTCCACTAACTTTTGTAAACCTCTGATAGTGTGTGTGTTGTTGGTAAACTCGAAACTTAGAAACTTTGACAAGGGAGAAGTGAATTGGAAATCGAAACTTGAAGAATTCACTTCTTTCTTATCCAAGTTTTGGAGTTTTTAGTTCAATGTGTCACTTAACACAAGAGTTTGTCTGTAAACCTCCGTTAATGTGTGTATCATTGCTGATTTTGGAACTCGAAAACTTCGACCACAAAAAAAAAAAAGTGAATTGAAACTCGAAACTCGAAAACTTTGATAAAGAAGAGTGTATTAGAACTCAAAACTCGGGGAGTTTGCTTCTTCCTTGCTTTTGAACATAAGAGTTTGTTTGTAAAACTTTGTTAATGTATGTGTCGTTGCTAAAATCGGAACTCGAAAAACTGTGACAAAGAGAAAGTGAATTGAAACTCAAAACTTTCTTCTTTTTTGGTTCAACGAAGGCTCACATACTAAAAGAGGTTTATGGACATTAGTGAAATTTAACCATCAGATCAAATTAATGTTAAATTTTAAAATATAAGGATTAAATTGATATCAAATATTTTTTCAGGACTAAATTGATGGCAACTATTAAATCTTAAGACTAAAAAAATTATTTATTCTTTTATTTTTCTACCCTCTCTGTAAGTTCGTTCTCTTTCTTCCCCAAAACAACGCTAATATAATGGTAGGATTAGTCCATAGAATACCGAGGCAAATTTCAGACGCTGCTCACCAACAGCATGTTGAGCAAACCAAAAATTTTCCATAAGTAACATGTTTAATAAATCATAGTTTAGATTTGACTAACTATCAGTTTTGATCTTAAATCATAATTGGCTTAAAAGTTAAAAAAAGATTACAAAACGTTACTTTTATATTAGGTCAAATTATAATTTACAAACGATACACATGTATGTGTGAAGAAGCAACAAAGTTTGAGGCTTTGACTTAAGCTTACATTGATTGTTAACGTCCGAGCATTCCTATTACCATCACACCACTTGTTGAGAAATATCACATCCTTTTCTATTCTCATATGCTTGCTTAAATATTTAGGAAACGCATTACAAATAAATTACGTATAATTTAACGTAATTTAACAATTAATGCTTATTATATAAAAGAGTAGTTAAACGCACTTGAAAAATGATTATATAATAATGTTAGTGGGCACTTAATTTTTTCAATTCTACAACTACCTGATCATTATTCGCACACCTCCTACCTCACATATTTATCAAGCCTTGTAATCTCGATTATGGGATATTAAAAAAACAGGATTTCTTATTGAGTTTAATTGATATGTACTGATAGTATAAAACTGTTTTACACTATCAACCAATAGAAATAAGGGAAAATGAGAAATCATGGTGAGTCCCTCATTATAATAGGTAGTTATTTGTGTGATTTAACACTTTTCACTATTTTTATTGGTTGACAGTGTAAAACTGTTTTACACTGTCAGTTTATTTAAATTAAATTCTTTCTTATTTTAGTTTTATAACAGTTTATAATTTAAAATCATGAGATAAAATTAAAAAATAATTATTTTCCCAAAATAATCTTTTGCTAAACATGATTATGCATGAAAACAGCTATTGTGAAAACATTGTATATGACGTAACTCTTATTATATAATAGTCAAACATGAATGGTCTAAAATCTAAATAAACCAAACTTGTAAATGTTTTACCTATGAACTTGTACAGCAATCAACCACCCTTACGCTATTCTTATCATGACTTTCCTTGTTTTTCATTTAGATTTTATGTGTATATAATTAAAAGGTTGGGGATGACCCAACATCTGTCATGTCCTAATTATTAAATTGAACAACCTCCTATTTAGATCAAATTCAAATCCGAAGATTTAGACTCAATGTATATTTTCCCCCTTAAAATAAGTTTTTGAGTTGCACTTCAAGTTGATTTGATCTATTTTGATGTTAAAAAACAAGTCAAAATTTTTGTTGCGAGATTCCTATTCTTTTGAGGGACCTTAGTCAAGTTGGGTTCGATTAGTAATAGAATTCGATATTAGTGATTCTATCGAAATTAAAAAAATAAATAATAATATTCTTGATTTAATTTGTTATATTATGCATATTTTGTTAATTATTGATATAATTTATTTTGGAATATTTATTGTTGTCATAATTCTGATTTTTTAATTTATGTTTAATGTCTAACATTATATTTGTATGTTTTTTCATTAATGAAATGAAATAGAACTAATATGAATGAGGGGAAAGGGAAAGAGAAAAAATAAAACTAAAGCTAAATTCTTTTTTGTTTGAAAGATTGATTAAAAAAATTAATTTTTTGTTTAGAAACTATATTGTAGCATATTAGAATAAAGCATTTATATTGTTTAGAAGTTATAGTTCTCTCTTTTCTCATCCATTCTACTCAAATTCTAAAGGGGAATAAACAAAAGGACTTAAGGGGAAAAGAGGGAGAATATAAAATTTCCTATGAATTTCTTTTTGTTCTTATTATATTTAAACTTTCAAATAATTGGAGTTATTCTCTTTCTCTCTCATTTCTTTTCCGTTATCTCAATTACTTGTCATCCAACCGTATTATAAATTAATCCTATATTTATTCCAATTTTAAGCTGTTTCAATGTTGATTATGATTATTCTAAATTGTAAGTTTAATCAAAATATTTAGCAGCAATTCAACCTTTTGTAGTCCTATTATGTATTATTATAATTTTTTTTATAAATGACTTTTTAAATGTATTTTTTAATCACATAAAAAAGTATAGTTCATACTTTATAGATTAAAGTGCATAATTATAATGATCGAAAAATTAAAAAAGTGATTAATGTACATTTATGATATGATATAGGTACATATATTATACAAATTTTTAAATGCTATTTCTCATCAATAATTATGTGTGTGTATTGGGGAAAACTTAAAAATTAAAATTATTTCAATAATTATTTATTTGCATAATTACTTATATGAGAATCAATTTATGTTTGAATACTTTAATTGAAAAGTGGTTTTAAGATAATCTGTTTTGTTTGGGTTGTATGAAAAATATTGCTTTTATATAGTAAAATTATTACAAAAGATATAAAATAATTATTTATATTATATAATATTTGTTATTTAGGGTCAATTTAATAAAAATATAATAATTATGAAATAATCAATTTATACTTATAATCGTAAGCCCTAAAAATTTGTTTATGCTTGTAAGCTATTTTTTAATTTAAAATTATCAATTTTAGATTATAATCTATTTTAAAAAAATTTTGCTAAATAAGATTATTTTCCCAAAGCAGTTATTTTACTAAAAAAAACTATTTTTGGGAGCTTCCCAAACATGTACTATGACTAGTGCATTTTATTTTCTAAGCCGTCATTTTAATGGGTAGAAAAAGGAGGGAAAAAAAATAAAAGAGAAGAAAATTGATATATCATAAAAGTTTTCATCTTTAAATCACAAAAGAAAATAAGGGGAAGGGAAAAGGAAGAAAAGGAGAGAAAAAAATAATTTTATTACAAAATTATAAATTTATTTCTATTATCTTATCTTTCTCCAACATAGATAGCAACATAAAAATAATTTTAATATATTATATTTTTTTTCCTACTTTTCTTTGCAACCAAATAATAGAAAGAAAAACACATTTTTTTTCCTCCTATTTTTTTTTCTGTCATTTTCTTATTTTATCCAAACATTAGGTTAAGGTAGAGAGTACAGTTTATGGAGATAAATTCCATTTTGTTATGAATAGTGATAGAGAGATGCATTTTTTGTGATGCAGTACACGACGTATATAAAAAAAATAAGCAAAATAATAAAATGCTTGAATGATAGTCTCACATAATTATTGTTATTTTTATTCAATTTTTATTTTATCCAAAAAATTTATCAACATATTATTAAAAAAATATTGGTAAATTTTATATTTTATACATATAAAATACAAAATTTACTAATATTTTATTCAAAATATTGATAAATTGCATATATACAAAATGTGTTTTGCATATATATAAAATGCAAAACTACCAACATCTTGTTCAAAAAATTGGTAAGTTTTATACACAAAGTATAAAATTTATCAACATATTATTTAATATATTGATAAATTTTTAAATAAAAAATTAAATAAAAATAATAATAATTATATAAAATCTATTATTTAAATATTTTTATCATGTTATTTATTTTTTCCATATACATCATATATTACGCCGTAAAAAATTGCATCCTGAACATTTTTCTTTTGTTATAACATGTCCCAGCGATCGGATACGACTTACGACATCTAACTTACCTGTACGTACAAAACATAATTTCACCAAAATAATTTAAAAAAAAAATGGCATCAAAACAAAAGTATATAAAAGAGGGAGGGGCAATGGCAAGAAGACGAATGATGATGATGATGGCACATTGGCATGGAGCTTAGCAGCAAAATTAGCGCGTGGCTATCGTGATGCAGTGAGGCGCGTGGACAGTAGCAAGCACGTTAACATGCAATTCTGAGCTGAAAGAAAAGTCTGGTTCCCATTACGCACACACTCTCTCTCCAAACTCTCCACCACTTTCATCTGTCTGTCTGTCTTCTTCTTCTCAAACGTATAATTTCTTTCTTTCTTTTTTTTTTTTAATTCTAACTGTGTTTTTAGTTGCACAAGTGGTAAGCATATTCATTTTTTAAAAATTTTTTTAGATTTATTTTTATTTTTTTCTCCTTTAATTATTGTTTGGTTCCCCCAGAAAATGAGTTACTTGAGATCTTGCAATTTTAGCTTCCATTTCGGCGGGTTATCTGATCTTTTCCCTTTTAAGTTCGACCCTTTATCTTTTCCCAATCTGGGAAAATTTTTTATGAATTTTCTCAAGAAAAAATGTTTTTTTTTTTTAATTTTTTATTGTTGGGTTGGTTCTGATGAAGTGTTTGGTATGTGTTTAGGTGTATTTGGGGGAGTTTGATTTGGGAAATGAACAAAGGACAGTCACCGGAGCCTCTTGATTTCTTCATCTGGACTGTTGAGGTTAATCATTTCTCTTTCCCTTTTTTCTTCAATCGCTCACTCACTTGATTTATATTATTTTTTTAATTAGTATTGAGATTTTCCTATGAAAAAAAAAAAAAAACCTGGCGTATGATCCTGTTGTTCGTATGATTTGTACTTTTTAACATATAATTAGATCTCTGTGACAGTTAATTTAACTAAATTTTTGGGTGGATGAGTTGAACTTGCTCTATGGTAGTATGGGTTGTGATACGGACTTGCTTCAGTATTTTGCTGGTACAATGATGTATTTGTTGGTCTATGATTATATCTTTCTTTTGTTATTTTATTTTGTGTTGGAATTTGATAGCTATCGTTTTGCAAAAGGTCTTAGTAGCAATTTAGTATTACAGTTGTTGTGTATTTCTGTTTCCTTTCTATCCCATCTTTAAATTCAGACTTATTTGAAGCTGAAAGCTTTGGTTCTTGCAAATCATGAAAAGGGAGGCTTAGCTTAACTAGTAAGTGGATATTTAAGTGGTTCTTGTAAGTTGGAAAGTTGAATATAATATTGGCACTCAAGGGGATTTGGTGATGATGTTAAAGTCCTTCTCTACTTAGGAAATGAATTTGCTGATCAAATGCACAAGTTATTTGTTTTTTTAAACTAACTTGTGTATGGCAACTTTGTTCAATTCTTCAGTTTGACACGAACTGTTTCCAAAATTTCATAAAAAGTGAGGGATTTTACATTATTTTCTCTGCAAGAAATCAAAGTGCTATCCTGTAAGAAAAATATATGGTCCTACTGAATGCTTATAACTGTGCGTATAACCATTTTTATGTGAATGAATCACCATTTTGATGACTTTCCACAGCAAAGCTCTCTGTATGCATCTTTCTAAGATATTGTATTTTTCAAACTCCATTCTTGTTTTAATTATGCCTTGTAAACATAGCAACTGAAAGTAAACGGCCATTATATTATTTGTCTTCATTATGCCCTTAGTCCCTACCCCTTGATCAGCAGTAACATGGCAAGCTTATTATTTATCCTTTTCACTAGTTGCTTTGTTAACAAGGTTGTTAGCTATAGCATCAATCTCTAGTGCGAACTTATGTGATGCTGTATTATGTGTATCAAGATCATGATATTGCAGTATTATTCTGCTTGTGTATTGTCAAATAGTTAAAAATGTTCTTACTTATTGCTTTTTCCTAGTTATATGCTCTGTGATGTAATTTATGCATTGCTATCAGTCACTGATGTAATGTAGTAAGCTCTGGAATACATCTAAGTATTCATCCATGCTATTAACTGTATTGAGAATTGTGCAAATTACAATATGAGTTTTGTTGAAGAGGTTCTAATCTTGGTGAATATCACATTTTGACTGCTTCTTCTTCTTCTTCTTTGAGTGCTGGTATATAGACCTGTGATTTTGGTCCTTGGCAGTCATAAATTTAAATGAGAATATAAACTAACAACAGCTCTCTTGCTCATCTTTTTTTTGTCTGTTTTATCAGGATGTTGGTTTGTGGCTGGAGACTATAAATCTTGGTAGTTACCGCCAAATTTTTAAAGAAAATGGTGTTAATGGAGAATACTTGGAAGGAATGTCTATGTTCACAACTGAACAGATCCTTCGTTTCATAAGACGCTGCCACATGAAGTGGGGAGACTTCATCACATTGTGCAAGGAATTAAGACGAATTAAAGGTATATGTCTCTCTCTGTAACAGTACACAGACAAAGACAAGCAAATAAAATATCATTTTCCCCCTCCCCCCCCCCCCCCTTTCTCTTTTCTACCAATCTGTTTCATGCTTCTCACATAGTGAGATAAGGCTTGATAGACTTTGTTGCATTTCACGCCCTTTGAACAATCTAAGGAAAAATGGGCATGCTAGATTTAAAGATCAAATAGAAATTTAGGAATAGTGTGGGATTTATCTAGAAATTGATACCCTGCCTCTGTTATTGGTACAGTTGTCACTTAATTATAGGCAACCATCAATAGGGTCTCATCATATCACATAATTTTCTAAATATGTTATGTGATATTGCAAAGTCAATTTGTGAATTACATTTTCTTGAAGTATTCGTCCATAGATGTGACAACCAGTCTGCACTATATTTTTATTTGTTGGTTGAGAAGTCTGATTATGTGAAACTCAGTAGTTAAAACATCCTTTCCTTAAGCATATGATATGTTTATATATAAGGAGACATGAATTATGCATATGCTTCTGTTTTGTTGTCTTGTACTCTTGAGACTTTTCTCGCAAGATGATTTTGTTACTGCAACATTAAAGAGAAAGAGAGTGGAAGTCTTAAAACCAGCAAGTTGTTGAAGGAAAAAGAAACGAATCCCTATCTGATATGTGCTTCTAACTTCTGTGTGCTTATTATTCATGTCTCTAGTGGCTTGTCTGAAAGGAGAGCAAAAGGTGCGGCGGCCATGGTGGGCACCGGCATGCCTGTCTACAATGTTCTTTAAGGTTGCAAAATCCAACAGACAATCAAGAGTTGTATCCTTGAAGCTGGAGCCTTGATACCAATACAGCCACTGCCATATTTGTACTTATAGCAATTTTCTTTTTGCCTAGAAAACAGCAGGTAGGAAAGCACTTTTTTTGGCCCCTTTTTTTCTTTCTTTGACTCCACATGGTGGATGTTTCTCCTCTGGAGAACAAGGTCCTTGTGCAATGATTTCTGGTGATGTGTAATTATGTATTCTCTTATATATGAACGAAAATACTACATATGCTGTTACTTTTCAAGTTCAAATACTCCTTTATCATGTACCCCCTCCCCCCCCCCCCCCCCTTTTCCCAAAAAAAAAACAAAAAACCAAAAAAAAAAGAGAAAAAACTCCTTTATCTCCAAATTTCTAGTTTGTATGGGAGCCAGGAGTCGCTGGACATGTTCATTTGCCAGTGCTGTACATTTCTACTGAATGCCAAAGTGCAGTGTAGCTACTGATATATATTCATTAATTAGTACCTTTATACGAGTTAAATGGCTTGTTATTTTCGTGATATCAAACTATGAAGCTACGAATTCATACGAAGTTGATCAATATTATATTTTTTCGCAAGTTACAGAGCTAAACTTTACGAATGAGTATAGCTATGTAAATTTAACTAGTTCAAATCTATGATCATGCATATACAAATATATATATTACCACATTCGTAATGCATTTCTCATACGTTTGTCTTTTGGGCTGGTTCTTCAATGAACACAACAATCTTCGAGCTGATGATATCAAGTAGCAAATGACGAACTCTCATCATACTACTTCCTTCCTACATCGTACTAGCGACGAGCCACCACTTGCCTCATACTCCAGAATTGCAATCGCATACATAAGATCATGGCTTCCTCGTCTAATATGCTTCCTTTTTCAGTTTTTTTTTTTTTTTGTGCGGGGACCTTTATCAGTAAATTTGTTTAACCTTTCACGTTGAAAAAATAAATAAATATGTTTAACATTTGATCTTTGCCTCTTTGGTCATAAAATAGAGGCTTCAAACTTCTAACAATCCTATTCATGTATACAAGAGATATATCTACTGAAAGTCTAAATTTTACGGAAAAAATAAAAGAAGTAATTTTTCTTATTGAATCTGTCACAAAAAGTTAGAACTGAAGAAATTAAGTCACATGTAACTTTTTGGTTACAAAAATTTGTTTATTGTCATAATATTTTTTGAAATGAATAATACAAATACTTCAATAATGTGTGCTTTTATTTTCAGATGTATCAAAAAAAAAATAATGTGTGCTTTTAGATAATAGATAATACAAGTGACATAATCATAATTTATTTATGAATAGTTCCTTACCAAAAAAAAAAAAGAGAGAAAAGTTTTGTTCTAACATTGAATTCCTCAAAAGTCGAATAAAAAATAATATTTAAATAAATAATGCTCTTAGATTTTCCATATATTTTCAAATTTAAATGTATGTAACCCCACAAATATGGGCTCCGTTATTTCAATAGGATAATAGCGTAACAATATAACGATAATATTGTGTTTTAAAATTTATTACGGATATATGGATATATTGTGAAAGAATTCGCCTCCAAAGAAGATGAGATGTGTCACATGAATTGCTACTTTTGTGGGGGCTAAATTTGACACAACAGTTTTGCAAGAAATTCGCCGTGTAGAAAGGTGAAAAACTTTTCTGTCTCGCGAAATGTGGGGGGTTTTTTTTTTTTTTTTCAAAGCACATTGTACGGATATTTGTTCTTCTTTTCTCTTTCCTAACTAGCCACTTCTATATCTTGAATGAGGCAGCGTTTAAAATGGTCTTAGGTAAATCTTACATGGTAACATACAGTTTTAGACCATCGGTGGAGAATCAGTAATTGGATTAATGATTTTAGCAGTCAAAATTAATGCTTCTTGAAATGTCCAATATGGACACGGTGCTGGTGGATGTTAAGAAGGTGCAAGAATAAGTCATTGGACTCAGCGAACTAGTAATAAAAATAATAAAAATACATATTTATATGGATAAGGATATGATAACACATAGATTTAGTTCTCCATGTTTTCATATTGAAGGCGTTGCAGCATGATGAATAATAAAATAGCATGAATAATGAAAGTAATAAAAACTATATAAAAAATATATTTTTAATACAAATATTGAATAATAAATAAAAAGTTTTATACAATATTTAATATAAAATTATCAGCACAAGCTAACATAAATAATATATTAATAACAATAAATGATAGTTAACGTAAATTTAATAATAAATACTAAATATCTATACAACTAAAAAAAATTATTTTTGATGAAATACTTAATAAAATTTATGTTTATTATAATTTTCGCTGTCTTATAAATAAACAAACAGTTAAATTTATATTGATATGGACGTATTGCATGTTTTATTTTTTTAGTTTGATAAATACGAAAAGCAAAATATTGTAAGGTTTTGTAGGTATTTGATGATGGAACGTAAATTTAATCATCATTATGGACAGATGCCAATATGGTGAGGTATATACTAATTGGCTCGATGAAATCCCACAAGAAAAGTGGGTTCAAGCTTTTGATGATGGACATAGATACAGGCGTATGACCACGAACTTAGTGGAATGCGTCAATTTTGTATTAAAGGGCACTAGCAATCTTTCCATTACGGCCTTGGTTTGAGCAACATACTTTCAATTGACTGAGTTATTTGCAACCAAAGGTCGAGAGACACATGCTTGAAGAGATGCAGGATTTGTTTTCTCGGATCCCCTCACAACACGGTTAAGAGAAATCCAGCAAGCAACTGGTAATGTGCATGTCATGCGGTTTTTAAAACAGAATCAAGTTTTTCATGTTCAAGACCTAACAAATATAATAGAATTCAATGTTGATCTAATTCGAAGGTAATGTGATTGTGGTGATTTTTAGACTGATCGTTACCCATGCCATCATGTAATTGCATGTTGCGCCAATCAGAACATTGATTTGCAAATGTATGTCAATCGTGTTCACAGCATGAAGCATGTTTGTAAAGTGTACGACAGGTCAAATTGAAAGATCGGCCAAGATCAACCTATTTTCTAAATGAAATGGATATGCATAAGATGCGATGACCAAAATGGTGTGGTCTATGCAATGGTGTAGGATATAACCACAAACAATGTCCACTCAGACCTGGAGCTAATTAGTACTGAGTAGTAAATTGTTCTTATTTAAATATTTGTTTGGATTGGATTCAATTAGATTAGATTGTATTAGATCAAATTTCAATTCCAATTTTGAACACCATTCTCATCCAATTTAAGTTGATTAATACTACATAATAACAAAATTATTATAAAAATAGTGATAATTTATTAAAATAACCTCTTAACAGAGTAAATCGCTATCTTCCTAAAATAAATGCCATTTACTATAAAATTGTTAAGCACTTAAAATTTTGTAGTTTTAATCTTTTTATAATAATAAATTGGTAAGCTCCTTGACTTATTGATAAGTAATTTTTTTTGCTTACATCTATTCACTATCATTAAGCACAATTGAATTTTATTTTTTATCATGTGACAGTATTTTAAAGAGTTTATATAATTTTGTATGTGTATTTTTTATAAAATAATTATTGTAATTTAAATATTTTAAATAGCATAATGATACACAAATTTAAATATTTAAATATTTTAAATTGTTTGTGTGCATGAGGTCGAAATGCTTCACATGAATTTCAGCATGCTTTTCACTGTGCTTCATGTGCATAATTCACTGTGCTTCACCTCTCAATTTTCAATCCTTAAAATAGAATTTGATTAAAAAAATTCTTGCAGGTGGTATCTCAAGTTTCACCATCTTGCAAGTAGAATTCGATTAAAAAATTAATAAATATTAAACTCAATCTCATCCATGGCGAAATATGACTAAACATTCCCGTTGACCTGTATTTTCATATATTATCCCATATTATCATAATTTTAACCTATAATTCTCATATATAAAATAAAAAGCCACAAATATGCTACTTTTTTTTGACACAATAATCAGTGCCCAGAGAAAAAAAGAACACCCGTCAGCAAATTTTTTTTTTGTCCAATTTTCGTTTCTCTAATGTATAACTTGGAATCGAACGAAAGTTTTAGAAAATTGAAGATGAAAAATGTAAAAATAAAATAAAATAAAATAAAATAAAAAGTGAATATTATTTTCTTTCCTTTTCCCATCTGGGAGTCACGGTCCCTTTCTTTCGTTCTTTCCTTTCCGTCTTGCGATTCAAATGTTTTCCACTTGACTCAGTCACTGTGACAGAAAAGAAAAACCCGCTCATAAACCCTAAAACGTGGCGCTTCGTTAAGCATGTTTTCTTCAGCAACGAAGAAGAAGAAGAAGAACACCAACGCGAATGCGACTCCCCTCAGAGACCACGGTGGCGGCGGCGCCACACTCCTCCATTCTCCGGCGACTCCTCAAACTCAGCGAAGCTCCTTCTTCAACGAAAACGCCGTCCCTAACCGCCCAACTACCGGCACTCCTGCTCCCTGGGCTCCTCGCTTATCTGTCCTTGCCAGGTAACGCAGCTATTCACTTTCGTTCCACCAAACGCGCTTTTTTCTGCTCAAATCACGTTCTGCTTCTCGGTTTTTAAATATTTGACTTCCGTTTGTCGTTGTTTAGGATTCCTCAGGTCGATAGAAGTGGAAAAGGGGACAACACAGATCCAATTAAGCCCGTTTTCGTTGCGGAGTTCCCTCAATTGGTTCGCGATGAACAAGCTACCTCGCTTCACAGACGAGTTCCCGGTAAGAGTGCATTTTTCGATTTTATCGGTTAATTAACTGCATTAGCGTTTGTTTTTGCCTGTATGGTATTGTTATCTGTAACTTGCTCAGATCCGACGGTTTTTTTTTTTTTTTTTTTAAAACCATTATAGAAGTTTGATGTTTTGAAGTGTGTTGTGACTTGCGATGCAGTTGAAGATTTGGGGTCTGGTGGGATTGACAAGAGCACATCCCTTGCTTGGATTATTTGTGGGAATAGGGTCTTCGTTTGGAGTTACTTGTCGCCTGCGTCTTCGATGAAATGTGTTGTTCTTGAGATTCCGTTGAATGTTTATGAAAATGGGGATGCTGGCAAAAATAATGCTGGGAGCTGGTTGCTTTGTGTTGTTAATTGTGATATTGTGTCTGTGGGAACGAATAAAGTTGCGAAGCAATGCAACTCTGCTGCTGTTGTTATGTGTAATTGGAAAACCCGGGCTGTTGTATACTGGCCTGATATATATTCTCAATTGCACAATCCTCCGGTCACTAGTCTTGCGTCTTCTGATGAGTTGGAGGCTGTTTTGGCTCCTGATGGGAAAGCTTCCTTTGGCAAGCAGCAGCGACAAAGTAAGCTGGGTGGTGGTTTGAGTGGATTGAACACGTTTAACTCTTTGATTGCTTCTGCGGTTCCTGGTTGTAAGTTTGTATGTGTTGCCCTTGCGTGTAGCTCGAATGGTGAGCTTTGGCAGTTTCACTGCAGTCCTACTGGCATTCATCGAAGGAAAGTATATGAAAATATTATGCGTTTCCCTCACCAAGGAGTTGAATTAGGTCAACTCGTGAGCAACAAATGGTATCCAAGGTCACTGACGTGGCATTTTCCACATCATCCTCCTAAGGAATCAAATAGGCAATTCTTGGTATTGACAGATCATGAGATACAGTGTTTTAAGGTAGAACTTAGCTCTGCTGATATACATGTTTCAAAGCTTTGGTCTCAGGAAATTGTTGGAACAGATGCTGAAGTTGGCATTAAGAAAGATCTGGCTGGTCAAAAGGGAATCTGGCCTCTTGATGTGCAGGTGGACGATCATGGAAAAGTGATTACCATTCTTGTTGCAACCTTTTGTAAGGACCGGATTAGCAGTTCCAGCTACATGCAGTATTCTCTTCTAACCATGCAATATAAATCTGGGTTGGGTGTAGAGACCACAAATGAGAGGATTTTGGAGAAAAAGGCTCCCATTGAGGTGATAATCCCAAAAGCTAGAGTTGAACATGAAGACTTCTTGTTTTCCATGAGGCTTCGGATAGGGGGCAAGCCTTCAGGATCTACAATCATAATATCTGGGGATGGAACAGCAACAGTCTCCCATTATTATAGAAACTCTACTCGACTCTATCAATTTGATTTACCCTATGATGCTGGAAAGGTACTAGATGCTTCAGTCCTTCCTTCTGCAGATGATTATGAAGAAGGTGCATGGGTTGTATTAACAGAGAAAGCAGGAATATGGGCAATACCAGAGAAGGCTGTCATACTTGGCGGAGTTGAACCGCCTGAGCGGAGCTTATCACGTAAAGGCAGTTCAAATGAAAGATCTGCACAAGAAGAGACAAGAAATCTTACATTTGCAGGTAATTTTGCTCCTAGAAGGGCTAGCTCTGAAGCATGGGGTACTGGAGACAGACAAAGGGCTGTTTTGAGTGGGGTTGCACGTCGGACTGCGCAAGATGAAGAATCAGAAGCTTTACTGAATCATCTTTTCAATGAATTTTTGTCATCTGGGCAAGTTGACAGGTCACTTGAAAAGCTAGAAACTTCTGGTTCATTTGAAAGGGATGGAGAAACAAATGTTTTTGTGCGGACAAGCAAATCAATCATTGACACCTTAGCCAAACACTGGACAACAACCAGAGGTGCAGAGATTTTGGCCATGGCCGTTGTTTCCACCCAACTCTTGGAAAAGCAGCAGAAGCATCAAAAGTTCCTTCACTTTCTTGCATTATCCAAATGCCACGAGGAGCTGTGTTCTAGGCAGAGTATGAAATCTGTAGTCTATTCACCAAAAGTTCATTTGTTTTTGATTTGATCTTCAAACCATCCGTTTTACAGTACTATGTTGAATTAACTTGTTTGCTCATGTTTTAAGTCAATTATTACATGATATGCATGGGTACCAAAATTTTACTCATGTTACCCATGCATATCATGGGTAACATGAGTAAAATTTTGGTATAGCACCAACCTGATTTTATCTGTTTTCAAAAATATCAGCTACATCATAATAATATTTGGATGATCAATTTATTACTGATTCTGCAGTTGGTAAAATAATCATACTTCTTAGGACAATATCATACTAAGTATAACGTAAATAAGTGTGCGGGGTGTTTTTTTCTTTAATAGCATTTTGAGCTTTATAAATTGGGTAAAATGAATATAAACTCAATTATGACCTATCTGCTTCTCTGCCTCAGCTTGCGCAAATGACTGAATGGAAGGAGGTTTATACTGTGACTCACTGAATAGAGACTTAATTTTCATTTTTCCCCTTTGCCTCACATGTGTTGACTTGATGATTTTTGTAGTTGGGACTTTAGATATGCTTAAGGATTGTTATTTCTAGATGTCACTTGACTTCTTTGGATGGGATTGAATGTGAGGAGTATGTTTGTTTTATGATTTGCTAATGATTATATTTTCCCAGCCATTTTTTTTTTAAAAAAATTGATTAAATAATTTAGGTATTAAAATAAATTATTTTAGGTTTAGGAAAATGGAAGTAAAACCAAAAACAACGCACATTGAACAACAGGTGGACATTCGACGACTAAATTCTATATATATATATTTTTTTGCCAGGACATGCCTTGCAAATTATCTTGGAACATGGTGAAAAGCTATCTGCAATGATTCAACTTAGGGAACTGCAAAACCTGATAAGCCAGAATCGTTCAACTAGTGTTAACTCCATGAATTCTAGTTCAGATGTTCAGATGTCGGGTGCTCTTTGGGACCTGATACAATTGGTTGGTGAGAGAGCTCGCCGGAATACTGTCCTTCTGATGGATAGAGATAATGCTGAAGTATTCTACAGTAAGGTTTCAGATCTTGAAGATTTCTTTTACTGCTTAGATGCAGAATTGGAATATGTTATAAGACCAGAACACCCATTTGGAATCCAAATTCAGAGGGCATGTGAACTCTCAAATGCATGTGTTACCATAATTAGGACAAGCTTCAACTATAAGAATGAGAATCGTTTATGGTACCCACCTCCTGAAGGTTTAACACCTTGGTATTGTCAACCTGTTGTACGTAAGGGGATTTGGAGTGTTGCTTCTGTCTTGCTTCAGTTGTTAAATGAGTTATCTGGGCTTGATAAATCAGCAAAACTAGATTTGTATAATCATTTAGAAGCACTAACTGAAGTTCTACTTGAGGCATATTCTGGTGCTGTTACAGCTAAAATTGAGCGTGGAGAAGAACACAAAGGTCTATTAAATGAATATTGGGAGAGGCGGGATGTGCTTCTTGAATCTCTTTATCAACAAGTCAAAGAATTTGATGCTACCCATAAGGTTATTTTACCCTTTTGCTGACCTTAACTTGCAATTCTTGTTTGGAATACAAGTATATTGTTCACTTGGTTACTTGTGCAGGATTCAATTGGAGCTGAAGGGCAGAGTAGAGAAGCCATTATGAAGGTTACTTCACATCTGCTATCAATTGCTAAACGACATGGATGCTACAAAGTTATGTGGACGATATGTTGTGATGTAAACGACTCAGAATTACTGCGAAATATTATGGTATGAGTATGATTTTCTCCTTTGTGTGCTACTTGTATTTATTTTATTCCCTTTTCTTTCTAGACATTTGCAATGAAGATTTTCTTATCATGGCGAACCAAAGATCCTGTATGTACTATGTGTTGCCTGTTCTATAGGAAGGGCATTCTTGATTAGTATTGATAGTATTGCTATTATTTAAAAACCTCATGTGTGCCTTGTTTTTTAACCCCCTCAATAATGTTTCTGTGGTTTGTTTGCAGCATGAAAGCTTGGGACCTAATGGGGGGTTTAGTTATTATGTCTTTAAGAAACTTCATGAAAGCAGACAATTCTCTGAGCTCTTAAGGCTTGGGGAAGAATTTCCAGAGGAGCTATCCATTTTCCTGAAGGAGCATCCAGATCTTCTTTGGCTTCATGATTTGTTCCTTCATCAATTTTCTTCTGCTTCAGAAACACTTCATGAATTGGCTCTCACACAAAATATGCAATCTACCTCAGTTGCTGAAGAGGAAGAAGAACAAGAGTATTTGAAGTTGAAACTAAAATTAACTGACAGAAAGAATCTTCTATATCTCTCTAAGATAGCTGCCTCTGCAGGTATGGCTGCTGTGTAGCTTTTCATGCCACATGGAGATTATTTTCTTTACTTCCATGCTATTTTGTATTCTTTAGATGTTTTCCTAACTGTGTTAGCTACTAACTTGTGAGATTTTGAACTCATTTTTGTTCATCTTCATGTAAATTGAAGTTAAAACCCCTCTGGCACTGTACTTTTAATGTTCAATTATCTGATAACATGTGAGTTTTTTGGTTATATGATAATATCAATTACCAAGTTGACTTAATGGAAGTGGCTTTGCTGTCAAATTTTCGCTTATTGTTTGGAATTGATAGGTCACAATCTAGACTTTCGGAAATCTTTTAATTGCTTCTACCGTGGTCCTCTGCCGATATTTGGTGTTTGAAATCACAGCAAATGCCACATAATATAGATAAAGCAAAATTTGTCACATTCTAAGCATCAACTTTACCCATTTTATATGTGACTCATTGCCTTATATCTTGTTCGCCTTTGGCTCTGGTTTTTAAAACTTTGGAAAAAGATTGTTGTTTGTTTTCAGAGCTTCCCTTTTTTTTTTTTTTTATATGTGTGTAAATGTTTCAATTGGACAATTGTTGTTTAATAAATTAAATGCCTAAACTTTTGGGATGAATAGATGCCTGATAAAGTGTATTTGTGATAAATGCTGTTACCTTTTCTTGTCCAACAGCTGGTAGAGACGCTGGTACTCGGGTAAAGGTGGACCGCATTGAGGCTGATTTGAAGATTCTAAAATTACAGGTAGATTTGAGCTTTTTTCAATGTCAATTTGAAAATAAAGTTTTTTGAAAATTTTCTTGATCCTTCATCATTATTCATCATGAATATTAAGCATCAATGAAACTCGGGCATGTCTCTCTGCTTGCATGATAACTTTTGAGGTCAAGCTTACATAAAGCTGAAGTTTTCAGAGCTAAGTTGCTACATCAAGAGCAAACACACGAGCCTGATGCTAAAATGCTTTGATTTTTTAATTCTAGTCGTATAAATATATTTTTTAAAGTTGTATTGGGCAATGCATGAAAGTGTGAAACTCTTTAAATAATATATTACCCAGCAGTCAAGATATTGTGAATTCACGAGTGAGCTTGATGAAGAGATTAAAAGTATGCCAAAGTTTAGTTTAAAAAGGAAGCCACTCTCAAGATGTTTTAGTTTTAAAAGGAGGGCAAGTAGCAGGAGCCTGCTCAAGGATTTAGCATGCTTTGATTAAATTCTAAAGAACACAATGTTTCACGAGGAAATGTCTGATTAATGGTGTTGAAAGTTGTGTGACTGTTTTTTTATACGGGCCTCTAGAGGTTTGAAATCAATATTTTGTTTGGTTCATGAGAACTTATTGAACCATGCACTGATAGATAAGAGATGAGAGTCCTTTTCACCCATTTTCACTTGAACACTTGATCTGCAGGAGGAAGTAATGAAACGTCTCCCTTCCATTGAAGATGAGCAGCATGTTGAAGATCAACTGCTTCATCCAGAAGATTTGATTAAATTGTGCCTGGAAGGTGAAGAGCGAGAACTCTCATTGTGGGCCTTCGACGTGTTTGCATGGACCAGTGCCTCATTTCGCAAGGTCCACAGAAAACTTTTGGAGGATTGCTGGAGAAAGGCTGCCAGTCAGGATGATTGGAGTAAACTTCATGATTCATACATAGTTGAAGGATGGAGTGACGAGGAAACCCTGCAAAACTTGAAAAGTACCATACTCTTCCAGGCTTCAAGCAGATGTTATGGACCCGGAGCTGAAATCTTTGAAGAAGGTTTTGACCAAGTCTTGCCCTTGAGACAAGAACATTTGGAGACTCCTATCTTGGGGGATATGAGTTCTTCAGTTGAAACAATATTGATGCAGCACAAGGATTTTCCTGTTGCAGGCAAGCTTATGCTAATGGCAATCATGCTGGGTTGTGAGCATCGTGGTGATATCACACTCGAAGAAGGGCCTTCCCCTATGGAATAGCGTGGCTGAAGATCATTCCCAACCCTAAAACAAGTTGGTGTAGTTTTTCTACTAGCGTGACATGTGGAATGCAGTTACTGTTTTCATTCCCTCTTTACTATGCATTGAATTCACACCTTCACACTGAATGATATTGGTAATGGTTCTGGATAGAAGTTGTGATACACACAAATACGCCAATATTAAATGAGAAATGTTCCTTGTACACCATTTTCTACATGCCATTATTCCTTACACCTTGTCAGTGGAACAATGTGATAGAATTTTAATTTTTTTTGGTTTAAATCATCCAAAACGGAAATAGTGTAAAAATGGCATAATGAAAATGATATGCAAGACTAGTTAGACTAGGCTTGGCCGCATGGGCGAATATTATCTTTTTGTGAGCGCTCTATTGTCCTCAAAAGCACCCATTTCTTGTGGCTGATTTATAGAAGTTACGCTGGTTCCATTCTTTTAATAACCGTCCATTTCCGATTTTTAGCCATCATTCTTATAATGCCACGTATTACGATTGACTGTTTTCAAGGGTAACGGACGGGGACGGCTCCTAAAGGTATCAAAGAAGATTCACTTTTAGCTATTTTTTCTTAAATCAGTTATTACATCCTACAGCTGAACCTATGCTTTGTCTATCACTATTCACTACTTAGTCACCATTACTATGTGGAAGACGCGGATCCGTAATCCGTAATTCATCGCAGGAGGGGGGAAAAAAGGGCAAAAAAAAAGAGGGGGGGGGTGCGCTGCGGCTCCGTATTCCCTAAAGAACAAAAGGGGAAAAATAATAAAAAGAATCCATCTTCAATTTTCGGTTTACTACTGTTGAGAATTTGTTTATGTTATGTTATCTTCCCCCCACACTTGTTAATGACTAGTACCCATTTTTTTCTTTCTAGAATGTTGAAGAAAACTAAATAACTAAACTCCCACAGATAAGAACGACATTCTACGCGCATAAAATGTCATACATTGAACAATGAGAATCGTTGTCACCTCGTATGTCAATACTAGTCCCTTAGTCCCTTTCTTCTTTTTTGTAGCAGTTGTCTATAAAGTACATTTTCACCTACCTTGCAACCGTCCAAATTCAAGCAACAATGTGTTACAATGAAATCTATAATTAGATTGATACGTATTTTAATATATTGACCCATTTTATTAATTTTGATTAATTTGACTTTTAAATTTTTTCCCCTTGCAATACGTATTTTGTTCAAGATATATAAAGAAAATTGGTGTTTGTAGGTTTCCACACTGAGGCCCGCAATGGCCATAAAGACTTGTGTGTTTTGGTGAGCAATGACTAACGAGTAAAGAGTGTGAGAGTAATAAGTACGCATCACTTCCCCACCGCTCCCTTCAGCCGCCCTGCGAAAAGCGCGGACACGTGGCAGGTATCCATCGGTGCATCAAACTGAAACAAAATCTAACGGTGAGACTGTGACAGTTTATCACTTTAATAAATTCAAAAGCATTTACACACAATTTTATTATATTTTGATTATTTTTTACATGACCAAGTTGAGTCATTTGTTTCATACTCATTTCCCACGCCAAAACGCTTTGGTTATGTTTTAACTTCTAAGCTCTCTTAGATTACCCTTCTTTATTCCCATAGAAATCATCACTCTCATTTAGCATAACGTTTTCTATTTCATCTTATTTGTGCCTTATAGTTTTCCATAAATCCTCCTTCATCCATATCACCAAGTTTTGAATAATGTGGCTAACGATCATTCTCAACCCAAATACAAGTTGGTGTAGATTTTCTACTAACATGACATGTGGAATGCAACTTTTGTTTTCGTACCCACTTTACTATACATTGCACCCACACCTTCACACTGGATGATATTGATAATGGTCCTGATAGAAGTTCTGATACACACAAATACGTCAATATTAAATGAGAAATGTTTCTTGTACTTGTACACCATTTTCTAGTTTCCATTATTCCTTGCAAATTGTTGGGGGGAAAAAGATGCGTTAGTGTGTTTTTTTTTTTTTCGCGTTATTATCCAAAACGGAAATAGTGTAAAAACGGTATAATGAAAATGATATGCAAAACTAACTAAATTAGGTTTGGGTTAACATTTTTTTCTGAGCGCTGTATATTGTCCTCTTAAGTACCCATATCTTTTGACTGATTTATAGCAGCTATACAGTTTCCAATCTTATAATAGCTACCGTCCATTCCCAATTATTAGTCTTTATTACGCCACATATTATGAATAATTGTTACTCAAGGGTGACAGACGGCTCCTTAAGGTTTTATTACCTGTGATTCACTCTGTAATTTTTTCTCAGTTATTACATCCTGCAGTAGACAGCTCCATATTCACCAAAAGAAAACAAAATAAGGTCCATCTTCAATTTTCGGTTTAGCCCCTACCTTGGCTGAGCCAAGTTCAGACGGTCTCTAACGGAGGCTAGCATGCTTTTGATTATCCGTCACATAATTTCCATTTTCAGATGAGACATGACTAAAATAAATCTTAAATGAAGCGGAACTAATTTGATGTCTTAATTTGTGAACAGAAATACTCATTATAAATTATATGATAAAATTGTTTTTGTCCATATTCTACGAACTGTTAATTTCAAAAATAGTGAGCTAAGTCTCGATGAAACTATTTGTATCTGGAATATATTATCAGGAATTTGACCTAATTCGATGGAGACCCCTAAAAGAGATAGGGGTTTATTAGCAAGAATTTTTTTTATTTATTGAGCTTGAAATTATTGGCCATATTATGTCGTGCATATACCATGATTACAAGTATTATTACTGAGGTAATATAGACAAGAAAGCAATAGTCTTACTTGTGCATATAAACGAGCATGTTTATAAATAGTAGTCTCCTCTTTCTTTCCCGTGGTATATTTTTTGTATACTCAAAAAAATGAACATCCCTAATATTTTTTTTTTATTTTTTTTTCTATCAATCATTTCATTCATTTTTACTTTCTTTTATAATTATTTTTCTCTCTTCTCTCTCTAGGTGTCTAAAGGTGTCTATCAATCCGATGGTACAAAAAATATTTCTCTTCTTTTCTTGCGCACATAAACGAGCGTATTTTACAATTTTAAAAGATTAAAAAGAATTTAAGAGATTGCCTAATAACTATGGATCTAGCCCTTTTTTAAATGAGGTTTTTTGCATTTCTTTTAATTTTGAATTAATAAATGTCCTACAAACTTATTTACTAATAATAATTTTATAATTTTTAAAATAAATTATTTATTTGGTGAAGATTCAAAAAAGAACGAAAATTTGTGTTTATACTGTTGAATGTATGCTTATGTTATGTCATCTTCATCCCACGTTTATTAATGGCTAGAAACCCTTCTACATTATCATTATCACTCTAGGCGCATAAATGTTAGAATTTGCTAACGAGAATTGTCGTGACCTCATATATATATATACTATTCTGGAGCCCCAACTTTTTCTTATGCCAATTGTTTATAAAAATTCATTTTTACCTACCCGCTACCCTTCTAAATACGAACTTGAAACTTCAAAGTATCGCGAAGAACTTAACTGACTAGATGGGTAAAGATTATAAATTTATAATATAAAGATCATTCCCAACCCTAATACAAGTTGGTGTAGGTTTTCTACTAGCATGACGTGGAATGCAGTTACTGTTTTCATCCCCTTTATTATGTATTGAATTCACACTTTTCGTATTGGATGTTAGAGATATAATTGTATTTGTTAGTAATTTATCACAATTAGTTACAATTCTTATGATTAGATATTAGTTAATTACTCTATTATTTTATATATAAGTTATACTATTAGTTTGATATAGTAATTTTTCTCTTTTTTTTTGGGGGGGGGGGATAGTAACAATGCTTTAGGCCTATAGCCTCTTGTTATTTGGTAGTTTGTCTATAAAATTCATTTTCGCCTATTGGACAGCCGTCCAAATTCAAACTATGATTAGATTGATAAAGATTTTAATATTGATGGTATATAAAAATTAAATTTTTTAATATATTGATCTATTTTATTAGTTTTGATTAATTTGAGTTTTCAATATTTTCCCTTGCAATATAGTAATATATAGTTTAAGATACGTGAAGAAATTGAAAAGCTAGGAAAAAGATGAGTGAAGAAAATTGGTGTTTGTAAATTGCCATAGTTTCCACTCCCCGCAGAGTGTCCATAAGGACTTGTGTGATTATGTGAGTAATGACTAACGAACGTGAGAGTGAGTGAGCAGGGATCATCTTTCCGCCACGCAATCCCGCGTCTAGAACGCGGCAACGTGGCAGTTATCCACCGGTACATTAAACTGAAATTTAATCTAACGGTGAGACTCTCATTTATGTTTAATCAGTAGTATTTACACACCTTTTATTATATTTGCTACATGACCCCGGTGGAGTCCTATAAATTCCCCCGTCTCTTGCTCAATGCTCGAACCCAAGTAGGATCTTCAGACATATTTCAAGCTCTCCTAGATTACCCTTCTCTGTTACCATGGAAATCATCACTCTTATTTACCATAACATCTTCCATTTCATCTTGTTTGAGCCTTATATTTTTCCATAAATCCTCATTCATCCTAATCACTAAGTTTTGAATTTCTCTCTCAATTTCTTCCTCCATGAACAAAGAGTTGCCTTCCTTGTTGAACCCCATTTATGTGCATAACAAGGTTGGACTTCTCAGCCTCCTCCTCTACAACACCTAAGCCATTTTGGTCACATAGCAAAACTCATTTCTTGTGAACAAGAAACGTAGACTTGGTTCAGTTTTTGCAACTTTGGAGTATCAAAAGGCGAAGGTGGATCCAATCCTTCTGGTTCTTCCCACCTTTGACCTTCCCGATCCTAAGTAACCGGACAAAACTACCAACCAAGTAACTGTCACAAACACAAACATGTCCGAACCAAGCAAGTCTTCAGCATGTGGTGATGATGTTGGTGCCAACATTGATCTTGGTGCTAGCTTACTCCTCACTGGCAAGTACACCAAGAGATGGCGTAAAAGCTATTACATTGGAATCCTCATCTCTCTGAGGAAGTCAACAACTGCCAGTGAATCTCCACCATCATCACCACAACCATCGCCCTCTTCAGCACCATACACCCCATTATTGTCTCCATCTGAGCCTCCTGCTGCTGCTAGAACCTCCTCTTCCAAATCTTCTACTACAATTGACATAGCCTCTGATGCTGAAGAGGAGAGAGACGAAGTTGTAGAACAACGCAGACAGCGCATACGGAGAGATATTGATAGAATTGTGAAGGAGCAGGACTTGAAATCGCTTATTGAGCTTGGTGGGGTTGGCCCTGTTTGCTTAGTTCTTGGTCAACAACGTCAACACTCAGAGGTATCAGCCAACAAACTCATCAATACATTGCTTGGATGGGATTTTTCCTTCGAAAAAGAAAATTCTCAGTTTCACAAGAAAATAATAATCGTACATGGAAAACATTAAAAAGAGACCAAAAAAAAAAAAAAAGATAACCTTTTCGGTTTTGATATATTTGGGGCATCATGTAATAGATTATCTAAAAAAAAGATTATTTCAAATTATCTATTTTATCTAATTCTTAAATTAAATGATGACATGTGAAAGTTTTCTTAAAATGAAGGCACACTTAATTTGTAACTTACTCATTTTAAGAAAAAATATTTGCATATAATTATTTAATTTAAAAATTAAACGAAATAGATATAAAGAATTTCGTACAAGTCAAGTCTTGTTGATTATCAAAATTTAAATGCTTGGTTTACTCAAATGTTAAGGATGGATCTCCTAACTGCTGTTTCTAGCTGCTCGAGAAAGATGTAAATTGTTGATGCAATTTTGGTTTTACGAACAGCAGGGCACTTTTGATAATGGGAACCATTGGGTGTTATCCGTTCACGGAACAAGCTTCCTTAGCTTTTTATTGAGTATCTGCAAATGCGACAATTACACAATTTCAATGCTGATCTTGGCTGCGTTGACCTTTGCCATAGAGTTCAAGCAGGAGGGGCCTAAATATGGTTGGCATGATGGTGTTGCCATAGTGGTTGCTGTTATCTTGCGCATTGCATTCCGTTCCATAACAAACATTCGGCGTGTAAGAGAGATGATGAAATTGTCAAAGAGAAAGGACAAGTTGAAACTGCCAGTTCAAAGAGGTGAAGAGGGGCCCCTAATGGTTGCCATATCTGACATTGGGGTGGGTGATACGGTGTGTTTGAAGATGGGTGATGAGGTTCCAGCAGATGGTTTGTTTCTGGACGGTGACAACTTTGTGCTGGCTGAGGCAACAAGCAAAAGTGATCATGAGAGCAACCCGTTTCTTATAGCTGGTTCAAAGGTGATTGAGGGTCATGGGAAGATGGTGGTAACATCAGTTGGAAACAAAAGGAATTTGGCTGAGCTAATGCAAAGCTCATTGATTTGTGATACCAAAAGGAGAGGCTTGCTGGAGAGGCGAATTGAGAAGCCTATTTCTTGCGTTGAAAATTTTGCTCTTTTTATCTCCGTACTGGTTGCACTTGTGGCTCTAATTCGCCTAATTTGCAAAAAAGATGGGGACAGTGGTGGGTTGCCAGATATTAAGGGGAATGCCTCAGTTGGATTGGTGATGCAAGTCCTCGAGAGAACTTTTTTGAGACCACAAGGAAGGATTTCCACTTTGATAGGTTTTGTCTTTGTTGCAGTACTATTTGTGCAACATGGAATGCCATTTGTGGTTACAATTTCTCTCAAATACCAGAGTGATGAGGTAGTGTCAAACCACGATGCGGTTGTTAATGTTAATGATTTATCAGCTTGTACAACAATGGGGCTAGTGACTGTCATCTGCATTGATGCATCTGGTGGGCTCACATCCAGACCAATGGAGGATAGCGGAATCTGGCTGGGGGAGAAATATATCAGCAAGGTTGAGGGAACAGAAGTTGATCAAGTTGTGCTTGATGTGCTTCAACAAGGATTATCAGTTCTTGCACAGGAGCTTCCTCTTTCTCCAATGTCGAGTTCACTTATTTCTTGGGCAAAAACAACTTGGGAAATGAAAATAGAGTCTTTTACTGAAGAATTTAACATTCTTAAGCACATCAAACTGGATTCTGGCAAAGAAGGCAGTGGAGTTCTGGTGAGAAAGGTTGGCGACAATGAACAAGTTTTGCACTTGCACTGGAGTGGGGCTGCATCCACGGTATTGGACATGTGCTCACGATACTATGATAGCAAAGGGGAATGCCATGCCATGGAAAATCAGAAAATCAAATTTGGGCAGGTGATTAAGAAGATGGAAGGTAGTGGTCTTAAGCCAATTGCATTTGCTCATAAACAAACAATGGTGCAAGAGCTCGAGCAAAATGATTTGATATTGTTAGGACTGATCGGTCTTAAACACACATGTCAGGACTCCACAAAATTAGCTCTGGAATATCTAAGAAATACTGGAATACAGATCAAATTGGTCTCGGAGGATGATATCATGGCAGTGAAAGAGATTGCTTGTGAACTAGGAATAGAAGTGCCAGTAGATGGCCAGCTTGAAGGAAAGGAACTTCAAGATTTGAATGGCATTGCTAGATTAGATAAGGTGGATCTAGCCCGTATAATGGGAAGTTTCCGCCCTGAAGACAAGCTTCTCATGGTACAGTGCTTGCAAGAAAAAGGTCATGTGGTTGCATTCATTGGAAGAAGAATGAAGACTAACCATGTTTCAGTTCTACAGGTAGCTGATGTAGGGATAGTCCATGATTCTCCGGACACAATAGTGGACAATGATAGTTCTGGAATAACTATTACATGTTTCAGTGCATTGAAACCAATTGTGATGGCTGGCAGAAGTAAATATAAGAATATTCAGAAGTTCATTCAACTTCAGCTCACATTGGGCGTATCAGGGTCACTCATAAGCTTGATTTCTGCAATATTCACTGGAGATTCCCCACTAGCATCATTCCAATTGATCTGGGTGAATGTGCTAATGTCCCTTCTGGGTGGCCTAATGATGCCAGTGGAGTTAAATGGTGAGGAACAGCTTGGCGTTCAAACATCATACCGGAATCAGTCAATTATAACAAAAGAAATTTGGAAAAGCATAGTTATCCAAGTTTTATATCAGACTTCAGCATCCATGATACTTGAATTTGGTGGGCATATTACTGACATAGAAAGAGAGCTTAGGAAGACCATGATCTTCAACACATTCCTATTATGCCAGGTCTTCAATCTACTCAACACCATACATTTGTTGAAAAAGAAAGTTCTCAAGGTTGTAATTCAAAGCTACTATTTCCTGGGGACTTTAGCTGTTTGCTTTCTTGCGCAGGTGCTGGTGAATGAGTATGCAAAATGCCTAGCAAATTGCACGCGGCTGAATGCTCCTGACTGGGCTATCAGTGTCCTGGTTGGTGTTTTTTCATGTGCATTTGAATGGGCCTTTTTTACTCTACCAGTGATTCTCAGCACCAATTATGCCTCAGAATCAAATACTTCACCCTTTGGATTCTCTAACTGGTCACGTTGGTTCTATCTCTCTTGGGGATTTCCATTTCTGATGCTCCTTTGCTTCCCTGGTCAAATTAATATAATTTGACCAAATGGGGCAGATATTTCGATGGTGGCCGAACTTAACATGTCCATCGACTTAGTCATGTTCATATTGTAACATACCACTTCAGTTACTCGTAGGTAGTACCTTTGTACATAGTCTTCATGTAGAATAATTCACAAATAATTCACTTGTAGGTACTACCTGTTCACTTATTTGTAGGTGGTAACCTTTGTATAAAGTCCCCATGTGTAGAATAATTCATTTGTAGGTACTACCTTTGTATATTATATTCATATTCATTCATTCCACCACTGCACTGCATGTGCATGTGAATGTGAAGGTAAATTTCGGTAGAACTTCTTGCTTCTGCTGATTTACTCTATGTCTGACTCTCTTCTAGTCGTGTTCGTTAATTTTGGAAGCATCCAGCATGTGACCTGAATACACGGGTGTACCCTCATGTATGCCCCCACAAAAATCCAAAAAATAAAATAAATAAAATGTCTTGTTTCCCTAGATAAATTTAGTGAAACAACAAGGCTATGTTGTTTAGGTATAGACAAATTGAGTAGTGAATAGATAATTCTAGTAGTCCAAGTAACCAACGAGGCTTGAGAATTTTAAAATGATGAACTTCGCCATTAAAAAAACTGCTTTAAGGCTTTCAAGGGCCCCGACTCTCAACACTTAATTATTATTTGATTATGTCAGATGTAAACTTGAATTTTATATTTTCCTTCATTTTGGTGTTAGTACATGTTCAAATTTTTTTTTTCTTAATTTCTTTTATCATTTTATGTTCGAAAACTTTTATTTTCTTTAACGTTAATCAAGGTGCTTTTTTTTGTCTTAATTATGCTACTTGATTATCTAAATACGACATTTTTTTCTTAATTGTGATAGGTCTCAAACACCAAGAAGGCACTGAATTTTAGATTAAAAATTCATTTGTAGTTTTCACCCTATTTTTAATTTTTACAATTTTGCTGAAAGAGTGTTTTTCACACGAATCGAAGTTAAGGAGGCCACTATACCACTCCAAATCCGATGAACTAATTTCCACAATCCAAATTTGTGGCGGCCAGTCCCACCCCGATTTCTCTGTGGTTTCAGAATTCAGTGGTTTTTTTTTTTTGGGCTCCTTTCTCCAACTTTTTTGTAGCAACAATGGGTTAAAAAAGATGTGATGGGCAATAGGTTTGGTCGGTAGCATCAGCCCAATCCAATCCAACCCAACCCCGTTTACAAAGTTTAATATTTTGTTATTAACTTTGGTGGACCTGATTTTTGTGGCTTACAGTCACCCTCTCCTAAACATCTGAGCACGTAGATCTTTGTATCCACATGGCAGAAGGAGAGCCACTTTCCTTGTACAAAATATCAGCTTGGGAATCCACATCCAAATCCACCACCAATGAGATGCTGCTGACTTGTGCATATCCTCATCCACAATATCATGTGATTTCCGCTCTGGCCTCCCCCACCCTTCTATAAACCTTTGCAGGCTCCTCCTTCGTTCTCCACAACACACTAGCTAGCACCAAAGGGAACACCACCAAAAGTGCAAGAAGCGTAACGTAACCATGGCCACCTCTGCCGTGCAGCAATCAGCATTCACTGGTCAGACTGCTCTGAAGCAAGCAAATGAGCTTGTCCGGAAGGTCGGTGGCTCTGGCAAAGGTCGCATTACCATGCGCCGTACTGTGAAGAGTGCTCCTCAAAGCATTTGGTAAGCTCTTCAATTGTAGTAAAGTAAACATTACACTATAAAACATTTGTAAACTTTCCTTGTTAAAGCAAATTTGGTGTTTAATATTCCTCTATTTCATGTCACTCAAGAACATCATTAATAACCCCAAGCAGGATGGGGCTGACCAGAAAGCCAGTATCTTTGCAAGTTTAATAGGTTATCCAAAAGTTTATTAGTCACATATGGTATTATATGGTCTTTGAAGGTCAATATTAACATCCACTGCAAAAATGTGAATTGAGGTACTTATGTATATGATTTGCTTCAGAATCTGACTTGTATGAGCTGTTGTCAAAAACAGGTATGGCCCTGACCGTCCCAAGTACTTGGGTCCTTTCTCTGACCAAATTCCATCATACCTGACTGGTGAATTCCCTGGTGACTACGGATGGGACACAGCTGGGTTATCAGCTGACCCTGAAACCTTTGCCAGGAACCGTGAGCTTGAGGTGATTCACTGCAGATGGGCCATGCTGGGTGCACTGGGATGCACCTTCCCCGAAATCCTTGAAAGGAATGGTGTCAAATTTGGTGAGGCAGTTTGGTTCAAGGCTGGTGCACAGATCTTCTCTGAGGGTGGCCTTGACTATTTGGGCAACCCCAACCTGATTCATGCTCAGAGCATCCTTGCAATCTGGGCTTGTCAGGTTGTGCTCATGGGATTTGTTGAAGGCTACAGGGTTGGTGGAGGACCACTTGGTGAAGGACTAGACCCAATTTACCCTGGTGGTGCCTTTGACCCACTTGGTCTTGCTGATGACCCTGATGCATTTGCTGAGTTGAAGGTGAAGGAAATCAAGAATGGCCGGTTGGCAATGTTCTCCATGTTTGGCTTCTTTGTTCAGGCCATTGTTACTGGCAAGGGCCCTATTCAGAACCTCTTTGACCATCTTGCTGATCCTGTTACCAACAATGCATGGGCTTACGCCACTAACTTTGTCCCTGGACAATGAAGATACCATGTTATATGCCTTTTCAGTTGCAATCTTCTGCTCCCATTTGCAGTTAGTTCCCTCATGTTTAAACTCCATTGTCACTGATGTAACTATACGAGCAGAAGAATCTGTATGAGAACGATGATATATTAGATATGTCAACTCTTATGCATGAATTCAGAATATTGATTGGGTTGTGTTAGTGACATGGTTTTCTATTTTTCCCATAATATGATCCACTCTCCACAAATGTGAATCAGTTCAACATTCAACCAAGTTCAAGGCTTCCACTGAAAAGACTAATTACACATAAACCTAACTAAATGTAGAACTTTAAACTTTTGAACTTCTTTTATCATGTATTTGATAATAAAAGTCAGATCCTTCGCATAGACTTCAAGTTCAGTCTTAAAATGCAGAAACATTCAAGTGAACATGAGATGCCTATCAAAACTGAAAGAAAATTGTCACTTCTGGGGTTATAGTAATTCTACACAAAGAAAATGACACTGGAAGCATATGATAATTCAATGATTGCACATGTTCATGAAGTTCATCCTCTTTTTATAAAAAGAGGCCATATGAATTTCAACCACATGGCTATATCTATTTTTAGAACTAATACCTAGGCAAGGAGGCAGAGAACTCTCAGCGATGTGTGTCCAAAGCTGCCCACGAATCCATGACATGCCATGATGCTAATGGAAAGACAGTCACCAAAAGTCATTGCAAGAACATGAACCATTTTTGAAATGATGGAATCGGCTATTATCTCTCACTATAATTTCACGGTTGTAGATAACAGAGAGGAGTTTAGTTACTGCATGGCAATCATTGCAGACTCTAAGGTTCTTTATGATGCGAATAGGAGTCCTGATTTCCATATTGATGAGGCCAAAAGATATGGCCAACCTCTCGCTATGGTTCTCTAATTCAGATTCTTTTTCTTTCTCCCCTTCAATATTCAATAGAACTTGGCTGATGTCAGGAACATGACCAGCCAGTTTCAGTTTCTCCCTCATCTGTCTCAACTTAGCATATATGTCCTCGGTTTGGGGATGTGATCTATCACCAACAATAAACCTATGAAGTTGACCTTTATGCTCAATGAAGCTGCATCCAGCATCCTTCACTACTCCTCTCTTCTTCATCATTTCTCTTACATGTGAAACTTTATCCCACTTCCCAGCTGCAGCATACATGTTAGAAAGTACAGTGTAACACCCAGCAAAATCTGGATCTGCCTCAATCAAATTATGAGCTGCATATTCACCAATCTCCAAGTTTCCTCGGTTCCTAGAACCACCAAGCAAACTCATCCAGATGACTTTGTTTGGTCTCATTGGCATGCTCTCAATAATGTTTTTCGCCTGCTCCAGATGTCCAGCACGACATAACATGTCAACATAGCAACCATAATGCTCAACTGTGGGCTCGATTTTGTATTCATCTATCATCATATGAAAAATTCGGGTTCCCTCATCTACCAAGCCAGCATGACTACAAGCGTTCAACACTCCAATGAAAGTTATAGCATGCGGTTTCATTTCAATTCTGCACATTTCCTGAAAAAGCTCAAGAGCTCGGTCAGCCAAACCATGCATTCCTAACCCCACAATTATAGCTGTCCAATGCCCCAATTTCTTGTGGGCTAGTATTTCGAAAACTTTCATGGAACTCTCTATGCTGCCGCACTTAGAATACATTACTATCAGTGTTGTACCAAGTACACCATCCAATTCAAAGCCATGCTTAACCATGAAAGAATGAATCCATCTTCCACTACCAAGAACAGCTAAACCCGAAATTGCGGAAAGAGCACTGAGTATTGTAACAATACTAGGCATGAGGCCCTCTTTCAACAATGCATCAAACAATTCTAAAGCTTCAAAATAGCGCCCGTTGAGCTCATAGCCGGCTATCATTGAGTTCCAACTTATCAGATTCCTCACCGGCATCTGGTGAAACAACTGATTAGCCAAATGGACTTTACCACACTTGATATACCCATTAATCATGGCATTCCAAGAGACCAAGCTCTTACTGGGCATTTGATCAAACAACTCTCTTGCAGCCTCAACCTTGCCACACTTGCACAACCCATCAACCAAAGCAGTCCAAGTAAACTCATCCCTATTAGGCATTTCATCTAACAGCTTCATTGCAAACTCAACATCACCATTTCTGGCATACCCATCGATCAAAGAGTTCCAAGACACCAAATCCTTATCACCCATTTGATCGAACACCTTTCTAGCCACACCCATCTCACCCCACTTTGCATACATGCTCACCAAACTGCTCTGCACAAACTTATCCGAACCAAACCCAATTTTCAAGGCCAACCCATGAACCTGTTTTCCCTCATGAACTGCGTTCAATCGAGCACAACCCTTTATCACGCAAGGGAGCGTGAACCCATCGGGCACGCGCCCGTGAAGAACCATTCGGCGAAACAGGGCAATGGCGTCGTTGGAACGGTGGTTCTCGACGCAGCACTTGATGATCAAGTTCCACGAAAGTAAAGTGGGTCGCTGCAATGTGTCGAAGAGGGAGAGGGCATGATCGAGGTCGTTGATTTTGGCGTAGAGAGATAGAAGGCGAGAAGAGAGAGAAGGGTGGTTCAGGGTGCCGGTTTTGAGATACAGAGCGTGGAGTTGGTGTGGGTTTTGTTGTTGTGGGGTTTTGGTGAATTGAGGAAAGTTGCGATCTTGAGGGAGAATTGGAGGGAGAGAGGAAGAGTGAAGCAGGTTCGGCGTTGCCATGGCTCAGGAAAGGATCTCACAGACATTAATGAACTTGTCACTTGTTAGCCTTGTAACATTGTTGTTGAATAGTTGAGACAGGTCCCTTGGATTCGCTGAATTTTCGCTTCTTTGATCTTTATCTAATTATCTTTTAAAATTTGGACATTTTCTTTCTTCCTGAAACAGCTGCATCGGAAATTTATTAGCCATCACGTAACCTAACTAAGTTACATCAATTTACTATTTGATAAAACTCTTTTGGTATTAATTTTTTTTTTTTCATTCACATGATTAAAACCTAATATCTTATTTACAAATAATAAGTACTGGACTATTTAAACATTTAAACTAAAGTTTGATATAGTCTTGACAATAACTATAACAAAAAATAATTTTTAATTGTATAATATTACTCATATTCCAAACTAAAAAATTTATATTATCATTTAATATTATATTCATAACTTATTCATAAGTATGTTAAATCCTAATTTATCAAATTGCTTCAAGTGATTTGATAATTATCTTCTTTAAATAAGTTTTCATATTCAAATATTGTGAATAGAAAAAAATGTGTCAAATTGGTTCAAATCAAATTAATTGAGATTGTAAAATGTTTTATTTTACAACATTATATTAAATTAAACTTTAAAACAAATTGAGGAGACTACTGCGAGTTTTTACCGGTAATAAAAAAATTCAAATAATTTATACTTTTCTAAATTTTTGAAAATAAATTGGCTGTGGACTAAATTTGAAGAATTTTTTCTCAAAAAGAAAAGAATACCGTTTTTCTATTTTGTGATTTCAGGTTTGAGGGGGCAGGATGATAATACTATCTTTCAACTCATTTCAATTTGATCGAGTGATTTAGAACTTGTAATGAACTCCAAGCCAAACTGAACAATAAAATAAAGTAAGCTTCTCCCACACACAAAAAAAAAAAAAAAGCGTTGCAACCCATTATTCAATGAAACTAGACTAAACGAGGACGACGACGACAACAACAAAAAAAAATTTGTACAAAACTAACTCAACATAAATTTAAGCCTCTTTGATGAAAGTTAATACTGATCAGACTTTCAATAAAACACAACTTTGTACAAATGTGATTGTGTCAATCACATGGTTTCTAGTTAACTAGTTGTGCATGCAAATCAGTGACATACTGACACAGCCAAAGAATATGTAGGTTCAGGAGTCAATTTTTTGTGCGACTTGTTGCACTCTTTATTACAAATCCTATCAGAAAGGGAGCTATTTACATATCTGTTCGAGCTTGAAAAATATAAATCTTATTACTCTTAGGCCCATGTCATGCATATCCAACGCCAGAGAGAGAAAAATTAATGTTCATCTGAGCGGGAGATGAATTGAAAGAGTCGCACGGAGAAAGGTGGGGGAAGTCATCATTCTTGGTTTGACTTTCTTTTTCATTTGCAGCTGTCATCATTTGGTTGTTAATGTAACAACTATAAGACTACAAACGGCACACTATTGGTCGTTCTTATACGATTAACAGTACAAATTGTGAATAGTATATCATTTGTCACAATGCTTGTGGCGTCAAAATTACTATAACTACAATTTAAATGTAGTTAGATAGTATCGTTGAGCAAACCAAATGTTTACAAAGTGGAATGAATGAGTTCTCTCTCTTTCCTTCATGGACACAATGAACTAATTAATCATTGATGGCAAACTCCAAAAATATTCCTTCTCAATTCCTTTTGTCTCTTCTTCACAGCACTACCCTCCACCTCCAAGCTCCAAAACAAGAATAGTTCAATTCAACAGTTGAAAGCTTATAAAAGAAGGTATATATATATATTATACCACCAGTACCAAACAAAGATGTACCATTTTCTCCGAAGCCAACAGTGGCTAAAATTGACAAGCCCAGATAAGCATTACCTAACCATTTATTCTCCACAACACTCCCTTCCAAATGCTACATTGCATCATCAATTTGGACACTACCCCTGACCCTTTTCCTCCTTCAAAAAGTCCTTTTGGCCACACATCTAATGACCCTGCCTTCCCCCATACTAACTTTTAACAAGTATCTATTTGGCTTGTTGTCAAGCAGCAGTCGATTCTAATCTCTGTTGCTATCATCAGGAATCAATTAGAAGGACCCCAAACACTAAAAAATAATGCTCAACAGCTAAAAATTATGATCTCCTATATATGCACCCCCTTGTATTATATAGCACTTCCAAGCCACTACATGACAAACTCACCAAAATATAGATCCCCCTCATCCCCCCCTCCTGACCCCAATAAAGAAGACCCCAAGATTGAAAATTTTTTTGTGTCACTGCCAAATGGGTAGGAAGGATAATGATCCTACCATGGTGAACTCCTCCATTGCTCTTCTCCAAGAAAGGTTTAGGCAATTGGAGAAGGTGAAGGAAAGGAGAGAAGGGAAAGAACTCCTTAAGTTGTTGTCATCAGAGACTCAAAGGGGTTCCTCATCCATGCACAACCCAACCTCACAGAATTCTCCACAGCCAAGGTTGGTGGTTCCACACAGGCCAAGTGTTCATGATTCTCTTTCTCTTGGGCTCAACTTGAATACCAAGCAAGGTGATCACAACAGCACCATGAAATCACCCCCATCATCATCATCATCATCCTCTAGTTTATGGCCACAAGGAGCATCATCATCATCAAGAAATTTTGACAGCTCAGATGTTGATACTTCCCTTCATCTGTAAATATATCTACTTCTCTTTGTCTATGCTTCCCTAATACCGATATATTATATGTTTGTATGACAACAGCCCTATGTTCTCCAACGTTTTGTAGCAGTCATCAGGGAGGACTTGTATCAGTTATGCTTTAAAAAATAAATAAATAAATGAATTAGTATATGTTATTGATATATGCAGTGGGTAATTGTATATGGACTTTAAGAAAACAAAAATAACATGGCATTTTATAGGCCAGAAAATAATTATATTTTGGTGTTTTGTAATGGCAAGAAGGCAGTAATGAATGGAATTCGATTATAGAATTTATTTTTATCGATCTCTTTTGTTATTGTCTGATATTAAATTGAAATTTGTTACATCTTGGATTTGTAATGCAAAATAGTAAAAACTAAGAAATATACAGAGTTATATGAGTTATTATTATTGTATAGATTGAAATCAATCTCACACAAATGGACAATTTTTGACATGACAATGAAAATCTGAGCCATTTATAATATTCTCATAATATTTCACATCAATCCAGGATTACTTAATATTTGAATGAGAGATATAAAATTGTAAGAGTTATGTTATTTGTATGCATATTTTCTCAGCTTGATCTTGTGCTTCCGTCTTTGAGTGTCAAAGACTGAAGTAAAAATTATGCGTATAAATAACATTTTTCAAATTATAAAGTTAGTTTGCTAGACAACTGAAAACATTTACCATTTTTATTCACACGGTTATTACCACCTTTTTCTATATTTAGCTTTCAAAATCGATATGATAATTAGTTAATTGCTTTTACGTAATTTAACAGCTATATGGATCAAAAAATAATTTTTATAAGAGGTTATATAGTAACATCTCGTCTTATTCCAATATCAAATGATCGTTGTTTATTTGATTATGTGCAGGCACACACACCTTTTGCTTTTCTTTTTTCTTTTTTCGAGATAACGTAAACACAGATACGTATGGACATACAAACACGCTACAATTGTATTATGATCGTTGTCTCTTAGCTAATACATCAACTTTTGATCTGATTGGGCTTGTTGTATTTTTCTCAATATTCTTAAAAAAAGTATAGGTAGAACAGATGTGCCATTGATGGTTTCTAGTTGTAATTTTTTTTAAAAAAATTGGGTATTTGACTATTTTGAATTTTCCGAAAAAAGAAGTACTTGCTTTCAGAAAGATTTTTTCTTTTTATTAAACCCAAAAAATAGGCTCAAGGTTTATCCAAATTGAACCCAATGATGAATCTAAGAAAGGCTTCTACATAATTGTTTGATTGTCAGAAAAAAATTATTTATAAGGCACGTTTCAATTAATAAAACTTGTCGTACTTCGCATGTTTTATTTTTGAGCTATGTCCTACTAATAAATGTGGATAAGACATTTCCCCTGTATTCACTTGTCCTAAAGGGGGGAGAGAAAAAAATGGTTGATATGCCTCATATTTATAAATCCCAAATTGGGTGCAAATAACATATTAGAGATCAATAGAGGGAAGAGAAGAGAGAGAGAGAGAGAGAGGGGGGGGGGGAATCACTTAACAGAAGTAATGTGTATTTGATTATGTTTGATTTGATCGCAGTTGGTGATATATGTATATGGATATCTCATCCCACCCCACACTATTCAATAATGATAGGGTGGGATATGTGAACACCATATTTTGTCCGAGATAAAAAAAAAATGACTCATTTACTTTTTGGAATAAGAGAATAGCCCAATTGTAAAATATTTTAACCGGAAAAAAAAAAGAGGAAAAATCAAATCAAATCAAAATAAATGAAAATAAATTTGGGGCAAATCTTTTAATTTTAGCATTTGTATCCAAATCAGATCAAATCGCCAATCATCATTAAAGCCAAATTTTCAATTAGGATCAATCGAATTTAATGGCAATTGATGCCTCCAACACTTATAAATAGGGCAAATATTGAGAGGTGAGGGGGGCTAGTTTTTTAAGGGGTCTTTTTTTTTCTCTTGGAGAAACCGGCTGTAGAACTTAGGAGCAAGATTGTGAAGTCCATTTTGAATTTGATATTTCTCATCCATTGAAGCATTTGTGGTAAATCTCTTCCTCATTTTGTATGAATTAGTTTCATTCCTTTCAATATAGCACATCGTCACCCTACATTAACATATTTTCATTAAACACAAACACACACGTACACTGCCATTTACCCTTTTGCATCCGTTACCATAACATCGTCATACACTTTCTTTGTCATTTTGCATCACTTTCCTTTGCTCTTTCAACCCCACCAACGATCAAAAAACATAAAAAGAAAAAAAAAAAAGGGAAAACTCTTCCAAACAGCCATTGCCGCATCCCCTTAACCCCACATGGCCAATGTCTAGATCCATCAATAACAGTGGTTCACAATTGCCAAGCCTGCCCTTCTCCATCTACGCTACCTACGCCACAGCCACCACCAGGACCGTCGTCCCACACCGCATCCTTACCCCATCCCAACCAATACAACATCCTAACCCCTTTATACCTCAAACCAACTAGAAACAGAATCATCACAGCCAACAAAAAAAAAAAAAAAGGAAGAAAAACAGAGCAATTTGTATTCTTCACTCCACGGTTCACCCCTTTGGCCTCCATCCACCGCAGCCAACACTGTTCGCAAACCACTGTCGCCGTTGACCCCACCATCACCGTCGCAGCAGGCGGAGCCCCACGCCGCAGCCACCACAGTCCGCAACCAGCATCGTCGTCGAACCCATCGTCGCCGTCGTAGCAGGTGGATCCCCTCGCGAGACACCATCTCGCTGCCATAGCCACCACCAAGCTCTGCCGAGCACCGCCAAAGACACCGCTGCAATGGAAGATGGCGCCGTGAAGCCTGCCACCGTGAAGCCCTGCACCTCTCTCGCCCCTCCCTTTTTTTTTTTGGTCCCCAAATGACCTAGTTAATCAACCCTTTCCTTTTTCTGATTCTTTCGTCCCTTTTTTTTTTGGGGCTGTTTTATAAGTTTTTTATCCAGTCTGTTTTTTTGAGATGGTCCAAATTTCTTTTTTTTTTTTGTCGTGGTATTGGGCCTCGTTTGCACTTATATACATATAAAAAAAAAACAAGCAAATGGAATTTTTTTAAAAAAAAAAAAGACGAAAACAAAACAAAAATAAAAATATTGTAGATTTCTTCTCTTTTTTAACTCATGCAACAATCTATGACATTGATGTATGGTTTAACCGTCCTTAAGGGTTATAAAGATTGTAAGGGTTTATTGTGTAGCTCATGCTATCCTAAATCCTGTGCAAAAGTGAATTTTTTCTCTTTAAAAAATAAAAAAATAAAATATTTTTTTAATTAAACTAACCAACACATAATTATTTTCTACAAGAATTACATGATTTTGAATTCCTCATTGCACCAGAGGATACGTAGGAGCGGACAATCTCCGTCAAATCAAAAATTAAATTTTCTTAAATTTGATTCGATTTTAATTCCTTAAATAATTGTAACATTAATTTTACTTTCTTTTCCATTTATAAATAATTGTTATATTAATTTCTGTTTCTTTTGTAAATAATCAATATATTAATTTTACTTTCATTTCTGTATGTAAGTAATTATTATAACAATTTCTATTTCTTTTGTAAATAATCATAACATTAATTTTACCTTCTTTTTCTTTTGAAAATAATTATTATATTAATTTCTATTTCTCTTGTAAATAATTGTAAATTAATCTTGCTTTTTTTGGGAATAATTATCATATCAATTTTGCTTTTCTTTCTTTTTATAAATAATTATCATATTAATTTTATTTTTCTTTTCTTTTGTAAACAGTTGTTGCACTAATCTAACTTTATTTTATTTTATTTATAAATAATTATTATATCAATTTTGCCTTTCTTTCCTTTTATAAATAATTATCATATTAATTTTATTTTGTCTTCCTTTTTGTAAATAGTTGTGGTACTAATCTTGCTTTATTTTATTTGTAAATAATTATTATGTTCTTAAGGGAAAAAATTAATATTATTAAAGTTATTAATTTGCATGATAAACTCTAGGGTAATCGTTACAAAATGGATGTATTAGGGGTGCAGTGGGATTAAGTTTCCACCCTTCCCTGTGCATAATTGGACTCCCGAATTCAATCTCTTTAAAAGACCAGTTTTGCAAAACTAAAAGGTTTTTCCGATTTTTTTTCCATAAATAAAAATTGGTGGCGACTCCATTGAAATTATTTTTCAATATTTTTTGTTGTCTCTCGTTGCGGAGCCCTTCGGGCACGTTGTGACAGGATATTGTTACAAAGTACAAGAATATCTATATACATACATTCCATCCAATAATGGTGGGATGAGATGTCATTTCAGAATATGAGAATATTTATGTACATATATCACTAACTGCGATCAAAACAAATAAATGAAGTAGAGACAGTAATTTGTCCTTTTTGCAATTAGGAAGTAGAAACAGTAGCACATGTCTTCACCTGCCATGTTTGGAGTATTTGGGCAGATATTATGAATTGGTGGGGATTTGCATAGTCAGGCCTTGAGAAGCCAACACTTTTTTTTTAATCTTAGTTTAGTTTTGCTGTTTTCGGCATCGAAAAGAAGGTATGACTTTGCTTGTTTTTTGTTGTCATATAAAGCATATGGATTATTAGGAATAAAGTGATATTTGAGAAGGAGCATATAAACTGGGAGTTAGAAAAGAGGAAGATCAAACTAACATAGGGCTATTGGATAAAAGTGTGGCTTGAGAAGAAGCATCTATACTCTGATAAATTATGTTCCAATCTATCATCTTTGAATATATGGAGGTCAATATGGAGGAGAAGCAAATGATATAGTCGCATTACAAGTAGGCTGCAGAATTGTGGAGTGTCCCCTTGAGAATTCCAGCAACTTGTTATTAGAGGCAGCATCTTTTGCAGCTATTCATGGTGTTGAATTGAGTGGGACGACATGTCAAGTAATTAGCTAATGTTTAGTATTTTTGGAAATGAATTATTTGGTGTTTCCTTCCTTTTTGCGGTAGTTTGGTATTTTTGGTAGATCAATATCCACATTCTTTGGAATTCTTCAAATTAATCTCGTAGATGTCTTCCCAGCAGGTGTAGCGCCGCCTGGTCTTTGGGGCAAAAGTCTATGTTACCTTTCTTCTAGCTATTGCTATTGAGCTTTCTTTGGATCTGGTAGCTAATTAAGACACTAGATTGGGTTGTGATTGCATTTGTTGTGCTGCTTCTTACTATGGCCTTGGTTTTCTCATGGACTGGTTTTTAGTTATTGGTTTTGGGATCCTGTAGTTTTAGCCTTATTGTTGGTGGATCCTAATTTGTTGTACTTACCACATTGTACAGTGATCCTAGCTCCCCACCTTCTTGTGGGTGGAGCATGTTTTGTTTATCAAAAAAAGAACAAATAAAATCAAATACACATACATATTGAGTGAGAGCCACATCCCGTCCAATAGTGGTGGGATGGGATGTTGATATAAAGTGTAAGGATATTTATGTCAAAAAAAAAAAGTTCTCTTTGATTACAAGGGAGTGAAAAAAATATCTATTTGTCCTATCATTTTCAAGCTTGTGCCCTAACAAGAAACCATACAAACTATTTTTACCATTTTCTTAGCATTTTTTATTAATTATGGGATTCAATTGCTTATTTTTTAAAAGTTAATCTATAATAAACTTATCCAAACACTTAGCAGTGCAGTTGTGCAATTTGAATGCAATACATGGTTAGAAAATGAGAAATGAGAAATGATAATTAATACAAATTGAAATTTATCAATTGTGTATGAATGAAAAATGTTGTAGTTTATCTTTTACTCCTACTTTTTTGTCATCTTCCCAATTTTCACTTCTTTTCTCACTTTATTTTCGCTCAATCAATGCTCTGAGTATTCATCACATATTCGTGAAAAAAATTCGCACCAAATAGCAGTGTCGTTAAAAAATTTCACAACATTTGAGAACAAGTGAAATGAATGGTTAGATGTATTTAAATTAACTTAACTTCAATAAAAAATAAAAATTGTAAAAAATAACAAATGATAAAAAAAAGGTGAAAAAAAATAATTTGAATTTATTTTCGTTTTATAAAGAATGATTGGTTCAATTTTATTTTAATTTTAATTTCTAAAATCGATTCAAATTAAACTAAACCAATACTATTAAAATTATTTATTATATCATTATCATATCCCAGCTTCATATTTTATAGGTCTAATTATCCGTTAATACTCTTGGTTTATTCAATAATTTTGACTTTATGTATGGTATCCTTTTCTTCGAACTTTTTATTGAATACTCAAATTATTTGTGTTAGATGTTACTATATTTTTTTTACTATTAGTTTAGATTTCAAAAGTGTAATAAGGTTGTATAAAAATATTGATCATTAATTTAATATGATGACCTTTAAATTTATTATTTTATGGTTTATAAAAAAATTAGTCAAAAATAAAATTAGTCAAATCAATATAAATCGATTTAAATGGGTTTGGTTCTTTTAAAAAATTGAATTTTAATATATTATTAGTATAAAAATATTTTATATAGACATCCAAGTATATATTACCATATTAGTAAAAATATTTGATTTATCATATAAACTACCTAAAATATCTCACATATAATAATATGTGCTGGAATAATAGTGTAAATTTTTTTTTATACTAATATTATTTCAAAATTAATCTCTCTTTTAAATAGAATAGACTTACTTAAATCTAAACCAAAATTAATCTCATAGTTTAAATGAATTGAATTTTTTCTAAAAAATTATCCAAATGGAACTGCAAATACCCTATATTATGAATTTACATATATGATACACAATGCACATATATTATGATATGAATATATAGAAATACAGTACATTTTAAAAATAATTAGATAAATATTGCTATGGTATAGTGCATAAAATTAATAAATATTTATGCATTTAAAATTAAAAGAAAAAATAATTGAAATGTTAGCATAAGTCAATGTAAAAATAAATATATTTATTATTTATTAATTATGTAATGTTTTATACTATTATAAATATTCAAAGAATACAGTTGAAAATTTTATAATATAATTAGAAGTGTTTAGAAGTATTGTAGATTATCCACTGCAGATAGACGTTGAACATGAGTACGATAACTATTTGATTAAATATCAAAGTTAATCATGTGATATCAAATCAAATTAATCTTTTAAAAATTTTGAACATCAATTTTATTTTTCAATGTTTAAAATTAGGCTTTTACTTTGATATTATCTCTAATGGGTTGTTTCGATGAGAAGAGAAAATGAGATAAAAAAAATAAAAAAAAAGAAAATAGAAAGAAAAAATGAAGAGAAAAAAAATTAAAATTATATTAAATTGATATATATATATATATATATATATATATATATATATTGTTATTATAATAAAAAATAAATATGTTATTTTAGTTAAATTTTTAAATATTTTTTATAAAATAAATAAATAAATAATTTTATAATATTATTAATAAGTAATTTGATTTATTAACATTTAAATTATAAAATTCATTTTAAAATTAATTATTTAAGAAAAAGTAAATTTAATGTAAATATTGAAACTGTTATTATCATAATATTTTAATCTATCGTTGGAGGTATAAATGTCAATTGGTGTGTTATAACGTCCTCCATTCCGTTTTTTGCATAAAAGGAAGAGAAAAATTTTGGAGATGACCGCATATATTTTTTCTTTTTTCTTTCTATTTTCTCTACAAACTAAATGGATGAAAATCTTTCTTTTTTGTTTATTTTCTTTCCTTCACATTTCTCTTCTCTCATTTTCTCTTAAAACAAACAAGTCGTAAAAAAAATAGTAAGTTGCAATGTTTTTTAAACTTACAGGAAAAAGTTTTAGTCATAATATCCAAATCTACATCGTTATAAGATGAATTAATTAAGTCCCACCGGGCACTTTTCAAATTGTTGTTCCACTAAATATTTTTAATGTTATGAATTCTTTATCTTAGACTGTAATTTCTTTATAAGAAACTGTAACTTTCAAAAAAATGATGCAACTTAATACTTTATTTAAAAGAGTATCGAAGTCTACTTCTTAAAATGAACATCAAGTCAGTTTCAGCTTACCGTCCACTTTTATTATGATAAACCACTTTTGGTGATTAAGAGTTTTGATGGTGTATAATATTTACAAAGTTCATAAATTCCTTCATGATTTAAAATTGAATTTAATTTTAATATATTGTTAATATAAATATTATTTATATAGTTATCGAATTATATTTTATCGTGTCAAAAGAATATTTGACAATTATAATAATTATAAAATAATGTATAATTGCTTAATAATATAAAATATTTTATATTAACAACATATTAAAATTAATTTCTTGTATTTATTCAACTATATAAAGTGATGTAAATTTAACTTGTCATGCATATGTGAAAATCTACTAAAATTCACGTCCAAAAAAAAGAAGAAGAAAATCTACTAAAATTAATATACATACACTTTCATTAATTAAAAGAGTCTACTTATAAAATCTTAAACGACATGAATATTCGATCCGCGTTTATTATGTTTTCTTAATAATACAAATTATTTTTATAAAAAGTATTTTTTTTAAAAAAATTATGTAACTTATTTAAATAAGTTTACAGAAAAATAGAATAAAAAAATTATCAATAATTTTTTTTTACCATTTTTTGAGAAGGATGTTAGAAACTATCCCTACTTACACTTTGTTTTTTTTTTTTTTCCGGTCTTAAAAGTACATTTTTAAATTTATTCAAACACACATCTTAACCTATAATCTTCTACACGGATTGTCAAACATTTTGATTTTTACTTTTTCCATTGTTATTGTCCGTAGTTTGATAACTTTTTTCACCCAAATTAAAATCAGATGTAATTAACAAACATCGTTTATTTATTTATTTTTGTGAGCAACAAAATTTAAAATTAACTAGCTAACACGACATTCTATGATAATTAACATTTTTTTCAAGTATTTCTTTTCCAAATACAATTGTGGTTAAGACGTCTCTCAATATAATTAAAATTGTTAAGTTCTACAAATAGCACAATTGTGGTTAGTGTTTTGTTTTGTTTTTTTTTTATTAACGCTGAAAATATACAGAAAAGTGTTTATATTATGTGCAAATGCTGTTAACAAATAGTATATTTGATTTTATTTTGTAAAATTGATTCTAAATAAAATTATTTTACTTAAAATTAATTTTAAAATAAAATAATTTATAATTTAATAATTTTTAAAAAATAATTATAATAAAAAATAAAAAAATTTCACTGCCTTCAAAAACAATTCTAAAATCATTTCTTAGAATAAATAACCAAACACCGTTAAAAATCCTCCAAATCAAATTCTAGATAGGGTCTACAATCAATTCAGGGAGCCCATTGGAACACATGCAAAGTCTTTTTTTATTTTTTTCTCCACTTTCTCAAAAGGGCAAAAATTGGGGCAAACAGTGGAAACGAGGAGCATCGAGAAGCTTCCGAACCCCATTTTTTGTGCTGATACCATACAATAACAACGCCTTACAAAGCCCTGCTAAAACCCTACCATTTCGCTTCACTCACAATTTCCGAATCTCACCCGTCACTCAAATTCCTCTCTCTCTCTCTCTCTCTGATTGATTGTATCTGTCAGCATGCACAGGCTCTCCAGGCGCTGCTCCTCCCTCTACGCCGCACTCCGCCACGGCGGCACGCGTCGCCGTGACGCAGCTGTTCCACTTTCCTCCTCTTACATTTCTTCGGTATTATTCATCTCTCTTGTGTTTGTTTCTCGCTTTGCATATCAGTCTCCATTTGACTAATCAATAATCTCAGCTATTCCGTGTTAGCTTGAGTTGCCGATACTTTTCGAGCTCAATTTCCCCTTTTTTTTTTCTCCTGTTTTTATGCATTCTTCTGTTAATAATGCAATCTTAATGTTTTTTTTTTTTTTTTATTAAATTTTGTTTTCTGTCGTTTGGAAGTAATTTGCGTAGTTTGATTTTTTTAAGTGTAATGGCAGCGTTGGACCAGCTGCTATATATCACACTCTTGTTATGCTGTTTTTATTCATTTTTGAAATTTGCAAACTTTGTGATTTGTATCATCTCTTTCAGTGATCGTGTTTGGTTCTTTGCATCCTAAGCATATCATATAAGCTTCATGTTTTATATATGTTAGAATTGTGGTGTTTTGTGAGGTAGTTGTGTGTTATAGTGCTTCTATTTTTTTGGTTGGAAGCAGGTGGGTGACAATGATGGCAAACCCAGATGGTATTCGGTCTTAAGTTCAGAGAAATCCAGCACCATTAAATCCACAAATCGGCCAAACTTGAAAAGAGACTTGTTTTTAGGCAAGCGATATGAATCCACTGCTGCGGAGTCTGCATCCAGTTCCCCACCGGCTAAGAGATACGAGTACCAAGCGGAGGTATGGCTGTTTTTTCATATGCGCAATTCATGTATAGGATCATGATCATAATTTTGAATGATATGCATGATTGGCAGGTTAGTCGGCTCATGGATCTCATTGTTAATAGTTTATACAGTAACAAGGAAGTGTTTCTTAGGGAACTTATCAGGTATATTCTATCACTGCTGTTTAAGTTTGAGTAATATTGGCTTCTTTCCTGTACTGAAACCTTTTTGGAAGAACTAGAGTTGGTTCATTGCACAGGTGATCCCATATAGAACGATAGAATGAGTTTTTGTGTGTGTGTGTTGTCATTTCATTGGTGTGGCTGTGGAAGATATTCAACCATGTTGATTATAATAACTTCAGCTGCCCTTCCAAGGGCAAATGCTGGTTGTGTTGCTGTGGTTTCTCTCCCCTGGAGATACTGCATGAAATTTCGGGACCTATTTTGACAACATGTTTTTAAGTTCCTCTTTCTATTACAGAGGACTATTTCTAGAAAGAGAACAGAAGAAGCCAAATATAGAAGCCTAAACTTATCTTTGATAATGATTGGATGTTACCTATTCCTGCATTGTCCAATCTGCTAATTCTTTTCATTTTTCATTTTTTATTTTTACAGTAATGCAAGCGATGCCTTGGATAAGCTGCGGTTTCTGAGTGTTACAGAGCCTGAACTTTTGAAGGATGCAGTTGATTTTGATATCCGAATCCAAGCTGATAAAGATAATGGGATTATCACTATTACGTAAGATAAATAGCTACAGTTAGTGTTTGATTAATGTTTTCCTATTTTCAGTTGGTGCTGCAACTTTTGTTTTATGCAGTGATACAGGCATTGGTATGACTAGACAAGAACTTGTTGATTGTCTTGGAACTATTGCACAGAGTGGAACTGCAAAATTTTTGAAGGCTTTAAAGGTCTTACCTCTTCTGAAGTATGCTTTATGATTTTATAGTCTTTATTTCATTTTACAGTTATATATCTTATGTGCTGACAAAGGTGTATCATTTAAAAGGATAGCAAGGATGCTGGTGACAGCAACTTAATTGGCCAATTTGGTGTTGGATTCTATTCTGCTTTTCTGGTTTCTGATAAGGTATGCATTTTAACAAAAGTAAAATTGTGATACTTTTTTTGAATTTTGTATTTAGTAGTTATTAATTTTTTGGTGTTTGCACTTTGAAGGTAACCGTTTCAACCAAGAGTCCAAAATCCGATAAACAATATGTTTGGGAAGGAGAGGCAAATGCTAGCTCATATACCATAACGGAGGAGACAGATCCTGAGAAGCTGATTCCAAGGGGAACTCGCCTTACACTGTATCTTAAGGTATTTTGATAAATTCCTTTTTGGGCTTTATGTATTTCCTGTAGTTATCTTTTTATCCTGAGCTTACAAAGTGGTATGCGTGTTACCTGTGATTTAATTTCAGAGGGATGACAAAGGTTTTGCTCATCCAGAGCGGATTCAGAAGCTTGTGAAAAACTATTCACAATTTGTCTCATTCCCGATATACACTTGGCAGGAAAAAGGATACACCAAAGAAGTATGTCTATATACACTCGAGATCTTTTTAGTTTGATGACACTGTCTTCGGCTTTATATATATATATATATATATAATTTTTTTGGTCTCTTAAGTTGGTTATGCCTCTGTCTGGAATAATCAGATAGAAAGATTGAATAATTTTGGGCATTTACTAAAATATGTGCTCATTCCAGGTCGAGGTTGATGAGGATCCAGCTGAAGCCAAAAAGGACGACCAAGATGAGAAGACTGAGGTAATCTTCTGATTGTTAGCCTGAACCGAGTATTTTTTGTTCTCACTTCTCATGAGTGTGATCGTGTAGCTGCTGCATGTTTACTCACTCAATTATGACTTTGAAACTTTGTTATGGCAGAAGAAGAAGAAGACTAAGACTGTTGTCGAGCAATACTGGGATTGGGAGCTCACGAATGAGACCCAACCAATCTGGGTGAGTCTTATGATTTTAAAGTGCATGTTTTGTTCTTTAATTGGACACTTATTGCTTGAATGGAGATTAAACATCACTCCATTTGTGCAGCTTCGTAACCCTAAAGAAGTCACTAAGGAGGAATACAACGAGTTTTACAAGAAAACTTTTAATGAGTACTTGGACCCATTAGCATCATCGCACTTTACCACAGAGGTAAGTTTTTTTTTTTTAAATACATATAAATTTTTTATTTTGTCACAAGTGCCATCTTGTTGTGTGTGGTGGAATTTTAATCTTATCTAAATGAGATTCATAGTACTAATTTGGAATCTAATATTCTGGTGGTTGTTTTTGTTGACATTTGTACTGGCGATGTTTGCTATTGCAGGGTGAGGTAGAATTCAGGTCTATACTTTATGTACCTGCCTTTGCTCCCTCGGGGAAGGATGACATAATCAATCCCAAGACCAAGAATATAAGACTATACGTGAAGAGAGTATTCATTTCAGATGACTTTGATGGAGAACTGGTATAGCACTTTGTTATCCACCACCTTGAGTAACAGTAAAGTGTTGAGTCTTATAATAATTTTTTTCCACACTAACTTCTTATTTGCTTGAACAGTTCCCCCGATACTTAAGCTTTGTCAAGGGTGTGGTTGACTCAAACGACCTTCCGCTCAACGTGTCACGTGAAATTCTTCAAGAGAGTCGCATAGTAAGTAGATAGCGCTCGTGTGTATATTGAAGTTTAAACCCATAACCTTTTTTGGTGGATTTGTGTACAAAATTCTTAACTGGTTTCATCTTGCTTATTTTTTTCCCATTATGTTGCATGAAGGTGCGGATTATGAGGAAACGTTTAGTTCGGAAAGCTTTTGACATGATCTTGGGGATATCCATGAGTGATAACAGAGAGGTATGTTCATATTCTGGAAAATTTTAGTTGTATACAGTCTGCCATTTTCGTTTGCTAAATTATAGAGGAAATAGGATAAATTGAGGTAGCTTCATTTTAGATACCTTAACATTATCTATATCTGACTCAGTTTTTCCATTTGTATTTAACTGGATGCCTTGTTCTGTATGCAGGACTATGAGAAGTTCTGGGAGAACTTTGGCAAACACTTGAAACTGGGTTGCATTGAAGATCGTGAGAATCACAAACGCATTGCTCCATTGCTTAGGTTTTTCTCATCCCAAAGTGAAGAAGAACTGATCAGCTTGGATGAATATGTTGAGAACATGAAACCCGATCAAAAAGATATTTATTACATTGCTGCTGATAGTGTGACCAGTGCAAAGAACACACCTTTCTTGGAGAGAATTGTGGAGAAGGATCTTGAAGTATAATCTTGATTTAATCAGAGTTTATAACTTAGTATCTTTTAAATTCACTTATTTTTATTAACCTATATATATTGGTGTTTTTTTTTATTTATCTTTTTAGGTGCTGTTTTTGGTGGATCCAATTGACGAGGTTGCCATTCAAAACCTTAAATCATACAAGGAAAAGAATTTTGTTGACATTAGCAAGGAGGACTTGGATATAGGTATGCACCTAAATTACAGTTTCTATCAGAATAATTTGTATGCTGAATGCATCAAGGCTACTTTCTTCTTTATGCTTCCTTTTGATGATTTGCTTTGTGTTTATGCTACATTGGGCAAACACTCATTGTAATGAAGGGTATCAGCATTTAATTGACCAATTATTTGGTAGGCCTTTTAGAGGCAATCTTAATATTGTCAGTGCTGTGAATTCATTGCTTGGTTCTTCTTTACTGTTAGGTAAATTTGGTTTGTTGTTTCTGCAGGTGATAAGAACGAGGAAAAGGAAAAGGAGATGAAACAGGAATTTGGCAAAACTTGTGACTGGATTAAGAAACGTTTGGGAGATAAAGTTGCAGGTGTGCAAATTTCAAACCGACTTAGCTCTTCACCCTGTGTTCTGGTGTCAGGAAAATTTGGTTGGTCTGCAAACATGGAAAGGTGGGTCATCCTTTCCGCCAGATATTTAATATTTAATGATGAATTTTGAAAATTTTAAATGACAATGTGGTGTATGTAATCAAATTTGCTGCAGGCTAATGAAGGCACAAAGTATGGGTGATGCCTCTAGCTTGGATTTCATGAGAAGCAGAAGGGTGTTTGAGATCAATCCTGACCACCCTATTATCAGGAACTTGGATGTACGATAAATGGAGAATCGCTCCTTCCTCTTTTTCTGTCATGAATAATACGTCTAATAATGTAAATTGTAAGTAATGTAATTTAATGTGTAATTTTCAGGCTGCATTCAAAACAAATCCGGATGATCAAGATGCCCTCAGAGCAATTGACCTTTTGTATGATGCAGCTTTGGTTTCCAGTGGTTTTACGGTAAGCCCATGGCTTGATATTTTTGTTCTGAAAGTCATTGAAGTTCCGTTGTTAATTCAACCATGGGAAGACGAATTACGATATACATAGGGTGCTAAATATATTTTCTATATTTAATTCAATAGCAGAGAAGTGGTGCAAATATGCTGCTACTTATGTTAGTTGTTTATAGCATCTATACCAAAAAGCAGACCTGTATGTTTATACACAATTTGTTGGGTGTGCAGCCTGATAATCCAGCACAGCTTGGAGGAAAGATATACGAGATGATGGGTATGGCTCTCAGTGGTAAATGGTCTGGTCCTGGTCAGTTTCAGTCCACTGGAACCCAGCCCCATGCCCCTGAAACCGTAGAAGCTGAGGTGGTACAACCAGCTGAGGCTGGCGGTCACAAGTGATTGCCATATGAAGATTCCTTCGCCCTGTCCTCCCAAGCCCTTCTTTTTTTCTTATAATTTTGTTTTTCCTTTCAACGTTCGTTATGGTCGAAATTATATTGTTGATGAACATTGGTAGTAGTTTATAGATACTCGCAGGAATTTTCAATGTAACGCATTTCTGGAAGCACACGGAATTCATCCTTTTCGGTGTGATATACTTACTTAGTTAAAAGTACAAACATCCAGCTTCACCAAGTTCGATTTGACATTTCAGTAAATTTTCTTTTAATAATTATAGATTATAGATAAATGTGTATCTACGGGATTAGCCTTTTTTTTTTTTTTTATTTCGACATTTACGGTACAGTCTTAGATGAGAATTGTAACGAAGAAGCACTTGCACTTGAGAAATTATTGGATGTTTATCGAGTATTACGGGGATTGTGTTTTTCTTAATAACAAAATAATATTTAAGATAAAAATAGAAATTAGTGAGTTCTATCTTAAAATATCATTCTCTAATTGGATATGCATAAATTTTTTTCACCACCATCCAATAATTCTTCTTGCACTTGGTTTGGTATCCGATTCATAGCTCCATTTGACTGAGCTGTGGGGTACCAGTCCAATAAGTTAATAATGCAAACACAGAAAAACAAGACAATCAACTATTTAATACTTAAAAGCTTGTGAAAACAAAATTTATAACCGGAAAATTGTGCTCTCTAGTCTAGGCATTGTGTATCATTTCTGAGCTGTTTACTTGCTGTGGATCTATATACACAAGAACAATGTTAGCTTACCGTTATGGAGACTGGTCAGTGGATGATGAGATTGATGACCAAGTTTATCTCATGATAATGTGAATGAGCAGGCTATCAACATTGTAATTAAGCTGATATTTAGCTGAAAGATTAAATAATTATATAGAATGATCAATTTTTTCATTTGCTTTAAAACTAAATAAGTACGCTTAGCACATGAGAGAACTAGGGTAGACCCATTTTCCTCCAATGAAACGGTTCCCGTTATGAGCGTTACAGTGACCTCGCGTAATGTCACAAGAACGATAACGGTGACCTTAACACAGAGTTTAACGGTTCGGCGCAATAAAAAATGCTTTTCAGAGTAGGGCACACAGCAAAGGTCAGAGAAACAACGCGTTAACGCCAGTCAACCTGCTGAGCCGGTCACTCGTGACCCAGGCGTTGAAAAAGACGACCCTCCTTCCCCACCGCCCACAGTTCAAAATGATTATTCCAATTTTGTCATCTTTCGCCGGTTCAGTCATTTTACCGGTCCGAGCCGTACCACCGTTCAGGGGCAAATTCGGAACATTGGCTGGTCTTACTTTGACCTAAATCCTCTTTTTCTCTCTCCCTTGTTCGATCCCATTTCTATCACGGTTTGTGAAGGTACTCCAATCGGCGAGGCTTCTCTTCTGTTTTCTTCTCTTCCGGTTAGCTTCTTCTCCCTTTGAATCCTAGTTATTTCTTTTTTTTATAATTGTGGAAAAAAACTGAGATTTTTGCTGTGATTGCATGATTTTCAAATTAAGCTGTGTGAACATTTGAAACATCCTTTTCAGCTTCTGTTCTATTCCTGCAAATCTGATGCAAATTTTTATTTTTATTTTTTTTCTGTGTGAGGATCTGAGGTGGTGAATTTTTAGGTGAACTGTGCGTGGTTGGTTGTTCTAGCTGCATCTTTTATTACTTGATTTCGTGTTTGAGTTGATCAGTTGAGTTAGCTTGTGTGATATAAGAGTTTCTTTGGGTTTGCATATGTAGCTCTTAAAGAGCTTTTATATGATAATAGCGTGAAGAACAGTGAAATCACTGGTGTAAAATTGTCTAATATGCTTCGCCTTCGTTATAACTTGTTGGTTTTCTTGTGAATCGTGTGTGGATTATGATAACATGCTTCTTCGGTTGTTATTTTCTTAAAAGGGGCTTTTTGTATTTTGGACGATGAAAGGCTGCAACTTTTACCAGATTATGAAATTCCTCAAGTTCCCTCTCTATTTATTACTTTTAGCGCTTCCAGTATAAAAAATAATTATGTTATGGTCATGTATAATGGTATACGATTCACATAATCACCTCTGCTAGCTACTGACAAAGTAAATATTTTCATGGTTATGGCGAGGTAGTCTCTAACATCAACCAGAAGCCTTGGCCGAAAAAATGCTCCCTCCGCGACAGCAGTCACGGGTCGGTGAACTACAAACATCTCTGTCTCTAGTTTCTTCAGATCCCCGCCTTTCTCCAGAGGAACCTAGATCAAACTCTGACAACCTCCGTGAGTCTCCTACTGAGAGTGCCAGTTCTCGGGAAACTTGGCCTACTGCTGATGCAATTGCTGCAAAGAAGATGGAGAATGGAAAAGCTGAGATCGATTGCCCTGAGCAGTCCGTTATTCGTCATGTTTCTAGTGCGGACAAAATTAGTCTTCAGGACATTGCAAGAGAAAGGGTTGATGTAATTTGTGAAAAAATGCATCATCTACCTGAAGAATTTCTAGAAGAGTTGAAAAATGGACTTCGAGTCATCCTTGAGGGAGGGAATGGATCACAGCATAGGGAGGAGTTTTTCATTTTGCAGAAGCTTGTTCAGAGTAGATCTGATTTAACAGCCAAGACATTGATTAGAGCACATCGTGTTCAGCTTGAAATCCTTGTTGCCATTAATACTGGAATTCAGGGATTCTTACATCCTAGCATCAGCCTATCACAGACTTCCCTTATTGAGATATTTGTGTATAAGAGATGCAGGAACATAGCTTGCCAAAGCCAGCTGCCAGCCGATGATTGTACCTGTGAAACATGCACCAACAGTAATGGTTTCTGTAATCTTTGCATGTGCGTAGTCTGCAGCAAGTTTGACTTTGAAGTAAATACATGCCGCTGGATTGGATGCGATTTATGTTCTCACTGGACTCACACAGATTGTGCCATTCGCGAGCAGCTTATTTGCATGGGCCCTTCTGTGAAGAGTGGAGCAGGAGCTAGTGAAATGGTTTTCAGGTGTCAAGCATGCAACAGGACTTCAGAACTGTTGGGTTGGGTTAAAGATGTCTTCCAGCATTGTGCACCATCATGGGATGGGGAAGCCTTAATGAGGGAACTTGATTTTGTTAGTAGGATCTTTGATGGTAGCAAAGACCCGCGGGGGAGGAAATTGTTTTGGAAGTGTGATGATCTCAAGGGAAAACTGAAAAGCGGAAAGGTGGATTCTAAGGCAGCATGCAGGGCAATATTGATGGTTTTCCAAGGTAAAAATTTTATAGTTTATCTGCAAATTGTAACTTTTGTAGGCTTTTGACTACATATGAAAGTAGTATGCATGCAGCGTTATCATGATTTGCATTTTTTTATTGTTTTGTGGGTTTTTTTTTTTGGGGGGGGGGGGCTTCACTCACTTTTCTATCTCATATCTGATGATGTCTAAAATGATATTATACTAAAAGACTAGGGTTAGCCATGATAAAAAATGATGCTTTTAGACTGTATTTGATTACTATCGCCACCCTGCCTATTTTCTCTTCATTAAGACTACACATCTATGGATAAAATGTTAGTATGCAGCCATTAGAGAACAGGCATCATCAACCAAGTTAATGCTATAGTTGCAAGTGGATATTTGGCTGTTACTTTTAATTATTTATCCTTTTCCTTGTTCTAATCGATGCTTTTCCTAATTGAAGAGCTTGAGATGGACTCTCCAAAGAGCCTGGAAAATGCAGAAAGTGGCAGGCTGATTGCTCCTCAAGAAGCATGCAATAGAATTGCTGAAGTGGTGCAGGAGGCTATAAGAAAAATGGAAATAGTTGCAGATGAGAAGATGAGAATGTTCAAGAAGGCTCGCTTGGCTCTTGAGGCTTGTGATCGTGAATTAGCAGACAAGGCCAGAGAAGCAGCAGAACTCAAGATGGACAGGCAGAAAAAGAAGTTACAGATTGAAGAACTGGAGAGAATTGTGAGGCTTAAAACTGCAGAGGCTGATATGTTCCAATTGAAGGCTAATGAGGCTAAAAGGGAGGCTGAGAGGCTCCAGAGGATTGCTCTTGCCAAGTCAGACAAATCAGAGGAGGAATATACTAGCAACTATTTGAAACAAAGATTAAGTGAGGCTGAGGCTGAGAAGCAGTATCTGTATGAGAAGATCAAATTGCAGGAAAGTTCTCATGTATCACAGAGCAGTAGTGGCGGTGATCCCTCTTCAATGCTGATGTATTCCAAAATCCATGATCTTCTCTATAGTGTTCCTGCCAAGGCAGACAGTCAATCTAATGATTGCCACCCTTTCCGAACAAATCCATGAGTACTGATGTAGTGTATGTTATAATCTATTAGATAACTATAGCAATGTCGTTCTGTTAAACAATTGATGAAGAGTCAGTCTAATTCCATTAGATTCAAGACAGTATAAAACTTTGTAGAGGGAAGAGGTACTAGTAAAGGCTTTAATTCGGTTTGAAACTGGCTTGTTTTATGCAGTATATGTATAAATATGCATTTGTGACAAATTATTGATCCTTGCTTAATTTGTGGAATCAGACTCTTGATTCTATGTTATGCTTTTGAAATAGTGATTGCTGCTTATTTTATATTTCCTCTGTGAATTGGATGAGATAGATTGTAAGTGAAATTGATATTTTATTCTTGATAAAGTGCACAACATTACTGCTAAAGGCGTCTTATTCGCCTTAATAGAAAGGTGGGATGCTCATCTTTTTGGCAGATTGTGCTGGGTTTGGTACATCACTATTCTTTGGGGGATCCTTAGGATCTGGAGCTCGGTGGAAAGGAACCTCGTTTTCAAATGTCAAAGCAGCACTGCTTCCATGGCACCTTATTAAAGAGCTTTGGCACACATTTGCTGCGACTATTTTTGCATTGTTGACAAACAAACCTGATCTCCCGCCGTTGGTTATGCTGATCACCCTGCTTGGAAGGCTTGACGGAACCACAGAGCCATTTGGAAAATGCAATAGATGATTGAGCACCAGTGGTGTTGGAATAGAATGACTGAGTATGAAATCATGTAGCTGGTCTGGTGTTATTGAGTACTGAGATAGTTCTTCATCATTTGGCATAAGGAATGTGAGATCATTGTTTTGCAGTGAGTTGGGCTGGCTGTTGAGGATTTTAAGGAGGATGACAAATCCATAGTAAGACCTACTTCTCATGTCAGCCATGGCTGCCTGCAGGTCAGTTTGGTTGAATGAAGTTTTGGGTTGAGATTCACCAACTGTGAAGAGAGTAAGAAGGAGCACAAACCAGAGAGCCATTGTGGAAAAAGATGAAGTTATGCTTGAATGTCTTCAGTTTATGTTTAATGAATGGTATGAAATCTCACTTTGGTTGGTATTTATAGCCTTGTTAATAATAATTCACGCCTGTGTTGCCACACATTTTTACACTTTGTAGGTGGTAGGCTGGTTGTGCATGAAGAAGTATTCTTATCCAGTTTAAACAGAGCATAATCATGATTTTGTAGTAGTTAGCCCTGAAAGCCGAAATGTGCTTGGACATAGGTTGAACAAAAAATACTCAATAATGAATCCATTTTGTTTTTCTGGTACTCGTGAAGCCATTTTGTTAATCATCCTGAAAGTTGAGCCTGCATGTCTAGTTTATTATCAATTTATCATTGTGTATTTTTACACTTTTCACGTCAATGGTAGATTAAAGATTGATCATCATGACTTCAACCTGAAATTCCCACTTAATCTAATCATCCTTCTGTATGCATGGTAGGCACATTTCCTCACTCTACCATTACAGGGCTGATCATTGATTAGCTTTAATTTTGACCTATCCCCACTCAATTTAATTGGCCAGGAAAATTTTCAACTAAAAGAGAATGTATAAATTTAAATGTTATACATAAATGAATTATATTAAGAGATTAAATTTTAGATATATTTTATAACATATTTAAAAAGCATTTTAATATATAATCATTAACTTGATATGCGTAAAATATTAATTTCAGATAAAATCTATTTAATTTTGTTTTTTAAAAAATTATAAATCTTAAAATTTCTTATGACATAAAATTGATTCAAAACTAACTTAAAATATACTCAAATCTAACTTAAAAATAACACACACTCGATTCAATTAATTTCAAATCAGGTCAATTAATTAAGCTGAGTTGTATCATTAATATTTATATAACAAAATGAATAAAACAGGTGTTCAGAGAGAGAGAGAGAGAAAGAGAGAGAGAGTGGAATTATCAACAAATGAAAGTATGTTCTGCGTTTAGGAGCCAATGCAATTAGAAAAATAGTCATCTATTTTTTGAAAACAGATTCCCTTTGGTTTAAAGATTAAAGGTCCAAAAGTATTTCTGGTATAATAGGAATGAAGTTGTACGGTAATTTAATGTGTTTGATTTTTTTTTTTTTGGCAATTAAAAATATTTTTTAAGCAATTAAAAGTATTTTTGAGAAAAATATTTTTAGTTATTTTTTATTCTGAAAAAAAATATTTTTGAAATAAAAATTTATTATTATTCTCATATTAACAATTAAAAATAATTTAAATTTATTATATGTAAATAAAAATTATTCTCTTAAACTTACTTTTAATATACTCAAATCAAATATAAATCAATTTTTTTAAAAATAATTTCTTTAAACATATATTTTTTAAATTTAATTTTCTCAAAAGTTAAACTACACATACTCTCCTTCGTTAGTGAGGTAACGAGCGTAATTCATTAATGTCAAAACTACAAGGTTATTATATTATAGGTCTGCCAAAACAACTATTTGGTGATACAATTAAGTAATGGCTGATTAACTAGGAAAAAATTTTATATTGTAATCAATTTGCCAATGCAATAAGTACTAGCTAGCAGACTGAATATTGTTAAACTATGTTGTAAAAGACCTACTACATTTAATTCCAAGAAAAAAAAATGGAAAAAACTGAAACTAAGAGTGAAAGGGTAGGCGGAGGGAGCATAAGAACAATTTTAAGATGGCATTTAATATATTATCTATTAAGATTGTCAATAATATAGATTATTATTTAGAAAGGTTGTCACTTTTTAAATTATTGATAATATTAAATATAGTATTTGGTATGTATATATAATCTAAGTGGTATTTTTTATTACTCTATTTGGTATATCAAAGAGATTATTAGGTAATATATGTATTAAGCTAATATAATAATAATAATAATAATAATAATTATTATTATTATTAATTAAAAAGAATAAAAAAATTAATTATTAATTATGATTATAATAGTTAATTTTATTAGTAATTATTATAAAAAAATAATTAATATTATTTAATAATAATAATTAATTATTAATGTAATTAATCATGGTAATATTAACAATAATAATAATAATTAATATTATTTTTAATCATTAATAACAACAACAACAACAACAACAACAACAACAACAATAATAATAATAATAGAAGGATTGTCTATTGGTGATAATCCATATTATTACCTTTCAAGGAGACTACATTGATGGTAATTTATATTACCTTGAAAATCTAGATTGCTAGTAATATTGCTCAGTCAAACAGGGTAATATTATGGGTCCAAATAATTTAATCAAATATTATTGATAATTCAGATGGATTACCTTATACCAAACACCACCTAAATTATTGTTTTACTGAAATTTAAGAGTGTTTGTGAAAAAAAAAAAAGTTTATACAATGAAAACAAACAATAATAATAAATATTCAATAGTAAATAATTTTTTTAGTCCTAATATTTTAAAATTGACATCAATTTGGTCCTGAAATTTTTTTTTATATCAATTTAGTCCTAATACTTAACATTAATTTCATCTTAAAAAATTTTTGATATTAATTTAATTCTAATACTTTGAACTTGATATTAATTTAGTTTTAAAAAATTTTTTGTAACATCAAATTTTCCATCAAATTATTAATATAGAATTAAATTGATGTCAAAATTTAAAATATTAGAACTAAACTGATGTCATAAATTATTTTATAACTAAATTAATGTCAATTCTAAAATATTAGGATTAAAAATGATATTTACCCAATATTCAAAGTTTCAATTGTTGCAACTTGGAATATACTTCCTAAATCGTTAACCAGCCAAGCGTTTAGTGCATCCTAGTACGATTAATTTGACAAATTTATTAACCAAAAATATTTTTTTTGGTGATTATTAACCAAAAAGATTTGACAATTGTCACGCTGTTAATTCTTTTTTAGTGGTGTATTTTGCCGGGGTGTTAAATTAAATCCAGTTTTTTAAAATCTATTATTACATTAATCATGCACTTTATCCTTGTACCCGCCTATAAACCTTTTCGCCTAACATTTTTCATTTTTCTACGAAGCATCAAATATGCTCTAAAATCGATTCAGTTGTTGAAAACTTCAATATGCCACTTTGCTTTAGTAGTAGCCGTTTCTCCTGCAAAGGTGGGGGACACCCCCTTTACCCAAATAGGCCTCCAAATGCTAGCTCCTATATAGGTAAAACAAAAACCAAAAATTAAGTTGAAAACTTCAATTTGATGGAGAGTCAATATGATAAACCATTTAAAGACAAGCTTGGAGATTATAATCTTTCATGCTTTATTTATAAAGCCATTTTGCATCACCATGTCCCCTTCACACCCATTACAAATTACAACAGATAGCAGACATTTTATGATGGAGGTTCAAATTTTGCTAACTATATCAAGCTTACAGGAACAATAATGTTCACAAGAAAAGGGTTGCAACACATTTGCATAGACAAATATCAGCAGAGCAAGGGTTGCTATCAAGCTTGGTCAAGACAAGGTTTGTGTGTCGGGAAAAATAGATGGGTGAGCTAATTTATAATAATGTCCCTTGTCTTGTATCACTTTTGTCTCTATTTTGATTAAGTTGTCAACTCCAAACAACTAGTGTTCAAGTTACAGTTGTCCATTTTATTTAGGGAGAATTATGAGAAAGATGACATTTAGTAATATTTATAAATAGAGCAAACAATCATATAATATGAACAATTATTTTAAAATCCATATTAAACTATTCTATTTAGTTGTTTAAGGTTTACTTAATGAATATTATTATATATTATTTTATTCTCTCTCTCTCTCTCTCTCTCTCTCTCTCTCTCTCTCTCTCTGTGTCTTGTAGCAGGCTAGGTAGCCGCATGTAGCTCCTTCCCTTGAAGTTGAAGGGGGCAGTTATTGTGCATCCGAGGCAGACTACACATGCTGGCTGCCATCTACTGTGTTCAGATCTTGGCTGAAGCATAACTCTTGTTAGGTTAGGTGCCCCCGTTGCATCAAACGTGTGATGTTACACTTACATGGTTACATTATTCAATCATCTTTCACTATTGCATTACAACTATACCCTACTTATTTTTTTTTATTTATTTATTTTTCGGTGTAATTGTTTAGGTGGGTCATGCCTGAAAGTCAGACAATTATCCTTGCCTAATTTACCTTCCATCCTCTGAGAACCTTAGGCTTTCTAATTTGTAGTTGGAAAAGGCATCTAAGAAGTAACTTAGGATAAGAAATTAAAGCTATTTTTTGGTATCTGGAAGACGTATATGTTTCTAGCAAGCCCTGTAAGGCCTTAAGGCTACAGCTAAATTAGATTGTGAATTAAATGACATGGGTTCCACAATGTCTATAGTTATGTGTGTTGATGATCATATGATTAACATCTTCTGTACAAAATTTTTCACCAAGCTCCTGCAAATATGAAGTTAACACTCAGAATGGATTCTAGTTGTTAAGTTATTATTCTTTGGAACAGACTGTTGAGCATGTAAAATGAACATTCAAAAAAGAATTATTTGTCCTTTTAATTTCTAAAAACTATAGACACTGCAGTCATTAAACCTTGAACCTTACTCTCCAACTTATGATTAATGGTTTATATATAATATCCCTATCTCCGTCCTCAAGTTTCTTTAATTACTTTAGCTTTGGCAAGTTGACTAACTTTTCAATCAAGGTCCTTAAACAATTTCAGACTAAACTATCCCTCAACCATTTGTGGAACAACATCTGAGAGGGAAAGATTGAAGCGTTGGATTTTATAATAGCCATTCTAGATTAAATTTCATTAAATCAAGCTAGGTATACATAATCCTTTGAAGTACTGGCATAGGACCGGAAATATTGTACACAGATTTGAACTTGAGCGGCTAGTAAACCAATAAGCGGTGTGGAACTAAAAGATAAATTGGCTAATGAATAGAGGATGGAATAGCCAACCACGTTAGCATTGAAATCCACCAGAAAATGCAAGCAGTCTTAAGGGTGTGAGTCTTATGCTCTGATCTTGAAAATTTTCCCTATTCATAAAGCTGGTTTCGGTTAGAAATAATATCACATAAAGAAAACATATATGAAAAAAAGTTTTATCTTGTTGGTATTAGTTTATAAAAATATATAAAAATGTTTGTATGAATAGTTATATTTTCACTAAAAAAAGAAATTAAAAAGTACTCGTAAGATTATAAATTCCAGGACTTCAAATAGATTAAATTAACAGATTATGAAGAAAAGGTGAGAAATCATGCAACTGGAATAATTACGAGTAGAATGCATATTCTTGAAGAGAAATCTTCCTAGGGAGAATAATAGACGTAGTGGTGGGTCTATGTGCAACTGGATTTTGTAATTATTGAGCCTCCACATAGTTACTTGATGTGCCCCATACAGTAATGCACTTCCCACATGAACATAGTACTCAGCTCCAAAGATGAATAAATTAATGTAAACAAACAAATAAACAAATAGCATGGTAGTTTCCACTGCAAGAAGTGAAAAGAAAAGTTGGAGAGGGAAATAACAAAGCTTCCAATGCCATTATGTCAAAGTGGATTACAATGAAGCATGGCCCTACAAAGTTTAAACCATGTAGGAGTTACTTTGATGATTGGAATTTTTTTCTGGCTAGCCACTTGCCTTTTGACCCTTTAAAATGGACAGTAGGATTTTTATATTTTTTTTCTTCTAAGATTAACAACCGCGCCCTGTCTCTGTCTCGACTTCTTTTTTCGGCGGAAGATAGTTTATACCTTATAGGGTTGAAAAATGTTATTGTCTTCTCTTGAAAATGATAAATAAAACATTATTATTTTCCATTATTTGTGAACAAAGATTATAGCATTTTTTCAGTATTGGAAATTCAGGTATTTTATAATTTTTTATTAATGCTATATTCTTGCTATGAACAAGTTAAATGCTAACATTAAGAGAAGATTCCATACTCTTTAAATAAAAAAAATGAATGCTTGATTTTTCACTACCACGGTAGGAACACAATTTTTCCTCTGAATGATGAGAAATACACCAATTTATTAAACTTAAATACACAAAAATGTAAATACATAGTTCGTGTTTGAAATACCTGAAATTAAAAATCGATTTGATTTGACTTATGAATCTAATCTCATATTTGAAATAATCATATAAAGTAAAATTTGAATTGATTTATAAATGTTTGAAATCTATTAAATAGCGTTTAGAATTATTAAAAATAAGAACTAGTTTGATTAGACTTAAATTTAAACTTACAATCAAATCAATTTTCATTAAATTTTATCAAATTTAAAAGAAATTTTAAAACAAAATAATCAAATTTCATAAAATTTATTAAATCATTTTTTTTAAGTTCCAAATATATGATTTGATTTGTAAATCAAATCAATTTCCATTTTAATGGATTTCAAATACTACGATACAAATTTTAGCTACAGGTGAGTATAATTAGATTTAATTAAGTATTTCTCATTGAATAAAAAAAAAATGACATAATTATTAACTCAATCCACATAATTGGTCTGGGCAAAGCGTGTACCATAACTTTTCAAAATGAAAATGACCAATCAATTGAACTTATATAAAACGGATAGTTTCACTCGGGCGATGATTATAGCACATGAAGTTATCAATCAGCAAGAAAGGGAAAGGTTCAAGCTACTTAGATGAAAATCTGGCTACAACTTTTAAAGTTGTATTTATGTAGTTATATTTCCCCCCTTGCATCATTTACTTTATGTCAATTTTTTTGGTGCTTGAAAAATTTGTTTTTTCTTGGATAAATTTAAAATACGTTTGTTTCAACTTTTAAAAAATGTGATTTTAAAATTATAGATAAAAAAAAGTTAAAAATTAAATTTTTTTTCATAAATTATTTTTTTAATTTTTATAAAAAAATTAAAAATAATTTTTTTTTATGATTCTAATTATATTTAAAAAATTATCCAAATATACAAAAAAAAAATTTCTTTCGATAAAAAAAAAATTTTACCCAAAAATTTCCAAACAAACATATCTTTATAATTCATTCTTTCAAACAAATGAGTACTAGTTAACAAGTTCTGCTTACATCAGCAATAGATTGTTTGAGCACCAGAAATATTCTGGATCACTGGTAAAGTGGCATGAGAAACACAACAATTTAAAAAATAAAAAATCTGGTTATCTATAAATGGTAGTTACAGTTTTGGAAAAATGACAAATCTCACACCATGGCTAAAAACTTAAATGCAGGGCTTCACTTTAAAAGTTACCATGATTTTTGGAAATTATATTCTCATTAACCATAAATCATCATCAATAAGTATGCATAACCCTACTTGCCCATCCTATAATGATTATTAATTCTAAAAGCAAGAAATCCAAAGATCTAAAATATAAGGGTTTCTGTGTGTTTGATCACCACCAAATTAAGATTAACTTAATAAACATATAAACAATAATAAAAAGATCAACTTAATCCATGCAATGATGGTCAAACCAATTATGCTTTCGATAGTAGTTTTAAATCAAATTGCCACTTTGTTTAGTACCATTGCTTGTTGATTCTTACTTTTCTTTCATTATTATAATATTCGGTGGGTAAGGTACATAGCCGACATTCATTTTTCTCTGATGCCCCCATTACACCTGTATGCCTCTCATCACACCTGTATAATTTCCTCAAAACCATTGACTCCCATCACACAGGGAATCTTTTAACACCATGCGCACAATAGCCACCACCCCTCTGGAAGAAGTCCCTGAGTAATGAAGGGCCCATTCTTCCTTCTTGTACTTTTGAGCCATGCCATATTACTGCTTGTGATGAAACTGGAAACTAGAAAATGACCCATGTGCATTGCCATTTTTACCCTTTTTTTCTCTTTTCTCTCTCTCTCTCTTGCCCTCACGGTTTCACCAGAACCATTTCTTCTCACCTCTTTTTTCTGACTTCTCTTTATCTTTTTCCTGTCACTTGGAATCCGTATTCTGCAGTGCACAGTTGCGAGTACCCCACCTTTAAACACTTAAGGGTGAGGTCTTTTTCAACTCTTGCAAAAGCAAAACACCAAAATAGAAGTTAAAATAAAAATGTGAATTAAAAAAAATAAAAAAAACCATAATAATGGACATTAAAAAAAATTAATTTGGCCTTGTTTTATGAATATAATTAAATAAAAATATAAAATTCTTCTACATAATATATCAAAATCAATCTATTAAAAAAAAATTGATCTTTTCTTTTTTTTATTTGCCATTTTTTTTTTTTTACAATCATGGATTTTTGTTTGCTTTTTGGTTAAACCTTCCCCACCAGATGATGAGATAATCATGATCCATCTCAATTAGCCAATGCTGCACACCAAACTGGATGAGAGAGAGAGAGAGAGAGAGAGAGAAGAGACATTTACTTTCAGAAAAAAAAAGAAGGTATAATCAGAATTTGCAAGGTGGTGATGGGGCACTCTGTTGAGATTGTTCCACTCTTGATGCTTCTTTTGGCTGTTCAGAGCTGAGTGAGGCAGAAAGAGCCTGTTATTAGAAAACAACAAAAATTTTGGTATCTCATTCACAACAAAATTTGTCTCAGTGAGATTGCTAAAATGACAACTGGTTTTGATTCAGCTTGCTGTGCTGTGTGATTATTACCCCATGCTGCTCTTCCCACCTCACCCTTTTCGTATCCATAAAAAAACACACACTTACTGTGTTGGACCAACATAGATAAAACCAAGGTTGGACCACTTAGTATTTTTCTCAGCACAGTGCCTGATTGGAGCTGGTTTGTTGAGATATGAACTGGGTTTCATGCAAGTTTTAGACTTGGTTTGGTTCTGTTGAAGGGAAAAGTATCATAAAGCATCAAACTTTATGAGTTCTGGGAGCTGGATTGCTGAAGGAAATTCTGGGTCTGCTTCAATTTTTTGTAAGGAATTGAAGATTCATGGTGGGGGTGGTGCTTTTGGTGGTCCTGTATTTTGAATGTTCTGCTGAAGCTAGGGACTTTACCTTGAATCTTCAAGAGAGTTTGTGAAGAAGACAAGTTGCTAAATTTGGCAAAATATGTCTGTGAATCGAAGGCTTTCTGGATCAAATGGAAGGCTGCCACCAAGCGTGAAGTCTTGGAAAGCCAATGAGCCTCTAAATGGGTCTAATTCTCATAGGACAAGGAAGAAGAAGCCCTTGCTCCTCTTGATTTTTTTTGGTGTTGTTGCTATAGGAAGTGTGTGGTTCTTCTTGAGTTTCAGTAGTGAGTATTTGATGAGCAAGGAGAAAGAGGCAGCTTGTGAAGAGAGAGCAAGAATCTTGCTACAGCGTTACAATATCAGTAGGAAGCAGCTTCATGCTTTGGCTTCCCTGTTCTCTGGATCAGATCAGGTGACATGCACTTTAGCCACTCTTTTTAATTTTCTTGGTTTCTAGCTTGGAAGTTGGAACTATGATTGTTGAGGGACAACTACTTCTTCTGAGTACCTTGAATTGCTTGTCCTCTTCTATACAAAGTTACAAACTGTTCTTTTTGTTGAGTTGGGTATTATTTTCATTGAACAAAAGACTTGTTTATAACTTTGAGCTGAAGTGAAAATTGTAAAATAATGAGAACCAACAGATTGTCTTAACTGAAAGGATATAAACTGTTGTCTTCTGATGCTTTTTCCGCAAGGTTTTTTCTAGGGTCGTCATGTGTTGTACAAGAGTTTAAACTAAAAGTGACCAAAACTATGTTACTGTATTTTGAAAAGAAAACAGTGCATGTTGAAGAGATGAATATGAGCAGTAAACAGAGTGGTGCTCTTTGTTCTGTGTCTTACTAGTCTGTAATGCAGATTTTATCCAACTGTATTGATGAAAGAAGACTACAAATGCTGTTAAGCAGTGGCATAGCCAGCAGTCCACAGTTAGTGAGTCCAGAGAATCAGGAGTTACAAAAGGAGCATAGATGTTTTGCAGACACTGTAGAACCCATAGAACAATGCCCAATTCTCGATGATTATGCCCAGACAAGGCTTGAATTATCATTCCTATTGGAAAAATATGTATCATTGGCCTCACACTCTCTACTTTCATCCAATTTGATTAATTGTTTGCTCTGTGGAAAGGTAGGGTCTTTACTAAAGCTGAGGATGACCTTAAGTTCCATAGTTTAAACTGTTGATCTGTGCAAAATAGGTAGTACCTTTGAATGCTAGCCTGCCATACTATTCCGCTTTCAAAGTGCCCAACCTATCCAAGGGGGCATGAGCTTTAGGCTTTTCTTCTGTATCATTTCCTGAAAGATGGCTAAGTTTGTCAATGCTGGGATAGAAACTAAATTATTAATAATAAATCATATGGATCTACAGTGATACCATTTTATATGCACTTGAACATAATCAGATAATTCCCTAGAATTGCCTAACCAGCATCAAAAAATTCTTATTAGCTTGGCAAGTGCTATAAGAAATTATTGCCTTGAATCTTGATGCGTAAATGACAGAGCAATGCCAATTTTAGTTAGAAGGATCTCATTTCATTTGTTTTACAACCCAATAACATTATTATGTAAAGGCATATCTTTAGAAAAGTAGTGAATTTTGGTTAAAGTTGCTCCAAATAGAACCTTTCCCATGTTAATTTTGGATTGTACTACCCAGACTCTGCATTCAAGCTTGTGCAGTGACTGGGAAAGCATGCAGCTGATACGTCCTTATTTGAAACATTTACAGCCACAATGTAATTATTTTGCTTGTTTATTTTGACTCTTCAGAACATTTTGCAGTCATGGGAACTGTGGGTTTGTGCGATTCTGGACAATGTGAGTTCATTAAATTTGGTTAAAGGATGCTGGTGGGTCCTTATAGGAATTATAATGTCCTGCAAGTTGTCTGGATTCTGTTTACTAAGGAGGAGTCAAAAGCAGAAGCTAGTCCAGGGGCATCCGGTTGGTCAGCAAAAGCGGCTGCAACATTTTGCCCGGGGTCCTTCAAAGAGTGCTGGGAGTTGGAGAAAAAAGTTGCTAGTTATATTTGTGTCACTTGGAATAGTTGGGTCCATTTGGTTATTCTGGCACTTAAATATGGGAATTAAACAGAGAAGAGAAGAAATGCTTACCAATATGTGTGATGAACGTGCCCGTATGCTGCAAGATCAGTTTAACGTCAGCATGAACCATGTTCATGCTCTGGCTATTCTTGTATCTACATTTCACCATGATAAACATCCATCTGCAATTGACCAGGTAGTATACTCAACATCCATCTGTTCTCTAATTAGTTCAGGTTGTGCAGTGCCATTGACCCCTGTAATGTGCCAAAAGCCTGGGTTATTAAAAAATATGGACAATGAAGTTAGTCTCTTGCTTTATTATTTCCTTTTCCACAACTACAAATTTGTTGTGGTATGATTTTCTTGCTGGAATTAGACAAGTAAAAGGAATTTGAAGAATATATTTGAAATGAAAGAAGAAAATAAAAATGATACAACTTGTGAAGTGCTTTGCCTAAAAATAAATCTCTATTGTTATTGTTGTAATATAAACTTGAAGCTTCTGTTTTACTGCAGAAAATTTTTGGGGAATATACTGAGAGTACAGCATTTGAGAGACCACTTACTAGTGGCGTTGCTTATGCTATGAAAGTTCTCCACTCTGATAGGATGGATTTTGAGAAGCAGCATGGGTGGACAATTAAGAAAATGGAAACTGAGAATGAAGCACTAGTCCAAGATTGTATTCCAGAAAACTTGGATCTGGCACCCATTCAGGATGAATATGCACCGGTGATATTTGCTCAAGAAACAGTTTCCCATATTGTGTCTATTGACATGATGTCAGGGAAGGTGTGCCTTGCTTAGCTTGCTATTACCCTAACATAATTCTCGTTTTCTAAGTAAATAGTTGGCCGATAGCTGAATTTACTACTTTTACATTCCGGTTATTGTTCTTAGCCTATGTATCCTGTACAAGAGAGAAAACTTGCATGTGAAGTTTTCAGTCAGAAGGACTTTTTAATTGTTGTCTTTCTGCTTTTTTTAATACAATCTTGTAGCATTAGGCACCTGAAGCTTTTGCATATATGGAGCTGAGTATCTGAACTTAAGACCTTGCACTTTAAACTGTATCGTACAGAATTTACTTTGAGTGATGAAAGTTAAATGATGGGAAAAACAGAATAAACTACACATTAGGAGTTTCACCTCCCAACATCTATAACATGACCGTAAGCACTGGTATCACCGCCTTTTCAGGCCTGATTAATTTATGTGTTATCTTCTCAGTGATAGATTAAGAAGAAACAACATTACGAGCTGTTATCAAGAGAATTGTTCATTAAAGTCTTCATGTATATGATTGTCTAAAGAAACAAATTTGTTGCATTGTTAACCAGGAGGACCGTGAGAATATTTTGCGAGCAAGGGCAACTGGAAAGGGGGTTCTGACATCTCCTTTTAAACTACTAAAATCCAATCACTTGGGTGTTGTGCTTACATTTGCTGTCTATAACAGTAATCTTCCTGCAGATGCTACACCAGAGCAACGGATTGAAGCTACTGTGGGGTAATTTTATCTAAATTATAGCTTTCACTTAACTCCATATGACTACAACTCCACTTATTAAAATGTTCCGTGTATATATGCTCTTATACACTCTCCCACCTAAAAAAAAAAAAAGAAAAATCAATTACAAAATCAGTAATGTGTGTATTGGAACATATTTATTGGAAGGTATCTGGGTGCATCTTATGATGTTCCATCACTGGTGGACAAGCTTCTACACCAACTTGCAAGCAAGCAAACCATTGTTGTAAATGTTTATGATACAACTAATGCATCTGCACCCATCACAATGTATGGTATTGATGTTGCTGATACTGGCCTACTACATATAAGCAGTCTGGATTTTGGGGATCCGCTACGAAAACATGAGATGCACTGCAGGTTTTTCTTTCGCTCTAAAAAGTGTGTTATGTCCGAAGAATTGGAATCCCATATCAGCACAGTTCCTAATTTCTTTACCTTTTTCCCTTTCTATTTCAGATTCAAGCAGAGGCCTCCATTACCTTGGACAGCAATCAATGCATCAGTGGGGGTACTTGTTATTACTTTGCTTCTTGGTTATATTTTTTATGCAGCAATAAATCGAATAGCAAAAGTGGAGGATGACTATCGTGAAATGATGGAGTTGAAAGTTCGAGCTGAAGCTGCAGATGTGGCAAAATCTCAGGTGCTATATATTTCTGGAATTGTTGCTTTCTGTTATGCAACGTAATCAATCATCAGTGTGATGGCAAGAATATTGTGATTTCTCATATGCAGTTCATATGTTTAGTGTTTCACATGATGGTCGTCATGCAATACCAGAATTCTTTCTCCTAAGTTACACACCTTTTACTTAATTAAAAATTTAAAATAATATTTTTGCCTTGACATCCAAAGATTGGTTTCACCTTTTGCAGTTTCTTGCGACTGTTTCACATGAGATCAGAACTCCAATGAATGGTGTTTTAGGTAATTGAAAAGTATATTTATGTTATCATAGATAATCTCGACTTGTCAATACTATGTGATAATCATCAACTGTGTCAAATCAATTTCCAGGTATGCTGCAAATGTTGATGGACACTGAACTTGATAAAAACCAGATGGATTATGCCCAAACTGCCCATAGGAGTGGTAAGGATCTCATATCAGTGATTAATGAGGTTCTTGACCAGGCTAAGATTGAGGCAGGCAAGCTTGAACTTGAAGCTGTGGCTTTTGATCCACATGCTATTCTAGATGAAGTTCTATCACTTTTCTCTGGAAAATCTAATGAAAAAGGAATTGAGGTGAAATCCTATCTTTCAGCTGCCTCAGTTTTGTACCTCCTATAATTTTGGATATTAAGCCTTACATAAACTTGTTCCTCCATTCTTTTGGGTGAGTACAGTTGGCTGTTTATGCATCCAATCAAGTACCTGAAGTTGTCATTGGCGATCCTAAACGGTTCCGGAAAATAATTACTAATCTTGTTGACAATTCACTCAAGGTTTGCCATGTTTTCACGCTGCATTTTTCTGCTTGATCCATTTTATACTTCCTGTATACGGTTAATTTTAGATACTGCAATGTGAAATATATAAATTTTTTCTATTTCCTATTTCTTCATTCCTTCAATTTCAAAATAGGAAAAACAAAAAAGAATATTGTTCTTGATTTTTTATATTATCACTGTTAATTAGTTTACCTGATACATTTCAGTTCACTCGTGATAAAGGACATGTCTTTGTCTCGGTTCATCTGGCAAATGAAGTGAAGAACCCGCTTCATATTATGGATGCAGTGCTGAGAGAGGGCTTAAAGTTGGATCAGGATGTGCCAGACAGAACATATAATACATTAAGTGGGTTTCCTGTAGGCAACAGATGGAAAAGCTGGGCAAATTTTAAAAAGTTAAATAGCATGAATTTGATGGATGAGCCTGAAATGATTCAACTACTAGTAACAGTTGAGGATACCAGCATAGGAATTCCTACGGACGCACAAAGCCGTATATTCACCCGTTTTATGCAGGCTGATAGCTCCACCTCCAGAACTTATGGTGGAACTGGAATAGGACTGAGCATTAGTAAATGTCTTGTTGACCTCATGGGAGGAGAAATTGGATTTGTTAGTGAGCCTGGAATTGGCAGTACTTTTTCATTTACTGCAACTTTCAGAAAAGGAGGAACCACATCTATGAATGCAAAGTGGCAGAAATACAATCTTTCTATTTCACAGTTGCAAGGGTTGAGAGCATTAGTGGTAGATAGAAGAAAAATCCGAGCTGAGGTCACAAGATATTATCTGCGGAGGTTGGGGATGTCTGTGAATGTTACTTTAAGCCTGAAATCTGCATGTTCTTGTCTGTCCGGTACCTGCAACATAAGGTAATTTGTCAATTTGGCAGTTGAAGTTAAAATTCCATATTGGTTGTGCATAAGAATTTCCCTTTTTAAGCTATGACATTCTTCATCTACATTAGAGCACTACCCTAAAAATTTAGAATTATATATTGCTCTAATTTTAAAGGTAGCTTGTAAGGCTGCCTTAGAATATTTCATGTGTACTAGTCATTTATTAAAATAAATAATGACATTAGAATATAAATTATCTATATGACATGCTTTACGGGAAATGTAGAATGAACAGAATGGGTGACATTCACAATCATAAGGGAGCATTTATTCAGACTTAACTGATCCTCAATGCATGTATCTTACATCTGAAGTTCAATGCATGCATCTTACATCTGAAATTTGAACTTCACAAGGTTTTCTTATGGTTGAACTGTTAGATGTTCTTGTGGAAATTTGGTACATGTATAGTTCATACCTAGTTGCATTAACGGGTTCATCTAGACCAATTTTTTAAGTTAGCATCATCTAGATAATGTCCATTTCCTCAAAATTGGTTATAGCTTGTATTCCAATTCAGTTAGTAGTTTCAGTTTATTCATTTTACCTGTAGCAAGAGCAGATAATTTTATTATGTTTGCCATGAGTAAACATTAATATTTTTTTCATTCTTCCAAATTGCTTATTAATTTTTTCTTCTAAAATCTTGTTCTGGACAAGAGGTTTTTATTTACTAAATTATTACTTTTCTTCCTTTTTTTTTTTTGGTTCCTCCAGTATGTCAACGCAGTTGGCCATGATTCTTATAGACAAGGATGCTTGGGATAAGGAAAGTAGTATCTTATGCACGATCAAGAAACACAAACAGAATGGCATCAAAGGGGACCCAATAAACTTCCCAAAGATTTTTCTCCTGGCCACCCACCTTAGCCCAAATGAACGTGATGAGCTCAAGTCAATTGGTGTTGTAGATGATATACTAATGAAGCCTCTTTGGCTTAGTGTTTTGATTCGTTGCTACGGAGAATCCCTTGGAACTGAAAAAAGGCAAATAAATAGGAAGAAAGTATCCAAACTGGGGGGTTTATTATTACACAAAAAAATTTTGGTGGTTGATGATAATGCTGTGAACAGAAAAGTTGCAGAAGGTGTTCTGCAGAAATATGGGGCTGTAGTAACTTGTGTGGAGAGCGGCAGGGCTGCTCTGCAGATGCTCAAGCCACCACATAATTTTGATGCTTGTTTCATGGATCTCCAAATGCCAGAAATGGATGGGTAATTGATCTGTCTATTCTAAAATTTTTCAGTTTGTCTCTGACTTTTGAATGCAAATGGATGTGCTGTAGTTGCCCATAAGACTATAATCAAGGACCAGTGACTGGTCTAGTAGGTTTATTTCTTGCTGGAGAAAGCACATATATCACAAACTGGATAGTAATTGAAATAACTGATACCAATAATCAGGTCACTACCCTTGTATTACTTTTGCATAGAAGAACCTTCTACCAAGGATATTTTAGCCGCACCTAATTTTTTCTGGGTCTCAGTTGCACTGTTGATACTCAACCTACAACCACATTGAAATAATAGCTAAGTATATACACATACTATTATGCTTAGGCCTTTTAATTCTTTAATTTATTTAGCTAATGTTAGGAAATGATCTCAGTTTATTATGAACTATCTTTGTGTTGATTGTTAAGTTGTATTTTGCCAGACGGTTAGTAAGCCTGCTTTAAAAGATTGATAAGTTCTGCAATCTGCATGCTTTTCTTGATAGGATCTCACAAAAACAAGATTCTTGCCAAAACAGTAAATTAGTGATTAAGAAACTCTGATATTCTGGGCTCATCCTGATATACTACTTTATTTTGATATCTAGATGGAAAATGGTACGGGGATATAGTTGTCTGTTGTCCTTTTTTAATTGTTAGGTCTTAGGTGTGATGGATGGCCGGTAAAATGATTGTAAGAAATCTGACAGATTTTGAATGTTTTTCTAGATAGGATCTTAGCCATCAGGATCCATGACCACTCTATAATTTACAAGTATTTTTGTCTTAAATGCTGCAGTTTTGAAGTGACGAGGCAAATCCGCTGTCTAGAGAGTGAGGTAAATGAGAAAATTGCATGTGGGCAAGCATCAGCAGAGATGTTTGGTAATATCTCTTATTGGCACACTCCAGTACTAGCAATGACAGCTGATGTAACTCAAGCTTCAAATGAAGAGTGCAGAAAGTGTGGGATGGATGACTATGTGTCAAAGCCATTTGAGGAAGAGCAGCTCTATATGGCAGTGGCACGTTTCTTCAAGTCTGATTCATTGTGTGAAGTACCATGTTTATGATCTTTAATTATTAGTGCAGGGACCCTGTTGACCATTACTGACTGACCTCGGGGATGTAGTATGCATGCAATCAATGGCGTACGTCAAATGTCAAATTCCCATTACAAGAACTCCCAGCTGGATTGATTTCAGCTTTCTCCAGATATTATAATAGTTGGAGACACCCCAGCTGTTGTGTTTCTAAACAAGACATCCATGCCAGCATCAAAACTGTCAATTCAGCGCCGTGGATCTCAGCTATGGCCTTGTTAGTTATAGTAAGTGATATATGTTCATCATCCCTATTCACTGGATTTAAATATTAAAAGTGCATTTCCTACATATTAAAGCAAGCAGAAACCTTTCAGTCATTTAGAGATACAACATTTGGTTAAATTTCTAAATGTGGTCCTCCTACTTAATAAGAGTGTAGCTTTCCATGTTTCAATTTTGCTGCAATATGGTTTTTCATACATACACATCTACAATGCTCGATATGAAGCATTTGGGGTGTATGGAAGCACCAATTTGTAGCAAATTAAAACATCAAAGAATTCAATTCAGAAAAATAGCAGTAGAACGATTTGAATGATGTTGTAGCTATTAAGGGCCGAAGTGTCATTTTTCTCATTGTAATTCAATGATCTAGACCCATATGAAGATTTTAATTTTTGTAGGCCTTTTTTTCTGCTGTATATGACTATTCACTACTGTTCACTTGTTAATACCTAGTTTTTTTGGTTTAATTTTTGTTCTCAGGAAGCAGATTTGAGTGCAATTAATTAATAAGTATCAATGGTTTGGCGGGAGACTTTGTTGCATGGACTGGTTTCATTCATGCTAATCATCACTCATCGCAGGACAAGAGGAGCTCAACAGAAGGCCTAATCGCATTTTTATGTACATAACCCGTTTTGTTCCTGCTTCTTATTTCTCATTTTTCTTTGTATATATTCATTAAAGTAGGATAAGATAAAAGCTATAGTTATGATATGATTTATTAATTTTTTGGGGCCAAGATGGAAATAAATGACAAATCTTTGAACCCTCAGAATTTTGTAAGTAACATGTAAACCAAGTTATCATACAATACAGTAGAATGGCATATGTATTGATATGTTGTGATTTTTTAACTTACACTAAGGGTATGTTTACCAGTGAAGGTTTTGAAGGGAAGAGAAGGAAGAAAAGAGTTTAAAGAGTAATTATGAGTCTATTTTATTTTTCAAATCATTTCCTTCCTTTCCTTTCTCTCTGAAATCTCTGCACATAAACACATCCTAAGAAGTGGATATCGATTTTTCCCCCACATTCTTTACAGCTGTATGTGAATCTACAAGTAAGGCTGCAGATTTTGGTAGATGAGATACAACAGAACATGAGCACCACTAACGGACTAGGAGTTTTTTCCCCCTTTAAAAAGGCAATAAAGAAAAAGGGTTCTACAACATAAAAGAGGGGGAGAAAAGTTAGATAAATAATCATTTTGCCATTGATAAAAAAGGTAAATCCTTGTTGGGTTGGAAGAGCACCTGACAGTAGAGAAAGCTAAGAATATAATAACTATAATAACTGTTTCCTTTGTGTTTCTTTCTCGGTTGGTGAAGCACATGAGTAAGCATAAGTGCTAAAATTGGAAGTGGCAAAGAAATAAGCATGTTTTGTTGCTTAACGCTCAGTTCACTTCTATTAGTCACATTTGTGACCAACTTGACCACCAGAGCTTGTCACAAATATATTGTATAATTAAGGTAGACCCCACTTGCAGTCTGATCCTGCTTTGTGCCCGGTCCACTTGCAGGGGAATATAAAATATTCCTTCTTAGCCGTTAGAAGCACAAAGAAGCCCATAACTTCATTCCCCTTTATTTCCCCGTATAATAACTAAATTGCCGGTGTCTTGGCTATTCTATATCTATTCAGAGTCCTTATCAGCAACGCCTTTCTCCTTTGTCTCCTCCAAAAATGGCAATATCAATGGCCAAGTTAATGGTTCCTCTACTTTTCCTGTCCATGATTGCACCAAAAACAGGTAAATACAAACATGCTTGTTCCATAACTCTACTCGCAAGATGTAAACATTATGCTGCAGTTAAATTATCCACCAATGTTTGTGCATAAATGTTCATTTACATAACTACATTACATGATGCAGTATTTGCTGAATATGAGCAATGGTGCATAGCTGATGAGCAGAGCAGTGACTCTGAGTTGCAGGCAGCCTTGGATTGGGCTTGTGGGATAGGAGGTGCAGATTGTAGTAAAATCCAAGTGAACCAACCTTGCTATTATCCAAACACATTGAAAGATCATGCTTCCTATGCCTTCAACAGCTACTTTCAGAAGTTCAAGCACAGTGGTGGTTCTTGCTTCTTCAGAGGTGCTGCCATGACAACAGAAGCAGATCCTAGTAAGTGTTAAACTGATTCTACATAAGATAAACACTCATTAATTTTGTGTTTTCTTTTAACTAGGACATATACATGTTCACATGGCATTGAGTGCTAAAGCGGATCTAGAAAAGGGGCAGCCCATGTGACTTTGCAATAACTTTATGAATATCAAAATGGGCTAACTGATTTAGTTTGAATTATTACAGCAAAAGAGGAAAAAGCAAACTAACTTGGCGTTGCAACCCCATGCTGGTAGTAGCTAATTTAGTAAATGTTAAGAGAATTACTCAAAGTAAAAGCACTGGCATTCTTCTGTATAAATCCATTAGTTTATAAACCATCTTTTTAATCTCATTCTTCCTACACTTTTTTGTGCCTTCCATCGCCTGTTACAATTTTTTATTTGTTAGCATAAGAATCAGTCCATGCAAATGGTCCCACACATAATGAGCCCCTCTGGAGGAATTGGAACAATCCAGGATTGAAAATGGTGTAAATTTTGCACCACAAAAGTTGTGCATGGATAAAGATAATCTATAACCTTAATGTTTGGTTGCAGGTCATGGTTCTTGCCACTTTGACTTCATTCCATGATTGCAACTGTCAATGAAGACTTAAAATAGCTGCAGAAATTACAGCTTGGATCTTATTTATCTTCGTTATTTTTTTTTTTTTCATTTTTTGGCGGCTATGTAATCCCAAACAAGCAATGTGCTCTTGCCTTTTATTATCTTATTAATAGGGCTGAAGTATTTGATCTCAGTCGAAGGCTGAGAAGGCTATTAAATCTTGCTGTGCAAACTAGCTTCCAACGTTAAAGAGCTTAATTGATTTTCACACCCCCCCCCCCCAGCAAAACAAAAAAAATCCCCCCCATTGATCATCCATGTATGTGCAGTGCAATTAAACTTATCTTTTTCCTTGTTGGTCTCTTTCTTGGGTTAGAGATTATTTCAACCTGGTACTACTATTAGATTTTTTCCTTATAAACAGTATATTTTATTCAGGAACAAATTAGTGTATGAGAATTTCTGCTTGAGCATGAATGATGGCCACGCTAAACAACTTAGTGAATCCTATGATATTATCATTCTAACTCTTGTTAATTGAGAAACGTAGATACCGAAATCTGTTTGTTTTCAGAAACATCCATGCCTTTCTGTTGTAAGTCTACTCTAAAAAATATAGATATGTAACTATAGGGTTACTTATAAGTTTAGAGAAAGTTTTTTTATACACGCAGTTGGGATGCATTTACCAAATTTTTTTTTCAGTTACCAACCTTTTAAACTAAAGTTACCAACTTTTTCGATTGAGTTACGAACCAATTGCAGCGTATAAATATTAACCTTTTTTTTTTCAATTACCAACTTTTTAAACTAAAGTTACCAACTTATTCAATTGGGTTATCAACCAGTTGCATGTAAAATATCCTGTAATATTATATTGCAACTGGTTGGTAACTCAGTCGAATAAATTGATAATGCGTCGAATGCATCTATTTAAATGCATTCAAATAACACAACTCATAAGTTTTAACACTATTTTTTTCCTCTAGTTGAGCCTATAATCTAGTGGTTGTCTCTTGCATGACTGCATACCTTATTGAGTCTAAGATATCTCTCATTCCCCCTCCCCCTCCTCCAAAAAAAAACACACACACATAGAAGGCTCAACATAAGCTTAACTCTTTAAATAAAAAAAATAAAAAAGAGAAAACGAACGGGCCTCAAAAAGATAGAAATAAGGCTAATGGACTACCATTATTATTCTTTCGGGTACATGTGTACAGGTATCATGTTTTTTGTTCAGATTTAACTAATGGAGTATTGGATTAGGGCTTTAGCTATTGCTAAATTGTAAAACTCGACTAAATACCATCAAGTGATGACCAAAAAATGGTTGAGGCTGTGGATCACTTGGCTAATCTCCTAGCCTCTAAAGAACTACAGCTGGGTTCGATCCTGCGAGAGGCAAGCAATGGTAAGTGAACCCAGCCCCCACCCCCCCCCCCCCCACACAAAAGACCAAAAAAAAGGTGATGACCAAAAACCGGAACCAAAAAAAATGTAATTACCAAAATTAAAAAGATACCTTCAAGTATAAGTAAAAGAATCAATGACAGAAAAAAAAAAAAAAAAGGACAAACTGATTGGATCAAGCAAAAGAAGGTATATGTACCAAAAGAAGTAAAAGAAGGTATAACTGAAGACAAAAATAAATTTACTCAAGAATAAAATTAAAAAAAATCCCGTTAAAGTGGTTATTAAACTGAAAAAAAATAAGTAATCACTCCTACCAAAAGCCTAGTCTTTAACTCTATGGGCTTTCTATCTTAGAATAATCCTGCATGCCATTAAGTTCAAGTTTTTCATCCAATGTATTACTCCTAAGAACTTAACCCCCTTTTTTACCTTAAAAGGGAGTAAAAGCATATAAGATTAATATTCTTGCCTAATTTTTCCCCTTGACTTTCACTGGTTTCTCCAATATTCTAGGAGCCAAAGTTGAGACTCCCTGCAACATGAGTCAACTAGAACATAATTTGGGTGGCCAAGTGTTCTACGGTCACTGTTTAGAATTTAGAATTAGAGTTAACAGAATATTTCCAAGAAAGTCAAAGTGATGAACTAATTAAAGCCAACATTCTAATTAAGACATCATATAAAACCAAAAGTATACAGTAATTCAGGAGTTATTGTAGCCAGGAATTTCACCAAAAGCATGTCTTCATTGAGGAATTATTCGAGTCTAGAACTTAAAAAGGGGGGGGGGGGAACCAAATTTTTATAGTCCAATGTAAGATCATATTAATTTTTTTATTTGAGAATAATTCTACCCCACATTTTGTAAGATTATCATTTCTTTTTTGGTCAAGCGTATTTCTTTGAAAATTGAGTAGGAAATATGAGAGGAAGACATAGACTATAAAACAGCTTCGCTTACAAGTTAAATTTGGTATTATGCTTGACAAGTGAGTTAGTCATTTCGTGCTGTTCAATATTTCAATTTATAGACCCAAATTTTTTTTTTTTTTTTTCAATTTGGAATTCCCAACTACTTAAAATTCGGAAGGGAAAATACGTGGCATTGCCTAACAATTTCTTTTGGTCTAAGTGTTCGAATGCCCCCACCAAATTTTCTATTAGCTAGCTTACTTGCTGTTGGACCAATTATTAATGGTAATGGGATATGATAATGATACTTGATTATTGTAGAAAATGGATTTGAATTAACAACGAACGTTCTAAGATGGTATATATCCAAAGTTAGAGATTTGAATTAACAACTAAGGTAAACAATTATTTGTTGCCCTTATCTTGCCCCTTCGGATGGAGCTCTTCATAGTTCAACATTAAGTACTAATTACTTCGTAACCGTCGCTCCCTGTGAAAGCCGATAAGATGGGTCTCTGCTTCTTGGCTGATGTGTTTCATTCTAGTGTCTCTATTTTTTTTCTTCTATAAAAAGAAAAGGTGGACAATAATTAATATAAATAAATTAGGAAGTGTCATAAACACTTAAAAAGTTATACCTACGTTTGATTAGTTTAAATAACCAAGTACTTGTTTCTCTTAATTAAAGTTTTAGATTTGAGTCTTGTGTACATAAAAAAATTAACATTGAAAAAATTTTACTTTATGGTGGAATAATTTGACTGAAACTAGATTAATTAGAATTATTTTGAATACTGCTGATATATATTCAAAAAAGTTATATCTAAATTTATCTCGAAGAAAATTAGTGTGTATACATGTATATCTGCATGCATTGGCAACTTGCAAATTGTAAAACAATCTATAGAAAGATAGATTGGCATGATATGGAAATTGGAAAAAGGCGAAGGTTATCCCAAAATCAGATTTGGAACCTGAACACATGCAAACTCCTCCACCGCACACTTCTCGATTTGCATACGCCGCGTTAGGAACAAATAAAAATGCATAGCCTAAAATGTTGAGCAAAGAATTTGTTCCAAAACTAAAGATGGGCACATGTGGCAAGAGGGACCCATGTGTTGCCCAAAATGCATAGCAGCACAACATGTTGAACAATGAACACCCTTTAAAATTTTACAAGGACTGCAACTTTGGTAATTGATAGGAATAGGACAAATTCTTGTAGATAAAAAAGACAGAACATTATGCAATCTATCTCCCCAAAAGCCCCAACATGGGCGGTGTGGTGACAGAAAAATTGGATACAAAAGTCAAGCTGCCATCATGGCTTTTGGTTTTGTCATATGCTCCTAGGACTTGGTAAAATGTTAGACATGTATGTAATTGGACCGAGTTTAGGCCTAGTCTCACATAGCAGCTACCATGAGTGTGTGTGTGTGTGTGAAACATTAGGGTACTCAATATTATGGGTTCGGGTTTGGAAATTGGGAATGGGGGACAATTGTCCCTCAGGAAGGCCTACATTCACTCTATAAGGCATGCAATTTACAAGAGCTTGCATCCTAAAGTACTACAATAGGCATGCCGGGGACAACCTTTTGCTCTCGGATCAAGATTTCTTTCTTCCAATGACTTCCATGTCTAGAACTCCCGTTGATTCTGATAAGTTTATGCAGTTTGGTTAATCATTAAAGTTGCAAATAGGGAATTGAGCTTCGAAGTTTTTACTCTTTACTATTATAAGTAAACTTGCAAAAAAAAAATAGGTCATGTTTATCTTTTGGAAATGAGCTTTGAAAATGGCATTTTTCAAATTTTCTATATAGGAAAAGCTTAAATCATCCATCCAAACAAGACAACTATTAGTTAGTTTTCGTAATTTATTATAAAATTTAAACATACATTTAAGATTCTATCTGTTTATATACTGTAATGGGAGTTTGAAATATTCAAATTTGCTTGTTAAGGGATATTTCTGAAGTCAATTTTTGGAGACACTGCTACGCGGAGAATTTTTATGGACTTGAGAAATAGGGGAATATGGCCAATTTCTAATAGGCCACCTGCCTAATGTAATGAACCCCACTGAAGTGAATCATTTGGTCGGTTTCACTTCAGCTTAATTGTCTCTACCTTTATATATAGCACGGCTCAATCTAAAAGGACATCCGCAAAGAGTTCTCACTTATTACTCATTAGGGCATATAGAATCTCAATGGAAGCTGAACTACTCTCATTTTCTTTCTCTGCTGTATTGAGAAATTATTAGCTACTATCTTGGAGGTAGCACATATGACATACATATCTCAACCGTTTCTTGAATGTATAATAAATATGGACGTAAGAATGTTTGCTTCTGCCATATCTAACACCTTGATTTCTAACTCATCTTCCATACTTTTACTGACATATATATAGACGAAAACAAATAAATTCAATTAATAAATATAAATAAATAAATTGGCATTGGTGCATATGCAACTGCATCTCTCATTTTAAGAGTAGTTGCAATTCATTTTAGTGCGTTTGGAGTGGGGGACAAAGGCAGCCCTACATTCCCCATGTAAGGCATGCAAATTAATAGGAGCTTCTACCCTAAAAGTGCTATATTCCGTTGTCATGTCCAGATACAAGCATTTTGCCCTTTGATTGAGATATCTACCTATTTCTTGTCTCCACCTCCTCGTCATTTGGCTGCATGCACGTTTGCTAATTATTATGGATGATGGAATGAGGAATTGGCAGCAGAGTTTTTCCGTTGTTTTCCCATGTCTTTGGTAAGGTTATTTATTAGTGAGTGATTTTGAGCACGATAATGTAAAACAAGGAAATTTTAATATATAATTTAGCTAAACAAGAATAATTGAAGAATGCATGTTTTGACGAGCCACTGAACAGCATTATACAATGGGACTAGGTCTATTCTCCAGAAGATTGACAAAATAATGAGAAAGTAGAAAAAGTAGATCTTTGAGTAAGAGTCAGATAACTTAATTAAAGTGAGTTTTAGCAAGTTGAAGTTAAAACTGCCATTGAGGGTCGATAATCTTTGCATTAGATTATACTACGTTATACATAAAGTACATTAAAAAAGGATTAAAAGAATACCGTAATGTTTTACTTTGGTTCTTTGAACTGTATTACAACTTAGAAACTTGGGTCGTCATGCTTGAAAAAAAAGAAAAAAAACAACTGTCAATGTTGAAAATTAAATTAAAAATATTATTAATGGTAACAAATTCAGACTTGGAGACAAAAAGATTTGAAACAACAGCTCAGCTTCATCAACTTGATTGATGTCCTAAAGTCAGGCCTAGGAATACGAAGATCTAAAATTCTAAATTCTAAAACAACTTCCCTACTTGATAGGACTGTACCAGCACATGGATTTATAATTTTTATTTGAGCTCTCATTCACCCCTTTAATCACTTAAGTGACAAGAGATTGAAAACGTCATAATTAACATTGTGCATTTGTCTCATTTGGGGCCCAAATTCAAGAATTTCTTAGGATATTTTGAAAATAACTTTTCACCTGTCTTCAATCACTTGAAATTTGAAATTATTAGCTGTTTCTCATTTTATCGTGTTTATTTTTTGGCTTTCTTTCATCCATCGTACCCGAAAAAAAAAATTGTCTTTACATTCAAATTTAGAAATTTACCTATGCAATCTTTTAACTCAATTGATATCCTCCATAAAAAAAAAAAAAAAAAAACTCGATTGATAATTTGATATCCAAAATCTTTAGGCCGTTCATCCTACGCGTAGGAATTGCTCTCAACATCAATAAACGACATGAGTTCAATATTCAAGCTAGGGAATCCAATTAGACTCCAAATAATCAATGCTGATGAAGTAGTTTATGTCATTTTCCACTCGGGTCTTTTTAATTTTCAACTGGATCTCCTATGCAAATCATAGTCATAGAAGCAATTAGAATTATTTGAGAGAGATCGGAGGTCATCTTCGCTTGAGCTAGCTTGAGCTAAAAGGTAAATTAAGTACAAGCACAACAATATTTAATATTTCCCTCTCTTTGTAAATCTTAGACACAATCGTTGGCGCATACAAGAATAAGCACAAGACTCCAAATTGGAACAATTGACGAATAAAAGGGTAAATTGAAGATAAGGATGTGGGCCATGATGTACACTCACTTTGGAGAGGACAAAGTATTAACGAGATTCCCATTTTTTCTCTTTAGTTTAGTTCTTTGGTACATTTGATTCGACGAGCATATTTAAGGGGTAAAACTACTTGCTAAATCACATCAATGGACTTTGTATGCTTTAGCAAGGGAGGGTAACCATTTTCAAGAATGGACGTGTAATAATTTAACACTATAACAAAGCAAACCCTTCATGGTTTTATTTATTCATGGTTTTCTAGAGAAATAATTTGGCATTTGTGCAATGGATCTTTCAAAATTTCGTTCAATAAGAACATGATAATATAGCAATCTCGTAAGAGCACGCGTATAAAGTTGATATATATGGTGGACCAAAATAAATAATAGTATTAAGGCCAAGTAGGAATAAAACTAGAGTCATGAGTTGCTCTTTGCTTTGTCTTTTATCTTTATTTTCTTTTTAAATGGTCAGTTTATTTTAAATGTGCGATTTTAATAATTATGAAATAACGTGGATTCAAAGTCAGTTGCTCAGAACAAAATGCATTGTTTATTCTATCCGTCTTTCAAAAAGTTGATACATGTTTCCTACGCCCTTAACGTGAATTAGTCAAATTATTCCTGTTCTAGAATGCATTAGGTACTTGAACACAAAATTAAAATATCCTTCGTGTCGTACTAAAAAACCTATTATAGAGCTTTTTTATAATAGGCGTAATCAGATTTATACAAACCACTAGGAAACCTTTGTGTTTAGCATTATCAAAAAACAGTTAACAAAATGGTTGAAACAATAATTATCACGAATTATTTGTTTTCACTTTACCTAGCCTCATGTTATCCACCAATCTTTTTGTAATAAGCAAAAGACGGAATTATTAAGAAAGATATCATCTAGGAATGTGCACTCTCCAATAATGTTAGTTAGTAACTTTCTATAGACATATCATAATAACTTGAGTGGGATTAGGATAAGACATAGTACGTAATTATTTTAGAGCTTTAGAGATGCTAATATGGTATTTTAGAGATAAGTTCAATGGATTATAATTATCTTAAAAAAAAGGTTCAATGGATTATGAAAGAGAATAAGTGCAACAAGCAAAATATTTATAAATAAATGTACAAGTTTAAAATAAAATTACAATTATAAATTAGATAGAAAGGGGTCAAGTGCATGTTAGCTGAAGTGTAAGGCACTACTTCCTACGTCATCGATGCCATTGCCTTTAATGTAAGGTTCTCTCTCTTCTAAGATCTAACTCAACCGTGTGGGTCATTACCTCAGATAACAACACCACACCTTTTCAATCACAAACTTTCGTGGATGGCTTTAAAAAAATTGAAAAACATAAGATTATATTAAATGACAGAAATGACATTAGCTTGCTCTAACGTTCTTTCTTTTTCTTTTTCTTTTATTTTTTTGGGAGGGGGGTGAAAATAATTTGCTTTATTTATTTCCAGTCAGATGTATTTATTACAACAAAGTGTAGTCTCCTGCGCGACAATTCCTTTGCCATTGATTGCAAGTTCCTTTCGTAACCATTCCTTTGAACTTATGTTGGCTTTTTTTTTCTTGAGCTTGTCTGAAGTACTCCTAAAAATTGGGAGGAACACGAATAGATTATATATTTCAATCATTGATATATTAATTTAAAAATAAAATTTTGTATATTAATGGCTAAAATTTGTCTTGCTATCTTTATCTCTAAGCTAGCTGTGGTTCTGCTTATTATTCTTCTCATCAAAATACTTGCAAATATCAATTCAAAATTCGGCCTTGTATTTGAAAATCAAAATCGCTTTCTTTGGTATAGGTACCAAGGAAGTGGCTGAGTAATCTATAATTATTAAACACAATTAACATACTTTTCTTTCATAAGCAAGACCAAAATCATATCACTCGATATCTTTTTTAACTTGCCATACAGTGTGAATCCCTCTCAAAACTTCAATACTGCCCTCTAACTTTCTTGTTTCAAACCTAAGTCAATCCAAAGAAACAAAATTCGGCAATACTTGTTCAAGCTACGACAATCACCTGAATTCCATTTGCAAATTAAGTCTACCATTCTTCTTTGGTGACATTAACACAGTAGGGATTGAATCAATCATATTAACCAATAAGCACGCTACTATAAAGACAATATATCCTTTAAATCTTAATTCATGTTGTTTAATTCTTGAGTGAGACCTTCATGATGTGATGCTCGATGACCAGTTTCAGGTTCAACCACTTTTCAGTTACAGCCTCAAGAATTAGAGTGCTTGGATTTTCAAACAATTAATGCCACAACTAACATTTCACCCAAACAATAAATCATGATCAAACATATTTCCAAATCGTAGAAAAGTATGGTTATGCTAATAATTTCTATATAATGCAAGTAGATACATTCCTTTTATTTAAAAAACTGCAAAAGGCTAATTTGGTGTTATAAAGTGTGGTGCATGTTGATATACACTAGAATTTTAAATGTATCAATGTTTTGGGGTCAAATGACAAAGAGATTTCCCAGTCCTATCTTGTCCACCTATCACATACCGAAGGAGAGATACACTTGCTTTTCAAAACTTAAACAAAACAAAAGTTACATAACACATGTTTTTACACAAACAATGTAAATTTTAGTAACTATAATAATGTAACTACAAACAACCGACCATTTGAGTAGTGACGTGTGTCATTCGGACGCTGACCATGATGTCCCTGCCCATTTATATTGTGCAAGAGATACCTGTCGCGCTAAACCTTGCTTGATCAATTCAGTTGCAAACCTAGTGTATAGCATTATTGTATGTATTTTTGTACAATAATTGAACATTAACACCCAGACAATATAATTATTTTTATTGATTGGGGTTGTTAATTAAATAACTTAATTTAGAAAGAACAAGTTAGTTGGCAAGTTAATCTTCACTAACAATATTCAATACCCTATTTTGCAATGACTTTCATGATGTACACTAGTGATGTATTTAATGAGAGAACATATAAATAATTATAAAGATGAGAGAAATATTTAACTGAATATGTAATATATATCTTGTTAATTAGTGATTTGAGCTGTAAAAGAATTTAAATTTTATTGAGAGAGTTTCATTAAATGATAAATGTTAATGTACTATGAAAAATCTAATATGGTGTTCAATATTCTTTCAATTTGATTTAGGTGGACAAAATTACTGATCATTGAAGCAGAAGCAGCAACGTGTGATTTCTTAAACATAATTAACTTTTGCAAATAACATATTTTTTTCCTGTATGTTGATGTCTTTAGCCATCAAATTGGCATCACACTTTCTAAGTCATTAATGCAATCCTTTCAGCAGTGGTGCTCACAAAATACCGAAGTACGGTCTTGGTAGTAGTTGTTAGATTTGGATGAATGATACTCACGTGTAAGAAAATAAATATTAAACACACATGGACATGTTTTTTTACATCTAGTAAAAGAGTTCATTAGTAAGGCAAAATGAATATATAAGAAAAAGGTATAAGAAAAGGAAATTAATGTGAAGCTGCTCATCATCCTCAGAGTCAGAGCGGGCCATGCCTGATCGGGACGCAGAATTGTGAGAGCTGCATTGATGTATTTATTTGACCAAGTATATTATTAATGAAGGGTATTTCCGTCAGTTCAGGAAACAATAATTGCAAATGAGCATCAGATTAACATTGGTACTTACCCATGGTAATGGTTGCTATGTAGTTTCTATAATTATGGAAGGGCAATTTCTCCAACATCATTTTATATGCCACTGCTAAGTTTTTCTTCACTGTAATAGCCTTGTCTTCCTTACCTTTCTCTGTCTCTCCTACGCCTATGCTCTGAGATTCTACTCCACTGTCGTTTTCCAACCTGGGAATTTCCTCAAAGCAAGGTAAGAAGCTGGTTTAATGTTCAGAAACTAATATTCTTCTCAAACTAAAGGCCACTTCATAGTTTAATGTTTTCCTTGAAATTTTGCTTCCTTTTTGTTTCTCTATTGATTTACAGGAATTGCTCCAAATGGGTTGGTCATGTATATTAAGTTCATCATTCTTGCTAGTGGACTTTCTGAGTTCTAGTTTTTGGCATTTTTGATTCTGATGTGAGTGGCTTTTACTGAAATGTCAGTATTTCTTCTCTTATATTTAACTTATTCTTAATCAATTCACGCAATGAGGTGTTGGATTTGGTTTCCAGTTTCTAGTAATGGGGTGACATACATTTTGCAGTGAATCTATATTCTTGTTACACAAATTTTGTCATGATAAACATGTGAGTACTGTATTAAAAAAGAAAAAGAGAGAGAGAGAGAGAGAGAGAGAAAGGGGGGGGGGGAGTGATTTGATTACCCTTGTTATATATTGGTGATATATTGACTAAGAATATCTGAGAAACCTCATCAAACTCAGAAAAAAAAAAAAAGGTAATTCCTATTTGCTGCTGCTGCTTTTGTGGTTTGTGCAGCTGTCTAACTCTGACTGACATTCAAAGCCTTCTCTTCTCAGCTCCGCCAATTTCAAAACTGAAAAGAGTTAATCATGTAGAAATGAAATTTTATTATCAGTTTTTATAAACATAATTTTTTTTTCCGGCTGTTTATAATACTTAACTTTTACTCAAAAGCAAATCAGTACATTTCGTAGAGGGCCTTGTACATTTTTGTTTAATGGAAGTTAAACGTTCATGTTCATATTATTTCCATTTCCTTTCTAGGTATTTACCCCTTATCTCTTTTTAATTCTGGAAATTTCTAAATGCTTTTCTAAATAATTTTCTATCTTTTTCGTTACTTTTTTTGGCAAGAAAAATCAATCATTTGTACAATTAGTCAATTTATGCAGTTTCTTGGAAATTTTCACTAATTGATTCCATTTAATCCTTTATTCGTGGTCCAAAAACCTTAAAAAAGACAAGTGATTGACTTGGTATGGGAGTCAAGTTGCTGGTAATACACGGAAGTGGAACAAATAGTTGACTAATTTTTCCAAGACACGAATATTTCTATCCCTTTTTATGCATTGAATGAAACTTGAAAGTTGATGGTAGGATAACACTGATGCTGTGATTCTTCTATGCAGACAGCAGATTATGTCAATTTATCTTCTCTTGGAAGACTGAACACAATTCAGGACTAAATCTAATCAATATTGTGAAAGGAAATCCAAGGATTATTGATTACTCGGCTTCCCAGTATAATCTACTGGAAGAGACCAAGTGAGAACCACTCCATTACAGTTGAGGCACTGGTCAGATACTCTGTCGTTAATCCTATAATGCAGGCATCAGAGCATCATAGAAGTCCAGGTGTGTACTATCAACCATTGCAACAAATTGAGGCTTACTGCTTGCCGCAGTATCGAACTCTCAATCATCAGTACTACAATGATGGAGGCCATGGAACCAGATTCTCCACTCAAAGTTCTTCTGAAATTTACTGCACATTGGAGTCCTCTTCTACATCTGGCAGTTTCAATGTTTACAACTCTCCTTCAACTGTTAGTTTCTCACCTTATGGTAGCCCGATTTCATATCAAGATTCTCAGTCTCAGTCATATCCACCTGACCAGTATCATTCCCCTGACAATACCTATAGTTCTCCAATGAGTGGCTCCTGCATAACTGATGACTTAAGTAGCTTCAAGCACAAGCTGAGAGAGTTGGAAAGTGTAATGTTTGGCCCTGACTCTGACAATCTTGATAGTTATGACAGTGCCTTCAAGGATGCAACCAACCTTGTCTCACCTGAGATGGACAGCTGGAGACAAACGATGGTGGCAATTTCTAGTAAAAACCTAAAGCACGTCCTTGTTGCATGTGCCAAAGCAATTGCAGACAATGATTTGCTAATGGCACAATGGCTGATGGACGAATTACGGCAGATGGTGTCAGTTTCTGGTGAACCAATTCAAAGGTTGGGAGCATACATGTTGGAAGGTCTTGTTGCGCGGTTGTCTTCCTCTGGGAGTTCAATCTACAAAGCCTTGAGATGCAAGGAACCAGCAAGTTCTGAGCTCCTCTCCTACATGCATATACTTTATGAGGTTTGCCCCTACTTCAAATTTGGTTACATGTCTGCAAATGGAGCCATCGCAGAAGCTATGAAAGATGAAGATAGAGTTCATATAATTGATTTTCAAATTGCTCAAGGAAGCCAGTGGATCACTTTGATTCAGGCTTTTGCAGCTAGGCCTGGAGGACCACCCCACATCCGCATTACAGGCATTGATGATTCAACATCAGCTTATGCACGCGGAGGTGGGCTGCATATAGTGGGAAAGAGGTTATCTAAGCTTGCTGAGCATTTTAAGGTGCCATTTGAATTTCATGCTGCAGATATATCTGGTTGTGATGTTCAGCTGCATAACCTTGGAGTTAGACCACGGGAGGCTCTGGCTGTAAATTTTGCGTTCATGCTACATCACATGCCTGATGAAAGTGTGAGCACTCAGAATCACAGGGACAGGCTGTTGAGGTTGGTGAAGAGCCTATCTCCAAAGGTGGTGACACTTGTTGAGCAAGAATCTAACACAAACACTGCTGCATTCTTTCCGCGTTTCCTTGAAACTCTGGACTATTACACAGCCATGTTTGAGTCAATAGATGTGACACTTCCCCGGGAGCACAAAGAGAGAATCAATGTTGAGCAGCATTGCTTGGCAAGAGACCTGGTTAACATCATAGCCTGTGAAGGTGTTGAGAGAGTGGAAAGACATGAGCTGCTCGGGAAGTGGAGGTCAAGATTTGCAATGGCTGGTTTCACTCCTTACCCTTTGAGCTCATTGGTGAATGGTACTATCAAGAAATTGCTTGATAACTACAGTGATAGATATAGACTTGAAGAGAGAGATGGAGCACTGTATCTGGGTTGGATGAATAGAGATTTGGTTGCTTCTTGTGCATGGAAATAAGAGCTGGGAAATATGTGGGGGGACACAAAGCAGAGCCTTCCTGTTCTTGTTTCTGTTCCATTAGGTTGTAGAAGTTAATGAGAAGGGCCACACTAAATCCAATTTGATTGTCCATTTACTTTGTTTCAAGAATTTTGATAGGAAATGTTGCTAGCATTTTCTTTTCAGCAATATTAATCTTCCATGTTATAATCTTTTCTGTTCTCTTTATCTGTAGGCACTTCAATGCTTTTACATAATATAGTTTGGCTGGGTGGTCTAGGAAAGATAAGTAATAATTTATAAGCAATAATTTATAATTTACTGAAAGAAAGGAAAATATAACTGTATAAGATTACTAGAAATTTGATTGACATTTTCTTTTTTGGTTAGGCATGTTGATAAAATTAACTTCTCTCATTTCATGAGTCATCGGTCTGCGTACTCCAGGGGTTGTGCTGATGTTATTTGTTCTGATGGAACAAGTTGACTAGCTGGAGCTTGACTTGGACCGGTGAACTTGACAAAAAAATACTAGTGATAGAGTTTTTTTTTGGGGGATGCACATGTTAGATTGTTGAAAAGCTTAGAATGGAATCAACAGTATGATTTAATCAGATAAGTATTAATATGCACAATTATCAGATATAATTACTTTATAAAAGAGTTACCACTTTATATTAAGATAAATTACTCTAATGCGGTCTTGCCCAAGAGAGCCTCTCTACTCAGTCAGGTCTTCCCTGGCTTGCTAGTCTCTCTCCCTTTCTCTCTCCAAATGGGGGCAGTAGTCCAAATAAAAACGAAAGAAACAATTTAAAGGCATTAAACAGACACAAAACAAGCATTAAATACGAGGAAGACGTTCAAAAATATATTACAAATACTGGAATTTTAGATACATCTATAAGAAAATGTACATCTTCGCTTATTTATCCATTATTATAAATAATAGTGTACAAGTAATGATATCCAATGCAGTATTAATTATTATTTGCATAATTAGTCAACCAGCCCATGCCCAAAGACAAGAAAGGAGGGAAAAGATGAAAACAGAAGTTAGGGTAGATATAGGAGTCACAATCCCATAAATATCTCTGCATAACCTATGTCATGGCCTATACTCTTTCAGTAACTAGCTCCAGCTTGAATAAACATCACAAATTTAGCTTTGGACAGCTTCTGCATCAGATGTTGATTGCTTATTAAGTTCACTTTCTGGGGCAGGAGTATCATGAACAGCAACCGCATTAAGGCAATCCTTACTTCCTTCTGATTTAGCTTTTACCTCATCTTTCAGCTGTTCGTTTGTTCTACATGGAACTTCAGAACTTGATTGGCATGTGTTATTACTGACAGAATCTTCTTTGGTACCTAAATTTTCATTTTGTTGTTCTTGACCATTTAATTTACTTTCAGGACCCTCACCAGCCTGTGATTTAGTAATTAAGTTGCCATTTAGTTGCTCATTTGATCTGCATTCTGAGTCCAAGCAGCTGCGTTCCCTTGTATCTATACAAACGGTATTGCCTCCGGATTTGGTTCCTGGCCTGTCATTAATGGTCATTGTGTGAGCATTTGCAGCTTCATTATGAGTGACAGTCCTTCCAGGGGGGGTTTCATGATCATGTTGTCCCTCATAGGTAGTTATTACAATTTTTGAATCATGAGAGGCCCTTTCCACATGCTTTTTGACAGGGCATCCAGGATGAGAGCATCGATAATAACTTCTGGAAGAGTGGAGAAAAAACATGCAGACACATTAAATTGAAACCTACATGAATGCATGTATATTTCCACGTAATAGCTCAGAACAGGGAGAGAGAGAGAAAGAGAGACAGCAAATAAGCATCTAAAACATTTAAGATCAACAGGTCGAAAACTTGGCAAATGTAACCTTTATTCCTGTAACTAAAGGAGAAGATGAAGCAGTTAGACCAAATGGATTGGTCATAGATTCACAATGTGACAATTCAGAACAGGACTGGATTTTTGCTACAATTGTTGTTGCTTTCTTTGCATGCCAGAGAAACACAAGAGACTTCTGATATATTGTTCATCTAAGTGCAAACATGTGTGGGGTTGGCTGGCATTTCACAGCCGGGTTAAATCCACAATAATTGTGGCAGCAAGTTATGCAGAATTAACCATAAATTACTATCCTACAAAAGTGCATTGGATCACAATTTGAAAAGGATATAAAACGAACTACTATACCCCTTCCTGTTGCTTTCATGAAGAGGAAGAAGTAAATACAATCAAAACAACAGTGACAAGGTTTCACGCTGGCCCATATGAATCAGAATGAAACAATCTGGGCCATTATAAAGACATCTGTCGTATTCCAGTTAAATTCATAACAGCTAAGACAACACAGGTAGAAATGGATATACAGCTACATCTTGACATGAAAGCTATCGTGTACCTCGGATTTGGATTCCCTTTAACTAGTTTCTGCCCATACTTGCGCCAGCGGTACCCATCATTTACAAGATCAACCTCACTTGAAGTCTGAACAACAACACGAGACTCACAAGTTGACTTGTCAACTCCAGTGACTTCACCATTACTATTGTCTTTCTTCCTGTTGGTAACAATTTAGCAGTTAGAAAATGGTTAGCCGTTATATTTCAATCAAAACAGCTTTTAAGAATAGTCAAATAACGTACAGCCTCTTTGAGTCAGGATCCTCATTGTCATGAACCTCATCATTTGCCCTAGTCAATTGTAAATGTGCAGCTTTCACTTCATCAGTTGTGGAAACATTTGAAAGCTGAAGGGAGTGTGAAGGCTTCATCTGTTGAGGTACACATCCATGCTCATTGGATGCTTTGTCTTCATGTATGATGCCATAAAATATATCAAGAGCTTTTTCATGGAAGGATATGAATTACAACACTAACAAAGTTTAAATCTCACCTTTCACATCAGCTAAAGAGGGCTTGTCTGGTCTTTCTTCAGCAACAGGAAGAACAGAATCAACTGGCTGTGTGATGTTCAATTGAGGTCTCGGATGATTATGCTGACCAATGCAAATGGAATCTGTAATCTGCCCATCATTTGACTGCTCCAACTGCTTTTTTGCCTGGCAGTTTGGATGTGTACACTTGTAATAGCTCCTTATAAATTCATTCCCCTTAACATGTTTCTGGCCATATTTTCGCCAGTTATACCCATCTCTTGATACCTTTTCACGTATTATAGAGGAACTGTCATGACCAGATTGCAATGAATGCGGTTCACGGGAAGGAGTATCAGGGCTCTGCAAGTGTTTCTCAGGCGGTGCTATAGAGTGTGTGCTACCTTCTTGATCTGAATGCAAGGCACAGGCAGTAGCATCAGAATACTTCACATCTTTTTTAGCGACAATAGAAGAAATACTTGTTTTTTCCCTTGGTTTGGATGATGGGATTTTAGTACCATGAATCTCTTTTGATTCTGTAATATCATTATGAGGACTCATTCTCTGCTGCAACATATCAGAAGAAACATTGTGATCTGCAGTTTCTTCTGAAGAAACCATATTGTGAACCACTGCCTTATACATCAGAAGGAAACTGGTCTAGTATCATTCACTGCTTCCATGAATGTCTTGAAACGACAGACTTGAAAAAATACCGGGTACCTGAGGCTGTTCAAACCTGATACATATTTAGAAGCTTATCAGCAAATATACAAATTTGGGTGCACTGCTATCAGAAATATCATTTAAGCGGCTATCATATGGAAAAGCAGAAGAAACTAACACAATTTAGTATGACTAGTGGGGTTGAGAAATAATTTGTTTTCATAAACTTTAGAAACTTAGTCACTCATCACTACACTAGCAGCAAAATCATTGATAATAATGCTACACGTACTTAGAGCTAAAAAAACTTCTCAAGTTAAATCGTACTGTTTTCCCATTGTTTTGGGTGAAAAAGCCAAATGGTACTCAGTATCTTATGTGTCAATGCTGCATTGTGGATGAGTTTGAGGTGGGGTCACACAATAATTAACAGATATATTATTATCGAATAAGAATAGTTTTGTGATGGTACAGATAGCTTTTCCCATCATGTATGTTGAAAAACAAGGGGGAGTGGGGTAGAGCTCTTCAGGAAAATCTTGGCCTATTGGGGGTAGACGAGATGTTGTCTTGTCCCTTTAATTTTTCAATCAACGCTAATTGAGTCAAATAGGGAGATACTTAGAAGACAAGGTAATTATTTATATGTCATTCTTTTACAAAACTCGCATCAGTAAAAGTTGCAAAGATGAAATTCACTGTAGACATATGAATGAAACCATTCGGTCTAACTAGGTCAAATAGCAAAGCTGCATATCCTAAATGGTAGATTAGAGATTAGACACAAACGTAAAGCCAGATACTTACACTCCAAAATTCAATTCCAAGCTCCTACTTTGAGAACAATTTTACAGTATTCACTTAAGTAACATCTTGAGTCTGAAATTAAGCAAGTGGAAATAGAAAGGGGGAAGATTCCATTTCGTTTGGTCTCATGAGCCGGAAAACATAAACATATATACTCCATTATCTCTCAAAATTTCCCAAAAATCCACAAGTTCATAGTTTGATTACATGCACCAACTTTCGCTGTATTAGGAATTTAATCGAAAAAAGGCAACAAAGGGAGAAAAAAAAAATTGAAAGGAATAGAGGGTATAGTGAAACTGAAAGACATAAATATATAAATAAAGAAAGATAGCACGTGGGAAGCATTACCCGGAAGAGGAGGAATTGAGGGTGAGCAGAAAGCCTCGAAATTGGAGAGGGTTGGTTGGTTGGTTGGTTGGTTGGTTGCTTGGGACTTATGAGCTGAGAGCAGAGAGTAAAGAGTAGTGAAAGAGGACCCGTGTCTGTGAACGTGCTGTAGTGGGTTTGTTTGTTTGGCTGGTTGGTTGAATCAATTCAATGGAAGATGTGGAGAGTGCAGACAGAGGGAGAAAGAGAGGTAGAGTCCAATCCAAACCAACATGCTTCTTATTTGACCCAAAATGCAAAGCAAGAGGGAAACAAAAGTCCACTCGTTCTTCTGTCACAAAGCGAAACTCGCACACAACAGTGGGAGAATATGCCTCTCTCTCTCTCTCTCTCTCTCTCTCTCTCTGTGCCTCCATTTGATTTGTCAAACAAAAGTTGTCCATTTTGCGGTTTTACTGTTACTGTGTTGTTCTCTCCGGAAACCCACCTCTGCTATTAATTGGATCTTTTTTTGATTGATTCGGTGATTCCCAAGACCATCAAAACCAGTGGGTCACAACTCACAGTCTGGGCTTCGTTCAGTATTGGGCTTCGAAACCCCTTTTGTTTATTTCACACTTGTAACCAAATATTACAAATGCCTTGCAAGTGCTAAATATACTTAAAATTGATTTCATGGTGTTTGTGTAGAACATGCAAAAGAAAAAAAAAAAAAAGGTGAAAAAGGTCACTGAATACATCTAGAAAAATGCTGAAGGGCACTACAATTTTTGTGCTAACAATATGAAAATTACACTACAATTACACCACATTTTGGATGAAACAATTATTTTCTCTCTCTACTCTCTTAAAATATAAAATCCGCCTAATTTATTATAATACCCTTCGTGACATTGTTACCAAATTGCTTTCGTGCCATAAATCAATGCTCATACATTTAACGTCTCTTACCTTAAATAACATTATTTTATTTACATGCTTTATATTTTTCTTGTAAGTATGAATATCTTAATGTTATGAATTTAAAATTTTTCACATTAATATGTTACTATAAGATCATACAATGAATAAGATATGTACCAAAAAATACAATGAATAAGATTTTAATCCTCTCATAAGACTATCCTAATATTAAAAGATCGACAAAACTTTTTCTTTAAAATTTTTTATAATATCTTCACACTTTTTTCTATTGGAATATTTTTACCCCTTTTAATTGTAGACTTTTCGTTTTTTAATTGAAGTGTAAAATTTTTTTCATCACAATACAGAAGTGATTTTTTTCGGAAGGAGAAATTTTTTTTAAGATAAGTTAAAATATAATTAAAGATGATTTTTAATATATAATTTTTTTATGAATTTAATTTAAATATATTCATAATATAAAATAGTTTTACACTATCAGTTAATAGAAATAATATAAAGTAATAATTTATATAAATAATCAACCATTATAACGAGGGATCAACTATAATTTCTCATTTTTTTTTATTTTTATTGATTAACAGTATAAAATTATTTTATATTGTGAGTGTATACTAATTAAATTTTTTTTTATTGTGAAAATAAAAGTAATCAAATATTTATATACAAAAGTCATGAGCAACGAGTTCATTACTAATCTTGCTCCGCGTTCAAATCCCGTGTCGTGTTTCTTCTTCCTGATAAATTCTTATCAATCAATCAAACCCTAACCCCAACCCACCACTACTCCACAGGATCTCAATTGTCCACCTTCCTTTTCATCAATTCAATCGTCGTTCATTCCTTCTTCTTCATCTCTTTCCCAATTCCCTAACCAGGAAACATGCTTCAATCACCAGGCCACTCTCCGCTCCACCTCTCTTCGCCATCCCCTTCTACCTTGCTGCAAAACCCTAGCCCTAACAACAATTCATCATCCTCTGCAATAATCGCCCCAAGGATCCCTCAGAAGTACCCCACCGTCCTCGACGAAGACACCTACGTCGAAGCCCTCGAGAAGATCATCGAGCGCGACTACTTCCCCGATATCTCCAAGCTCCGCGACCGCCTCGACTGGCTCGAAGCCATCAAAACCGGCGACCCGGTCCAAATCCGCGACGCACAGCTGAAGATCATCGAGCGCCGCCGTGGAAAGGTAAGTGGTTCCGACACTGTTGACGGTGGTAGATCCACCGTCACGCCCGGTTCCACTTTCATGAGAAATTTCACACCTTTTGATGAATTCGATGGTAAAACCCCCAAAACGCAACGTTTTGATGATGTTGGTGAGGGAGAGAATAATAGTGATGGTGGTGGTGGGGTTGATACCTCGTTAGGGCTTGATCAGTTTCTGAGGAGGTATACTAGTGAGGATAATCATAGCTTCTCGAAGATTCTAGAAAAAGTGAATAGGAAGAGGAAGGAGAGGTTTGGGTATTTGAATGAAGGTGAGAAAGAAGATGTGAAGGGTATTGAGGATGCTAAGAGGGAGAGGATAACTGATGGATATGGAACCTCTTACCAGCCTCCGAGTACATTGGAAGGTTGGAACTATACGGCGAAGAATTTGTTGATGTATCATCCTGCTGATAAGGGTGAGGTACCATTGACTGAGGAGGAAAGGGCTGTTAGAATTAAGGGCTTGACGAAGGAGATAAATCGCCCGAATACTAGGTTTCATGGTAAAATAATGGATTCTAGGCCGAAAGATGATGGAACTGTTGAGGTGTTGTATACACCTGTTGCTGGTGCTACTCCGGCTCCTATGTCTCTTAGGGAAGGGGAGAAGTTAAAGAAGTATGATCTGGAGGATTTGAGGAAGACTCCAAATCCATTTTATCTGGAGTCTGGAAAGAAGGCTGAGAATGGTTATAGCTTTGTTAAGACGCCTTCTCCTGCACCGGGAGTTGATGAATCCCCGTTTATTACTTGGGGAGAGATAGAAGGGACGCCGTTGAGGTTGGACCCGGAGGATACGCCGATTGATATCGGTGGCAGCGCAGATGGACCTCATTATAAGATTCCTTCTGCACCGGCTAGAGATGCGAAAGCACACTCACTTTCTAGGGAGGCTGCGCGTAAGATTAGGGAGAGGTCGAAGATGTTTCATAAGCCACCTTTGGCATCACCGGTTAGAGGTGGAAGTGCTAGTCCAGGCATGCGGACGCTTTCTCCTGCTGCTCAGAAGTTTGTAAGGAATGCAATTGCCAAGTCCTCGACTTCTGTTGATGAATCACTTCGCGCAAGTTACCGTGGATCTAGTCCTGCTTTGGCTACTCCTAGAAGCATTAGAAGTGTGTCGAGGTTTGGTAGAGATGGAAGCATGGTTTCCAGGTCTCCATCCGTTAGAGAGGGTTCCAATCCTCCTTGGTAATTTGTTGTATCATATTTTGAAACCATAATAGAGTGACCATTTTGTAAGTTTTTTTTTCAACTGATATTGTGTTAAAATCTCGTCATAAATTTGGAGATTAAGAGCAATATGAGAATAATAGATTTTGCATTCTGAATTATGTAACCTCAGCGTAGAATGTTAACCTCGTTTCTTTTTGGTGTCTTATTCATTGACTGCTGATTGTCTATATGGGAAATCTTGTTGGTAAAAGTTCTCCTAGTGAATTCTTCTCTACCGGAGGCATTGTATATTGGGATAACTATGAAGTATTATGTCTGGCCTTCTTGTCTTTTATGTAGGTTTTGTTCTATTGCGAGTTTCCTTCTTCATGTCTCTGTGTGCTTAAAATAAGTAGGTTTCTTCTGGCTCAATCTGCATGAGTGCAGTCGTGTAGCTAAATCGAACATGAAAACGATGAATAGGTATACATGGCAGTTCGATGCTTATTTCATGGTATGGTCTCTCAGAGTTATTATCAGATAAATACAAGACTCAGGATCTTTGGGCTTGTATATGCTATGTACAAGTATCTTAGTAAGTTTTTCATCCCTTCAATTGGACCAAGGGAAGGTTGATTACCATAGGACATGCCATTTGTTTAAATGTAGGCGAGCTAGCTGAAGAGTATGTTACAATGGCCTGGCGATCAATGTGTCTGGGGTGGAAAAGCCACCAGAGCCATTGATTGTGAGAAAGCCTGAGGTGTGGTCTATTGATGAAATTTAGTTACTTAGTGGCTATTATTGCTGAGAAGATAAGTTCTCTTTTTATAAACTAGGGTGCTATCTTCGTGTTGTTTCGGAGGGTGCATTGCCTTGGAAAAGCATTAAACACCCCCTGTCAGGCTCACAACACCTTTGCTGAGGATTGACCGTGATAACAATATTGTTCTCTGGAAAGAACAAGAGTTCCAATGGATGTAAACGTTTAGCATTGAAGCACTCGACTGTTAAACATCTTTTCAAGAAAGTGATACTGCTGTTAAATATTATTGATCAATCCCCTTAGAATGGACAATGAAAATAACGTAACTACATTGGATATATTTAATTTAATTTCTCCCCTTTTCTGTTGGCTCAACGTTTACCCCGATGGTTATGGTAGGCATAATGACGATGGTATTATTTAGAAGTGTCCTGAATATGTAGGCGTCGTTGAAGGCAAAGTTGGAAGATTCAGAGTCTCTGTTTTGGGCACTAGTCATAGAGCACGGGCGTTGCCTGAAACTTTTTGTGTTTGAGCGTAATAATGCATACCCCATTCTTCTCGTGAATGATGAAACACAACTTTAGAATCAGATAACGTGCTTCTCATTACGTAAGGATCATACATTATGATACTGCTTCATGGGAACGATACCAAATGGGCCAAAAATGAAAATTAAAAAATTTGCCAAGCAGAGAAAAGTAAACTGAAAAAAGGGGATTGTGACACATGAAAATCTGCCACCTCACGCAACTGGATATATCTCTCAACTTCTCGAGCAACAAATCGGCGGTAAAATAAGTAAATTTAATAATTAAAAAGAAAACAGACGTAACGAAATTGCGTCAGAAAAACGACGTCGTCGAGTGAGTTGCCTCCCGATATGGGGGGAATATAAAAGGCGCCGTCACCGTTCGTTATTTGCATGCTCGCTTTCTTCGAACTTCTGTTTTGGCTCTCTCTCTCTCTCTCTCTCTCTCTTTCTACACTTTGTTAGAGGGTTTCAACTTGAAGTTGCAGAAAACACCAATTTTAGCACCATTCTCCGTTCGCTAGCTGGTAAGCTCTTTTTACACCTCCGTTCAAAGGCAAATGCATGATTGACAGCTGGCTTTGATTTACCTTCAAATCTCGTCATCAAGTTTCTTGGTGCATTCGTTGGTATCCTTAACCACTAGCTCAAAATGTAACATCTTTGATATCATGGTTGCATATTGCATCAGAATTATCTGTTTATATGGCCCCAGCTATATTGATTGCATTAAAGTTGAGAATTAATTCTCTCCTTAGTGAGTTTAGTCATATCATGATTTTCCTTAGATTCTTAGGAGTTATCAGATCAAGGGGAATAAAAAAGTCTTTTTTATTCCATTCACAATTTGATACGATGCAAGACTTTTTGCTTGTACCGAAAGCACCCAAGAATTTCTCCATGTTCATTGAAAGCAGAGCAGTATAAGGTTTGAACTTTATTAACAATTGTTGTGCTGTGTAGCAGAGGTTTGGCTATTGAAAATGCCTGCTGAGAACTCAAATGCATATGATAGAGATGTGGAACCGTTTGTTGAAGTTGATCCAACCGGCAGGTTTGGGCGTTACGATGATCTGCTCGGTTATGGTGCCGTGAAGAAGGTTTACAGGGCATTTGATCAAGAGGAAGGCATTGAGGTGGCTTGGAATCAGGTCAAGCTCAGGAATTTCAGTGAAGATCCTGTGCTGATAAACCGGCTTCATTCCGAGGTTGAGTTGCTCAGAACACTCAGCAACAAGTATATCATTGTTTGTTATAGTGTCTGGAAAGATGATGAGCGCCACCATATCAATTTCATCACTGAGGTGTGCACTTCTGGGAATCTGAGGGATTACAGGAAGAAGCACCGCCATGTTTCCATTAAGGCGTTGAAGAAGTGGTCAAAACAAGTTCTTGAAGGTTTGGAGTATCTTCACACTCATGACCCCTGCATCATTCACAGAGATCTCAATTGCAGTAACATCTTCGTCAATGGGAATATTGGACAGGTAAGCACACCACTTTGAATTATGTTAAACTTCCCCTTATGGGGCATCTTTGTTGTCATGAAATTGATGATGAGAAGAAAAAGTATTATGGTTAAATCATATGGTAATGCTACACGACCACAAAAAATTGACAGAATACTTGACAGAAAAGATGATTGTTGGATGGCATAAAATGATATGACTCATTTATTCATATATCACACTATTCTGACAAATAGTCTAACTATCTAGCATTTTTCACATCATAACAACATTATCTTATGTAGATGGTTTTATGTGTTTGTATGCCTTGCCAAATTAAATTTAAAAATTAGTTTTTCACTTTGGCCTTTTGTAGGTGAAAATTGGTGATCTCGGATTGGCTGCAATAGTGGGGCGGAGCCATGCAGCACATTCAATTTTAGGGACACCGGAATATATGGCACCCGAGCTGTATGAGGAAGATTACACTGAGATGGTGGACATATACTCTTTTGGAATGTGTTTGCTTGAGATGGTTACAATGGCGATACCCTACAGTGAATGTGACAGTGTTGCCAAGATATACAAGAAGGTGACCATGGGAATTAAGCCTCTGTCCTTGAACAAAGTCACAGACCCAGAGGTGAAGGCATTCATTGAGAAGTGCATAGCACAGCCACGGGCAAGGCCTTCAGCCACTGATCTCCTTAAGGATCCTTTCTTCTCTGAACTCAACAATGATGAAGAATCAACAACGTATTAACTGTGTTCATTGTTTGTCCCTTTTCGTTCAACTACATTTACTTCCGAGTGTAATCGTATCCACTACTGACTGTTAGCACACGCATTTCTACTCCAATTTCACTATATCAATGATGTACATAACTTCGTTGGTAGGCTGAACTAGAGACAATACTGTTTCTTTTGGTGAAAATGCTAATCCCCATGTGGATTTTCCAGCAGGTTCCATCATTTATTTCTTGCATATTCTGTTTCTATTTGCTTCCACAGGGAAACCATTAGGAGGGTCTCCTTGAAAGCAGTTGCAGCTTGCTCATATTAAGTTGTCCATTGCACCCCAAAAAAAAATATATATAAAGTGGTCCACCATAAGCTTTGTATCATAAACCGATAACTAACTACTTACAGCGTGATTGGTTTATAGTTAGCAAACCATAATTTGGTTCAACAGAAAAGTAACATTTTCCGCTTCAACCATAATTGAAGACTAAAAATCATGTTAAGATATAATTCAGTCTGATATTACCAAACATATTATAAATGAAATAAAGTTCAAGCTACATCTTTCAAACTATGATTTTGGGCTTTTTAAATGCCAAAACGAACATACACTTAGATGCCTATCTCGCACTTACATTTACCTGTGTCCACACAGTGACAATGTGAATTATAACAACGAGGTAGTATTTAGCACATGTGAACATGCAATGTTTATAGAAATCGTTACTTGGCATATCTTGTAGCTTAAAAAACCTAATTAATTAAACAGTGTCAGAGTTTTAAACGAGTCAAACGTGGCCTATTTATGGCAGGTGACACAACTGTTGTGGGAAAGTTGTGCTGGAAAGCACTAATTGTGCAATCTATGTGCTGTCTACATGGCTAATCTGTACTCTTTTTCGGTAATTAGTGGGTGGAATAAAATATAAAAGCAAGGAAAAATGAAAACTCATGTTATCTGATTCATTGCATTAAAGAGAAAATGATATCTTATATTGGGTCCTAAAGAAATTCGATTTGTTTATATTTGACGGAATGAGCTAATAATAATTGAATTTTTTTCAGAACGAACATATATATACCCTGAAAAACTATTTTTCGGTGGGTTGAAAACTATTTTCAGACACTTTCCACTATCGTTTTGTTCCAAAGCGGCCTCGTCTTGGCCAGTTCTAACACCGGATAAAGTCAAGAAATAAATGTACCAACATTTATAAAAAAGCGAAAATTAAGGCCTAACAAACAACAAAAATTGAGCTTCTATATTAATTTTGGTTTTCTATTTTAAACGGATTAACCAAAAACAGGGGGAAATGTTATGATATTCATGCAAATTCATAAAAAGATTTCATCATAAACTTTTACTGAAAATCTTGCCAAAATTAGATGATTATTTGTTGAATAGTGACAATAAGCAAATCAATCATTTTTAAAGGCATAATCAAATTATTTCGTCATTTGGATTGAAATAAGACAAGGTGTGTAAAATTTATTTGTTTTCTGTACTCTTTTTTTTTTTTTTTTTTTTTTTGGGTTTTTAACATTGGTGGCAAGGGGTTTGTATCTATACTCTTATACATACCATCTTAATGGTGAAGGGCTTGAATAATCTATATGAAGTTATAGATTTAAAACCTAGTGCTATTGATATAAAAAAAATAAAAATAAAAATAAAAATAAGAACTCTCCAAAAAAAAATCAACTAGTATTGATGGATTGAATGATAAAACAACAAATCCTCTAAAAATGTAAACACAAGTTTGCATTGCCCTCATTTTTAAATATTAGTAGTGCATCATAGTGAACTACATATATATATATATATATATATATATATATATATATGAACGCTTTATAAAGCTATCTTTTCTGTAGTCAAGAACTAACCAATTTCTCGTATAAAAAAATAACAAATTCATCTTTCATTAGCATTCTTGTTTCGGTACAGTAAGTAGAGGTATCCTAGAGTTTCATTTTCCAAAGGAATCGGTGATCTTTATAAGGCAAAAATCGAGACAAGAATATATTATATATTTTTATGAAATTTTCACCTAATTCAAAGTAGGTCCTACATTTTTTTATACTGAATTTATAGATCCTACATTTAAAATAACAGCATATTTTTATTTACAGACTTCGCTGAATTTTAATCGTCTCTTTTTTTTATTTGGGTATTTTTCTTTTTCTCATCTCATCAGTGAGTCCCATCACTTTTGTGAGAGATCTGCACAGAAATTTTCTATACATAATACCTTTATGTTAAAAATAATTATTTCACATAATTTCGATGTTTTGACATTATGACATGAAGTGCAAACATACTAAAAAGAATTGCCAAGCATCATTTTCTTATTCCTTGATAGTTTGCTACATGCTAAATGGTAATACTTCCCTTAGGCGAAGAGTCAATGGGCGACCAAATTATTCTCTAATATGTATATATAGAATTCTACATGTGCGTATGTATGTACAGCTTTATGATTGATTGCTCGGTTTCTAAGAATAGAAAACTATAATATAGCATCAAGTTCCCGACAGATTAGCTAGCCAACTTTTTGATGTATGACTTAATGATAAAAAATAAGCCATTATGGCATTAAACAAAGTGTTATTTATTTGTCTACAGTAAGTTTGACACCTTAAACTATATTTGATGATCATAGTTTAAATAAATGCTCAATTATGTAACTATTGAATGATTAACATATTGCTTTTAGTAGTAGAAATTTGAAGGTCAGATAAAATAAGTGTATATTTTAATTATGTAAATATTGAATTGATTTCAGAAACAATCCACATCTTATTATTAGTTACCATTATATTTAATACTTATATAACTAGAATTTATATTTATTTAAATTGTAACTGTTCCTTTGAAAATGTGGGGAAAAGTAAATATAGGGATCGAGGGTTGCTGGTTGAAAGCAAGCAAAACCCATTAACCAAAGCACCCCAATTTTGAGTAGCCGTGCCGTCTTGGGCATTAGCATATGCCTGAAAAAAGTGCTACAAAACTTCACATGCACTTCATGTTACCCCCTATGCCATATTTTAATCATATAACTTCCTTGGTTGTTCACTTATTACCATGCATTTCCTATTTCCCAATACACCTATATCTTCTTTATGAAAATCTAAACTAAATCCGGGGTAACTTCTTGTGTAAACTGCTTTTTTGGTCCCTTCATTTCCCCAAATCGACCATCAATTAAGGCCTCAGCGTTGACAAAAAGAATCAAACTTCAAGATTCGAGCCGTTGGATAAGTTGAACACTAGTACTTGAATATGCTAATGCAAGTTAGAATAGCTATATACGTAATTCTTAAATGTTAGGAATAGGATTTTATGGATCTTCATAACACACACAAACGTGAAGTGCAAGACTGATTGTGTTAGGATGCATGAAAAGGCACCATATTCTATTGGCCAAAACCGCCAAGTTGTAGCCCAAGAACTCAACTTCCCAACATTCGAGGAGCGTTTTTGAAGCGTTAAAACTTGGACTTCGAGTTTCACTCGTGTGCATGTGACTTTGACTAAACCAAGATGAATTATAGAAGAACCTGCACGAATGTGTTGGGGACAAACTCATCAAATTCCACCTCTTTTTCTCACTTCCACTCCTTCACCACCACTGCTGCTACTTTGTGCTCTATAGTTCCTTATATTAGAAGGATTCAGATGCATACCAGCTTCCATTCCTTTGTAAGGTCACACTAACAGTTAGAATAAGTAGTGACCATTCACATTAATTGGCAATCCTCAACAAGTTCTTTCTGCTCATGGAAGTTGTGAGCCCAAAAGATTACTCCTCAGTAGCTTCTAGTCCTTACTCTTCACCTAACATTGGGGCCTTGCTGAAGATCAAGGTCATTACATGGTAAGATTATGGATCATCCACATGTTCTTTGATGTCTAGTTTGTCTTTCAACGCTCATGAATAATGAACTTTTGCTCTCAGGAGCCAAGAGACTGGTTTGCCTGTTTCTGTCCGAGTTCGAGTTAAAGATAAGATGTTCAACCTGCACAAAGTAAGTTGGAGAAAAATTACGTCAAAGGATGTTCCATAAAGCTTATTTGTCATTATTCCCATGAAAGGCAAGTTGCTAATTTACATGTTATGTTGATTGCATTGCAGTTTCCTCTGACTTCAAAGAGTGGATACTTCAAGGAAAGGCTAAATGATACATCTGAGGTTGAGCTGCCAGAAAATTTCCCTGGAGGGCCAGAAAACTTTGAGATGATTGCCTTGCTCATTTATGGCTCCTCCACATTGATTGACCCTTTTAATGTGGTGGCCCTGCGGTGTGCAGCAGAATTCCTTGAAATGACTGAAGAACATTGCTCAGGCAACCTTTGTGAAAGGTTTGATCTGTATCTGAATCAAGTAGTGTTGCAAAGTTGGGATGACACCCTCATTGCACTCCAAAGGTGCCAGATGCTGCTTCCGTGGTCTGAAGATCTGCTAATAGTAAGTCGCTGCATCGAGTCTCTTGCCTTCATGGCATGTATGGAGATCCTTGACCCTGAACGAAGGCGAGACACACCGGTTGTTACATTGGAAGAATTGGCTTCCCAAGCTTGGAGCTGTGAAATAATGAAGGATGTTGTGAGCCAAGACCTGTGGATGAAGGATCTGATTGCTCTACCATTTGATTTTTTCAAAAGGGTTATAAGATCTTTGAGAAGACAAGGGATGAAAGAAAAGTATCTGAGTCCAATCATTGTTTTCTATGCAAATAAATGGGTGCTCTCTAAGAAGACACTCCAATTTTGGGAGAGGTCCAGTGAGAAAAGTGGGGATGATGACATGAATAGCAGAACTTCAGTGATTCTACAAGGCATCATTGATCTTCTTCCCATGGGGGATAAGGCTAGCAAAGTGATTCCGGTTGGTTTTTATTTTGCTTTGCTTTCAAGATCTCTTGAGTTTGGGTTGAGAACTGACGGTAAGGCAAAGTTGCAAGCCCAGATTACATCACTGTTGCACTTTGCACAAGTAGAGGATTTTCTTCTTCCTGAGAGTGGAGCAGCAGCAATGTCCTCTAGCATTGAGTTGGCAACTATGGAAAGCATAGTTTCAGCATATGTATTATCCAACTCACATGTAAACCACACTCCAGATTCTAGCAACTACAGGGTTGCGGAATTGTGGGATGCATATCTATCCAATGCGGCTGTAGATCCAGACATGGGACCAAAGAGATTCATGGAACTCATTGAAAGGGTGCCACCATCTTATAGACACAATCATTACCAACTCTACAGAGCAATCAACAGCTTTCTCAAGGTAAGCCATTCACAAATTTCAGGATTCCTCCAAAGCAACTTAAACATGTTGGATTGATTTACCATCATTAGTTCATTACACGTGCCAATGATGCCATCTATTTACTAAGAACATTCCAATGAATTTCTAAGACTTAAACAAGTGGTCTAAGGGAAGAATTGTAAAAGAATTGAAATTAACTGATTAACTTTAATGATATAGTCATGATCTTTTAAAATAGGAGAAATGATGGGTAATACTAGTTGGATGCTTGCCAAGCTTGATTGTAGCTCATTACCCAACTTATATATTTAAACACAAATGAAATCACTAACCAAGGCCAAATGCAGTTTCAGCATTACTGTTAGTTACATGTTCTGCTTTTCTTACTGTAGACGCATCCAGATATATCCCAAGATGATAAAGGAGCCGTCTGCAAGTACCTTGACTGCCAAAGGTTATCACAAGAGGCCTGCATTGAAGCTGTTCAAAATGAACTGATGCCTCTTCGTCTAATTGTCCAAGCACTTTTTGTTCAGCAACTCAATACACACAAGGCCTTCAAAGAATGCTCGGATTCTTTCAGGTATGCACATTGTGGGGACTTATCAGGAAGCCTATCAAGCTCTAGATGTCCATATTCTGCAAGTCAGAATCTAGTGGAGAGCCCATACGCTGATGGACCCGAATTGGATAGCAGGCCCTTGAGCTTGTTGCTGCAAAAAGACATTGTGATGCAGAACTTCCAGTTCTCCACAGCAGAATATGAGTCCACGAGCTTCAGAATCCAAAATCTTGAACAGGAATTCATGTCCTTGAAAAGAAGCCTTCAATTGCAAAACACTGTAACAAAAGCTGAACCAAACTTGATCAAAACACAGAAGGTGAAGTCATGTGGGTTGGAAACTAGATCACTAAGCAAAAGGAGGAACCCAATTGGACAGGCCACTAGTTGCATCAGTTCCATGAACTTTGCTTCGCAAAGAAAGTATGCCAGCCGCTTACTGAGGGTCTTTCGCCGCATAACTTCGTTTGGAAGTAGGAAACTAAAGAGAAAGCCGGGAACTCCTAATCAATTGTCCAAGCCAATGTAGCATAGGAACTTCACTATTAAGATGTATTAATACGGACACAGAAAGAACAATGGAGACTCAATTCTCCTTTTCCTTTTCTTCAAATTTTTTTTTAAGCAACATGAAAGAGAGGGAAAAAAAAATAAAAAAAAAAGAAGAAGAAGAGGAACTAAGCTATGAAAATACTATTAGCCATTCGATTAGGCTAATGTACTTTCTCAACATTCATAACATATATATGTCCATCAGCAGGTTGGAGTTTGAAGGACTTCAACTTGTCATAACAGCAAAGTACAAAAACACTTTTGATTATTTACCTTTGGGGACATCCCTCTTCATTTAACTTGACATAATAGTACAAATAAATTGGACCATGAGGAAACTCCGCTAGCACATAAAGTAAGCAGAAGGTTGACATAAAATCTAAGCCATATGGGATTCTAGAATACACCGTGCAGCTTCCATGACATCTTGGCCGTCGAAAGAGTGATGGTGGCGGGCAAGCATGTAGACATACCTAGCCAAACAGTTCAGTGTATGTGTTTTTTTTGTCTTTCCTCGAAGTAAAGAAAGCACGTTTGCCACATAGTTCTAACAGGCCTGTCAACTTAGTTACAGTATCAGAAAGTGGTACTATGTGAAGCACAACACAGCCAAAGCCTCTCCTGAATATAGCTAATCAACCACCATAACTAAAGAAGGGATTCTACGCGATGCGCATTTGAGAAAAGCAAATTACATCAAGCCAAAGTGACTTGTCAGCATAGTTATTAAACAGGGCTAAGCTGACATAGTTGAATACTAACTAGAACAGTGCCTCAACGATGACAATATTTTACCATCATTATCAGCATTCAGCAGCAAAAGTCATGTTAGTCCTCAAAAAAAGTTGAGCCTCATATATACCAACCACATCGAGGTGCACCAAAACACTAGTAGTTGTTAGAAGACATTGAGAAAAACATTATATGAACCAAAACCATCACTTCAATATGAAGCTGTGCATCACTGCATATAAACCAAAAGGTTAAAATCACCAAACGTAATAAAGTGTACCTTCAACAAGTTGAATAAGCATTCTATTTATCCCTTTTTATGAAAAGTAAAATCTAATAGTGCCCTTAAGTTGCACCATACCGTCAATTTTAGTCAATGCCATCTTTCTTACATAGCAGAAGATGCCAAGGGCAGTATTGTGGAGCGTGCTACAACTTTTTTAATTGAATTATTCGTTTATGCTGTTCCACCTTTGTCCACGACCACGATTGACCTGAAAACGGTGGCATCAAACACAAAGTCACATTCCATGCATCTTTTTTTCTTTATGCTGAATACTCCTATGACTTGCTTTTCATGAATTTGTAAGAAAACACCCGCAGATAAGCCTATGATACGTAATGGTCTAAATTTACGGCCACCAATAATTTTTAATCACTTCGAATTATTATGTTTTGAATCAATATACGAAACGAAAAAGCATATCACTTATGACATGTATTTAGCCAATATGAAATGAAACAAATATCCTCCATTCACATTGCAATAAAGTCAACGGGACATTTGCAAGGAAACATTGATATGACCTTTTTTTTATAAGCATCATCGCCATATTTTTCTGAGTGACCACTGATTTGGCAATGCACAGCAAGGAAATTTAATGCATATTTCGTATCCTCGCTGGATTTGATCATCGCCGATTTTTTCACAAGATAGAATAATTACTTAATTAAAATACAAGGTAAGTATAACATAACATTCAAATCACCTTTATCTTTTCAGTTATTTTATTTGACATTTTTTGAGTAAAGAGTAAAATTTTTTTTAACGCAAAATCTACCAATTGAAAAAAAAAATATCGTTATTCTTGAGGTGAACAGAAATTTTTGAAGAAGAATAGTGATTTTTGCACGTTATTCAGAGACACATTTCCTCACATCACGTATAAATGGTAAAATTAGAGTATAACAATGTAAAACATGAGATGAGACAATTAGGTGGCGAAAATTGAAAGTATGTAGAGTGAAATATATATATCATATTATTATTTGAAGAAATCAGAAATGGGCTTTGGAGGAAGCTGGAAAAGGAAAAGTTGTAGGGGGAGACAAAAATACTTATGAACCGAGGATCGTGGTCCTCCCACCCATTCGTCAACTTAACCGTCAATTTTACCACCGCCATATCAATATCTACCCTTTTTTGGCTGCGTGTGTATACTATATCCAACATAAATCCATCTCATCGACCTTCATTGAGAATAACAACGCTACTAACATTTGCTTTTACCCTATTCTCAGACTGCACTATTTTTATTCCATTGATCCTTCATCATTTTTCCACATCTGTTCCAACATGTTGAGCTTGATGTATATGCAACTGATATTGGGAGAGCATTTCAAAAGGTTAAAGATCAGGGCGACTTCTATGCATTTCGCGGCCCAAGTGCTTAGTGCACCTTGTGACCGTAGCACATCGATGATGGAGATTTGTAAAGTGTATCGATATACCAATCATCTATGATGCATTATAGTAATATATTAATTTAAAAAAATTAAAAAATATGATTAAATATATTTTAAAAATTAATTTTTATATACTGATAATATAAAATTATATTGATAATACAAAATAATTTTATATTATCAGTATAATATTACACTGATAGATAGTATAAAATTATATTGACAGAGTAAAATTATACTAATAAAATTTTTATAATTTTTAGAAATTAATTTTTATATATTAATAGTATAAAATTATATTGATAATATAAAATAATTTTATACTATCAGTGTAATTAAAAAATTTTATTAGTGTAATTTTACTCTGTCAGTGTAAAATTACATTGATAAAATTTTTTTATTATATTGATAATATAAAATTATTTTATACTTTCAGTATAATTTTATATTGTCAGTATATGATAATTAATTTTTAAAATATATTTAATTATATTTTTAAATTTTTTTAAAATTAGATATTATTACAGTATATCATAGGTGATTGATGTATTGATACACTCACAATCTCATCATCGGATTGTACACCACGCTCCTTTACCAGCGAAGTGCACTGTAAAACACGCCTAAAGATCAACCCCAACGCCAAAACGCTCCTTACCAAAAGTTATCTACATTAGTGTATTTAATGTTTATATAAGGAGAATTTAATTTAAATATATTGATAGTAGAAAATAGTTTTATATTATCAACTAATAAAAATAGTAAAAAATATTAACTCATATAAATAAGAGTTTAATTGATATGTATTGATAGTAAAAAACAGTTTTACACTATCAACTAATAAAAATAAGAAAAAGTGAGAAATCATAGTGGATCCCTCGTTATAATAGGTGATTATTTGTATAAGTTGACACTTTTCACTATTTCTATTGGCTGACAGTATAAAACTGTTTTATATTGTCAATATATTTAAATTTAAATTTACAAATAATTACCTACTATAATGAGGGATCTATCATGATTTCTCATTTTCCACTATTTCTATTAGTTGATAATATAAAATTATTTTACACTATCAATACATGCTAATTAAACTCGTATTAGTATTGCATTAAATCTTTTTTTTGAGAGGAATATTAGTATTGCATTATTGCACCATTGACAGCAAGTATATCTCATCAAAAACAGTTTTTGTTTATTTTTTATGTTCAAAATATTTTTATAGCTGGCATTATTTCAGTACTTATTCATCAAATTTAAGTGGTTTGACATTAAGTAAGATTTTGGATTCAATGAAAAAAAAAAATTAGCATTAACAGAGAGTGAATAAATTTCAATTATTAGTGGTTTAGATGGAAAAAAATTAAGTATGTATTTAGAAAATATAAATTATGTTTGATTATACACATTACTGAAGTAATCTAGTTATATGTGTTTTATATATCAAATATGATTGATTTTTTTTATTGAAAAATATGATAGATTATTACCTTTTATAAACTATGAGAATGTTGCGCTATGTAATTTGCACATTTTACGTGGATTGTGCCACTGGTGTTTTTAAAACTCATATCAAATGACATAGGAGTTTATTAGGTCAAATGGTCAATATTTAAGAGCAATTCAAAATTAAAAATAATTGAAGGGGGAAAAAACTACGTATTGAGAAATTACTTAAACATAGTTATTAAGGAAAAAAGGAAGGGTAAATTACACTTATTTTTATTTGAAGTTAAGTAATATTATATATGATATTTTTTGATTTGTTATATCTATACTGATATTATATTTGTAGGGGAGATCAATGTTATCTATCATAAAATATAAGATTATTAGGTATAATATTACCAAAATTTCAAAAAAAAATTAATATATAAATTTTATATATAAATAAATATTATGTGTAATATTACCTAATAAAAAAAATGATGAATCTAACTTACCCTTCAAAAAATATCTTAGTCAAAAAACTAGCAGAAGTGGGGAAAAAAAATCTTAAGATTCCCAAATTCAATTCTTCCCAGTTTTATTACAACCCCAAAATTTCAAATCAAATTCGTTTGTTTGATTATTTTTGTTTTCAAAACAATAATAAGGGGAGGAAAAAAAAAGTAAAAAAAAAATGAAAAAAATTTAATTTAAATATATTAATAATATAAAATAATTTTATATTATTAATTAATAAAAATAATAAAAAATATTAATTTATATAAATATTTATTTATTATAATAAAAAATTTATCATAATTTTTAATATTTTATTATTTCTATTGAATAAGAATGTAGAATTATTCTACGTTATAAACGCATACTAATTAAACTAAAAAGAAAATCATCGTCTTCCATTTGCAGTGTCCCCTATATATTGTTCGCATCACATATCTCGTTGGTTCTCTCTCGGCTTTCTCCTTACAAGCTTTCATCATTTTTTTTTTTTTGGTGGTGTTTCTGTTTCTCTATAGTTTTGTACATAAAAAAATTTTGCAATCGGTTTTGGTAACTGAAATTTGCATTTGGTAAAATCTAAATAAACACACAAATTGGAAAAAGAGAAGAAGAAAAAGGGTGTGGGGAGGCATAGAGCAAGATAAATGAACCTTGTCCTCTGTTCCTAATCTCATTGTGCCTCCCCTCAGATCTTAAGATTTCGCCATCTGGGTCGTCTTTAATCGGTGCGTTTCATCCGAATCTCGATTGAAGTTTTGATCTTTCTTCAATTTGGTCTCCCTTTAGATCTTTGATTGTTGAGAATTTTTCTTCATGGGTATTTTTTCCCAGGAGATTGCTTAGTTTCTGCCCTTGATTTCCACTGCTTGATGAAGGATCCGATGTTTCGTTACTGAATCCGACACAATATTCTATATTTGCGTCGCTAAGACAGTTTTCTCAGTTTGTCATAATTTTTAAGGTATTGTATTGTTTGTAATGTTTTTTGCTGTCATAGCATACTTGGGACTATTTTGTATTTGAACAATTTGATAAATGGAAATGCTATTGAGTTTTGATTTTATCCGAGCTGGATTTGCTTGCATTTTATCTGGGACTAAGCTTTTGTTTTTATATTTTTTTGTGTTGGTCTTGTTTCTTTTATGCTATGCAGCTTATAGTTTATGTGTAATGAATTGGATCCGTTAGGAACACGCTTTTGCTGTTACCATTCAATTTAGGTGCCTGTTTTATCGTGAGAAATTTTGATTTTTTTATTGCTAAGTTTCTAATGATTATGCCACTAGCATTTATAAGTTTTTGAGCTTAATGGATGGAGTGTATGTTTTGCTTGTAGATAAAATGCAATCAGATAATGGCAAGTTATTCATTGGTGGGATATCATGGGACACGAATGAAGAGCGACTCAGGGAGTATTTCAGTGCTTATGGGGAGGTTGTGGAAGCAGTGATAATGAAGGATCGGACAACAGGTAGAGCCCGTGGATTTGGTTTTGTTGTTTTTTCAGACCCAGCTGTGGCAGAAGTAGTCATAAAAGAGAAGCACAACATTGATGGAAGGATGGTAATTTTTTCTTTCTTATGTCCCATTTTAAGTCTAAGGCTTGTGTTTTTGACATTAAGCTTCTGTTTTTGAATTACATGACATCAGAATCCTCAATTCGAAAACAGCAGTTTCTGATATTGAATTGTACTTTGGTTTGCAAAATTTGTTCTAATCTCCTACCTGTTGGAAGGATTGATAGGTCTAAATTCCGAAACAGCAGTTTCCTTCTCTTTTCATTATTATCTTCTTTTCTAATTACCTGTTTGAAGGATTGATAGGTCTTCAAATCATATTTTTTTCCTGATTGTTAGTCAATACTGTTTCATCTTTCACTAGGTTGAGGCAAAGAAGGCTGTTCCTAGGGATGATCAGAATATACTTAGTAGAAACAGTGGCAGCATCCAAGGCTCTCCTGGTCCAGGTCGCACAAGAAAGATATTTGTTGGAGGTTTAGCATCTACAGTGACAGAAAGTGATTTCAAGAAGTACTTTGATCAGTTTGGGACTATAACTGATGTTGTAGTAATGTATGATCACAACACTCAGAGGCCAAGAGGCTTTGGATTTATCACTTATGACTCTGAGGAGGTTGTTGACAAGGTTTTACTTAAGACTTTCCATGAATTGAACGGTAAAATGGTTGAGGTCAAGCGAGCTGTTCCTAAGGAGTTATCGCCAGGACCAAGCCGCAGCCCACTTGGTGGATATAACTATGGTCTGAGTAGGGTCAATAGTTTCTTAAATGGCTTCCCTCAGGGGTATACTCCAAGTACTGTTGGAGGCTATGGACTTAGGATGGATGGTAGATTCAGTCCGGTTGCCAGTGGTCGAACTGGATTTGCTCCATTTGGATCTGGTTATGGAATGAGTATGAATTTTGAGCCCGGTTTGAGTGCTGGATTTGGGGGGAGTGCAAATTTCAATAGTAATCTTAGCTATGGTCGGGGACTGAATCCTTATTACATTGGCAGCTCCAATAGGTTTGGCAGCCCTATTGGATATGACAGTGGTAATGGGGGAAGCAATTCTTTCTTCAGCTCTGCTACTCGTAATTTGTGGGGGAACGGTGGCCTTAGTTATGGAACAAGTTCTGCAAATTCCAGTGCATACATTGGATCAGGGAGTGGGAGTGTTGGAGGAAACACATTTGGCAATACTGGTGTCAACTGGGGTTCTTCAGCGATTTCTGGGCAAGGAGGAGGGAACAATGTGCTGCAGAGTAGTGGCAACCTTGGCTACGGAGGTGGCGACAACAGTTATGGTTTGGGAACTGGAGGGTATGGAAGAAGCAGTGGTTCCACTATTGGCCCAACATCTTCATACTCTGCATCAAATGGTGGTGTTGATGGTGCTTTCGCCGATTTTTACAATAATAGCTCAGTTTATGAGGATGCCACGTGGCGATCTTCAAATTCTGAGCGAGATGGATCTGGTCCCTTCAGTTATGGACTTGGTGGTTCAGCTGCAGATGTTTCTGCCAAAAGTTCTCCTGGTTATGTTGGTGGTTATACTATTAATAAGAGGCAGCCAAATAGGGGTAAGAGTCACCTTGCTCATATTTATCTCAACTTTTCAATTTCAGTCAGTCTCCTCTGTTCCCCACTTAAATAATAGTGTGACTTAAGTGGATGATAGCAGGATACGTATAATTACAAACCTAAAAAAGGGGTTCAGACTAAGTTTAATTGTCACAATATTTGTTAGGAGTTTTGTGCAATGATCTAGATGAATGTTCTCAACTAGTTGTTGGCATTATGATAGTAAATGTCAGATCCATAGCTAATTAGTCTCTGATTAATATTTGCTTGTTTTTTTCCCCTTTCTCTTTGGTAAGTTTGCTGTGATTTTGGAATACTTGTCATTGGTTATTGTTATGTGCTCAACTCATTAATTTTGTTGCTTTGCTATAGACAAGAAGATTTCATTGGGTAAGGACTTTTGCTTATATTTGAGTAGTTAGGTGAAGTTGTGCGTGCATATTTTCAAAATACTTATTTCTCAAAAGGTCTATAATGACATGTCCATTTTACTGAAACAATTTTTTTGTCTTAGTTTCGTCTATGTTTGCCCCATGTTCTGTATTCCCACCTCCATATGCCTTTAATAAGAGTAACCAAACTCTATGCTTTGTATTTTCAGTTTGGTTTCAGAAAATGCTTTGTCTTTTCATTTATTTTCAATATAAATCAAAGATCAAATGGAGAGTAGTCCAATAGCTAGAGGTAGAGAGAGGCCTAAAAAAATCATAGGTGAAACTATTAAAAGATATTTAGATTTTAATGTTTTGAACATAAACATGATTTACGATAAGATATTATGGTGTCATTTGATCAATATAGGTTACTCCACTTAGTGGGACAAGACTTAGTTGTTTTTTATTAATATAAAAATGTCACATTGTTTTTATTCTGTTTTCTGTTTTCATGATTTTGGGGAGAGAATAGTGAAATCGGGTTTTCTTGTTTTCACTATTTTCTTCACAAAATTCTAAGAACATGAAACTAAATTAAAACAAAAGGGCTTTTTTTGTAATTACTATTGAAAACAGAAAACATCTTCTGAAACTAAACAGGTCCTAAGCTTTTTGTTGGATGAGCACATATTTTGAGAGATACTATGTAATCCCGGTGCTAGAATTCCAAGTGCATTACTGTGGGTGATTTTCCTCACATTTATTTGATCTTTCTATCTAATCTTGTATGAAATAATCTAGTTGTAGGCTGTGAGAATTGAGAGGTCACATAGGTATCTGAAAGTAACTTTCAAATTCGGAGGTAGCAATTTCTGAAAAGAGTAAAAATAACTTCCATAAAAAATCATGTATCACTTCATTCATGAATAGTAGTCATAACTAAGTGAAATTCAATGCTGTATAGTTTGGTAGGAGGGTTGTAATGAAAGATGATCACAATGATTATTCGATTATTTGTTTTCTGGTACAAATTTAGTTGTCTTGCATGCCAACACTGACAAACTTATTATATCTTTGCTTCAGGAGTTGCTACATAGGAAGATCGTTTTGATGACACGAGCTTGTAGGCGAAGATAATCCGGTGAAGCAGTTGAATTGTGAATTTTGCGCACTGCTGTTGTTGCTGTATTTCGGTTTAAGGCATAAGATGCTTGGTTATCTAGGGCTAACTGGGGTTCCTGTTTTGAGGATTCAGATATAGGGATAGAAGTTACATGGGGAATGTTAAGGCTTGAGTTTTTTGAGTCACTGTTTTAGGTTTTGGGTTTTTGGAATTTGAGTGAGATGTAAAATCTGATTGCGGGATATAGCGGAAGTGTATCATGCATCACTTGCGAGGCAGCAATATAAAAAGATGGACAATATTTCTTTTTTTTTTTCTTTCTTTCTTTTCTTTTTGGGGGGTAGATTTTGGCTTGAAATGTCTTTGCAAAGTTGTGGGTTCTGCTCAGGAATTGTTTGCTTCTTCATCCACATTTTGGTTTGTTTTCTAGCAGATTGTATGAGGTTTTTGTTGATTACTAGTGTGAAACATTGAAGGGATACCCATCTAGGGTCCCCGTGAATAAGTTACAATTATATTCTGATTCTTTTTGGCAAGGGGGATACTATGCGCTACAAATTAAAACTTGTGTGATGATAAATGGAATTTTATTCCCCATTTGTCTTTTTTTTGGAAAAATTACATGGCCTTTTAGTAGTTTATTAGACTTGTTTTTAAATATATTTTAATATTCGAGTGTAGTGAAGTTTATCCATTGCCTTTTTTAAAACCGCTATATCATTTGAAAATTTTTTATAAAGCAATGTATTAATAAATTAATTTGTCAAAATAAATACAAATGAATTTTCTCAAATGATTCTTTTGTTTTAGCAATATGAGAGACACTGTATTTGATTCAGTGGTTATTTGATGCTTGACATGACGGAGGCACATTATATAACGTTGTTATCTACAAATTTGGACAGCAACGGTTGGCGGGTCATGTTGGTAGCTAGGTTGTGTCAACAGTTTGGCGGTGTTAGTCATCTAATCATGGAAAGCTACAAATCAGGGGTCTCCAGCCTTGACACTTGTTATCAAAATGATAATAACATATTTTTGAGACAACTGTATTATGGTGAATATTTTGATGGTATAGTTATATCCAAAGCATATTTTGATAGTATAGTTACTGTATCCTTTTTTTGTTTACATAACTAAAATCTGTACTGCAATTGACTTACCTTGCCACATGAGCTCGCTTCTAGAGGTGGAAGTCTTTATAGGATCTCTAATCATTTTATTGAAATTTTTAATAGATTAGAAACAAGTGATTTTTATCAAGGAACTTGCTAGATGGCTTATTTGGTTTCAGTTTTAAGAATCGTTTAACTTCAATTTATCAATTCCTGAGTGGTGAAAACTACATGCTTTTAATTCAAAATCTTTGAAAAGGCATGCCATAGTTATTTTCTAAATTTTGCTTTTGCTTATCTTTTGTGTTTTCAGATAGATGTCCTTAACATTTCAAGTATCTTAGAATATTATACTGAATTATGCGTTTTCTGATAGATGTCCTCAACATTTCAACTATCTTAGAATATGTCACTGAATTAACATATGCATGTATCTCAAAAGTAGAACACTTTATATTAGATTAGATTCCAATTGCTTTTAATATTTGTCAAACAACAAATATTTTTCAAGGCACCATTCAAAACAACTATCAAATACTGTTTTTCGGTAAAGCAAAATATTCTTGCCGTCATTTGTGTTTGCTGATTTTGGAAGGTAATATTACATATCACAGAAGACATGGAGTCGAATGTAGGGAAACTTTCTATCTTACTAAGTTTCCGCCACCCTTAGACCCTTATGCTCTTTTGAGCATCTTTTTGTATAGTCATGTTAAAAAGAAATACGAGAGGATTTTAATCCAATAAAGTCATCCACCCCCCTTTTGAATCCATCGCGCAGCTATTTTATGCAAATTACACGGCTGAAATACAGACTATAACCTTTCATTTGACCTGTCTGTACCTTCATTGATTCCTTCACAGCTCTGATGGGAAATAAAAGGTATATAATTGGATAGTGGGAGGAAGGAATTTCTAATAAAATAAAAGTTCAGACAAGAAGGAAAAGAAATGGAATTGTCTTTCTTTTCATCTTTTTCAGCAGGTATTGGCCATTAATATTTCATACTTCTTACATGTTTTAGATCTTCAATCAAACTTATAGCTAACAAAATATGGCTGTTTGGATTTGAATTTAAATTGGTTTAGATATTATAAAGTATAATTACTTTTAATGTATAATCATAGAAGTGTTTTAAGAAGATATATAAAGTCTAAGCCATTTCTAGTTCATTATAAAGTTTTTTATAATAATTAATCAAAGCTATAATTATAAATTATAAATTTATTTAATTATTAAAAAATTTAACTATCGCTGCAGTTTTCAAAATATAAACCAGATTTATCTCCCCATTATTTTTTCAACATGAATAATATATCAAATTTGCTTTTTTTATTACTAGTTTTTATTTGAAAAGTATTCCATATTTTATAAACCGCTATGATTTTAATCCCAGTGATAATGTTTTTACGCCATAAATAATTTTTTAAGGTAATTTTACGCCATAAGATTACCATCAAACTCAAATCTTTGGTTATTTTGAAGTCCTAGTGCATACGTCCGTATGCATGTGCCGGCACGATTTCGAGGTGGTCCAAAGGCAATAATAAGGCATTGTTTCTAAAGTATTATTCTGTCCCAATACAAAACTTTACCCCTTCAGCCTTTGAATGTGTATCACTACCAACTTCACCTTCCTCCCTCACAGTTGCTCCCAAACCTTAACTGAATTCTACGCATCAAGGTCTTTCTGTGGGATATATGGTACGAAGTATGGACACAGTGGAACACAACTCAAAATATTCATGCATCATGCTCAATTAATGTGTCATGTTTTAAATGTTGCTCAGAAACATGAATTGAACAATCAGAAGCTACTAGCTAGCGTATGTTTCAAAATCATTGAAATTGCACATAAGCTCGCATTGGATACAAATGTAAAACGAATAATGCTACACAACGAGACGAAAATTGTAACCTTTAACAGAAATCAAGGATGATTGTTTGATGGAATAAAGTGGTATAACCGATCTGTCTATTCAAAGAAACACATGTATGTCACATTGCAAATAAATTTAGACAAAAATTCTAACTCTCTAGCAATTTTTCATGTAAAACGCAGTTGAGAGATGGTGAAGCCATGACTATCCTTGACAAAAAGAATTCAAAAGTGGTGAATTTCAAATACTAGCTTTGTCCTCAATTGTGGATGCCACTGCTCCCCTTGTCTGAAACCCCGATGAGTCCTTCCCTCCTCATCTTCTCTTCCTTGGATTTCCTACAGAACACCACCCAAGAGTTGACCTCCAAGGCTATGGAAACACCAATCAGAGTAGAAAGCCCCAAGCAGTAAGTCAACTTAGCATAAGACCTACTAGCCCCCATCACCTCAAACCCTTGAAACACATTCACAAACCCAATCACCACACAAGAGTACCCAACAAAGTGGTGGTAGGACTTCCAGTACTTCCTGAACTTGTTCCTAGCATTTGGCCTAAACAACAATGCAAGTGTCTGCAATGCCCCCAAGCAAAACACCGCTATTCCAAGCTTCCTATGCAAACCATATTCCACTCCTGGTGAAAGTTCCCCAAGGCGTATCCCTATGGCAAACCCTGCAGTTCCGAGAGCGAAAGCAAAGAGTTGTATCCCTGCATGTGCATAGAACCATGTAGTTCCTAGTGCTTGAATGTGCCTAAGGTAACGTGCAGTGATGGCCCCCACTGGCAAAAGAATACCCCATGAGATGGCATTCAAGGTTCCATGGATGACCCTTAATGCTGTGAGATCGCTGTGTTGAGATGCTGATGATCCTGACAACACATCAAAGGTTGCAATGGAAGATAGGTCATTGGTAGTTGTAGGGTGAATGGTTGGTGAGTAGCCTTGGACATAGAGTCCACGGTTCCAAACGAGGTGGATCTTGGTCTTGTTTGGTTTGAGCTTGATTGTGGCATATATTTGGATGGCGGCGCCGTTGTGGACGGTGGCCATTTTGCCGCCGTACATGGCGGCGTTGGAGGAGAGGAGGTGGACGTCAAGAGGGCGAGAGAGGAGTGGTGATTTCTGGAGCTTCACTGTTGGGTCTAGGATGTAAGGTAGAAGGACTATTTGGCCGGAGTTTGGGTCAGGAAAGGCTATTAAGGCACGTGTTCCTGTCATCTCTGGGGAAGTGGGGTTGATGCCACATCCAACCCAACCAGAAGGTGAGATGAAGCTGCCAAAGAAGGTTAGTTCCAAGGTGGAGTTGTAAGGGTGGAAGGTCCATGCTATGGAGGCTTGTTGTGTTGGGAGGTTCATGCATTTTTGGAAGGTTTTTGTGTTGGTTTCTGTGGTGCAATGAGATGAGAATGCGGTGTGGGGAAGGAGTGGGAGGAGAAGGGAGAGGTAAAGGAGAAGCATGGTGGTGAGAGGAATGAAGAAGAGAAGAGATGAGGGACAGGAAGGTTCAATGGTTTGCTAGCTTTTGTTGACAATTTTGTGTTTTGCAATGATGGGTTCAGGGGAAAATTGGGGTGCGCCATTATGGATATTGAACACGTAAGTGAATGAGTGTTGTGAGTGCTTAACTTTGAAGGTAAGACAATAGCATGCGTTTGGTGGGTATTGGAAATGGACTTTGGCTGAATGTGACATTGTGATTATTGGTTGAACACATCATCTATAGCAACAGGACATTATAGTATCATATAAAATACTGTTATGTGAGTATGTCTAGTGTGGCTACTCCCTTTTTATGGTAGTCGTGATTTTCATGAGATACGGAAGATTGATGTTTGCATATTGTGCTTGGCTTTGAAGCTATGTCATAATAATTTAAGTTCAGATTTTAGAATTTGAGCATCAATTTAAATGTAAGCGAATGAAATACTAGTGTTTATCAACTCACTTTATGTTTGTGTTCTCAATTCCAAAATAATCTTAAAAAAATAGTAAGGATAATGCCCACTAATTTTTGGGATTAAAAAGAAAATTCTCTGTGCGCCTTTTTTATTTGGTGGGCTAAAAAAATTTATTGGATTAGTGATCCCATAGTCATCAAGAAACAACATTATTAGTTGTTATTATTATTAATAATAACATACAAAACTACTTTTAACTGTTTTCACCTAATTCTTGTTTTATATTGTTGGTCGTCTTACCTAATTCTAAAAACCAATGCGAAATTCCGCGAAAGTGAAATGGCACAACCCTTCTCCCACACGCACTACTATAACAGAAAAAACACCTCTAACCTATACTATGTATTCTCACAAGAGAAAGGATATTTGTATGTGAGAAAGCCGATGCATGTCGGACGCATACAGTAAAAATGAGAAATGACAAATTTGCTATATTTAGGGAGTAAATTATAGTAGATCAGTATGTGGTGGATGTAGGATGGGATACTATGTGATTGCACCACAAGGTCGCCTTCACCAACCACCATTACACTGGCCTTGACATCCCAACGGCTATTGTAGTCAGTCGAGACCCACCACAACTACATGTTGTTATTCCCTTTCTATTAGGTTAGTTCCTCTTCCTTTCTCCATGAGATTAGGTCTTTTTTATGTTTCTATGTTAGTTTATTTTTATTTTTTAGTTTAGATTAGATTGATTGAGTTGAGAATGTAGATAATAATTTGGTTGTGAGTTATGATAGTCTAATATTTGGGTGCGTTTCTTTCTGTTTTGGGGTGCTTATTTTTTGGGATATTTGAGAAATTTTGATTATAGATTGTTTGCTGAGAATGTGTCCTAAGTTCTTTGGTTAGATATTTGATTCCATACTATTACTAACATTGACTTTTATTTTATTTTATTTTGGATTATTTGCTCCCTTTGCTCATCCTATTGGCAAACAATCTTTTCAATCCTAGCTGGTTCTACTTCACAAATTTCTGAAACATTTTCTAGACAAAGTAATTTTGCAAACACGATATAACTAAGTTGTTATTTCTTTTATTATCTATTGAAAATTAATCTGAATGGTTTAATCTTTTCTTTCATTTTATTTTTTCCCATATTACAAAGAAATAGAATATGTTAATCCCATACATAGCTTAGTGATACACATTTAGAGCTTTAGCAAGTGAAGTTGCTAGCCAAGGAACTAAATTGGCTTTCTTACTTGTTAAATGAGTTTAAAATTCAGATTGAACCTGCTATAGTATTTTCGTGAAAATTAAACAACGACTAACACTAAGAGAATGAAACATATCAATGTTGATTGGCACCTTGTTCTTGGCCTAGGTTCTTTGAAATTGTAATGCCTGTTGTCATATGATGTTAAAGCACACTCATTTCTATAAACAGATTGTCTAAGTTGGATATCCCAATGTAGTTGCAATTTATTGGCTTCACAAAATTAGTAATCAATTATATCAATAGACATGTTTTTCCTTTGTTTGATTTTCTTTTGCTCAAGATAGATTTATCAGTAACTGAGTTATTGCATTTTAACTAACTAATCACAATTTTTTAAATGAATTCTTAAATTTTTACCCTTGAAAAAAAATCTTGAAATGAAGGCTTCTAGATAACCATGGGTTTTGAATGACCTATTTTGTTTAGAGTTTAATTAAATGAATAGTTTCTTTTGAATATAGTATGCACATATAATTTAATATGCTAACTTTTAAAATCTAAATATTTGCAGATATGACTAACTTATTTTTGGAGAAGAGCTTTATTCTATGGTGTGGAAAATGATATTGCAGACGAGCTTATTCACTTTTGGATTAAGCACAATAGGCAGTCACATAAAGATTGCACAAGAGCTTTATTCTATGGTATGAACCAAAGATTCAAAGAAATGGTGTCAAGTAAAGATTGCATAAAGCTCTATGCTAGCCTCAAATTCTAGGCCAAAGAGCCAAAAAATTTTAGTAATTGTACTTCCTTGAAGCAGTTGGAGTGCTTTATGATAGTTTCTACAACTGGATAGATCTAATGAAAACTAATGCTTTTTTGCCTGAGTCATTAAATCATGTTTTGTACATGTTAGTAACTAGTACAAAATTGCTAGTAACTTTTAGTCAATTTCTATGTAACTTTTTAGCTTTGTTGGTAACTTGGCATATTTGCATAAATAGTTAAGGAATAATAGTCATGGCTATATTTTTGTGAAACACGAAACTTATGATAATTCTTTTAGAACAAGATCTAAGGTTAGTGAGAGCCAAGAAAAATTTGAAAACTAATGCTTTTTTACTTGAGTAATAAAATCATGTTTTGTATGTGCCAGTAACTAATACAAAGTTGCTAGTAATTTTGAGCCAATTTGCAAGCAAATTTTTAATTTTTTGGTAACTTGACAGTTTGATCAAATGCATCTTAATATAATATACAACTAATGCTAAATGGTTAAGCCACATCATCATGTTCTTTGTGGATTGGCAATATTTTCAAATTCATTGGTAAGCCTTTTTCTAGAAATAGCACTTAATCCTTATTTGTGCATTTGAGAAAAAAGCTTATAATAACTCAATGAAATAGCTTTTTTTTAAAAAAAAAAAAAAACAAATATGCCTAGTTGATATGCACAAGTTAATAATTTGACCCAATTTGTTAGTAACTTTCCTTTTATATATTAGTGACAGGTTCAATTTATTGGTAAACCAATAAAACCTCAAATTTTTTAGGAATAGCACTGAAGTTCACATCAATTGTCCTACATTCAATTGATAACTTTCTCACAAATATTGGTGATTTTATTTCGATATATTGCTAACCGATTGAGAATGTTAAACTTTTCAAGTTTTAGTAATTTCGAAAGTATTAGTATTATTAACTAAATTTGTGTTAGAGAACAAGTTAAAACAACTCTTTTGGGGAACAAAAAGACACCCAATTGATCCACAAGAGTTAATAATCTGTCTCAAGTTATTGGTAACTTTCTCACAAATGTTGGTAATTTTAATTTAAAATGTTGGTAACTGATTCAGGATGTTGATAACTTTTTAGGTTTTGAAAATTTCGTAAGCATTAGGTTTCTTAACTAAATTTGAGTTAGGGAATAAGTTAAGAGAACCTCTTGACACTAAAAATAAATCCAGCAAACCTAAACACAAAATGAAATTAGTGAAAATCTGGTTAATAAACATCCAATTGTCCCATACTTAGTTGATAACTTTCTTACAAATGTTGATAATTTTAGTTCAAAATGTTGGTAACTGGTTCGAGATGTTGATAACTTTTCAGGTTCTCAATTTGAAAGTATTAGAATTCTTATATAAATTTGTGTTAAAGAATACGTGCAGAGAATTCCTTTGTACTACAAATTGATAAAATGGGCCTCAATATAACATGGAATTAGTGCTGTTACAATGGCTAAATAACTTCTAATTTGATTCTATACTAGATTGGTAACTAGCTATCAAATGTTGGTAACGTTTTAGGTTTTCAAGATTTTTAAAGTATTAGAATTCTTCTGTAAATTTGTTTAGGGAACAAGTGGAGAGAACTCCTTCACTAAGATAAATCGATGAAGTGGGCCTCACTATATCATGGAATTAAATGCCATAATGAATAAGTAACTTCTAATTTGATTTTGCATTTGATTGGTAACTCACCATCAAATGTTCGAAACTTTAATTCAAAATGTTTGTAACTTGTTAAAAATATTGGTAACTTTTCATGTTTTTAAAATTTTGAAAGTATTAGAATTCTTATATAAATTTGTGTTAGGGAACAAGTCGAAAGAACTCCTTGGCTAAGATAAATCAATGAAGTGGGCCTCAATATATCATGGAATTAGTGCCATAATGGCTAAGTAACTTCTAATTTGATTATGCATTTGGTTGATAACTCACCATCAAATGTTGGTAACTTTTGCTCAAGATATTGGTAACTTACTAAAAATATTAGTAACTTTTTATATTTTCAAAATTTTGAAAGTACTAGGATTCTTATGTAAATTTGTGCTAGAAAACAAGTGGAGAGAATTCCTTGGCTAAGATAAATCGATGAAGTGGCCTCAATATATCATGGAATTAGTGCCAAAATGGCTAAGTAACTTCTAAGTTGATTTTGCATTTGGTTGGTAACTCATCATCAAATGTTAGTAATTTTAGTTCAAGATATTGGTAACTTTTCATGTTTTCAAAATTTTGAAAGTATTAGAATTCTTACGTAAATTTGTGTTAGAAAACAAATAGAGAGAACTCCTTGGCACTATAAATTGATGAAGTAGGCCTTAATACAACATGAAATTAGTGCTATAATGGATAAATAACTTCTAATTTGTTTCTGCATTAGGTTGGTAACTCGCTATCATATATTAGTAACTTTAGTTTAAGATGTTGGTAACTTGTTAAAAATATTGGTAACTTTTTAGGTTTTCATGATTTGGAATATGTTAGGACACTTACTAGTTGTTGCATCTCATGGGTTTTTTTTTTTTCATGATCTTAGTGCCAAATAGTTACTATAAGCTACCAACATTCTTAACAAATTACTAAAATCTTGAACTAAAGTTATGAACATTCAATAGTGAGTTACTAACCTAATGCAAAAACAAATTAGATGTTACTTAGTCATTGAGCATTAATTCCATATTATCTTGAGACCCAATTCACCAATTTATCCTAGCCAAGGGGTTCTCTCCATGTGTTTCCTTTCACAAATTTACATGAGAATATTAATAATATCAAAATTTTGAAAATCTAAAAGGTTACCAACATCCTTAACAAGTTGCCAAATATCTTGAACTAAAATTACTAACATTTGATTGCGAGTTACCAACTTAGTACAGAAACAAATTAGAATCTACTTAGCTATTGTTGCACTAATTTCATGTTATACTGAGGCCTACTTCATCAATTTATAGTACCAAGAAGTTTTCTCTACTTATTCCCTAGCACAAATTTACATAAAAATTCTAAGACTTTCAAAATTTTGAAAACATGAAAGTTATCAACATTCTTGACAATTTACCAATATCTTAAACTGAAATTACTAACATTTGATAGCGAGTTACCAACTTAGTGCACAAACAAATTATAATTGAAGTGCCTATTGTAGCATTAATTCCATAGTATATTGAGGCTCACTTCATCAATTTATAATGCTAAGAAGGTTTTTGTTACTTGTTCCCTAACACAAAAATTACCTAAAAAATCCTAATATATTCTAAATTGTGAAAACCAGAAAAGTTACCAACGTCCTTTACTATTTACCAACATTTTGATCTAAAGTTATTAATATTTGTGATAAAGTTATCAACCAAGTATAGGACAACTGAATGTGACTTAGCTAGTTTCTCACTAATTTCATCATTTATTTAGGTCTAGTTGATCAAGTTTTAGTGCAAAAGAGTTGTCTTAACTTGCTTTCTAACACAAATTTAATTAAGAATCCTAATACCTTCAAAGTGACTAAAACCTGAAAAGTCTAACATCCTTAATTGCTTAGCAATATTTCGAACTAAAATCACCAACATTTGTGAGAAAATTATCAACTAAATGTAGGACAATTGAATGTCCACTTAAATGTTATTCCTAAAAAATTTAAGTTTTTACTGGGTTACCAATAAATTAAGCCTATCACTAATATATAAAAGGAAAGTTACTAACAAATTAAGCCTATCAAATTATTAACTTGTGCATATCCACTAGGCATTTGAAAAAAAAATCTATTTCACAGAGTTATTATAAGTTTTTTTCTCAAATACACAAATAAGGCTTAAGTGCTATTTCTAAAAAAAGGCTTACCGATGAATTTGAAAATGTTACCAACCCATATAGGACACGATGTTACATGCAAATTGACTAAAAGTTACCAACAATTTTGTACTAATTACTAACATGTACATAATATGATTTAATGACTTAGGCGAAAAAGCATTAGTTTTCAAATTTGAGTTGTGGCTACAAATTATATCAGATCTGTCCAATTGTAGAAACTATCATAAAGCACTTCTACTACTACAAGGAAGTGTAATTACAAAAAAAATCTTGGCTCTTGGGCCTAGAATTTGAGGCTCGCATAGAGCTTTATGCAATCTTTATTAGATACCATTTCTTTGAATTCTTGCTCCATACCATAGAATAAAGCTCATCCAAAACTGAAGAAGCTCTCTTCTACAATATCATCTTCCATACCATAGAATAAAGCTCTTCTCCAAAAATAAATTAGCCATGTCTGCAAATATTTAGAGTTTAAAAATTAGCATATTAAATTATATGTGCATACTATATTTAAAAGAAACTATCCATTTAATTAAACTCTAAACAAAATAGGTCATTCAAAACCCATGGTTATCTAGGAGCCTTCATTTCAAGATTTTTTTTTCATGGGTAAAAATTTTAAGAATTCATTTAAAAAATTGTGATTAGTTAGTTAAAATGCAATAACTCGATTACTGATAAATCTATCTTAAACAAAAGGAAATCAAATAAACGAAAAACATGTCTATTGATATAACTGATTGCTAATTTTGTGAAGTCAATCAACTACAACTACGTAGAGATATCCAACTTCGGCAATCTGTTCATAAAAATGAGTGTGCTTTAATATCATACTACGACAAGCACTACAATTTCAAAGAACCTAGGCCAAGAACAAGGTGCCAATCAACATTGATATGTTTCATTCTCTTAGTGTTAGTCGTTACTTAATTTTCACAAAAATACTATAGCAGATTCAATTTGAACTTTAAACTCATTTAACAAGTAAGAAAGCCAATTTAGTTCCTTGGGTAGCAACTTCACTTGCTAAAGCTCTAAATGTGTATCACTAAGCTATGTATGGGATTAACATATTCTATTTCTTTGTAACATGGGAAAAAACAAAATGAAAGAAAAGATTAAACCATTCAGATTAATTTTCAATAGATAATAAAAGAAATAACAACTTAGTTATATCGTGTTTGCAAAATTACTTTGTCTAGAAAATGTTTCAGAAATTTGTGAAGTAGAACCAGCTAGGATTGAGAAGATTGCTTGCCAGTAGGATGAGCAAAAGGAGCAAATAATCCAAAATAAAATAAAATAAAAGCCGATATTAGTAAGAGTGTGGAATCAAATATCTAACCAAAGAACTTGGGACACACTCTCAACAAATAATCTATAACCAAAATTTCTCAAATACCCCAAAAAATAAAAACCCCAAAATAGAAAGAAATACACCCAAATATCAAACCACCATAACTCAGCCAAGTTGTTATATACATTCTCAACTCAGTCAATCTAGTCCGAACTAAAAAATAAAAATAAATCAACACAAAAATATAAATAAAACCTAATCTCATTGAGAAAGGAAAAGGAACTAACCCAATAGAAGGGTATAAAATGCTATTGTGGTGGGTCTCGGCTGACTACAATAATTGTTGGGATGCGAGGCCGGTGCAGTGATGGCTGGTGGAGGCTACCTTGTGGTGCGATGCTTTGTCAAGTTGCTCCATTGGTACAAGCGACATGTAGGTTCTAGCATCACAATACTGTCACTGATGAGATGGCAGATGTGCATGAGCGGTGGCCAATGGAAGTGGGATCGACATAGCTATGGGTGGCCTTGTGCTATGACAAGAGACGAGGTTGAAGTTTGGCGACAGATAACGGATTGAGTGTGCTGTGGAAAATGAAGGTAGTAGTGGATATAAACTTCCTTGAGTAAGAGAAATGGGAATGAAAAATTAGGGATTGAAGTATTTTTGTTTTTTAAATTAAAATCACATACTATCCCATCTTGCACCCACCAAATACTAATCTACTATAACTAACTCCCTAAATACAGCAAATTTGTCATTTCTCATTTTTCCTGTATGCATTCGGTATACGTCAATTTTCTCACGTACAAATATCATTTCTCTTCTCACAAAAATTTGTAATCGTTTGAAAATGCAGTTTTTAAATTGATTCGTATCCTATTTATTTTTACTTATGCCACATTATTTTGGATACCAGAAAAGAAATTCTTAAAAATTTCTCCGAAATAGCATCGATCAAAGGCATTGATCCTCTCTCTTCCAACGAAGGCATGATCCTATCCATCCCAAATAAACCAATCTCCCAAAATGGGTAGCTAGAGAGATCATTTACGGTAGCGAGCAACTCCCTCACAAGAAAATCACGTAGCATGAGGGGCATGGAACCTTGTGCCTCGAAAGTGGAAGTCGTACGTGATAATGAAATCAAGACTACACATCCGTCGTCCATTTAAAACCCATAATGCTTGCACGCATAATTGCGCAAAGCAGAAAGATACATCTCAAGGCGTTATTATACACCTTATTCTACACTGTAATTGGCAGCAAAAGTTAAAAACACTGGAGTAACTATCCAATCCATAGAGCATGTCAATTCGTTCAAATATTTTCTAGAATATCAAAATCAGAATAGATAAGTAGAATTGGTAAACAGTTACGTTCAGTGCATGCTCAAAGCCAAATTAATTGTCTCAAAAAAGGGAAACATCTATAATAAAGCATCATGATTCATTACTTCCAAGTGTCCACACTTATTTGTACGATTCCCAGTCCCAATTTAAAGTTGACGAATAACCCTAAAGCTACAAAAGCCTCAAAAGAAGTGAAAAATCATCCTCGGATGGTTCTTCCAAAATCTCATTTTTCCATCTATATTCAAAGAAAGGAACACGACTGCAGAAAGTGAGCCTAACATGAATAGACCAGCTTCTGAATTGTGCACTTTAATCTGTAATCATAAATGGATCCACAACCCCAAGGTCAGCAACCAAAGGCTCCAAATTTTCTGTATCTTCATTTTCTGGGACAAAGTACGTTGGGAATGGAAGTATAGATATGTCAGGTTTTTCATAGACAGCATCTTTTATAAAAACAAAGTTCCCTGTAGCTCCTGGAACCTGTTTTGCACATCATACAAAGAAAATTAAGCAGTCAATGACAAAGGCCAAATCCAAATTTTTTGCGAGATCATGGAAAACTGTGAACCAAGAAGTTGCATATCAGCCACTAAAACAAATACCATTCACGATTACTTACTGGTATATGTCCCAAATTCGTGCCATACAAGACACTTACTGCAAGAAATTTTGGCTCATAAATAGATAGAAATTTCTACAGTAATACTATACTATGAATGTGAACTAAGTGGGATACAAACATTCAAAGATTTAGAGCAATCATGCTCAAGTGTCAGACAGAGATATCAGATATTTCATACCCTTTAACTCCTATTTCATAGCTCAATGTGAAGAATAAAATGGAAAAAGAATTTACCTGGCCTTTCACCCACATCAAATTCCTTGCAGGATCGATTCTGTAGACCCATACATTTTTAACTGTTCTTTGCTGACCACCCATGCGCCCAGGCATCTTTTTACCTTTAAAAACCTGACATGTAATAGTGAAGAAACTATTTACAATAACAACAACCAGAGAGCAACATGATTCAAAAAAATAATAATAATAACTTGTTCATAGGATAAAGAACCATACTATGATATATCAACATTGTAAAATACAGAAAGCTGTGTATTAACAAAGAACACCAATCACCAACCCAAAGGATTATGACATACCCTTCCAGGAGCATCCCTTTGACCTGTAGAACCAATGCTTCGATGTGATAATGACGCACCGTGGGATGCTGGCATTCCTTTAAATCCATGTCGCTTCATCCCACCCTGAAAATGAAAAAGATAATGGAAATTGACAGTCATATAACTGAAAAGACTTAGATCCATAGAATTTGTAGCAAACGTTGTCCCCTTTGAGTACATGGAAGGATTCGACATAACACAGAACTATGCACAGCCATACCCAACACATAAATAAAATAAAAAACAGGAAACGAATGCGATAAACCAACCCCCAAAAAGCATGCAGTTCAAATTTTTTATCTAACCTTCAGAGAGCTGAAGCAAAGAGGGAGACATCAGAGAGTAAAGAAAAATACTGCACCATCAACTGAATTTGTACATGCAAACTAAAGCTTCAAACAGCTGCACATCAATGATTGTCCAGAAGCAAATGAAATGAAGCAGTTAAACCAATAAGAAAATGTTATTTGTTTCAACGCCAGTTGAACTTGTCAACTTATTATTGCACCATCAGGACTTCTGTAAGTGACAACTAATGATCTTATTTGTTGTTAGCAGCATCTTAAACAATGTTTGAGATTCGTTGCAATAAAAGAATTGCACCGTTTGCTAACCAATTGCCCATGGAAGGAATGCTAAAAACACTCATGAAAACAAAGAACGCCAAGCATCCACTTATGATCATATGGGAATAAATACACAGTCACACACATTACAAATGAAGACACAAATACATGCATACACATTCAGAAACAAAGTAACATTCAATTAAAAGCGTACGAGCAATATTTTGTTTGAAGGAAAGAGAAAATCACCTGAAAACCTTTTCCTTTTGTGATTCCTGTGATATCAACATACTGGCCTGGAACAAAATGGCGAACATTGAGCGATGTACCCACAGGGAGAAGTGCATCCTCTGTCACCGGAAACTCCCTAAGCTTCCTCTTCATCGGAACTCCTTGAGCCCGAAAGTGACCCACTTCAGGCTTGGTCAAATGTTTTTCCTTCTTCTGTCCACAACCAATCTAACTAGAAACAAACCATCAAAGAAGTTTATAATTAGATACACACAAACCTAGTTTTCCTGTGGGCAAAGAAATTCATAATGAAAAGAAGAAACGAAATTATACATTCAAGTACAATATGGTTGAGCTCAATTAACAAGCAAGGACATCGTCCCTTAATACATTTTACTCTTCCATTCGATCTCTAAATACTTCTAACTTGTAAGTGACACAGTTGGGTTAAAATAGCGAAGCCTCAAAACCAATCACAGAATTATTGATCTCAAAATTTCCCAGTAAAATTACATGCAGAAACTCTCAAAGGAAACACAGATTTTACAATTTTTTTTTTAAAAGAATGGCAGCACACCGAGAAAAGAACGCACCTGGAGAGCACAGATCCCTTCCTTCTCGGGGGTCTTAACCTGAGAAACAATATTATCATCGACCCAAAGCACTGTGATTGGAATCCTAGCACCCCATTTATCCCATAGTGCACTCATTCCACACTTAACAGCTATAACCCCGGTTCTTTTGGAATTCGGGGTCATCACCCCTGGCTTCGCGTCCATAACCCGAGTCTCCGCTGCAACGGCGGCATCGGAGCTGAATCCCCTCAGAAATCGGATAGCAGCGGGTGTCGCCGCCGCCGCCGCCGTCGCATGGGTCGTGAAAAGTTGGAGACGAGAAACGAGGCCTCTCGAAAGGGCCAGCATCGCAGAGCTACAGAAAATAGAGAAAAATCAAGTAAGAAAAATCGGAATATGTAGCATTGGTTCAGCATTTTTGCAGAGCTGAGCTCAGTTCAGCTACACTTACTCACGGAGTTGAAGGTGGAAATGGAAATGGAGATCGCAGTTTCCACTTCACAGAAATAGCGAAAGGAAGAGCGAGTTGGCAGCAGCAACGTCACGACGATTGATTGGATTGAATTTGAGATTGGAGTTGCGAATTGCGAACCCTAACCCTTGCGCAGACGTGGCGCTACGGAAGAAGAAGGACGAGGAAACGGAGACTGAGCTCGGGGGTTTAGGGTTTTGACAAACAGTTTCTCAATCGAATAATTTTTTTTAATTATTATTATGTCTACCTCCTTTTTTTTCCCACGAAATGGATTCGTCTCCCTTTAAATTGATTGTTCGTAAGAATTGTTTTATACGAATCCGATTTTTATTGTGGGTAAATATTCATCTAGCTTTAAATTCATCCATTTATACTATTGTGTTTTTTTAAATGTTTGATATTTTTATTACAGGTTGAAATTATTTGCTTTGTAATGATGTTATAGTCATTAGTCAACAAATTTTAATGTGAGTGTATAACTTTAAAAAAATTAATTTTTATATTTACTCCTTATAAAAAGTTTGAGTTTAATTAGGGTGTATTGACACTGTCATCCAATCAAAATCTTCTATATGACCATTCAAGTAGTGGGTGATTATATTAAAGACTTTTATTGATGTGACAATATATAATTGAATATTTATATAAAAAAATTTTATACTAATATTATATTCAAATTAAATCCAAAAAATTTTTACATCATTGTTTAACTTTTTTTTTTTGGACGTGCACATATTTGTTTAACTTTGAACCATTAAGAAAATTGGCAATTATAACTACCTTTCTAATTATTTATATGCCTTTCATATTATTGGATGATAGCATAAATCAAGGACTCCTTAACCATCTAATTTCAATTTGAGATTTTGTAAAAATTAATTGGTACTTTACACAATTATACTTTATAAAATACTCAATACCCTGATTTGAGTTAAATTAATTAAAATTCAAACAACTTTCCATATTGATAGTTTTTAAAAAAATACTCAATGTAAAAAGTTATTTTCAACGAAGTAATTTTTTTTTTTTTGGGAACATTGAAGTAAACGCCTCAAGGTTGACATAATGCATAATTTCTTATTTTAATTGCCTTAGTCCTAAAAATGTAAGTACATTGCATGTGTTGTGAAAATATTATTTAAATTTAAATATAAATGTTTATATTTTTATCCTAATTCGATTAAGATTTGATTAAATAGAATTTATTATTTGATTATATTTTATATATCTCACTCTTTGACTATAAATAACCGTTTGGATGCTCCATATATGACACCTCATTAAAAATATCAATAATAGAATTATCTCTTTCTCTTCTTTCTCTATTATCTTCTACTATTATTTTTATAACACCCTAAACTACATATTCTAATAAAATAGAAACTAAAAATATGCATAAACTCTATAATAATATAATTTGTTTTATGTGAAAATATCAAATAAAAAAACAAAAAAAAATACTATTCTAAAATATAGATCTGGCCCGGATTTGTATGATATAACTTGCTCTCAACACAAATTTGTATTTTTTTTTTTTGGTAAAAATATTTTAGTCAAATCTAAATACTGAATTCGGCCCCTAAGCAAGAGTTAATTGAAAAAAATCAGGCCAAACGTAACCCAACTCAAACATGTTGGATAAGGCCAAATCCTAAAAATTCTTGTGTTTTACACATGTAAACTCAAATTTTTTTGACAGAAAAAAAAATGTAAATTCAAAGTGAAATTTTCTTGCATCTGGAGGTCAATACAAGTAGTTAAGTCTTCAGCCTCTAAGAAAAAAGTACACTAAGGGCGTGACTTCGAATCGTTAAAAAGGCCAGAGGCCCTATGCCCTCCCCCCAAAAATCCCCTTCCCAGACCGAAGAAAAAGAAGCTAAACCTTTTTTAATAGAAAATAAATGTTTAATAACTCAAATATTAATATGGCCAAAATCCATTGTAATGATTGTATCGTCTACTTACATAGTAATAGTTATAATTAATTAATTCTTCCCAAAGGCAATGACCTGTCTCAAGGAAAAGAACCACAAAAGCCAACGAGCATTGATAGAGCTAAGGAAAATTCCGGCACCAAGTGTTCTTCAACATCGAACTTCACAGTTGTCCAAAGATGTGCATGTGCGATCCTTGTGTTCAAGACTAATTATCTCGCTAATCACTTGCCTTTTATCTGCTTGAAATTGCTCGTCAGCTGCAAAATAAAACAAGCCAAATTAGCTAATTGCTCTCGCCAAAAAAACTTCAAAATCGAAATATCATACATTAGAAGTGAAGCAAGATATTCTATACCTTTGTCGCTATTGAAGTTTCCAAGGAATTGCAAAAGCTTGTTCTTGTTTGTGATAAGTATAGTGGCAACCTCAGGAGGCTTGTTTTGATTTGCAACAAACAACTGCCAATCACAGAAATTAAAATAAGAAAAATGTTTTTTGAATATGACATGTATAAATATAGTATGAGAGATAATATATTTATATGAGTGTAGTAAAGTATCAAGATATAGATATTTTTAGATAAAATAATAATATGGTTTAATTTATATGCATTGATTGTGTAAAACTTTATATGCTGCCACATAAGTAAATATGCATGATACTCATCCTCACTACTTCAAAAGCCATGCAAATAGGATAATGTGATTGGATGACAGTGTATTATACTGTCAGTGTATACAAATTAAATCCATAATATATTGAGTTTAATTTATATGCACTGACAGTATAAAATAATTTTACACTGTCAACCAATAGAAATATTGGAAAGTGAGAAATCATGGTGGAGCCCTCATTATAATGGATAGTTATTTGTATGAGTTGACACTTTTTACTATTTCTATTAGTTGACAGTCTAAAACTATTTTACATTGTCAGTATATTTAAATTAAATTCTAATATATTATGAATTTATATAAAAGAATTTAATTTAAATGCACTAAGTCAGCCAATAGAAATAGTGAAAAATACCAATTCATATAAATAACCACCCATTATAATGAGAGACCCACCATAATTTTTTCACTTTCCCCTATTTCTATTAATTAATAATATAAAATTATTTTACAATATCAGTACATACCAATTAAACTCTATATATAAGGTGTTAGTATTTTGGTGTTCCAATATTATGTTCAAATGATGAAACTGTTAAAATAATTATATTCAAACAAAGGAAGCGTATGCCCCATTCCCCACCTTGAAAACGTGGAAGGTTTCGAGCTGAATTGTCTTATTAGAATCCTGCAATTAAGAAGACGAAAAAAAGGAGGAGTAAATAAACAAGTACTTCTGTTTTATGTTATGCAAGCCGGAGAAAATGTGGTATAGGAGAAAGCATACTCTTAAGAGGTTCATGAGGATCACCATGTTATCCCTTGAGCTTACGTACCGAACCATTACAGCAGAATTGGAGCGATCCAACAACATATCCCCCAATAACTGTAACATATTTGATTACTTTGATTAAGATGGTCTTTGAAACACTATAGGATTTAAAGGGTACAATCTAGGAAGAAATATTTATACCTTGATAGCGAATCGTCTAGTGAAATAACTGGTAGATTCCAGCAACTGAGAGTTGTACGCTCTGAAAAACTGGAAGCCATAAGTAAAACCTTTTAGTTGGTAATATCTTAATATGTTGATTGAAACATAAAACTCTACTTATGTTGACATAGATTATAAGCTCCAAAACCATACATGATAAATTTCTACTATCACGCTGGATGCTGAAACAATGGTAGGAAAAAATTATATCCTCTTCTGTCTTCTGTAACCTTGATTGCTTTTACATCATTAATTTGCATAAATTAAAACTATATGTAGCTATGCCACGTACTTGGACTTTGCATGGTGAACCTACCCATTCATAATTTTTGGAAAGAAATTCAGAGACTGTCGATTTATGCCTTGTCAATAATTCCTGTATACATCAATCATGGGAATCGATCAACATATGGGAAGCAAAATACAATAATGTAGCAAGTAATAACAGCAGTGGCATCAGAACTCTATATTAGTAGCAGATGAATTGACAGTACTTAGTAATCGGACATTCCTGTGAGCACAGATCAAATGGCAGCTCATGTCTCTTATGTCTTGACAAATTTCCATTTAAATTCATACTATTCATTATTATCACTTGTCAGCTTTAGTTGTCCAAATCTATGCATAATAGATAATTCTGACAAAACGCAGTCCTAAATATAAAGAGTTCTTCACATAGATAAGAGTTCAAAGTTTCGGATATCATTGAGAACAATAATGGACAAATAGAAGATGCAAAACCATAAAAAAATATTGTCCAACACGCTATATTTATACCCTTTGTTCTTCTAGTATCTGTTATAGAGCAACAGAAAGTCTATATATAACATATTTGCAGACAAATTATAGATATGTGTTGGACCTTTCTTGTGAGTAGAAGAAAATGCAAACAATACTAAGAAGTTGCAAAGATTTATGCATGGAAATTAAAAGGAATGGTATCATAAGCATACTTTAAAAGTTGAAACAGCATCTGAGGCAATTTCAAAATTCGGTAGTTGAATATAGTCAAAAAACTTCTTCATGTACTCTGATTCCAAGACATGCCTGAGAAACATCAATTAAGCCCGTCAGAATATAGATGATGGAGCAAGAAAAGGGAATTAAATATTAAAATTGCCAGTTACATTATTCACTAAAGCCTCAATTACATATATTAATTAAGAGTCTTATTATTAGAACATCAAAATAGGACATTTCAAGAAATAGATAAAAGTAAAAGGATAATTATGTTACATATTGATGTGCAGTTTAACAATATCTATGTTACAAATTATGTTGTCTACATAACGATGTCTAACAAATATATACAAAAAAAATTTCTCATACAAATTGTTCAAGTTGCTTACTTCGCAACGCTCTGGTGGCGTATGCACTCTCTTGCAACCGCACCGTATGTTAAAGCAATGTCACCATCTTCTTCGTAACTAATAAAATCAACTTTTGTTACCCATTTAATGTATAAAAATTATCAAACAGTTCAAATTTCAACGTTCATCTGGGAAAGCTTACCCATGTATCAGCTTATCCACAAGATCTAAATTATTTTCCAGGTACTGAGAAGCAATTAGCTGTGAATTAATTCGCTGCCTTTGCAAGTTTGCAATCACATGAGTAGCATCTTGGCGGGCCTGCATATACAGGAACGAAAGCTAAGAATATATGTCAAGTCTTATGCAACAAGAATATTAGAGAGAGCCCCTAAATGAAGAGATGAGTCTCAAAACATAAAAATGTGCACACAATATATATATGCATGGGGCAGAGTTTGCAATAACCACTTTAATTGAAGGATTGGTAATAAAAATACATGGTTACATACCCCAAGTTTCAGATTTGGAAGAAAGATGATAAGAAGGCGAAATGTGTCCTCCCTGAAAAACTCCTGAGTGACCTGAGAACAAGCATCAGGATTTGGCTCTGATTCACCGTCTCCGTAAAGAACAGTTCTTATCTCCAATATCGTCTTGCTTAGGTCTGTCAGCTGCAAATGCATAACACATATTAAATATATCAACACACTAGCTAATATTTTGACCTTCATATATAAGGCCAAAGGTTCTAATGTTCATAAAATCGTTCTTATCCTTCATCAAACATCAAAAAATAGATGAAGCTGTCGTAATTAAAGTTTAACCAATTAACACCACACAACATATGCAACAATAATAATACATAGTAGAGATTACAAAAGAGGAGAGATTAATAATGAAGGAACCTTCTCTTCGCGCTTATGTTCGCGGATGTCTGTTTTGGTGTTGAGAAGTATAAGGAGTTCGCGCGCGTGGCGTACGAGCTCCACCGGGGGACGAGGCTTGTGCTTAAAAAGGCCCTTCATGTTTTCATCTCTTTCGATTAGGATTGTAAGTAGGGGTCTCCATTGGCATGTGCATCCGCATTTGGATTTTGCACTTTGCATGGAAAGGAAGCTATGAACGGGTTGTGTTGCATGAACGTACGAGCTGCAAATTAAAGGGTTATTTTGGGAATGAGAAAACCAAGCTGAGTTGTTCGGACATCATAGGAAGGAAGGGACTCTACGTGCAAAGATGGCGCGTCCATTCACTCTTTCCTAACTATTTTTTATTTGGAAAATTCTAAATGGTGCGAAGAATACTGCACGAAACGACATACGAACTCAAAATCGAGTTGCGTTTTTGGTTGCAATTATCTTTCTCTCTCCTCCCCCTACAAGCCAACCCATGCTGATTGGTTACCAGGTCTTTCGTGACATTTGTACGAAAACAAATTCGTACTGCGTAGCAGTCCTCTTTTTATTTTGATAACCAATATTTACTGTAAGGCGGATTGTGCTATACTCTGGAGTAATTATGGTACATAGTGTAACGTTTAAAAAAATTTGGTGCACCGTGTACCTCCTCTTCGAACTAGAAGTTGCAACGAGAATACCTGGTTACTCCTATAGTTCGAGTTTCAAGTTTAATATTTACTTAATATGAGAGAGTTCATTTTTTTTTTTATCTCCAAATTTTTGAATTTCGAGTTTTCCATGTCATTTTATATGAAAGTTCTGTTCTTCTTTATACACAAATTTTCAAATTTTGAGTTTAATGTGTCATTTAATATGAAAGAGTTCACTTCTTCTAAAATTTTTTTTTCAATTAACCCATTTTAAATCCATATCCTTTGATATTACCACTATCCAACTGAAGCTTCGATGGCATTTAGGAACACAGTGGCTAAAGTTTTTTAAATGGTACACTATACACCATACTTATCTCGATGCATAATAGAATGCCCTTATTGTCAATGTTTAATCGATTCTCTTTGTTGGGTATGATGTTTTTCTGTTGATATTATTTTAATATTTTTTATTTTCAATTATTTTAAATTAATTTTTATATACTAATAATATAAAATAATATTTGAGAAAAAATAACAAATTACGATAGCAATTATTATGGTGGGTAATTATCTATCATAATTTAGCATAATAGCCATGATGACAAGTCTATAATCAATGCACTCAACCATCGGGTATTAGCTCACTTAGTTGACTTTTTACTTATGTATCGCTATGATTTGAATTCAGTACATTCCTTAGTTCTCTTGTTAGTAAGTAATTTATAAGTACTTTTATAAGCATTCGATGAGTCTATAAGTATGCCTTGACTCTAGATTAAGGTGAGTCTTTTTCTTAACCTAAATTTTTTATATAAAAAAAAAAAAAATCAATGCACTCAAAGAAATGCATGGGCTTGTTCGACAATATGCTTCCATGGTAGAATTTTAGATGTTCTAATTATGTAACATGAAAACATTGGCATGGAGTAAAAGTTGCTATAAAGATATATGCAATCATAAGTCATACCCTTGGTCTATTTTTATTTATATCTAATATTTTTCTTTTGAAAAAATCGAGAGATTGCAATTATTGTGACATATTTTAAATCTTTGGCATAACCATGTTTATATACTTAAACATTTTATTTATAATAAAATGTAAGTCACTATTTATAATTAGAATAATGCTATACGCACAATCACAATCTTGACAAAATAAAGGATGATTATTTTATAAAATAAAATAAAATAACAAGAATCATTAACAAACCAATGATTATAGTAAAAAAGGTTTAACAAAAATTCTAATTAATTATGTATTCATATTTTTTTAAGAGAATTGTTGAGGGGTGAGACACTATACCGACTCTCTATTCATTCACTATTAAATGAGATATAAACCCCACTTAAATTAAATCCACACCCATTCAATAATAAATAAATAATAAATCTGCATAGTATCCTTTCATATACTATTCATAAGTGAGTCCCTACCGCTTCTCTTTTGTTAATTAACAAGATAGCGGCAGCTAAGTATTTCTTTGGGAAAGCGACTGCACCTGTAGGCTAGTTGGGGTTTACGAACGACTGAGTATTGGTGTGGGTCGAGGATCTGCCACTCCTACAAACAATCAGGTACGCTTCGTAACCCCCCATTCTTCTTCTTCTTCTTCTTCTTCTTCTTTCTGTGTACATCAATTTAGATTCACCTTCCGTTACTTATTTATTGTTCCTTCGCCTTTCACTTGTTTTACCATTCCATTCCCCACCCATCATCGCATCGTATCTACTCGCGCGTTATCAAATAGGGTCCCAGAAGCTTTGCTATTAGTATTACTATTAGCATTGCTATACTAGATTCTCTTCTCTGCTTTCGCATGGGAGCATTCAGTTTTTATTTAGTAGTTGCCCATCACCTGTTTGATCAAAGTTACCAACAAAAATTTGAACCTTTTTTAAATTTCAGAAATGGGTTCCTTTTTTACTTTCAATGTTTTAGCTCCTGTCTCTGCTTTTTTTTTTTTCTTTTCATGGTTTGACTTGGATGGATCTGAATAGTTTAGACGCAGCAGTTGCAATGTTGATGCTCAGGGACCGAGAGTTACTCTCTTTCTGCTTAATTATTCTCTCCACTCGCCACTTGTTGCTTTGTTTCTTGTGGTTCTATGTGCCCTTGAATATTGGTGTCTTGGAAACAACGGAAATTACTAGCTACTACTACATCGTAGTCACCAATTCAAAGTGAAGAAAAATGAAAAAATAAAAAAAGAAGATAAAAGACCCAAAATAGTGCACAATTAGTTAGCAATTTGAGAGTTGAGAATTTAGATTTTAGCGAGTTAGCGAAACTTGTTCTCTTGTGACCTAAGTTTACTTTTCTATAGCATTCCTAGTTTTTGTTCTTTTCTTCATAATTGTTAGCATTAATATATTTTCCCTCTAAATTTCTTGTTACATGCTTACAAACCCAAACAATAACTTTGCTTGCCTCTTTTTGCATTTAGCAAATCTTGGGGGTTGTTGCCAACTTAGCTGATAGAGTCCTCCTTAACTGCCTAAGCTATATAGAAAACTTGAAAGATAAATGCTACATCGCCCATATCCTTAAGTAATTTTGCATCATATTACCAGCGGAGGAATGTTAAAAGGGGGAAAAGTTTATATTTACCTGATATTTTGAAATTTGCATTTGCCATGTACCAAATATATATATATATATATATATATATATGTATGATAAGTTATATTTTGTAGATACATTGAAATGCTTGGCTTCTTTGTTTGATATATAGTTTTCTGATGTGGCAGAGAGAATGAGAGAGAATAGTTGTTGAGAAGGTTGATAATTAATTATGTGTGATACGCCAAAAATATGACACAAACAAGTGAAGTTTCTTATAACATATACTTGTTTTGACATATATTACACTGCAAAACAGATATGGTTATCCCACCTCCAGTCAGGCCTCCCAGGATTACAAAATTTCTCAAACCTTATGTTCTGAAGATGCATTTTACCAATAAGTATGTGAGTGCCCAGGTGATCCACACACCAACTGCTACTGTAGCCTCTTCTGCAAGCTCACAGGAGAAAGCCTTGAGATCAAGCTTGGAAACGATGCGCGATGTGGCTGCAGCTGCAAAGATTGGGAAGATACTAGCTGAGCGCCTTTTGCTCAAAGACATTCCTGCTGTTTCTATTCACTTGAAGAGAGAACAGAAATATCATGGGAAGGTTAAGGCCGTTATTGATTCTCTCAGGGATGCTGGTGTTAAGCTGCTTTGAGTTATGGTTGTGTGTGTTTGGTTGTGTCTTAGCGAGTGAGCGATAATCCTTGTTGGACCATGTCTTAAAGAAAACAAAAATGAATAGAAAGTTTTGTTACTTTTGTATTGCTTCAGTAGAAATAAGAACAATAGTTAAACCGAGGTGCTCACTTTTATTTTTAAATTACCATCATATCAGCAAGGCGCACATTTGAACATATTTCCACTAAGATCTAATCTAATAACGTCAAGTAGAACTAAGATGATTGTTGATGGCTGCTTGATCCAAATTTTTTGCCTAAGACCATAAACTGCTTAAAGGGATAACAAAAACTGTCGAAAGTATTACATATCGTGCAGAAGGATTAACGTAAACATTTCGAAGAGTTTCTTGCGTGGATAATATGAAGTTTGCGACTTAAGTTCATTATTGTTTTATGGAAGCTTAAACAAGAGGAATCATTTTATTTTTTCTTTGAAAAAATAAAGAGGTCAATTCAATATATATATATATATATATATATTTATTTATTTATTTATTTATTTTGAATATAGTGATTTGGATACGTCAATCGATATCCGGTGATTGACGTATCCAAATCACTATATTCAAAATATATATATATATACACGCACAAATACACACGTGCTATTGTGTATATATGCTCTGATTTGTCTTAAGGTTCCCTTGAACATCAAAATTAACAATGTTAGCCTCGAAAGCATTATCAACACTAGTGCAACTTGGGAAAGGATTCTCTCAAGTTAAAATTGCACATAATTTTATCATGTATATATTTTAGGCAATGATTTTTTACTTTCTTTTTATTTTTTTATTTTTTACCATTTTAAAGTAACTTAACTAATAATTAAGATATGCACATGACATACTCATGCAATTTCAACATGAGAGACCCTTTCTCAATGCAACCCGTTGGCTCGCTTGCTTGTAGCGCACTGCAGAGGCATACCGTATCAGAATGTGGTGATCAATGAAATTATTGGCGTAAACAGGCATAGTTTTAAGTCCACGGTTTATGGCGAAATGCTCCCTTTCGCTTGCAAATGTACCCACTGTATGGAGTCACAAGCAAGCCATTCAAGTTGTCTATCTTTTATCATTATTTGTTGCCACGAACTTTCATTAAAATATTTTTGAAAATAAATTATGATGTGTGATCCACATATTAGTATATATCTTGATATTCGCACATTCCATTATTTTTTAATATAAAGATTAGATTAATTCCTATTGCATTAGTTTTGTTTGGTCAGAGGACGCTCCTACTCTTGTGCTCTTTCTTGCTCAAATGGACGATCAGTATATCCATGCATTTCCTGTTTTCGTTTTCCCAAAATAAGAAGTCACAGAAAACCTCTCAACTTATCCCCGTTAAGCTTATTTTAGTTAAGGAAATATATAGTATACTGGTAACAGATCAGTGTTAATAAATGAATTACTAATAATAAGATTGCGAGGTCAAGCAAGCAACCAAGCAACCAACCAAAGTATGTGGACTATATTATTTTGAAAGAAGTTTGTTTACATTGTCAACGGTTTTGAAGCTTCGCAAATCCAGTATAAATAGTGTTCCACCATATTTGCAAAACAACATACATAGTTAGAAGTGCAAGAAGACAAAGTTCAACAAAAATCAACATGGATAAAGAGTTGAGTATCACAACAGTTGTTTTATTCTTATTGCTGGCTACGTCTGGTACAGCTCAATCTGCTGTCATTGATATCAAAAAATTTGGTGGGGTACCTAATGCAGATATAACCCAGGTAAGATCCTAATTGAATTCATAGCTTAAAAAAATCACCATTGGAATAGATTCCTATGGGGTCACTCTTCTTATGTTCAAGGTTAATATGTAAGTTGGCATTGAAGCATAACTGACTCGTTACATCATTATTTTAGGCTTTCACAAACGCTTGGAAGGAAGCATGTGCATCAACAACTCCAAGCAAAATAGTGATTGCTCGTGGGACATACAAGATGAAGGCAGTGGATGTCAAAGGCCCTTGTAAGGCTCCCATTGAGGTTTATGTTGATGGCACAATTCAAGCACCCCCAAACCCAGGTGATCTCAATGGGGAATGGCAATGGGTTAAGTTTGAATATATTGACTACCTTACCTTATCAGGTAATGGTGTTTTTGATGGTCAAGGTGCAACTGCTTGGAAACAAAATGATTGTGGAAAAAATCCCAACTGCAAGAGGCTTTCCATGGTAAATAACATTCCAATCTCAATCTCACATAACTAGTACATCTACCAAACATGGTAATAAATTGTGTTTCTTGTTAAATGTCAACAGAATTTCGGTTTCAATTTTGTGAAACATTCGGTTGTTCGAGACATAACCTCTAAAGACAGCAAAAACTTTCATGTCAATGTTTTGGGGTGCCAAAACTTCACATTTGATGGCTTCAAGATCAGTGCTCCAGGTAACAGCCTCAACACTGATGGGATCCACATGGGAAGATCAACTGATGTGAAAATTCTTAACACAAATATCGGTACCGGAGATGACTGCATCTCAATAGGTGATGGCACCAGCCAGCTAACTATCCAAAATGTGAATTGTGGACCTGGCCATGGCATTAGTGTTGGAAGCCTTGGCAAGTTCACAAATGAAGAGGCTGTGGAACATCTTTTAATAAAAAATTGCACTTTGACTAATACTGACAATGGTGTGAGGATCAAGACTTGGCCTAGTGCCCCAGGAACTTCTCCTATCACCGATATGCATGTTGAAGATATTACAATGGTTAATGTCATGAACCCAATAATCATAGACCAGGAGTATTGTCCTTGGAATCAGTGCTCAAAACAGGTATTTACTCAAATGTATCCTCTCTGTAATCATGCTAGAGATGTTATTATCTAAACAAACTAATCTTAGACTGAAGATTCAATTAGTGAGGATTCTTATACATTGTTTTTGTGTATTGTGTGCATGTTTGCAATGGTTTAGACTCCATCAAAGATAAAGATAAGCAAGGTTACATTCAAGAACATTAGGGGCACTTCAGGAACCAAGGAAGGGGTGAGTCTTATATGCAGTGGTGGTGTACCATGTGAGGAAGTGGTACTAAGTGATATTAATCTCACATTCAACGGAGCTCCAGCAACAGCAAAATGCCGTAATGCCAAGCCCATAATTACAGGAAAAGCTCCAACCTGCACAGCTACAGCTTAGAGTCTTAGGTTAACACAATGTTCTCCATCAATAGATTTTTCTTTTCTTTTTTGTTCTCTTGGGCTCTCTGAAGTTACACAAGCCATCCCCGTAAGGAGAGATGTAGTACTGTTTTAATCACCAGTGAATAAGCAATAGGACATGGTCCTTACATTTGTACTTTTAGGAGTATTATACATGTACAACAGTACAAGCCTTGTTCAAAGACCAAGTATACTTATTTAACTTTTACCATGATATGTTTCAAATATTTGAGACTGGCTTTCCAATTAAAGAAAGAATTACAGATTACTTTGTTTCGTTGTTGATACTGATGGTAATAGAAGTTAACCCAATAATGAATAATAATATATGAAAAAGAGCTGAATATTGATTTATTTGAAAGGAGACTAGTAGAAAGAAAGGGTAGGGGTGAAAAAAAAGAGTAGAAGATGTAACCTGAAAAGCAGTTGAACTGCAATGAACAACATGTATAGAGAGATTCCACTTTGCGACATTGCAAGAAGCTTGCCTTTCCAAGTTTGGTCTGCACTTTGGATTGTTTAAGTATGCTAAGCAATGAGTGTAGCATTCAAGGGTATTGTTTATCCGAAAAAGGTTTTGTTTTTTAAGTTAACGTATTCTACCTTAAAAGTTTTGTTTTTTCTCACTTACCGCTATTTTTACCTCTTATGTATTAGTTAATAAATTACTTTCAGGTGGTAGTTTAATGGAATCTTCTAAAAACTACCTTTTATACTTATGTTATTAAATTATATTAGGCTCTATTTTAATTATGCACCTTTTAAATGATATAGTTAAATTGTTAAAAATAAAATTTATATTTTCATATAGCATCAAGATAAATTTTCTTAAAAGATTTTAACATTTTTCAACAATATATTTAGTTATTGAGGAATTTTTTATACAAGTCTTACAATCAAAATAGCATTTCTTCTTTAGAAAAGTTCAATCAAATGAACTATTAATCTGCTTTAACATGCAAATAATGTTATTTACAGACTAGGTAGTTTTAAATAAGTATAATATCAAGGCATTTAACCACTAGACAGACTAGGCATTTACCAAAATAATAAACAACAGAGAGCAAGCTTAGACATTGTCATCACTCCTCAGTCACACAGGTCCGACAGCAGGAAGATGCTGCAAGTCAAAATGCTCTTCACACGCAATAAGAGCTGCAGTTCAACTACAACGGTAAAAAATTGAAACACTCCATGATCCAAGCTTAAGAATAGATGTTAATTAAGTTTCTTTCAAAACTTGTAAGGATGCTAAATACAAAGAATTATGAGGGGGAACATATTGTCAAACTGTATTACATCCTTAATATATGCTTTCAACCTATTTCACAACTACTGTTACAATTTAAATACTCCTAAACTACCACGTTTCATCTTGCAGCAAGTTCCAAAATTGATACAAGCAACACAACTTGTTCACCATTCGGCAGTTACCACGCCAAACAATTTCTTTAACGTGCACCGATGGAGGGAAAACTATAGCTCAATGTTATATCATGACCCAGATTGAGGTCTATTCTTGCTGTAATTTTCATATCGCCGAGAGATGCCAGACTCAGATAAGGTGTCCCACACCTACAAAGTATTAGTAACAAAAGTCAATTTCACAAAGAAAGAAATATCAAGAATACAAAAGTCAAATTTCAGTGGCCCTTTTTACTCACTTCCAATTTTCCCTCTGAGCCTCCGATAGCCAACAAGAAGGGGTTGTCCTCTGAGAAAGAAATAGAAAATACAGCTCCCTATAAAGCACCATCAAAATAGAAGTAATCAGTGTTAACAGAGTCATCGTCATTCAGATCAGAGAATGCTTTTCCATTAGACATATCTGATGGAACAAAGGAAGGAAACTTACTGCTTTGGGAGTTTTTGATGCTACACAAGATGGTCGGTTGTTTGATAAATCCCAAAGCTTTACCTGCAACAAATAATAGCAGTCAAATGAGATGAACTCCAATTCTGCAGGACACAGTATACAGCAACACATCAAACTGACTTCACAATTACCATTTTGTCCATGGATCCAGTAGCAAGAAGCTGCATTAAGTCAACAGGCTGGGGTTAAACTTAAAGAGTACATAATAAGTTGGTATTCTCACGAAAATGCTGAATATACGTACATTAGGTGCCGACAGATTATAGGATACTGAGGTTACAGCTTTGTCGTGTGCATGAAGAGTAAAGGTAGAACTCAAGTCAGACGTGGAATCCGACTTAGCAGTCCGAACATCAAAACACTTGACAATACCATCTTCAAGACTCACCTAACAGGACAATTTAGTCACTATTAGTGAAACTAAAAACTGTGGATCCAAGAAATCAAAATTAAGAATTCATCCGACTGAATAAGAAATCAAAATTAGCCATAACACACCACAAAAGAGTGCTCAGTATGCGGATCCCATGCCAAGCTCTCGACATCAGCTGTGACCGACCACTTATAACCAGAATGTGATGGCATCCTTCCATCCTTCTGCAAAGTGTAATAGCGTCGAAAACATTAAAATATTAGAGAACTATATGATTTTTATTAAACAAAAAAGATGACTGAAAATTCCAATATATTCGTTTTCAAAAGAATGTCCTTTTTTAGCACATGAATATACAACCAAATAACTATTCAATGCCAGAGAAAAAAATACAGAAAAACAGAGCAACCAGGAGCATTTGATCATTACCAAGACCACAGTATGATCAAACGAACCACTAAGAAGAACTTGTGGTGCATGATGATTCCAAGCGACTGCTTGAACCTGTCAGGATAGATGAACAACGGTTAAATTTGAAAGGGGTCAGGAGATATATTAAGTCAAAAAATTTAAATATGTTAGTAGAAAAAAAATTACAATATTGCATGGAATGATTTAATTAAGGAAAAAAGTGGAAATTTTCCCTACCAATGTGTAAATAATATTTCCGAAGTTGTACATTATTTAATAGTACTAAAAAACAATTTATGGACATGAAGGGAAAAAGTCTTTTTTATCTATAAAATGACCTCATATTTAAAATTAATTACACTTTAGCTTAATACTTGCCTTGTCCGAGTGATGCTCCATTGTAATATCACATTTCCCAGCAACCACATCCCAAATCTTCACTCGCTTGTCAGCACTGGCACTAGCAATTATATTCCTGTATATTTTAGGGATGAATGTCATGAGAGGTGTGAAGGAAAAGAGTTCCAAAATAAGTAATAAATAAAACCTTTACGTTCCAGAAGGCACCGAACAGATGAAATAAAACCAGAATCCAGTTTTAAATTAAACAAACCTGTACTCTTTGTTCCAAGCAAGACCAAGTACAGAGTCAGTGTGACTGTCATCTTTGTATTTGATTGATTTCTACGGGAAAACAATTTGCAGAATCAGTAAAAAAAGTTCACATAAGAGCTTGGAATTGAATTTTAACACGAAATGCAGAACAAACCTTCTTTCCCTTTCCTTTTTTCTTTTTCTCTGCAATGCCACCTAAAACCACACATGGCTGCACTTCATCAATCTGCGAACAAAGGAAAATTACAAGGCATCCCACAAAAAGGCCCCTATATTTTTAAATGAAGCTTCCAAACGTGCAGTGAAATTTATATACTTAATCCACTTACAACATCAAGGTCCCAAATTTCTATGGAAGGTTCCATTGAACCAACAGCTATGAAGTTCCCTGCAATCATAATGAAATTATATTAAGATAATAAGATAAATTAAAGGAATCAAGCAGGAGTCAAGTCAAATTTTGAGCACTAAAATGAAGGCTAGAGTTTAGAACTTATTTATTAGAGCAAATGGTCAAGACAGTTTACAACTTATTCTTTGGACTTCCATATTTCTAGCATCCCGTTCATTCACTTGTGAAGAGGGGGAAGAGGAGAAAGCACAAAACATCCAATCAATTTAATCAAAACAAAGATACACACCACATGCATCAACCAAGGAAGCCATAGTTCTCACCTCTTTCTCCTCCTTTAAGGGGGCAATCAAGCCAAGCTGTGCACAGTGGAAATGCAGGAATTATGATATCATGGTGAATATACATGTTCATCTCGCTAGTACCAGCATCCTCAAGTATCCAAACCTTGTAGTACAGAAGAAACAACTCCTATAAATCTACCTTCATGGCGGGGAAGAAGTGTCAAAGAGAAATACATTACTCGATAACTGACAATTTAACTACCTCAAGAAGACTGACATCATCCTCGTTACACGCACAAACAATGACAGAATCAGTTGGATTAATGATCATGTCTTCAAGTTCTTCAGAATCATCATCCTTAACAAAATGATGCTGTAGAATCAAAAAGGGCAAGGCAAGGAGGCAGGGAACAACAGAATACAAATGAAGTGTTGGAACTTACATTCTTATCTTTGATATAAGGATCCAGGTCGTTACTTGGATAATATAGATCACCAATCCCGGAACTAAATAGCTCAACTCCTAAGTTCAAAAAAAGATGCAAATATCCATAAAATGATTAAAAAAAAAAAACCGCATACACAGACAATGCTATGAGATAGAGCTAGCTAGCTAGCTAACAAGAGCCATGGCTGATATCATGTTATATTGAAATTATGGTATACCTACCAGAGATTCAATAACTAACTCTAACTGAAACGGTTAACTAACTAACTAACTAACTAACTAACTCGCTAATATGTTATGAGTCGGTGAAGATACCTTCATCTTCATCATCATAATGTTCCATGTCAAGCTCCTTCAATGCAAGGGCAATATCGTCACATTTATCAGCCTTGCCAATAGCATCAGCAACAGTTAATGCTTGCGCAACTTCATCGCCGCCGCTGCTGCTGCGTTTGTTGGCGTCGACGGCATCATCCATATGCTCATCATCCGCTTCTTCATTCTCGCTGTCTCCTCCACTATACCATAAGAAAAAAGGCAAAGAATGTTGAGTATTTTATGAATGAAATTTGATAACAAATTAAGTGAAAGTTGAGAACAGAAAGATGAGAAGGAGGACCTTGTGGCGGCGGTGATCAAGTCTTGAATTTCGTCCTTGGAAGGAGGTTCAGCTACGGCGGGTTCCGCCTTTGAAGCACCTTTCGGTATCCACGAGATTGCCGAAATCATTCTGACACACACCACCCCACAACTAAGACTTTGTTCAGAGAGAAACAAAGAGAGAGAGAGAGAGAGAGAGAGAGAGAGAGCGAAGAAGCCACAATGCAAATTGCAAGCGGTAGCAGCAGCTAGCAGAGGAACAAGGAGAACCCTTGTTAATGTTACAGTCTTCAGCAATGGGTATCCGGCGGGTGGCTCATGGGCCTTCAAACAATAGAGCCCAACCCGCTTTCAAGGTATTATTAAGATATGGGCCCGCAGAAAGCCCAAAGTCCGGAAACCCAACTTCAGCCACCGAAAAATTTCTTTCCTCTTTTTTCATTGCCCGCTCCTTCCTCTTTCTCTTCGGAATCCCCTAAGCCTCTTTTGTTGACTGTGGAGTTCGTCTTGTTCAGCTCATTCTCAGCCTCACTCACCAGCTGCGTCATTATACAGTGAGTCTCTCTTTGTTGCTCTCCTTACTCGATTCGCTTCTACCTACAGTTACTTGTGTTCACTATGCTTCATTCTTTTTTCTTTTTTTTTTTCTTTTTAATAATCTTCTTATTTAGTTACTGCGCAACTACACTGCCAATGCTTTTTCTCAAATTGATGTCGCGGAACTTCACTGTTCAGCTTTATGTCTTTGTATACTGGATTTTCCTTTTCGCTTTTTCCTTCTATTTCGACCACCGTTTATATATATCTCTCTCGCTTCTCTATAGGTAAAGTGGATTTGGATAGCTGTTAAATCAAATAATCGTTACTGTTAATGTTCATAAGCTAAAAATTATTGGATAATAACTAGTCATTCATGAATAATTAATTTTATAAGCTGTATAATTAATTTTATATGCCATTTTTCAATTAATCTCAAGTATCAAACCTGTATAATTCGTATTTTTGTGCTATCACTAGCTTGATTCCGTAATGGTTCCATAAAATAGTATGTAGTATAAACTTGACCTTGTATGTCTTGCAGGGATCTGTACTTGATTTTTACTTTTATGTTCTAGAGATTGCTTTGTGGGTGGTTTCATGCGCAAGCCCAATCTGATATGCTTTTTGTGTACCAGGGAATTGGGTTGGAATATTAATTTTTGAAAAGCAACATGTCACTTTGAACTGGCTGTGTAATGGAATGTGATGCAGGAGGCATCTTTGATTCCTGCATTGTGCATTATTGCAAGAAAAGAAGGGTTTCAATGGCCTCTATTACTCCATTAAATGAGACCATGAGAGAAATTGAAGCTTCCTTGCCAATCTTGCACTCACCCGGTTACTATACCAAACCATCTTTGAACGAGTTTGTGGCCCAGGAACTCCTTGACCCCGGTTATTGCAGCCGTGTTCCTAATTTCACTGTTGGAAGAATTGGTTATGGATCTGTCATTTTTCTTAACAAAACTGATGTCAGAGGGTTAGATCTAGATAAAATTGTGAAGTTTCATAGGAATGAGGTAGTTGTATATGGTGATGAAAATGATAAGCCTGTGGCTGGTCAGGGCCTTAACAAGGCGGCTGAAGTAGTGTTGGTACTAGATACTGGAATATTGAAGTCTAAGGACTGGCAAGAAGATGTTCTAGTGAAAAAATTAAAACAAAGTACTGAGAGACAAGGAGCAAGATTTATTTCCTTCAATCTAGCAACCAGTGAATGGAAATTCTTAGTTGAACACTTTAGTAGATTTGGGTTTGGTGAAGATGATGAAGAAGACATCGTTATGGATGATGCTGAGACATATGATGTTGATAAAGAACCTCCAACAAATATGAAAGAGATTGAGCTTTCTCACTCTCTTCCAGCTCATCTCAAGCTTGACCCTGATAAAATGAGAGAAATGAGATTATTGATGTTTCCTGATGAAGACGAGGCAGAGGACTCGAGTCACAAAACATCCATTGGTAAGGAGTATATAAGGCCTTTGCAGAATTCTGCTCAGGCAATGACCCATAGATCCAGTCCACCAGTTCCACGAAAAGCTCCATTTCCATTACTTGAATATAAGTACGGGAGTTTTGATGCAAATTCTCCTGGATCCATTTTGATGGCTCAGCAACATAAGGGAATTCCTCTTAAGACAATAAAAGCAGAAGGTTTTAAGCTAGACCTCAAGCATGAAACTCCAGTAACTGTAAACTATGCTCGCAATATTGTTGATGCAGGGCTATTTATGGGCAAGTCATTTCGAGTTGGATGGGGACCTAATGGCATTCTTGTTCATTCCGGTGCACCTGTAGGTAGTGGTAGTGATCACAAGATATTATCATCTGTTGTCAATTTGGAGAAAGTTGCTTTTGACAATCTGGTCAGGGACGAAAATAAAAAAGTGAGAGAGGAACTTATTGACTCTGCTTTAGTTTATCCATTAAATTTTCACAAAGGAATAAACCATGTGATGGAAGAAGTTCAAATCGGTCCTTGCAAGTTGACACTTCAAAAGCTTGAAGCTAATCGTACAACCCTGTCAGAGATTTCTCATGGGTACTGTGATATTATTGAGAGGCAATTGACTGTACCGGGGTTATCTTCCTCTACTCGTTTGGGTTTGACACACCAAGTAATGACCTGGGAATTAATTAGAGTTCTTTTCTCTGATAGAGAACAAAAAGGTCAAGTAGAATCTTTGGGTGCTGACAATGAAGAAGATATGATGCAGGATATGAAGGAAGAATGTCAAGATGTTGACCAAGAAGCACTCCCTCTCATGAGGAGGGCAGAGTTCAGTTATTGGTTGCGAGAGAGTGTTTCTTATCATGTTCAAAATCAAATAAGTTCTCTAAATGACTCTGATTATCTACAACATATTTTTGTATTCCTCACTGGGAGGCAACTGGATGAAGCAGTGCAACTGGCTGTTTCCAAAGGAGATGTGAGGCTGGCCTGTTTGTTAAGTCAGGCTGGTGGTTCTACTGTGAATCGCTCTGATATTGCAAGGCAACTTGATCTCTGGAGAAATAAAGGGCTGGATTTTAGTTTCATTGAAAATGACAGATTGAGACTTTATGAATTGCTTGCAGGAAATATTCACGATGCATTGCATGGTGTCAAACTTGACTGGAGGAGGTTCTTAGGTTTATTGATGTGGTACAAACTACCACCTGACACTTCATTACCCATTGCTTTTCAGACATATAAACATTTTCTTGATGAGGGAAGGGCTCCATATCCTGTTCCACTTTTTATTGATGAAGGACCATCAGAAGATGCTATCAGCTGGAACACAGATAAACACTTTGACATTTCATTCTATCTGATGCTTCTTCATGCATGTGAAGAGACAGAATTCAGCTTTCTGAGGGCTATGTTTAGTGCCTTCTCTTCAACCCCTGATCCACTTGATTATCAAATGATATGGCATCAACGTGCAGTCTTGGAAGCAGTGGGTGTTATCAATTCTAATGATCTTCATGTTCTAGACATGGGGTTTGTGTCTCAGCTTTTGTGCTTGGGGAAATGTCATTGGGCCATATATGTTGTCCTTCATTTGCCCCTTCGTGAAGATTATCCATTTCTTCATGCAAATTTGATTCGGGAGATATTGTTCCAGTACTGTGAAATTTGGAGTTCAGATGAATCTCAACATCAGTTCATTGAGGATTTAGGCATTCCTGCAGAATGGATGCATGAGGCTTTGGTATGCATCATCTATATTTATTTATTTATTTTTGATAAAAGAATATCTATGATATGCATAATTTGTTATAGAGTACCCTCTCAACTCCATCTTTCTCTTAGATGTATATTCTGGTATACATGTTGTTTTCACTTATTTTGAGTTTTAAACTTATGAGATTTGACACAAAAAAGACAAACACACACACACACACACACACACATACACACAGGCACACACTTATGAGATTCATATGGGCACTCATTATGACCAATTTCTGCGTAAAATGCATTAATTTGTTGGCCTGATGTTCTTCACTGATTAATGGATTTTGCTAACACTTTAAGTGTCTTGGAAGTTATGATTTTTTTTTTTCAGTAAGAAAGAGGCTCTTATTGTTTGAATTTTGTTGTCATGATGCAGGCAATTTATCATAATTATAATGGCAATCTGCCAAAAGCCCTTGAGCACTTTCTTCAGTGTGCAAATTGGCAGAAAGCTCACACCATTTTTATAACTTCAGTTGCTCATAGGTTATTCTTGCTGGGTAAGTCTTGTGTACGTCTATTGCTTGATAAAAATACTAATAAATGCTTGTAAAAGACCCATGCTGTATTACGTTACCTTCTGATCATTTCTGGGGTGCTATTGTTTTGACCCAATATGTTGTTGAACCCTTTCCATTTTTGCCCTATAACTATCTTTGCATTGCTGAAAATGTTTTATTAATAATTATTTCTTTTCAGTTGCAGAAAAATACAAGATTTTTTCTCCTTATTTCCAAATAAGTCCATCATAAGTAACTTAAATATTTTGTGCAGCCAAACACTCTGAGATATGGAGGATTGCAACTTCCATGGAGGACCATAAATCTGAAATTGAGAACTGGGAGTTGGGAGGTGGAATCTATATTTCATATTATTTGATGAGGAACTCACTTCAGGGAGACACCAATGCCGTGACTCAATTGGTATGAGAATTTATAAAAGAAGATGGTCCCTCTCATTATCATTTATGTTAACAATGGTTGCTTCTGAAATATCACGTGCAGTGTTTTGTAGTTTGTTGTGAAGTGTAACTAAGACTTGAACAAGCTTGGACCTGAGCCTAAAAACATGGAAGTGCAACATTAGGAATTTATCACTCCATATGATGATACTCTGGGGGACACAGTTGCACAATTAGTAGAGCAGAAGACACTTTATGCCCGTCAGACATTCAATAAAATGTTTATAATTGTTGCAACCTTTGCATGAGATGATTGTTCAGTAGGATTTAGGAAAATATGATTTGTGAAAGTTAGGTGACAGTTGTGATTTGTTTCTATGGTTTGGTTCATGCGACGCAATCTTACTAAGGAAATGCTTGACAACCATGACATATTTTCTGTATATATTTTGTAGTGTTTGTTTGCTAGATCAGGAGAGTGAGACACATTTTAGAATTCAGTTTTTAAATATTAGGACATTACTCCTTTTTTTTTATATTTATTTGCTTAAAATCATGTACTTTCCTTTTTCAGGTTTCCCTTCAAAGTAAAAATGCTGCCTGTGAGGAATTTGTCAGTCAGCTAAATGAATCCTTGGCTGTTTGGGGCAGCAAATTACCTGTTGATGCAAGGTATATATTTGTCCTCTGCCATGCAGTAACTGCTTGTGTTGACCTACATTTAGGTTGTATGTAGGTCGAATGCTTATCTTGTCGGCTGGTTAAAAATACATGTATATTGACGAATACTACTTATGCTGCAGATTGGTGTATTCAAAAATGGCAAGCGAGATATGTCATTTGCTGCTATCTGCAGTAGGTGAGGGTGCTAGCCGTGATGAGCAGTTTAGCTGCTTCGACACTGCTTTTAGTGCTCCCATTCCAGAAGACGTTCGCTCTGGTCACTTGCAGGATGCCGTGTATCTCTTTACCAGTTTTCTCTCTGAGATTGATACATAATTCCACAATTTTCCCTTTACTTTCAGGTTTTATAGTAAAATCAGAAAAAGAACTTAAATATGTGTTGCGGGGCAGGATTTCGATCTGCATATGATCCATGAGAATTGTGTGGTTTTTTCATTGGTCTTGCAGGAAAAGTATAAAATGTTGCTAAATGTGATTATAATAGCAAATTCATTAATTTTCCCCGTTTACCAAATGAATTTCTTCAAGACTTAATTAGAGGGAATTGACTTTACCGGAACTTGTTACAAATTAAAATGCACTTCCTTTTATTTTATTTAGCCTAATAGACCCTCGATAAAATTAAGAGATAAATATAAATTAGGGGTGTTTATTACCTAAGCATGCTAAATGTTTGAATGCTACATTGAATGATAAAGAAAGTAGTACTACTGCAATAACAACCAGCTTTGACGTCTCTAATGGTTCTTTAATCCTGTTAGGTAATGTTTTTATCAACATCAGCATGCCGCATATACGTATTATTAATATTGTCGTATATGCTCTCGGCGGCTGTTCTGATATGTGTTTTGCATTTTTCTTGGCTGCAACCTTTTATAGAACAAGAAGAATGCCTTCATTTAGGTTCCTTTCATGTTACCGACTACGTGGCCAACAGACAAACAAGACGAAGAAAATATTGGCATTTTATTGGATTTTTAAATGAACTAGAATTGCAGTCCAAAAGAGTAAGCAGTCTAATACATAAAATTTGCCCGAACTCAGCATAGCTGTCTTGTAAACAACTCCTTTTGAAGACTGTTGTTCACCCTTTTATGGGGCCACGACCACAACATATAATAAAACTAAACACAAACGGCTATGAAAATAGAAATTGAATTCAACGAGAATATGTTACTAATTTTCCCCATCCCATAGGTCAGGAAGGGCGAATCCTGCTGGACCGTTCTTCACCTTGCGATCCTGCTTGACTTGACTAATCTTTTCATAGTCATCATTTGTAAGTGACCAATCAAATATTTCTAAATTTTGCTTTATTCTCTCCTTGTTGTAGCTCTTCACCGCGAAAGCCACACCTTGCTCATACAACCATCTAAGACTTACCTATTACCACCCGAAGGGATTCCGTTAGTGCTTTAATGGAGAATTGTAGTGACGACAATAATAAACGAGTTGCATGAAACCAAAGAATCTAATCTCAGAAGCGATGCATAGCTTTCTTTTTTTGAAAAAATAATAATAATAAGGCTTTGTGTTTCCAACGCTAGGAATATGTACTATTAAAACACATTTTATTTCATATAAACCACAATAATCGTAATTCATTATCTTTTAACTAATTAAACTCAAATTTGGTCAGCCTTTTAAGATTTGAAAATGAATCTTGTACCGAAACTAGTATAAATACAGATCTAGGTGTTGCTTGTTACCAAGTCCTTTTTGAGTGATGTAATCCCTTTCATCACTAAAGTTACCTGATTTTTCTATATTAGAAGTGCCGTAAGAAGTTAGCCTTGAAAAGTACAACATTTGTGAAGGGAAAAAAAATAAAAATAAAAAATAAAAAATGAGGATTGTAACCTGGGCAACAGTTCTGCCATGAGCTTCTGCAATCTGCCTGAGCAAGTCACTGTCCATAACTTCATTGGTGCCCCAGCTGGTCCCTTTGGCTCCCAAAGGAGAATATGCAGTTATGATTATACCCTTTGCTTTGCAGTATTCTCTTAGATTCTTTTGTTGCCAGGCAAGATTCATCTCCACCTGTTTGGTGGTGGTATTTAGTAATATTCTTTTGAAATTATTTAAAAAAAAAAGTAAATAAATAAAACATACTTGATTAGCTGCAGGAGGAATTGTAGCAAAAGAGAGGAGATCTTCAAGGTTTTTGCAAGAAAAGATGCTACTTCAATTGATTTTGTAAGGCCCAACATCTGGCATTCTTCCATTGATGCCCACACGCCCTTTAAGTCAAACGGCACCAGGTCCTCCTCACCACAAGGCAATTTCCATATTCCAGGCTTGGCACTCATGGGCCAGCGGATCAAGTAAAGGTCCAAATTTTCTAATCTAAGAGTCCTGCACCAACTAATTTAAGGCCCCACACCCAAAGTTGTTCAAGTAATACACTGATGAGCAATCTTATACTGTCATAAACATATAACTTGTCCGAAATGATAGTAACTGTTAGATGAAATGAAATTGATATAATTTACTTACTTATATAAGGGTCAATAATTATATACTTTAACAACTAAGTTCTGGCAAAAATTTTATCTCTGTTGTATTTTTTTTTTATTATTATGATACATACAAATATTCAGTTACTACTACAAGCAAATAAATGAAAAAAAAAAAAAAACAAAGAGAACTCTTAATAGAGAGCAGATTACACAAGATAATAAGAGTTCATTTGGATAAATAGTTTGTTTAAACTCTTATATGAAAGTAACTTTTGAAACATAATTTATAAATAAATTATTTTATATTTAAATATATAATAATAAAAATACTTATTTAGAATATTTTAAAAAGTAGAAGTTAAATATTTTAACTTTTCAAAAAATACTAAAAATAATTTTTAAAAAATAATAAATTATACAGCCAAACAGAATAAGATGTTAACTTTTGGCTTTTAAAAAGTTAAACAAAAAGTGATAAGTGCTATTATCCAAATGTGCTAAGTAGAAAGTTCCAATGAAATATAATTAAATATAATAACAGGGAGAAATGAACCCTTTTAGCAATTCTGAATATAACAACATAAGTACTTTCTTATGTGCAATAATTTTCTTAAGTAATGTGGAAAGGCTTAAGAGTGGTCTTACTGAAGTGATTTGCGTAGAGCAGGAAGAACAAGGTGCGGATGGTTATGAAGACAAAAAGTTCATCTGTAGAGGCAATGAGGCCAAGTTGAAGGGCTTCAGCAATGGCTTCTTCCAGGGCCTGCTTGGAGCCATACAAGGAAGCAGTGTCAAAGTGTCCGTAACCGAGTTTGATGGCCTCAATCACTGCCACTTTGATGGTGTCCCGGCCCCGTCGTTGGATTCGGAACCATACCAAGGCCCATCACGGGCATGCTGAATGGGTTGGAAGGCAACATGTGGCACTTTGGTTGAGGACACGCTATCACGACCACCCAAGTTACGATGTATATATGTATGGTGTAAAGGTTGATAAAAGTGCTAGTTATACGTTTAAGAGTGCTACAGTTTCAGTTACAGTTGATAGAATACGGTGGAGTTGCATCCCTTTTTATACCCGAAAAATGGGTACAATACAATGGTACAGCAGTTTGTGTTATGAGAAATATTTTTTGCACCACTTGATTGGTAGACACTCTTAAACACCCAGAAAGAGAAGAGAGAAAAAAGAATTATAAAAAAAAATGAAATAAGTGAAATGATTGATAGAAAAAGAAAAAATAGAGAGAAAATATTGGAGGTGTCCACCTTTTTAGGTGTACAAATAACATGTCTCTTGTGTTATTTGCACAGTAAACATGTTAGGTGGGGTTATGGTCAACTCTGCCACCTTTCTTTTGGCCCCTTATTTATGTTTTCCAAGACCATTATTTTATTATAGGTTCATAATTGAAGACGAAGAGGAGTTGTATGTTTAATGTTTGGATATTTGCCTTTAAGCTATAAAGCATAGGTACACCTGGATATTTAAACAAAAAAATTTGGGTAAAGCTGGGTGCGGCTGGATACGATTCGAGTACGGACTTTTCCTAAAACTATGTAGTTTGACCATTTTTTTTTGCCTTCATAAAACTCACAAGCAAAATTTCTATTCCTTTTTCCCTTCTTTCCCAAATTGGTTCTCCTCACCCACCCCACCCCACTTTCAACTTTCACCCACCAGCCACCACCACTGGTGAAGCCCAATGAGGCGGCGGCCATCCTCATCCCAGCAGCAATAACGACGGCGCTCTTCATCTCGTCCTAGCAGCAGCAGCGGCGCTCCTCCTTGTCCTAGTAGCACCAGCACTTCCAAGCCCAACGACGACAGTGGCCTAGCCAACAGCACTTCCCTCTTCTCCTTCTCTCTCATGAGTTGTATAGAGGTATCTCTTTCTTCTACTTGAGTGTTGGATTGTTTTGTTTTTATTCTTATTCTTGTTCTATCTACTATGTTGATATGCTGGAATTATTCTTGGAAATATATAGAATAAGTAATTAAATTCTTTTTTAGTGTTCTAATTTTTGTTCTTTATTAAATGATAGAATAAATGATTAAATTTTTTTATTTTTGAGTAATATAAAAATTTTATAATCATTTATCAGATGAGCTTGATTTAAAGACTATTCTTTTTATTGATGATAATGGGAAAGGAAATAATGAAATTGAAACTGTTAGAAGTTGATTGTTAATTGTACTTAAATGATTGTTATGTACTTGTTTTGAATAATATTTTAAGTATTGTAGCTTCTTTTTGGTGATATAATGTTGAATAATTTAGGCTTATTTTATATCAAAGTTGATATATTTTCTTATTTATAATATGAAATTTATGAATATATATATATATATATATATATATATATATATATATATATATATATATATATATATATATTGACATACCTATATCTCAATTTTTACAAAATTTTTGTATTTCGTACCCACAACATAGCCTCCGAGTGAAATGAAATGGAGATGTTCTTTGGTTCTGTATGTTTTATGCTGGATCAGTCAGGCTTGAATATTGATTTCGTCACTTTGCATTTTCATACATGTTTTGCAATGCTTTTCCACTAAGTGCTGATGGGCCAGTGGATTAAATGAAGGTCCAATATTCTAATTTAAGAGGCCTGCATCAACTTAGGTTCATGCACATATGCGTGACCAAAAAAAGAAAACACATGAAAGCTAACAGAGAGGATATTGCACAAAACTCGTGTCTTTCCTCGAGCAAGATATGGGTGGCTTTTATGGTGGGGCTCATAAGTTTTGGCCCACCGTGAGCCTGATATTTTTTGACTGGCTGCTTGCCATTTCTTTTCACCTTTTAGTTTCACCCCATAAGCTACTAAAATTGTATTTGTAACTCAATATTAATATTGCTATGTTTTGCTACTGTTTGTTCAAAACTTATTGAACATTGAGAGTTTTGTAATTGTTCGCCAATGAACTGTGTAAGCTCCCATAGACTTGGGTTGAATCTTTGAAGATGGATCAGGTTAAAGGAAAAAAGTAGACAAGCGGATGCATATTACTATTGAGCATTATTTCGTGTTCTTTTACCCTCCTTGCACAAAGGTATTTGGTTGAAGGGTTAGTGGTATAAGGTTTTATTAATTCTTGTAGATGATTTGTGTTCACTCAAATAGTTTGGTAACTAATTGATAACTAATTTATCTCAAAGTTGAGAGACGTTTCCAACATGTAATAACAGGGTTAATTAATTAATTACATTTGCAAGCACTCAGTCGTGCATTATCTTCCCTAGAAAACCTATCCCACTTTGACCAACCCAGATCACAACCACCGTGCCTCAGTCGCTTATGTCAAATTAGATTGAAGATGTTTAAGTGACAACACTCAACCATATTTATCTACTTTTTCTTATAACCTATTTACGTACAAAAAGCATGGAAAAAATTACTTCGACTTCGAACTATGATGTCTTGTATAACAACAGACACATTTAACTAGTATACATTTGCAACACATCACAACCACAAATTCATTAATATTTTCTCTCCATCCCCATACCAAAAATATGATATATAAACGATAAAAGACTTTCACCTTCAACACGAACGGCGAAACTTTTCTCCTCAAATTGTGTAAAGGTCAATAAATGGTTTTCAATAAATTGACAGCACCAAAAATGTTGTACATACACGTGTTGTCACAACAAGAAAAGGAGCGGGGTTGTTTTGCAAATTATAAACAATTTAACTTTTACCTACACAACAGGTTATTGGTGGGAGACACTGACACTTCCTTGTATGCTAAGCCAATCCAACGGTGGATGCTAAGGGGTTTGCGGTGGGCCTCTATATGAGAACCCAGGTTAAATGGCACCCAAGATATGTCTCCAATAATTGTGTAGAACTACAGCTAAACATCGAATCTTACGAGTAGTTATTTCCATGGGAGGACTTTAAAGTAGTCGATGTAGAAAGAACAATTAATTGACCAATGTAAGTTTATTACTGTTGGATATACTAACTGATGTGTCTTGATTTAAATGCTAGACATTTTTTTTAAAAAGTTAGTCTTCAAAATAATATTAAATATTCTATACAGTTACTTGGTCATGACTATGATCTTAATCCGATTCATCCAAATAAATTTATAGTTCACTCTCTAAAGCCTCTTGTATGAGAAAGCATTTTAATCTTTCAGTAGATTTATAAAATATTGAATAGTACTAACTACATAAAAAGGAAGATTATTTTATTATCGATGTGGATTTAATATTCCTGTTTAGTAGCTGAAATATATATTTCATCTACTTCATGAGTCAGGAATTCTTAGTGATATGCCCATAATTCTAGACAATAGACACCTATACTCCGACTCATAATCGACCAGCTCATGTGCGGACAATCGTTTGGTTTGTTACTTGTCTTTCATTATTTGAGAATGGTATTTACTAAATTCATATTTTCTTCAATAGAATATACTATCCATCCCTTTCATGGCATAGAACTCTACCATTTTTGGCAGTTTCTTCAAGTAGAGTACTTTGATTATTCTTTTTTATTTTTTTCTTTGGGGTCTGCACTTTGATCATTCTTTCAGGGCATAACTGTAGTATTATTACGGTCGTTGGGCTAGAATCTGTACAAAAGTACAAATTATGCATTCTTAAATTCAAATGATATCTTCTCTGTCACTACGTCAATGTCTTACAGTTTACTTTAGTGCTGGCCTTGAGGGTGTAATATATGGCATTAAGTATTAACCTTATCAAAGATGAAAGATGCGCCTTAATATTAATAGGGATATATTATTTATACATACTCAAAATTTTAATATTTTTTTTCTCAATTTTTTTTTTTTTAATTAATTATTTCATTTTTTTCATTTTTTTTTATAATTTTTTTTTCTTTTCTATTTCACGGTATCTAAAGTATCTCCCTAGTCACATTATACAAAAAAAAAACATTTCTCATATTAATATGTTTCTTTTATTCGTCGGGCACTTCCCTCAGTCAAATGTGCCAGCCAGTACATAGTTTGTGTAAAACGCCCAAATGACAAGACAGCATAAGGAACATGAATTATAAAATGTATTCCAAGGCAATTTGAATGGCTTGACTTATATATCGTCATCAAAGAGATCATTGAGTTGGGGCTTGGTTGGTCCACTGATCAAACGGTTCTGAGTGATTTGACTTATTTTCTTGTGATCATCCTCGGTCAAAGACCAATCAAAGATCTGAAGGTTTTGGTTCATCCTCTCCTTGTCATAGCTCTTGGCCACAAAAGTGACTCCTACTTCATAGAGCCATCTGAGTGAGACTTGTGCTATGGACTTGCCATGAGCATCTGCAATCCCTTTGAGCACATCATTCTCCATAACTTCATTTGGGCCCCTGCTGGCACCTTTCCTCAGAGGCGAGAAAGCAGTCAGGATTATTCCATGTGCCTTGCAGAACTCTCTCAGTTTCTTCTGTTGCCACGCAAGGTTCATCTCCACCTATACATCACATTTGATTAGGTTAAATACATATTAACCTCATAACCATTCACATAATGAATTATATCAACTTTATTAACGCTAGAGAAAAAATGGGTAATAGCAATAATTGTTATCAAGACTTGAGGTGTCAAATAGTGAATGAAATAGGGGTGTCAGCACCTAAGAAGCTCTCCACCACACAAATATATGTATGTATGGACTTGGTTTATCACCTGATTCACTGCAGGAGGGATGGTAGTGACGGAGAGAAGATTTTGAAGCTTCTTGACAGAGAAGTTGCTGACTCCAATGGCTCTGGTGAGGCCAAGTTTCTGGCATTCTACCATGGACTCCCACACACCCTTCACATCAAATGGCAACAGATCCTGGACATCAATTGGGAATGAAAACTTGTCTGGCTGAGAACTGAGGGGCCAGTGGATCAGATACAGGTCCAAATACTCAAGTTGAAGAGTCCTGCACAGAATGAAAAAGCAAGCCAAAAACCTCATCAGTAAGTGTAAAAAGTAAAAGCAAACCACTGATCCAACCATTGTCAAAGGGAAAATGCATATTAAAGGGGAATTTATTGCTACTCATATAAAAACTCAATAAACTCTCATGTCATATTAAACAATTACACAAGCTTAGTTTTAAGTGTCAGCGTATAGAAATTATTCGCTTATTTATATTTTGCTTACTTGAGTGATTTGCGTAGAGCAGGAACAACAAGGTGAGGATGGTTGTCGGTGACCCAAAGCTTGGAAGTGACGAAGAGCTCTTGTCTGGTGACAAGACCAAGGTCAAGTGCTTCCTTCAAGGCTTCTCCAAGAGCCTGCTCAGACCCATATGCAGCAGCAGTGTCAAAGTGCCTGTAACCTTGCTTGATGGCCTCAATGATGGCCTCCTTGGTGTCTTTCTTGCAGGTGAAGTCAGGGGCTGAGCCCATGCCAATCACCGGCACCTTCACTTCCCCAGAGGAGTTGGGAAGCACCACTGTGGGAACCGCAATAGCAGGCATGTTGCTGGCTTGTTTTTGGGTTGCTAAAATGGTTCAACAAGTGGTAGCTATGTGTTTGGGATTGTGTTGCACGTTCAACTGCGGTTGATGGAATAAGCTGGGGTTGCACCCCTTTATATACAAGAAACATGAAAATTGGGTGCGATGGTGAATGCATCAGCATCTGTATTGTTTGCGCAGCCCAAGTTTGAAACAGGTTAGGTGGGTTTATGTTCAGCTCTACCCCGTTTCTTTTAGCCACTTTTATTATTTTATACAAGATTTTTTTTCGTCTTTTTGTCCATAAGCAAAGGGTAGTTCTCAGAAGGTTGGTGAGGTAGTGGTGGGCTGGTCCCTCTGGGATGGGGTTGAGATATGTATTCTGCTTTATTATTAATGAGGAATTTTCCTACTTTAAAGTCCTAATCATTCATTTATTATTTTTTTATGTTTGGTAGACTAGCAGTACTTGTTTGAATATTTTTGTCTGCAAATTTGCGCGTCTACTTCTCAAGCTTCACTACTTCAGCATTCTCTCTCTACTCTTTTTTTTAATTATTATTTCTTTTGTTGGACAAATAATGACATGTGATACAAGTTAAAAAATATATGGAGTCTTTTGCTCCCTTTCAGCGGCTAGTTGAAACCTTGCGGATATGAGCTTGATCCAGTCCTCTCTTATTTTGGAAATTCCAGATATTATTAGGATGTATAATAAGTTAATTTTAACTATTAGTTTCTTTAGTGAGCCACACGTGTATATAAATAGAAAAGGGCAATGTACAGCTGTCAAGAAACTAACAGTTAATTAATTAAGTTAATTAAAATAATTAACTTATTATGAGAGAATGAGTTAACTTGCATTCACGGTCATTTCTCTGTTTATATACACGTATAGTTCACTAACAACTAAAATAGAAAAGAGAAATCTACAATTGTCAATAAACTATCAATTAACTAACTAAGCTAATTAAAATAATTAACTTATTGTACATCCTAACAGATATGCAGTTCTTGTTTTATCACAACTTTTGCTACAATGAATTATTATTATTATTATTATTATTATTATGAGTGATCTAATTTCTACTACTTATATGTAGCAATAAGCCACGTTATTACAAGAGCATGTAGTATAGCCACAATTAGTGCCAAAATAAATAAATAAATCAAAACATTTGTAAGAATATATTCATGGTGAGAGATCTGCATCGTTCATTTTAATTTTTCCACCTTGGATACATAAGAGTGTTTATGTCTGTAATTTAATGATGCACATAATACAGAATTAAATACTATGTACATCATTCGGTCCAATAAACACCATGGTCTATGTACACTACATAATAGCGTTGAATCTTTAGTGCTTGCAGTTTCGCACAGAAGTACGTGGCCTCCAGTGGGCGTCCACGTCAGGGAGTGACGACTCAAACAAAATTAAAGGTCAAGTTCGGAGGCGGAGTCACTCATTGGCACCTCGTGTCTGTTAAATACACAATTCAGCAACATTAACTATTTTTTTTTGGTATACACTAACTAATTTTATTTCAATTTTCTTTTTTCATATTCTCTCTCCTTTTTTATTAAAATTAATGTCCCACCTTATTTTATTTTTATGTGACTTTCACGTTATGACCCACCTTATATGCAACTATCATAACTCTTTATGGAACATCGATTAGATCCTCCACTGCTTTAGAAAAATACTAAACAGGTGATTAAAAAAATCACGAAACAAATTTTATATTGGTATTTGTAATAAAATGAACAGGATATATTTCATGGAGAAAAAAATCCATAAGTTATAGTATTTGAATGTAGACTAATTCTGCTCGTATATTTTAAGAACTAAACTATAAGAAATGATTTAAATAATAATTACAGTTACCAATGAGTGCACAACTCAGCTAGACAGGCATTGCTTTAGCTTAACCAGATGTATTGGATTCAAATTTTGAGTATATAATTGCGTTAAAATTTAGAAAGGAGAGTTTTGGCCGCTTACAAAAGTTCTATTTGACTCAAGCAGAATTATTTTCAACAAAAAAATATTTGTGGTTTCAACAAAAAAAAAATTGTGGAGTTAATTTTAAGGGCCTTCATTGTATATATCTGGTGGGTCTATTGCTAGAACACACCCCAAAAAAAATAAAATAATGAAGAACACTTTTAATATTTTGAATGAAAATTAGTCTTAGATATAAAGAATCTTAGAAAAGTTTAAGGCAAAAAATCATATAATATAGATTATATCTCATGAAATTAAGCTTGTGTATTTTTACCAACAAAAATCCTTCATATTTGCTTTTACATAGAATTATTAATATATGCTGATTTTTTTTTATGTGATATATGGTGAGTTATTATTACTATTAATAAATTATTTTAAAATAAATATTTAAGAATTAAATAATTATAGTCAATATTTAATAAATACTAATATCTTACATGAATACAGATACTTTTTAAAAAAAAGAAAAAGAAAAAAGAAAATAACATTTATGTGGTAGCTTAGGTTTCTTAGGTGGTTGTAGACCTGTTCGCATCACTGTGAAGTTAGTCGGCTCTCCTTATGAATCAATTGTTTATGAAAATCGAGAAGGAGGCTTTGGAATGGAGACGAAAGGATCGTGAAATTTAGCCACTTAGTCTGTAAAGACCCCTTTTGGATGATGAAAACGCAGCATTTTATTACATACATGATACAACGATTGTTATAATCACGAATTGACATACCATTTTTTTTTTTAACATGAATTGACACTGTCTTTACCTTTCCCATGAATGTAGCTCATAACTAAATTATTAAATCTTAACGATATCAGAAGTACACACCCATGCTAAGTATTTTATTCTCTCACGCACGAAAGCTTAACAGGGGAAGAGGAATGCTATTAAACTCTATTCAATTCACCTGCTTCATAACTTGATCGTTACAGACTACACTATGCTATAACGTACGTGCCTAAGCCTTTTGTAGGCTTTACAAATATAAATGAAGAAAAACATACAACAACCACATGTAATATGTAGCTGGATAATAAATATTGACATGATATTGCAAATCAAATTGGTGCAAGGCGTGGATTCTTTGTCTCCACCTTAATTTGTGGGTCGTGTAGAATGGTGCATGAAATATGTAGAGTGGTTAAAGAGTTGGCTAAAGATTTGGGGCATGTAAATGCTAGATTTCGGCCAACTATACTAAATATTTGATTTAATTTTACTGATATTGCCTCCTTTTTACCAATCATGTGAAGTTAATCATTTCAAGTATTTTTTTTAATTTGTAAAATAATTTAATCTTCAACGGCTTTGTACAAAAACCTACAAGTTGTTTTTTAGTATGACATTAGTCAATCAACATTTCTTTCTCAGCTATACCAATTCCCGCAGCTTGTGGAATTGGACATCAATATATTTAAATCTTCCATGGAACACTTGATTTTTGCAAAGTATAATGATAAACTTATTGTCACAAAATATTGATATAGGAATATTCTATTTCTAGTTCAATGCTTCAATGATTCTTTTTAACCAAACTGCCTACATAGCACAATTGGCTACTGCTATATATTTTGCTTCAGTTGTAGAGACTGCAATAATTGATTGTTTCTTTGAAAAACAAGATATTGCACTAAACCTAGGATGATCGACATGCCCTAAAGTACTTTTCCTTGTATTAGCCAAGTATTTCTCCTAATTTTGTGGGTCGTGTAGAATGGGGCATGAAACATGTAGAGTGGCTATAGAATTGGCTAACAATTTGGCATATATAAATGCTAGATCATCGGGCCATTATACTAAATGCTTGGTTTAATTTTGCTAACACTTAATGCAATTTTGAATTACATCAATAAGATTCGTTCGTCAATGAACCAAAACACACAAACTGAATAAGTGAAGACTTTTGACGAAGAAAAAAAAAAGTTTTCGGGCTTGGCAAAACTTGGTCGCTCCTACTACCGTCACAGTTATTAAAGCTTTGAAAAACGAGGTGTTAGCATGATAGCGTTGAATCTTTATGCCTTAATTCTAAGATATTCCAATAAAATGTATTTTTAAATTACTATGAAATCTTACCGACTAATATCCATGATATAAACAAGCATTATCGAACAGCTCTAAGTCAAGCAAGACTTTTCATTTTATAACCAAGATGCTTAAATCATCGTAAGAACGGGCTAAATGGTCGTCAACCCTCCTGCTTAAGGTCAGTGAGAATTATTCTTAGTTTTTCCTAGTGGCCTAGTGGGTGGGTGACTCGTTGTATGGATAAACTAAACAAGTCACGGAGTTTGCTGGCCTCGCAGTACTTCAAAATGCATTTCCGAATGGCTTGCTGAATATAAAACAAAAGTGGTGAGTACTCAATCTCGATGGAAAGGGCTTCTTGAATAGAAAGCATGACTGCATGAGTGTTGACTATTGACTAATTCTAAGATTAATTTATTGTAGACGTCATTGCTGAGTGCTAAGTTATTTACATGTGAACTTGGATTGGATTGAATTCCGAACGAATTTCAGCTTTGTGGACTGAGTTATATACCAAATTTTATTATTGAAGTGGGTAATTATGTCTACAAATTAGATAGACTGTGAAACTTAAAATGTTTCTATTTATTTACAAACGGCAAGAGTGTAACTTTGCATAAAAGTAGATTAATAATTTGTCTAAAATCACATTTGGATTTCTTGAAAACAGAATTTTTCATGGAAAATAACGGGGGAAAAAAATAACAAAACAATAACATAGAAGAAAAGGTAGCTGATATACGTTGAGGCTTTGATCGCATGTAAAATTGCATTCAGCTTCGGTTGCTAGACGGTGCCTTGCCCTTGACTAACCAAGCTCAACTTCAGGAAAATACTGATACTCCCACAAACTTCTCCGTTATAATATAAATGGAAAGTACCCCACTACCCCTTAACTTTTCTACACTCTCAACAAGAACACCAATTCTACTTGTTGAGGAGGCATAATTGATCCTTTAAGATAATAGCAGACAGTCATCAATCGCGTGTGAGAATTATCATGCACCAGATTCGAAGATTGCAGCATCCAGCAAAGAAAAATTGCCCGGAGACTACTTCAGTAAGAGTTTGAATATGAAGGTATATATATATATATATATGAACCATGTTGCCCCCACAAAGGTGAATTTGAATATTTGTGGAACTTTGTTTCCACAACCACCCTTTAGTGCGGTACAACATTTTCTATTGTAGCCATTTTGTTGAATAGTATTTTATAATTGAAGCGGATAATTATGAGACAGATGGTTGTGCTGAGGCACTAGAGCAGCCGACTGGGTTGGCTGTCATAATCAATCATTTTGATTGAACGGGTAAAGACGTTAGAGTATAAATTTGTCTCATTATATTAGTTTTGATCGGAGTAATGATATTTTTAGCGCCAGTGGTGACGATCCAATGTGGAATTTTATAAGACCTATATTTTATACAATGCTCGCACGCCATAGGAAGCCTAGGTCGACTAGTATTGGACCAATTAAATTCAGAAATTTTCAATAATAATAATAATAATAACAATACATTATCACATATAGCACCAAAACTAAGACAAAATGCAGTTACACTCCGCCAAGTAAATTTAGGACATTTTACATCATAATATTTGTGGGATATTATATTGATGAATGGAGTGTAGATCCTATTTGATCTAGGTCCTACATTTCATTATATAGTAGATGAAAGTATGTCGACACAGTTATCTATAAATATTATATATAAATAATATTACTCTTATATATCCCAAGCTATAATATATGTTTGGCATAATTGAGAAATATGATATTGTTCTTTTATTGGAGTAAGCTTAGCATCGTGTGAATTTCAGATTTCAAATCACTGCTCATCATCCCACAGATCATCCAGAAGAGGCTTGGTTGGTCCTTTGATGAGTCTGTCTTGATGGATTTCACTTATTTTCTTGTAATCATCCTCGGTCAATGACCAATCAAAGATCTGCAAGTTTTGCTTCATCCTCTGCTTGTCATAGCTCTTAACAACAACAGTCACCCCTTGCTCATATATCCATCGAAGACAAATCTGTACAATTTTCATGAGAATGTTTAAAAAGGTCACATAAGAAAATCACATAACTTCAACCAAAACATAATATTGTTAATGCTATGCCTATACAACAAAGACAAATATATATACCTGAGCAATAGTCTTGCCATGAGCATCTGCCAATTCTTTGAGGACATCGTTGTCCATCACTATATTGGGTCCCCTGCTGGCACCTTTCCTTAGAGGTGAGAAAGCAGTTAAGGTAATACCCTTTGCTTTGCAGAATTCCCTGAGCTTCTGTTGTTGCCAGCCAAGATTGATTTCCACCTATTACAATCAAGGTTTGTGCATGCAATTTAGTCATTTGAAATGGACTAATGAACCACAAAAACAAATATATGCTAGTGAATGATGGTTAAACTTATTTATGAGCTTGATTAATACTTGATTCACTGCAGGAGGGATGGTTGCAAAAGATAGCAGTTTTTCAAGCTTCTTGACGGAGAAGTTGCTGACTCCAATGGCTTTTGTGAGGCCAAGTCTTTGGCATTCCTCCATGGATTTCCACACACCCTCCATGTCAAATGGCACCAGCTCTGATTGTTCAATGGGATAGGTAACCTTTCCAGGTTTAGCAGATATAGGCCAGTGGATCAGCAGGAGGTCCAAGTATTCCAGCTGAAGTGTCCTGCATGTAAGCAAGTAACAAAGTTAATTACTTGGCTTTGCTTAGTTTATAGTTTGCAAATCATAGATTGGTCCATCGAAAAAGTATCTTTTTTTTTTTTTTTTTTTTCACTTCTAGCTTGATTAAAAATTATGTTAAAGATGTAACTCAACTGATTTTACTAAACATATTAAAATCAGTTAAAACTTAATTTATATCCTTCAAAACCATAGTTTAAACTTATCCAACGCCAAACCAACCGAACATACTAAAATGAATTATTATGGTCAAACTCAAAAAAGAATGGCAATAGCCGCCACCTTAGTGATTTCTGTAGAGCAGGAACAATGAGATGAGGGTGGTTGTCAGTGACCCAAAGTTTGGTAGTGATGAAGAGTTCGTCCCTGGAAGCAACGAGACCAAGTTGAAGTGCTTCTTGGATGGCTTCCCCAACAGACTGCTCAACCCCATAAGCAGAAGCAGCATCGAAGTGCCTGTAACCCTGCTTGATGGCCTCAAGGACTGCATCTTTTGTGCTGACCTTGCTGGCAGCTTCAGGGGCTGTGCCCAGCCCGATAACGGGGATTCTGCGTTGGCCAGTGGAGGAGCCAAGAACCACTTCAGGGATTGGTGTGGCTGCCATTGTTTTGGGTGAGTACAAGTAGTAGTTGTTTCAAGGCGATCAAGACAGGGATATGCTTGGATGGATGAGTATATTGCTGGCTGTGCTGTGAGTGTGAAGAATGCACGGCCTTGTCATCTTCTTATAGTTCGGATTCCTACAAATGTAGGTTTAGTGTGGTTGGTGAGAGCGGGTAGTTAGTACCACTTGTTTGACTAGCCATGTTCGCTGCCTAAATATTATAATAATAATAATAGAGACATCAGACATCAATATGAGAATAAAATAATGTACCACTGTGCGGCTTCATCTATTATTTGGTATATTAGTCATTTCGTTAAAATTATAACGAGAATAAAAGAAATAACAATGACTTAAATAACTGAGATGTCAAATGATAAACATAATATAATATGTCTGAAAATGATTAAGAATTTCTAGCAAACGACATTACTCTAAAATAACACTCCTCTTACCCTAAAGCCTAAATTATGCATTTTAATTTCAGCAAGGATACGTTGCTGATGTCAGAGAATTTCTCCATCGAGGGCTACTACACACTATAAGTTGTACATGGCACGGAGATTAAGATAGTTATAGTTTCTAAGATAATTTTTAAAAATTTTGTTGATAAGTATCTTTAATCTGCGAAACGACACTTGTTAAGAAATATTTACTTCCTTTAAATATTTTAGTACGCTGCTGATGTCAGAGAATTTCTCCATGGAGGGCTACTGCATACTCTAAGTTGCAGCTGGCACGGAGATTAAGATAGTTTTTAAAAATTTTGTTGATAAGTATCTTTAATATGTGAAACGACGCTGGTTAAGAAATAGTTCTTTTTATTGGTTTAAATAATTTAATATTTATTTTTTTTAAATACCTTAGGTTCAAATTTTGTTGATAAATATTTTTAATATGTGAAACGGCATTTGTTAAGAAATAGTTTTTTTTATTGGTTTAAGTAATTTAATATTTATTTTTTTAAAATATTTTAGGTTTAAATTTTATATATATATATATATATATATATATATATATATATATATATGTGCATATATATACCACCTTATAGTAAATTTCAAATAAAATTCGTTAAGGTTTATTAAATTTTAGACAAACAATAATCTTATTAAAGTCCTTAAAATGCAATATGCCTTTATATAGTAATACGTATAATGTTTTAACTTTGAATATAATATTTTAAAGGTTTAATTTTTATATATTAATAATATAAAATAATTTTATATCATCAATTAATAAAAATATAAAAAAATATTAAATTATGATAATTTTTTATTATAATATATAGTTATTTAATATAATTTAATATTTTTTTATATTTTTATTAATTAGTTATTAGTGTATAGAAATTAAATTTATTCTTTAATTTTAATTGTTTCTACAAACCTGTGTTCTTTGCACCGCCACGGTTTAGGAACGAGCTAATCCATTCTGTTTTTCTTTTCTTATTAGAAATCTCCTAACTTCTTTTCTAATCCATTTTGTTTTTCTCTTCTTATTAGAAATCTTCTTCCTTTTTTTTTTTTTGTTTTTTTGGTCTGAACTTACTGGAAATCTTCTCAGTTCTTTTCTTTGGTCATGGAAACCCTCTAACTTATAAGGTCTACCATGTTTCGTCAACAATCCATGTTAAAAACCTGGCAGAACAGTGAAAAGCCCATTCCCCCATTTAGCGTATATATTTACCTATGTGCGTATCTTTTTCAAATTTTCTTAATTCTTTGCCTTTTCTTGTTCATTTATACAGTGCTTGCCAAATTCACAATAAAATTTAAGTCATAATATATGATTGCTGTTTCATCAAAGAAATATATATGGGCAAAAAAAAATCTTCTCCCTAAATTATGTACCACAACCTAATAATGAAACTAAATGAATCATTTAATTTGTGTCAGATTAAATAAAGCCAATCTCATTGTAGATAGCCGCCCTTTTAGAAGTCACAGATTCAAAGCCAATGAGCTATGGCATTGGCATGCTGTGCATTTGCATACAGAGACGCACCTTTGTAAGATTAGATTAGACGGCGGTTTTGTCGAGGCCAAAGCCAAAGCAGTCTAGTTTGAATTCAAACTTCAGAGTCTGCTATATTCTTTGTTTTTGGGTGACACTGATTTACGCTTGAGCTGCAGGATGTTCAAGTTTGCAACACTATTTGTGCTTTCTTTTCTTCCCTTTAATTAATGATATATATATATATATATATTATCAAAAAGAAAATTTAGTAATCAAACAAATAAAATAATGGAGCGCTTGTACATTTAAGGTTCAAGTGTATCACAATAATTTATGAATTAAATTTTGATATATAATTAATGTAAACTATTTTTATATAATTATTTAATTATATATTATTACATAATTAAAAATATTTGACTCTTATAATAATTATTTTGACAATCACATGCATAATAATATATGATTAGTTAATAATATATAATATTTTATATTGATAATATATCAAAATTAATTTCATAAATCTTTTTTTATCTTCTTTTACTTTGTAAACTTACAATTTAATGTCATTTGATTCCATTAGCCACTGGTTGTATATTGTATAATTAAAACTTCAAAGGCTCCATTATGTATACCAAGTAAGATTTGATTTTAATGTATGATTAGTGTAGAAATTTTTTTTATGGTTATCAAATTATATACTATCTTTTTTTTTATAGGAAAAAGAGCTTTGACTAACTAAACATGAGGAACCAAAGACATGAACCAGAAACTAAGAATAAAAGGGTAAATACAAAAAAATTAGAGCAAAACTTGCAATCCAAGCTTGGTTAGTCAACTCCTCTATGATCGAAGCTAATGATTTGCTTAATGCTCAACTCACCACTGTTATAAATTAGCCCCATAACTGATTGCTCCTTCAACAACTTGAATCCACTACAGGACCGAAACCCCAAGGTGTCTCATATATTGAGAAAGACGATGCATCTTATCCTTTTAAATTTCTCGACGGGTATCTCCACTTTCTTAGAGTAGAAAGATTGGAACACAACTCATCACGATAAAGATTTTTGTCTTTTAACCAAATTTTCATCCAAAAGCCCCATCTCAACTTCATCAACCTCAATTCTAAATCCCAGATTGGCTTCTCTTTGTTAAAGATAATCCTGTTCCTAATATTCCATAAACTCCAAATCACCATATAAAACAGAGCCTTCCATAATTTCGTTTCAAGACCATGCAGAGGAACCCCATTCCAAGCTTTAAAAACTCACTCGGCTTTGAAGGACGGTGCCAGTAAATCCCCTACCAAGCTAAGCAATCTGACCAAAATTTCCAAGCTATTTCATAGTTGCAAAATAAGTGAGCCACAGATTCCAGCTCCCTCAGCCACAATGGACAAACTGCTTCCACCGATTGGAGAATCCCAAATTTGCATAACCTCTCTCTAGTGTTTAGCTTCTCCTATATTACAAACCACACCGATAATTCTGCAAGCAGAGGGGCAATTCCGAGCCAAGTAATGTTATCCATTGATGACACTTGAGAGCCTCCATTCATCTCCTTATAAACCTGCAAAATGAAAGATTTGACAAAAAATATCCCAGAATTATCAAATTTCCAAATAATTGCATCCTCTTCTCCATCTGAGGAATAATAGCTTGAAATTCTTCAAAAAGTTCATGTTCCCATTGCATAAAGTTCCTCCTCCATCTGAACACCCGCTCCATGATTGTCCATCCCACACTCCTATATCCGATATAAAGAGCCTCTTCTGATTTGATATTTTGTACAACCCTTCAAATATATTGTTGAAGGATTCATCACCAATCCATTTATGCTCCCAAAAAAAGATTGAGCTACCATTACTAACTTTCCTCCAGCTTCCATTGGCTATAACCTCTAGAATAGCATTGTCAAAACTATTATGATTTATCACCTGACCCCAAATGCCATAAGCTTCCCCTTCTACCCTATTGGGTTCCACAACGTCATTTTGGATATAATGGTTAGAACAAACAATCCTTTTCTACAAAGCTTCACTTTTGTCAGAGAACCTTCACTACCATTTGAAGAGAAGCATTGCACTCTTGATGATTATATCCCCCTCGCCTAAGCCCCCAAACTCCTTTGGTTTTTGAATATTTTTCCATGTTATTAAAGGAATCCCTTTCTTCTTTTCCTCCCCAGACCCAAAACAATTTTCTCTGCAACTGAATTATCTTTGCTGCCACCGTCTTTGGGATTTTGAAAATGCTATACATGGGAAGATTGTTTAAAATCGTTTTAATCAGCATGAGCCTCCCCGCCTTTGAGAGCATCTTACCCTTCCATAAACCTAGCCTTTTCTCTACCTTATCTAGTATCAGTTTCCAGGTTGAGGTCTTCTTTGGATTCGCTCCAAGAGGGATTCCCAAGTAAACAATCAGGAGGTTTTGAATCTTACATTTTAGTACCCTCTATATCTCCACTCCCCACTCTTCTTCACAGTTCAAGGGGATCAATGCTGGCTTCGAATAGTCGATAATGAGACTAGATAACAAGGAAAGACAATTAAGTAATCTTCTATAATTCAAAATAATCTCTTTCTCTGCTAAGCAGAATATAATAGTGTCTTCAGCAAATTGGAGGTGAGTGAGCTCCACCTTGTCCTTTCCCACTTCTACCCCTTCTATAATGCCATACACTCTAGCTTTCAGAATCATTCCAACATAATAAATAAGAAAGGGAAGAGAAGGTCCCCTTGTCTTAGACTTCTCTCCATCTTAAAGGGTGTTATTGGGGAACCGTTAATCAATATGGCCATCGTGGTTATGGATAAGCAAAAATTAATCCACCTTCTCCATTTGTTCAGAAACCCCATAGCCTTTAGAACCTTGTCCACAAAACACCATTTCACCGGATCATATGCTTTTTGGAAATCTAGCCTAAGGATGGATGCTTTGATCTTCTTCGTCTTAAACCACCAAATTGCTTTATTTGCAATGAGTGCCCTATCCAAAATTTCTCTTTTCTGCACAAATGCTAATTAAGTTTCACCAATCAAGCTCAGCAAGACCAATCTAATTCTGTTGGCCAATATCTTCGCTATAATATTGTACAAGCAACCCACCATGCTAATGAGCCTGAAATCCTTCAACTCCTCTGCCCTGTCAACCTTGGGAATTAGGACACATACTATTTATTTCTATTGAAAATGATCCTTTGTCCAAAAACTCCAATATGAACTTTGATATGTCATTCCCAATATCAACCCACATTTTTTTAATGAAATTGAGATTGAAACTATCATAACTAGCTGATTTTGAGGGGTCGCAACTCCACACAACGTCCTAACTTTCTTGCAGAGATGACCTGCATTCTAAACTCACAACTATTTCCTCACTAATCCTTCGAAGAAAATTGTCAGGAAGATCCACCTCCAGCACATTAGACTGCGAGAATAATCTCTTGAAGTATGTAATAGCCTCTTTCTTCACCACCCTTGGTCTTTTAACCACCTGCCTCGTGCCTTTAGCATTATGATTTTTTTCCTTTGCCTTATTCCAATAGCAACAGGATCGAAATATCTTGTGTTCTTATAATTTAGCTTAATGTGCTTCTCGTTAGCCATTTGTCTCCAGTAAACCTTTTTCCTATCATATCATAACCTTAGCTGACTTTTTAGTGCAACAAATCTGGCAATTTTAACTTTATCCAAGCTTTGAACGTTGATGTTCTTCTCCAAGCAACCTATCTCAGCTTTATATTTATTGATGGTTTCATTGATATTGCCAAAGCAAAACTTGTTCCAGCAAGTCAAAGGAGCTCTTAGTCTTTTCAGCTTTTCCACCACATTATTGTCTCTTCCTAGACTCTATTCTTCTCCAACTTTCTTGACAATGCCTGGGTGAGTGAACCAGGCATCAAGAGATCTAAAAGGTTTCGGCCCCCAATTTTCTTTGATCGATTCCAGCAACAAAGGACAGTGATCTAAGATAGACCTATTCATAGCTTTTAACCTCATGTCAAGGAACTTCATTTAACAATCAATGTCCACAAGATAGCAATCTAACTTGCTCATTGAACACCTTCTGGTCCATGTATATTTTCTGTCACATAATGGGAGGTCAATCAGGTGCATTCTTTGAAACCATTGCTTGAACTCTTCCACACTGATTACACATTCAACAACCCCTTTCTGCTTTTCCATATTGAAGACTTCATTAAAGTCTCCAATAAATGTAAGTGGGAGATCAATCTAATTCCTTAACCCTTCCTATTTAATCCACAAATCCTACTTTTCCCTCAATGAGTGTGCACCATATACCATAGTAATTGCACTTTAAAATCTGTATTTTTATCTTCTGTAATTACACATATCCATCTATCACCCATTTTAATGTCTAACTTGACAAAAAGATTCCTAATTCAGCTATAGATAATACCCCCACCTCCATTCCTAGCTTCGACTTGAACCCATTTAGTTTCTAAACCATTCCACCAACCTTTCACCTAATGTTCACTTAGATGAGAATGTTTAGACTCGCCATTATCTTTTTAATAGTTGCTGCTTTACCTCTACCCCTAATTCCTCTAGTATTCCATGCTCTAATCTTCATGAGACAAGACAACGAACACTTACCTGAATAGCGCCCCTTAGATTTTCTTCTTCAAACTCCCCCTTTTGCGCTTTGCTGCTAATTTCCATGCATTAGCCTTATCAACATTTCTTATTTTGTTCAAAGCATCAAGCACCTCTCTTGGATATTTTGTGGAAAAACCCAAAGTTGTTCCCATTTCCTAGGTTATCTGCGCCTCCATTAGATTACCTTCTTCTCTGCTGCAATTTTGCTCTCCTCCGTCAATATTACTTCGCAAGTTTCTCTGAGCCTCAGTTTCATCTTTGTTTACACTTAAGTGTGGAGTTTCCTAGACACATTCTAACTCATGTACTGAACTATTTTTGCACAGCGGGCTAGTTAAGGAAATTAATATGGGTTCAAATCCAAGGGGAAACATGGGCTTAACATCCTTATATAAGCTATCAAATTGTCTATTCAAGCCCATAAACATGTAATCTTCCATATTTGGACTCACTGGTTAGGCAAGGTACAAAATCTCATTCACCTTTGGCCCATAACTCATATTGGGCCAATTTTCTTCATTATTCTCCTTTTCGAATTGTTTTAAGAAGAAGGCCATTGGTGTTTTTGGTTCTGACATTCTAATATCATCCTACTTTGATCCTTCATTATTGTTTCCTCCTTGGGAAATGATTCTTATTAAGTTGTTGCCCCTTGTATTCTCCTTCACCGTTTTGTCTTCTTCCTTATGTAATGACCTTTCACCTTTTTTTCTCTGACCACCATCGCTACAACAAATTGACTCAACACTATTAGTTATCGCTATGTTTCTTGCTGGTATCTCTTCCTTTTGAGCCTCAACAGCAAACATGTCATAATTCGCATCATCTACTTCAAAGCATATCCATGTATTGATTGGTGAAAGGATGGTTATATCAATTTGCATCCATGCACTCCTGAAGTCTTCCATGTTACATGTTAATGCATCACATTAAGCAACCCTACCCCAGACCTCTTTTATCCTTTCAATATTGGACTTGGACCAACTGTGAAGAGGGATGCCCTGGCATTCCAGCCATACCCGTCAGATTTTGTATGATTCATCTTCTAACCATTGCTTTATTTCATATATAAATGAGAGAATTTCTTCCTTTGATTTCAATGTCTGCTCCATGACTTCCTTTGACTTAAAGGTGATAACTACCTTATAAGTATCAACAGATTGTACTTTTACTGCTTCAACTCCTGTTTCTTTCAATGTAGTTTCCACCAACAATGGGTCAAGTGGATGAAGCCTTTCTCCTAACACACTTCTTTGGAGCCAATGGTTGTTGTCATTGCATCTCTCCCCCCTAACTACAATAGTTTTCGAATTCTTGTGGTCTTTGTTTGCATTCTTTGCTATCTTCTTTCTCCATTCCTTCCTTCCTCCTGCATTCGTAGCTTCCTTATTCATTTCGTTAACAACCACCTCCTCGTATGTATGCTGGTCTCTATGTGATAGGTATGGATGAATGTCCTTCTACTTTCTGTTGCTCTCCTTTGCTTCATCTTCCATTAGCTTCCCATTCTTCCTTTCATATCTAGCCATGTTAATCCTGACTTTGTAGTTCCTGATGATGATTCCATCCAGGCGCTTGATTGCCTTTATAGGATCCTCCTTGCACCCAAACCTAACAAATCCAAACCTGTTCCTGTTGTTCTTTCTAATCTTGTGAGATAGATAGACATCCCCCAAGTCTCGTTCGTGCTTAAAAATCTGTTTTAGCCAATCCATAGACATAGATAATGGTAGGTTATCCACAAAGATGGTTGCGGCTTCTTTGAGACCATACAGACATCCTCCGTTGTTGTTGTATCTCCCTCTCCTTTTGTGCTCCACTCGAATGACGTTCCATCTCCCTTGGTCCATCCCTTGCTACTTTTTCCTTCTTCTATACCCAAGCCAGTCTATCATCTGTCTCTATCATTACCCCATCCTCCAACCTTTTTTTCATTTTATATACTATTTTGTTATTGAAAATATCTAACTCTTACTATAATTAATTTAAAAGTTATAATAATATATGATTTAATGATAGTATACAACACTTTACATTGATAAAGTATTATAATTAATCTCTATTAAATAAAAAAAATCATTACAAATAAAAGATCACCCATAAAAATAATTGTGCTTATTTGAAGTTTTAATTTACATTTGATTTGATTTGATCATAAAAAATTGCATCTAATAAAAAGTAATTAGCCTGCTTAATCTTCGGAAAAAAAATAAAAATATGAAGGATAAACATTAGTAATACATGATAATCCAGCAAAGTTCCCTTTTGATGCTTAAAATGTTTAGTACACTCTTTGTTCCCGTGGGTTTTGAATATTAAACTTATGGTGACAAAGCTGGGAAGTTTGCAAGAAAGTGCCACTCAGGACAAATGATCAGGATGTAGCTTCACAAAAAACCAAACAAGAATATAAGATAATAGAGAGAGGACAAGGCATCTGTCATAGGCCATCTTGACCATCTTGATATTCATGATACTTTTACTCTTGTGCTGAAAAAATTAGCTAATTTTTTTAACATAACTGAAAAACATTTAAAGTATTATTCGTCCATTCAAAAATTAATAAATATGCTAATTTATTTTGTTGAATTCTGGTAGATTTTTTCGAATTTGGTATTCATAATATAGACCATACAACCAATACAATATAAAGAGGAAAATACATGAGAGGTTACGAGCTAAGAAAACTCAGGACTAAAAGTATATAATATCTATCCAGTAGATCAAATTAATTAGCAATCAATAATTACTTACGAATTTTGTAAAAAACTTTACTCCTAATTCAGGTGAGTCATACTCAATCATCTAGGACAAACACCGTATGCTTCGGTACCACTTATTTTATTCCCACGCTCATTGTATACGTCCTGGGTTTGGAAAATGGAAAATGGAAAATTTGGCTAAACTTCGTAATATATAAAATAGACTACAATGCGATTGCTCAACTGTGAAAGCTGAAAAGTAATGAGCAATTTTGTAAATACGTTGTGACTATGAGTGAGCCATGGTAGAAGAAGAAATCTATAAATTGACGCCCACAAGAAATTTTTCAGAGAGCAATCAATTTCACGATGACGCTTCCTTTCAATTTTCTTCATTCAAAGCGCATGCTAGACTAGTAGACCGGAAGTTTATCCATTGGCACTTGGCATACATCACATCGCAATTGCATACTTCTGCATACAACGCTAGTGAAACGAATTTTATGTAACTTAATGAAAATTTCCCCCCCTACTTTAACACCCACACCAAACTCGCCCTTAGAATCAACAACTATGGATAAGTTACTCTTTAGTTGATACCGGTGACTATTGTTTAGTTAATAAACTAACAACATATTATTATAATATAAATAATAAGCATTAATAACTAATAATTAACTCATTGAAGTGCAAAGTGGGGACCCTCCATAAAATTGAAACGAAAAGGATTACCATCGTCCACAAATGGTCTAAATTTTCATATTAATCTGCCAATCGTAGCTGAGATTATCAAGACAAGATTACCTCTTCCCAGTAGCTACAATGTCCCTACACCCACCATGTTCTAACCTGCCACTTATTACTTATCGCTAGCACAATAAAACAAGCCAAGAATTGGCTAGAAACTAGAATATCCACAACACAACATGTTCTCATAATCTGCCAATCAAAACTTGGTTTATCAGTGACACGATACAACTCTGGATTGTATTGCCACTTAATTCTTTGGAGTTCCCAAAATTGGGCAATGTCTTGCTTTTCATATTCATCACAGAACTATCATTACTAGTTAGGACACCTTTAACTCAATATGAGATATTGTTTTGCCATGTAGCACATCAATTCATAATATAGTTCCATAATATAACACAAGAACAGAACAGACTTTCAGAAGCTATGCAAGAAAAGAAAATAATATTGCAGAGGAAAAATGAAAAATAGCATAAGATATTTCCTGGACTGAGATTGATTTGTTCGGGCCACAATGAATTAGCTGATGTTTACTGAGATCCAATCCAAGCGAAGCGATGCAGGTGCTCAAAAATCTTGAAACTTGAAAGCATGATACAAGGGAAAGTAATTCAACGACATGATCATCTAGCAACTCAATGGATTGCCTCTAACTGCCAATGTTCCTCAAACGTTTCAGCACATCTTTTTCACCAGTGAGTTGCCTGACCAAACCTTTAAATTGAACAGAAAAACTCAATTAACTCATGTTCAAATATAAACTAATAGACTGAAGGGCTGCACATGTCAAACTCTATATGATGGAACTTCTATGTGATTAAAACAATTTCGTAGTGCAACGACAGCACTGGGGCAGATTGAATTAGGATTCTAGACATCAGGAATTGATGATTTCCCGAGAAAGTAATCGATCTAGTAACAAAACAGAAAAACACACAAAGATGCTCAGAATTTTTTTCATAAAAGGATATACGCAACATAAGGTCCGACATTGTAAGAAACTATTACCGTTGGCATAATCGCGACAGTCATTAACACCAACTCTCAAACTTGTTTCCCATTTTTTGTTGAATTCACTTGCTATTTCCACGGCATCTTCTTTTGAATATCCAACGAGCCAACATTTGCTTCTTGGCAACCCTTTTAACTTCCTCACGAGAACAGCTCCTAAGAATGTAAACAGAGCTCAATGATTTGATCAAGGAAAATGTAAGTACATTTATGGAGAAAAAAGTTCAATCAGAAACTTAAAAAATAATAAGTAAATTTTTCCAAATTTGCCTAATGTGTTGTCACAAAAGGTTGACTTTATAATTTCATCTCAGAAAAATTCTCCTGTGTCAAATCATGACAGCAAATTACATCAAACACTTCCGCTTATAACAGAGGGCAAGAAGGAAAATATACAAATAAGTGAATAACATAAAGCTCTTATGCTGGGGCTAATTATTGGTAACAACTACAGGCGACATGTTCCCTCATAAAGACATTCACATTGTGATTTGTGACATAGTTTGTCTCCAACTGTAATCATAATCTTGCATAATAACAATAACATGTGATGGCATAATTCTAAACTACATGTAACACACAAATTCGTGTTTGTATTAGCATGAACTGAAGACAACTAAAATTAATATCTTATGTCAGATGGTAGATTAGTGTCTAGTAGCTTTTATTTCAAGTTTTTGTAAACCATGTGTAGCAGTCTACACTTTTGAACCGTCTAGGGTCTTGCATAATCTCGTTAATTAGTGTTCAATACGATTCAGACGTAAACATTCTTGAAATATCAGACTAGTATTCTCGAAATCTCACCTGGTACTGCTCTGCCAGATAGAACTGCTAGTGCCACATATATATCTTCAGGATCTTTTGGTTGAAAATCATAAACCAAAACCTGAAAAAGCACGGTCATTTGATTAAAACGAAACTGCAATCATAGGTTTTATAAAATAACTGAAACAAAGAAGTACTATATTTTTGTTCCTAACGAGCACTGAAGTGAAACGAATTTTGAAGAAAATGGTGAAAATTTATACACAACAAGAGTTCTAATGAATTTGTGAATTGACTGTGCAATTGTAAATGTAAGAGAGCAAGGATAGAAAGTAGAAACCTGAGAATGAGGAGAAGGTGAGGAGGGTTTGATGATGACCATGAAATGCTGTAAATCCCAGAAATTCAGGGAGTAAGCAGCGGACATAAGCAGCTGGGGTGGTCCCTTTGTGGCCCTCAGAGGCATTGCTGCCACATACACTTCGTCTCTGCCCCTTACCATTGCTGAGTTCAAGAAGAGCGATGTCATGTGTCTTTGAGAACAACTCAAAGGCACCAGCAAACCCTACTTCTATGTAGAGAGCTTCTGTTGTGGATGCAGCCGCTGCTGACATGAATCTCCTACATCATCCACAACTGTGGTTAGCTCAACTGCTCAAGTTTATCTGAGCTTTTGTATGGCTTACTACTGGCTGAAATTTTTATATATTTTCTAAAGTTCTTACAAGCGAATGTTATTTTTATTTTCTAACTTTTCAAAATTTTAAAGGAAATATTAATATGATGAATGGTAGTATTCAACAACAATCTTATTATTTGAACATCAGATAAGGATATCAGAATATGTAACATTTGAATAAAGACATAAAAGTAAGAGAAAATTTGGCCTCCCAATAATATACACCTAGTAATATTTATGGTACAAATTATAGTGTACCTAAAATATGGTCTAATAAAACAAAGTGGTATAAAAAATATTTCTCAAAAGATTATGTTTATATATTAAAAAAACAGTGAATAAATTAAACAAGTCATGTGTTGAATTATAAAATGTTAGGCAAAGCGGTTAGGAATTTTTCAATTGAAGAGCGTAAAAGGAATCGACCATGATCCTTCAATTTGATGGTAAAACTCTAAAACCAGTTACATTGTGTAGGCCATTATTAAACTTAAGCAGCTTTAGATGTGCCCCATAAAAGGGAATGTATAGCTTCATAACTTGACTCATGATTACCAACTGCAAAGACCTGTCGTATAGACTGGTGAGTGGTGACCGTGACCAAGGTTCATTTTTAATAGGGGTTGGCTTCTCATTTCTCAAGATGTGAAAATGTCTCACAATCACAATTCTGCTGATTTAAAGGAGGTCTCACTTAACGAGAATGTAATAAAACTTTTGAATTGCGACGAAGTTGCTAAATAACGTGAAAATATATAAGATACGAATAATCTACATATTTATTTGACCAAACAGAGCTATCCTGCAGAATCACACAAGGACCATAATAGACTTCCATACCTTAGACCCACGCCCAAATCCCCACATAGTCTCACAGTACATAAACAGAAAAAGAGTACAGCTCAATGAGCTCATGCATATGCCATGTGGTTTGAGTACTGTGCAGCTGGCATTGGTGAATTCAAGTGGATCATCACACACATCTCTTACCCATTTAGCTACTAGCTATTTTATTTCTACTACACCACCAAACAAAGGAAAGACATTAAGCAACAAGACATGCATGCAACTGAATAATATATAAACTCTAAGGAACAGTTATATAAAGTGATCATCATTTCCCCTTGACCCTTCTTCGTTCAGCCTGCGACCTATTCGCCCTTCTCCGCTGGTGCTTCAGGGGTCTCTTCCTCCTTTTTCTTTTCCTCTGAGGCTGCTTCTGTCTCCACCTTCTCCTCGCTTTCCTCAGCTGAGGCTTCTGCCTCAACCTTGTCCTTAGCTTCAGGCTCAGCTACCTTCTCTTCTTTCACAACATCTTCTTTCTGGATCACTGACACTGTCTCAGGCTCTGCAGCTTCTGGTGCCTGAGCCTCTTCAGCAGGAGGATCAGCATTTTCTTTGGTTTCCTCAACAACTTCTGTCTTCACATCTTCCTTCTTGGTTTCTTCTTCTGTTGTTGGCTCTTCCTTGACTGTCACAGGCACAACCTTGCTTTCTTCTTCTTCTGTCACCGCTTTGGTTTCCTCTTCAACCGAGGGCTTATCTTCTGGGGCCTCAGTTGCTGCGGCCTCTTTTTCCTTGGTTGGCTCAGAGGCAGGCTCTGATGATGGTGGTGTTGGTGTTGGTGTTGGAGTCTCAACAACTTCTTCTGTGGTCTTCTTCTCCTGATCAGCCTTGAATGATGCCTCGGTTGTGTCCTCTGGGAGGGCAGTCTTTGCTGATGCAACCTACAAAATCCAATTTCAATATGCAAAGTGAAAAATCAAATGATGTTTAAAGTCTAAGTCAGAGTCCTAACTTAGACCCTGCATAGATAAAGCATAAGTTGGTGGTGGTGGACATGCAGTTTTAATACTTGTTACGCTTCTTATTTTGTTGATTATTAGCTACTATATACCCCTTCTCATACTTGTTGCAATACGTCTTAGTAGGAGAAAGTGTTGAAGTGGTCAGATTATAGATTTGATGTTTATTTTACTACTTGAACAAAATATGACATGTGGCTTCTCTATCTGTGATAAAAAATTAAAAATTTGTATTTCGAGAACTTTACATTTAGCTATATAATTTTCTGAGTAAGATGAAGTACGCTAAAAGAGTTCAGTTTTATTGGCAGAACTATATTTGACAAGCGGTTAAGTAGCTGCACCAGAAAGACATATTGCCACTTTATGTGAGTTCTAACTGCAGGCCAAAGAAAAAGAATATCACTTTTCTTGTTTCTATTGGATGCTTAAACAACATTTTAATTCAGCAGAAATTGTTAAATCTCAAGGAGCACCAAAGCCCCCAAAAATCTAAGACAAGAGAGAAGCAAGGATGTATGTGGTGTTGGCATCAGATCAAACTGAAAACAAATAGACGAAAATAATGCTGAAACAACACAAGGAAGGAAATATATTAGCAGGTTCTGAGCAGCCATGTGAATTAGAGAACAAGTACTTAAAAAGTTATTGAGTTACCTCAACAGTGGCCATTGCAATACTCAAGAATATGCAAATGATCCTGAAAGATCAAAGTTAAGAGTGTTATGAAAAACTATGCTTTTGTTTTGATGAAAAGAAATGAGCACTGAGAGTGGCTTATATAGGGGTAGGGACCTCAAGTTGATCAAAGAAAAGGAGAGGTGGGGGCACCTCAAGAATCTTGGGATTTGACGCCTCATTCACTGAATGTTAGTAAGCATGCTCGGCAATAATGGTGGCAAAAGCTTGGAGATGAGGTTATACTATTGTTTTATAATGTTTGCTTCAGATCTCTCTATTGGGAGGCTAAATAATGGAGGTTGATTTTTCATCGATGCCATCATCTTCTTTTGGTTCTAAGCTTATGTGCTTTGTGCAGTCGGATACTTCGGTGAATTGAATCACCAAATTCAACATGAGGTGAATTACTATTTCTTTGTTTTGTTTTGTGTCATGATGAACGATTCAGAATTCATTTATACTATGATACAACAAAATCAAGGAACAATTGTCATCATCAATTGAGTTATTGTTATCTATTGTGATCATATTGAATTTTCGTATTTCAATTTTCCCTCTCTTATCTTTCTGTTCATGACATGCATTGTGATATCTTATATTTACTAAAATGATTTGGTTTTAAATAAATGATTTTCACCAACGTGGGGTTGGTCGAAATGGCTAAGTACTTTGACCCCTTAATTAGGTGTTTTGAATTCCAGTTTTGAGAATTGAGAAAATTTCAGTTAGAAAACCTAAAGCCTCCTCTAAGATCTCTACGAGTTGAGTCGAATTAATCGGATTTCTAATAATATGACGCATTGAATGGATGGTTTTCAAAAATAGATTATAAATATAGAGGATATTCATACATAAACAAACCTTTTTGAGATTTTGTTCTTAACTTATAATAAACTAATAAAGTATAGAATCTCATATTTGCCATAAGCTAACCAACTACACGATATATACAATTTTATGAAAAATCAACTACATCGTAGAAATAAGAAGTGCAAGTATGTATATTTGGATAAATTTAAAAAGTAAAAAAATAATTATTATTTTATTTTCTTAGAAGTAGAACCTTTTGATTTTCATGAATCATATAAGAGAGAGAAATGCACCTAAATGTATGGAACAATTCATTTTTACAAAATATCCATAAAATATCTTCAAAGGGATATAGATACCTTCTTCACTTTCTTGTCTTATACTCCGTCTTTTTATCTCTCCATATAGTCAATTGTAATTTAATAAAAAAAAAACCATTCATATTAGTCATATCTTAATAACTTGACAACTTATACTAATTCTTATCAAATTCCATTTAAAGACATATCCAAGGAGATTTATCATTATTGTTATTATGTCAAAGGTAGAATATTGCCTACAACCAACATCCCCCTAGTACATGGGGTAGTTTTTTGGTGCCTACAAGGAATCAAACTCATGACCATTGGCTCTGATATTAATTATATATAGGATCAGGTACTTATTAGGTATTATTAAATTAAAAGTTATAGTTATCAATCAGGAATAACTTTTATTATTTAAAATTTGTTGGTCATTATGAAATGTTACAGTTCAATTTGACTCTGACCTTACATAGACCTTGTCATGGCAAGATATTAACCAATAGCTAATAATTTTTAATGATTCTCATTGGAATTTTTTTTTGGATGAGATTGATAAACTATTCACCAGCAATTATTTTGGTAATTGTTTAATAAAAAAAATACAAAATGGAATTAAATAAACATAAACTATAGCTGTGATGTATTAATAATTTATTATAAAAAAATAATTTAATTTAATACTAAGATTATAGCATTTTGATGGTAAACTTTTTTCACAGTTGATGTCAAATCTTACTTTGAATAATGTAGAATTAATTTTTTATTTTTTTGGCCTCTAGTAATATCTTTTTCTTCGATCCCAAAAACACAAAAAAATAAATTAGTGAAGAGAAGAGTCCGTACGATAGCTGGCATGGCTGCATACAATGGTTCCAGTTCCACACCCGTGGCCTTCAACGCAAACAACAAACCGTCGTTCATGTCATGTAAACTTATTCTGGGCCATGGTCGGCTGGTGGGTCAATAGGCCCACTTTAATGGGCCCTACAAAGGTATATTCACATCAGCATCAGTATTTATCCCCAATGGATATGTGACACGTGGAAACCACATTGCTGATCACGTAGTCGTTTTGTGGCTCCTTGCTTTTCCTTTTCTTTGGATTTGATTTGATTTGGAAGGCTATAATCGCAAAATCAAAATAGAGGAATCATGCCACCATTGACGTCATCGTGTGCGCTATTACCTATGGGTTAATTAAGATCGGTGCTGCCTACAGATAGAATGATGAAACCTAAGACTAAGAATTTGTGCATAACATCACTATCCACATTGGATTATTTACCTAACACACATAAAAGTGACCCTGCAAGCTGTAAATCTGTAAAAAAGAATTGTCATTGCTCGCTATCGTGTTTGTTCAGAGTATGAAAGAGGTGCTGCGACTTTGCCACAACAATACCATCATTATTTTGATATAAATTTGTGCAATCTGCAACAAGCACTAATAATATGTTTGTTTCATCAACAACTATATTTCAATGCATTTTTTTTATTAGCAAAATATATGACTTAAATTACGGAAAGTAATCTTTTGCTTAAATTCTGCTCCACGTACAAATAATTTTGATCAATTAATTATCCATATTTTTAATGTAATATAAATAAAAATTTGTGATACAAATATTCAAGGTCTCATTGCATACAATGCATTTTTCTGAATATTTCTATTTTATATCATTATTTAATTATATATTCAATAATATTTACCAAAAGAGTGCTATTATAGTATCATTAATTTAGATCCAAGTTCACAATAAATCTTACACATAGCAATATATCAATTATTTAAAATATAATTTAAAATTATTGACCAAAAAAAAGTTATAGTTTATTTATAAATATACAAATACTATAAAGTTATTGGTTGAAATATTATTATATACAAGGTTCACCGTGAATTTAAACCTATATTAACATTTTCTGTGCCATTAATCGATAATCTCAATTTATATTAAATTAAATTATGAAAAATTATTAAAAATTGTGATTACAAAAATTTTCCACAGTTTCTAGACTTTTTTTTTATTTTTTTTTTTGGGGAGGAGGGAGTTTAAAATATTGATATGCAATTTTTTTTGTTTTTGGGGTCACAATTCATTTGTAATTTACAAAAGCAATAATTGGCCAAGTGTGGGCTGGCTATTACGCATCTGCCTCGTAAGCAAGATTGTGGACAATAGATTTTGGGTCAACGTAGTCGGAATTTTTGGACAGTTGAGCCCAATATCGACAGGTCAACAGGCATTGGCCATTATGGGCGCCCTACCTAAAATAAATGCCAAAATGACCTTATCCGGAAATTACATCGCAATACATCTCAATTACCAAAAAAAAACACTTTTTCCTTTTTCATAATCTATGTTTTTAAAATGAGATTATAAAAACATAATAAATAAGTAAATGTTTTGAATTTTTACTAAATAGGTAAAACAAGCCCTTTCATCTCTAGTTATATCCAATATACACAAACTTTTAAACTCTACAATCAATCCTCTCAAGTTTTAGAACTGCTCTTGGAAATATTTAAAGACTTCATATGTGACCTTTTTGGCTTATTATGCATGTGTGATCATTTTTTCACTTAAAACATACAGATCGTATTAAAATCCAATGAGATTCGCCTCCTAAACCGGATAAAATACACTGGTTGGCGGGATTTTTGCTACAAGAGATGTTATAAGTTATGTTCATATACGAGAAAATTGAGCATAGTATTTTATTTTTGTTGTACTTTCATAATCTCTTTTGATTTCATCCAGAAGTATTGGAGTGCTTATATATGAATTAAATTTGAATATATTTTGAAGAAATTCTTAAATATCTTCTCTACTTCTATATGTCTATATCGACTACTTTTAGTTATGCGCAGGAGTAATTCCCACATGGGCCAATGTCATGCACCAAAAAGAAAAAAAACACGAGTCAATGTTACCATGTTAGTGAACATAAATTTCTTTCTCAGCTGTCAAACATTTCGGATCACCACATAACCATTTTCCCAAATTACTCGTATTTTGTCTCTCTCCTCCTGAAATTTTGAAGAACCCAACAAAGAATAAGACAAACACACTTTGGCACCTCTTGCCCTTATTTTTCTTGTGCTTCTGGTTAATGGTTATTCATCATTGTTGGTTTTTGTGAGACACAGACTGTTATTGCTTTTTTCGGTTTCAAAACATATCTGTGTTGTTGTTGCCTTACATTTACGTGTTTGCCTATGCCATTTGTTTGGTCGCGGGGATTCTCTCCTCTTCCTGTGTGGTGCAATTTGTCACCGTAGTCATTCATTCATTCCCTGTGACTGTTGTTGATGAGGTAAGTACCTTTGGGTGTTGGAGCTGTTTCAAGTTCCAAGAATATTATGGGGTTCTTTGGAAAGGCTACACAGGCTGGAGAGGCAGCGGGAGACAATAATGAGGAGCATGATAAAAGTGATCATGGTGAGCCTCTAAGCAGGCAGATGAGTGAGTCTTCCACTGTCTATGCAACTGATCAGGAGGAAGATGACGAATATGGGGCCAAGTTACAGCTGGGTCCTCAGTACACTCTTAAAGAGCAACTTGAGAAAGATAAGGTTAATTAATTTGTGTCCATATGCTGGAATTCACCCTTCTCTATATATTCATGCTAATGAGTTGCTAGAATATCTTCCTTATATTCTATTTGCTTTTTAATTTCTTTGGTTGGATTATGGGATTGTAGGACGATGAGAGTTTAAGGAGATGGAAGGAACAACTTCTTGGAAGTGTGGATGTGAACAACGTGGCCGGTATGTATATCTCTTTAATTTTTCCCTTACAAGGCTAATTGTAGCATTCAATTTTGCATTATATATTTTACTACTTCCAAAAAAAAAAAAAAATTGTAAGGTTTGAGGTTTCTGTGCTACTGATGTTTATATGTTACTTACAACGGTGTTGACTTGTTCAACTAGGGGAAGATAACCATAAGGAACCGTGCAAATTGGCCTATTCTCCTTTCCTCCTGTCATCAACATTTTAGGGATCATAATTAATGATAAAATTTCATTGTAATCCATTAAAACTTCAAAACCTATGGATGGGAAGTCTTTCTTTTAACAATAGTTCCGAAGATTTCTTTCATTTTATATATGAAGTGTCTATTTTTGATATATTTATTGCATGTCCAAGTATCAATTAATTTAATGTTGATCTTCATTTCCAGAAATTCTTGAACCTGAAGTGAAAATTATCAGCCTGTCCATCGTCTCTCCTGGTAGAGATGACATTGTTCTTCCAATTCCTGAAGATGGAAATCCAAAGGGTTTATGGTTTACCCTTAAAGAAGGTAGCCAATACCGCTTGAAATTCACCTTTCAAGTGAGCAATAATATTGTGTCTGGCTTCAAGTACACCAATACCGTCTGGAAGACTGGTGTCAAGGGTAAACCCCTTTTTTTTTTAATTTTAAATTTTTCCGCAAACTTTTCTGATATGCAAACCTTGAAGCATTCTCTTACAAGAAATCCCATTTCAGTGGATAGCTCAAAAGAGATGCTTGGAACTTTCAGCCCTCAGACAGAGCCTTACACACATGAGATGCCAGAAGAAACCACACCCTCCGGGCTATTTGCAAGAGGATCATACTCTGCGAGATCAAAGGTAATATCTCCAGTTTTTGCCACTACATACTTGAACAATTATATATGGACTTGCATATATAATTGGATGAAATATTCCTATTTAGATGTATGGCTACTAAAATAGTCAACCTAGCTATCACTGTTTGCCCTTACAGGCTACGGCTTAATCTATATCTTATTTGGACCATTTTAGCAGAAGGGTGAGAAGAAAATTTTGAACTTGGTTCTTTCCTCTTTTTTTTTTTTTATATATATATTTGGATAAGTGCTTTCTTCTTTATTCAAAGAATCATTTTGTCTAGCTTGAATATATTCTTGTGTTAGTCTCCTTGTACAAGGATTACTGCATGCAGCGAAGCAGAAGCCTATTTTCTTTACTTTTTCTGAAAAAAGTAGTAGTTTATATCTTTATGCAAGATTCTCCAATTGGGCACCTGCTTGTACTGTTCTGAACAGTTTGGGAAAACTGAGTCAGTCATAAAATCTGAATAAGTGCTGGTGCCTTAGCCTTACTGTACATTTTGACTATAGTCATCATCACTAATTTTCTTTTATTGTTGTATAATAAAGAATCATTAATGATACAGCCATACCTTGTGGTGTTTTTTCCTTTTGCAGTTCCTTGATGATGACAATAAATGCTACTTGGAGATCAACTATACTTTTGATATTCGGAAAGACTGGGCTTGAACGTAGATGGAGGTCTTCCTAGTCTGCAATTGCCAATAGTAACTTTCCTTCATTTAGTCAATATTTTTTATTTTTCCTTTTGATTGATTTTAGAAACTCAGCCATCTTAGGTACTAAATTCCGTCTTGTACTAAATTCTTTGGTTAACTTTTCCGATAGAAAGTGCCCCATTTGTCTCTTTGGTGTCTCTTTGCTTTTGAGTCTTGACTGTAATCTGAAGCAAAGCTGTGGTATGTGAGCTTTTGAAGCAACTGGCTAGGAGTGAAATGGAAGATAAATTCTCTTCTTTATTTTAATGTGAGTTTTCTCTTGCTTCAGCCGCTGGCTGCTGTGGTCAGCTGATTGTGGTGTTTTGTCTTTCTTTGGTCATCTAATTCTAAGGAAAATTGTATTTCCACACAAAAATACTCACACCATATTTATATTTTATTTAATTGAGAAAGAAAATATAAAGTAATGGATTTAATTTGTATGTATTATAAATATAAAAAAATTTCACATAGATATTCAATTATATATTGCTATGTTAATAAAATTGTTTGACTCAACAATTTATTATCTTAAAAATCTTATAAATACAAGCATTTAATTGGATGACACAATGCATAACAATTAAACTCGAAAAAAGTTTCTGCCAGTGCTAGCTACTACTTTTTTGTTAAAAAAAACAATTTTGTTACATTTGCTTATTAAAATTGAATACGTCCCCTTTGACATTATTCTAGTCCCTTGTGCAGAAAATACATCCAATGATGGTTTTGTACGCGGACCAGCGTATTTGGAAAACCTGGCCCAACGCATTGCAAGGTTGCACAGACCATTACACCCATTATGAGTCTTGAGCCCCTGACGACTGTAATATCGGTCTTAATTTTGACTGCATTAGTGTTATTGTCATCTGAAATAACTGCACCTATATCCATAGTCTAAATATTATGGATATCAACCTTTTAAAAAAAATTATTAAAATGATTTTGCCCACAACCTTGTCCGAATTATTATATTGAGATGGTCAATTGAAAGGATGAGTAATGAACTTAAGTTATAAGCACCTTTTTTTGGGGTGAATAGCACTAATTTTAATATATTTATGATGGAGATGAATTTAATAAGTTAAACCTAACAGAGACTTTTAAGAAAATGCTAGACAGTTATAGTTTTTTAACCAAAATTTCTTACCGAATAAGTTAATATAGTTTTTAACTATTGAACAAAAAAGTCATAATACACAAGAATTTCTAACATTAGTCAGTACTTAATTAAATAATTAAGACAGCTAACACTGATCGGATACTAAAATAAAGTTTGAAATATAATTTAATAAGATTGAGTAAAGATTAATCAATCTTGAAATGAGTGGTATGTCGATCCGAAGTATAAGGTGGACTATGTCAAAATATTATTTCTTATCAATCTTATGGTTCAAATGTACAAAGTTTGTAAATCAGCTCCTTATGTCAACTTGTTACCAAATATTGTTAAATTCTAAATAGGAATAAACTGCTTTTTGTGGCATAATCACAATTTTGGTAATAAAACATGCTTTTAGAAGCACAACAAATCAAGCAGTTGTTCTGTTCTACCCCATGAAGTGAAAATAGGTTTTAATCCAAGGCTAGACTTACCCTCACAGCTACGAATCAAAATTTGGTTCACCAAAAAATTTCACCCGAGTATGAATAAGACTCATCCATCCTTCTCCTCTGTGCAACATAGCTTGTCTAAAATGTTGTACTTGGTACATGTTTCTTCAATTTCTAGAGAAATTATTATGAATTCTGTGATGGCTTGAAGGGCAACATCGATCATGCATTACATCAACGTGCCATCACCTTCTACGAAAGGACGCGTAAAAGATTGGAAGACCCACCAAATCCAAAGGGTTATGGAATCAGCTTGATAGGGGTGTCGTAGCTGCCAGTCACATTGACAGCAATCTCTCATCTTCTTATTCAACAATTACTCATATGCTAGTCTTCCTAGGCATAGACAAGTCTATAACAGTTCCTTTTGCTTCCTCTTCTACAAGTGAAATACCCCATTTTCAAACATTTCTTTTTGCTTATGTTTGAGCCACATTACTTTTGCTTTAATTTCACGAAGGAAGTTTGCAATCAAATGAACAGTGAACTTTGCCAAAAGGGTGACGAGATTGAGGCCCTTAATTACTTCCTCTTCTATATTACATTTTGATTTGTTAATGTGTGTTGATAATTAAAAGGACTTGTTTAACGAGTTTCATGTGCACTAATTAGTTATATTAGGCCATTGACATTGCCACTGCACCTAGCTGTGCTACGAGACAAAAAACATTAAGCCGTTAGTTAAAAATAATTAAAGTTGGAGTTAATGTAAAGAGTAATTTGATTTGCACACCGATCTATAATTAGCCTAACCATTTTTGTTTAATTTGACCGCGGGTCCAGATAAAACTTCACATGTTTATTACTCATTACTAGTTAGTGCCTAAATAACTGTCCCCCGTTGACAAATTTTTTTTGGCATCATCTTCCAGTTCACTAGCCAAGCAAGATGATTCGAAAATCTTAGTAGGTGTTGAGAGTGCCACACCGTAACTTGTGAAGTAAAAATTAATATTGACAATTCATAGATATGTAGAATCAGTTATTTAATGACAAAGTAATTAATTTAACTCTGCATTGAAATTATATAAACGTAATGGTATAAAAAAGAATGACAGTTTTTGCATGTTGTATACGTAATAGTACTTGATGACTTTACACTATGTACAAATATACAAACCCAAAAAAAGGAAACAGTAGTCGAAAGGTGTTCTTTCGCTATCGTTTCCTCTCTTTTGCTCTCAGAATTCATTTTTCTTTATTTTATTTTCAATCGCATCGATTATACGTACCTTTGATGTGTTATTTTGTTGGTATCAATTTGTTCTTCATATATCAACTCATAATGATAATAATAATTTATTACACCGGAAGAAAGAAGGAAATACTATTTGTATATTGATGAAAATTATACATAAGTAGCTCGTATGCCGCTTCGTGTCAATTTAATTGATGATAATAAAAAAATTGTTCAACTGGGATGAGAAATAACAGATCTAGTAACATGTTTGAGAGTCCGTTAGGGTATTCTAGAATTGATTTTGGCTCCCTAAAATTGATTTTGAGAGTTTTTGATGATGTTTTAATTGTTGAGTTTCAAAATCAATTCTGGTATCCAAAATTGATCATAGGAGAAATAATTTTTTTTTATTTTATGTCAAAATCACTTTTAGAGTAACTATCAAATATAAATTACTTTACCTTAAAATTAATTCTGACCAAATTAGGGTGTGTTTGTTTAGAATTATTTTGGCAAAAAATTACTTTTTTCATCCAAAAAAATTAATTTTCATAAGTTTAGATAATTTTTTAAAAATAATTAGATTCTTAAACAAATCTATTTTTCAACTTTTTTGTAGAAGTTGAAAAGAGTAGTTTCTTAAAAAAATTAATTTTAAACTTTTTTAGCTATATATAAAATTTAAATTTCAAAATTATTTTTTTTAAAAGCTGAAACAAATGCACTCTTAATTCCAACAAAATTAATTTTACGTAGAATCAATTTTATACAAACAAAACCAAATACACTAGGTCTTTTTTATTTGCATTAGTATCATTTTGAAATGAAAATAAATAAAGAATTTAATTGCTATACACTGATAATATAAAAAAATTTTATATTATTATCTAATTAAATATTTATATTTATAAAATTTTTAAAATAGTAGATAATTAAATCAAATATTTTTATTAATATAATAATATATGATTGAATATTTGTATAAAATTTTACACTAATAATATATACAAACTAAATTCATAAATAAATAGTAAAAAAATACCAAGTGCCAACCAAACTAGAGTCGGTCGTGGTTAATGTCGTTTGAGTTGGGAAGCGTAACATAACAATGTATGTTGATGTTAGTCGTTAGATGTTAGAATGTTACGTGTGAGAGAAAGTGAAGACTGAGTACACGAAACGACGGTGAATAAGGCAGTAGTTTTGTGTTGTGGGCATGTTTGCCAAATACTAATGATTCCTCCACAGTTGGCATCGGGCTGTTGTGGGGCTGGCAATGTGCCGGTGGGTCTGTCTTTGTTCCCACTGTTTCGTAATCTTTGTGCGTATAAAGTCAATGTATATATGTATGTCTTACAACTTACAAATCCAAATATGATAATTACGATATTCAAACTTATTTCTCATGATATTTTGATGGTCTTGGCTTCGTTACCATGACATGAGTCACGGACACACTAATCACTATGGTCCACTTGGGAAGTTTTGCACAAATTATCATGATCGGGATTAAATTAACCTTAGGCATAAAGTTATTGAAATCCATTTAGACGGCACATCAAGAAGAAATCTCTATTGGCCATGACAATTTCTGCAAAACCCGTACCTTTTGACATATATGTAGTTTTGGCAACAGATACAACACAATTATAAAATTCTGTTCAATTAGCATCATACATTAACTAGATTAATAATCGCTAACAGTGCATATGATTTTGATTAGTAACTATATACCTTTGTTCACATGAATGATCTAATCTTTTTTTTTTTTTTTCAAGCGAGCAATGCGGGCTCAAGAGCATATGATAGAACTTAAATAACAAACCAGAAAAAGGTGTGATAAAGTAGATCACATCATCAATGAATAGATAAAGATCAGAAAAAAGGACGAGGTTTCGTATGATGACTATCATTAACCATATAAGACCATTTTACGTTATTCCAGCTAAAATGCTATATGCTTAGCTTGTAGCTGATGTTATTGAGTTATCGCTGTTTGAATTAAAACGTTGCACAATGCATTTGAAATGTTAAAAAAATAGAAATGATTTGATTTAGAAATCAAATATTATGTTTGGATATTTTAAAAATAAGAAATGAAGTGATTTTTAATTTTTATAGGATTTAACGATTTTATATTTAAAATCTTATCAAAATTAAAAAGATTTGATTGGAATTGATTTGATTTTAAAATCTAAGTATAAATTAAATCAAATCAAATCAATTTTATTTTTAGTCATTTCAAATATAATCTAATATATTATAAATATAAGAATTAATTTTTAAATCAGTTTAAATTTTATTTTTACACAATTATTTTAAATATAAAATATAATTTATAAATCAAATCAATTTAAATCAATTCAATTTAAATCAAATTAATTTTAGTCATTCCAAACACTACATAAGAATAGTGATCCACTGAATCAAGTTATTCAATTTTTACTATTTTACTAAATTTGGTTTAAAATAAAATATACATTCTTCTGTATTTGTAGCTAAATATATTTAGGCTCTCGAGATGATAAATTGAGGGGAGAAAGAGAGAGATGAGAAAGACAGGAAGAGGCAAATGGTGGGGTAGAGTGCAAGGTTGGTCTTTGATGGATTAAATAAGTAATTAGTTGAAGTCGATATGGAAAGCCCACCATACATGATACAACACAGAGGAAGGGCTTTTCCAGAGAAGCATTTTCCATTAAAGTATTATTATATTATATGTGTGTCTAAACCAAGGGAGGAGCCACCCTCAAGTTAGAAGCATCTCTGTGCTGTAGGCTCTATATCTCTCCATCTCTCCACTGCTTCCATCCCATCTTTATATACTCTCTCTCCATTCTCTCATCTCTTCGTACTTCTCATTCCCTCATTTTTCTCTCTGAATTCCTCTTGTTCAGGTCTGTGTTCTTCAATCTCAATCTCTCGCTGTCTTTGCTTTCTTGTTGCTGCTTCTAATAGTGGATGTCATTCAATGGGTGCCCAGTTGATGGTTTAGTGCAAAGTTTTGATCTTTCTTGCTTTTTCGTATGTGATTGTCATTCTTGTTTGCATGGTTGCTTGAGATTCTGGATCAGCTTGTCTAGATCTGTCTCATTTCATTCTGGGGTGGATGTAATGATGTTAACCGTGTGTCACTGTGTACTTGACTGGTCTAACTCATGTTACATTTGACTTGGGTTTATCGAGAATGTGGAAACTTTCTGGGGAAAATGAACTAGTAACGGATATGATATAACATAAAAATAATTTTTTTTTCCTTTTTAAACATCCTTTTCGTTGGGTGTCTGATCTCGAATTTAGCAATTGGATATTTGGTCTTTATGTGGGACTCCGCAGGCTGTGTTATCAAATTTTCACTTTCTTCCTCTTGCTTTCTTACTACCTGGAGTTAAAGTGAGTGAAGCAAAAGGAACACATTTGAAGTGGTTCTTGGCTTCCATCAAATGAAATTGTCAGTGTGTTCATATCTTGCTCTGATCTGCAATTGCTTTTGCTCACTTTGGTTCAATTGGCATTTCTAGATCTTCCTCTATGCATTCCTTATTCTGTTGAATATTTTTCGTTTGTTGTCTATGTTAACCTTTGCAAGATCTGGTTTCAGCCAATTCTGTTATTCTCTGTAGATGTAAATAGATTGTAAACAAATGTCCAGTGTTATGCAAAGAATGGTAGGTGGAAAAATTAGATGGATGTATAATTTACTCTTGGAGATTGAGTTTGGACATGATTTGATTTAATTCATTTCTTGCATTATTTAACTTTCTCACAACTGGGTATCTGTTGTCGAGATCTAACATTGTGGAGCTCTTTTCCCACAGGAATTTGGATAGGCTGGTGATAATTGCAAGGCAAGGATACAATTGTGGGCAAGGAAAAGATGGAGTTTTCCATGATTTTCATTGTTAGCAACACTCTTCTGCTTCTGAGTTCTTCAGCATTTGCCAAAACTGCTAGCCCTCCCTCCCTGAGCCCAACTCCTGCACCAGCCCCGGCACCGGACTATGTCAACCTCACTGACTTGCTCACGGTTGCTGGTCCATTCCACACCTTCCTTGGCTACCTTGAGTCCACCAAAACGCTCGACACTTTCCAAAACCAAGCCAACAACACTGAGGAAGGAATCACCATCTTTGTGCCCAAAGACAGTGCCTTCTCATCACTGAAGAAGCCTTCCCTATCCAAACTCACCCAAGACCAGCTAAAGCAAGTGATCCTCTTCCATGCCTTGCCACATTTCTACTCCCTTGCTGAGTTCAAAAACCTTAGCCAAACCAGCTCCGCTCCCACATTTGCTGGTGGGGACTACACCTTGAATTTCACTGATGATTCTGGGACTGTGCACATTAGTTCAGGATGGTCAAAGACCAAGGTGACAAGTGCTGTGCATGCCACTGATCCTGTTGCTATATACCAAGTTGACAAGGTCCTTCTTCCTGAGGCCATTTTTGGCACTGACATTCCTCCTGCTCCTGCTCCTGCACCAACTCCTGATATTGCCCCAGCTGCAGATTCTCCAACTGAGCATAGTTCTGACAGCAAGTCATCCTCTCCATCGTCTCAACCTGATGGATCCTCTGCTTACAAGATCATCAGCTATGGTGTCTGGGGCAACCTTGTCATGGCTACATTTGGTGTGCTGATGCTCTTGTAATGGGGGGATTTATTGAATATTTAATTTAGATTATGTTTTATGTATCTACTTTTGGTGCGGTTGGCTTTCATTTGAATCCATTTTTTTGAACATAAAGATGTGTTATTCAATATATGTATGAGGATGTGATTTCTACTATAATACTATTTTTTGCTCCTTTTTGAATCTTATAGCATGTAATTGTCATGTTATAATATGTGGCAACAGCTCTTTACACTTTTATTGAGAGTTTGAATGCCGTCACTAACAGCTCATTAGAAAGTTGATTATTGGTCCAAGCTGGAGATACAAGAGCCGAGAGAGAGCAAAAAGAATCTTTCTTTTCTATTTTGGTACATAAGACGTTGAGGGTGTGATAATGTTATCTCACTTGCCTAACTAAAATTTCCAGTAGGAAAAAAAAAATTATTTGCAGATTAGAGGATTTTGTTTCAACTATGCAATTATCATGAGGTTAAGCTCCGTTGATAATAATAAGTAAATACTTTACTCAGTTGTTTAAAATATGAGAAATAATGTGAGAGATTATTTTATATGAATTTAATTTAAATGTATTGTATAAAATTATTTTTATACTATCATCCAATCATATTTTTTCATTTGTATGACTTTTGAAGTAATAGAGGTGAGAGTCATGTATGTTTGTTTATGTGGCAGTATATGATTGGATGACAACGTAAAAAAATTTTATACTGTCAGTGTATATAAATTAAATCCATTATATATATATATAAGATCAGTTTAAAATAGAAAAAAGTTAATCTTGCTTTTCCCTTTCTCCACATGTTAGGGGTGTGTAAAAGATGGATTGACCTGAGTTCAATCGGATTGGAACCCAACTCAATTTTTGAATTGGGTCTTTTTTTCTTAAACTCATATTTAACTTGGTAATAATTCGATTAAAATTGGGTTTAGGGTTTATTTGATTAAAATTGGGTTAATCGAGCATGTAAACAACACATACAAGTTTTTTGGGGTCAAGGATAACATATACAACTTTGAACAATATGTATAATAAAATAAAATTTTAAAAGAAACAAAAAGTTAACATATTTTAAAATAAGTTATATTGATACAAAAATATCATGTTGTGTTCAATATTATACAAAATGCATTAATTGAAATATAAAAGCTCGTAATTTAACACTAATTTCGTTGACAAATATAACTTTCTAGAAATTATGTGACTTTGAGCCGAATCAAGTTAATTCGAGATATAACCTGAACTTGATTCAATAAACTTTGCGATGAGTTATCAATCGTGACCAAGTCATGAACCCCTATGTGATCCGCTCAAACCGAAACATATCCTAAGTAATGAATTGCATCGCACATTTTGTTCACCATTTTAAAATATCGGTGTTTACAATGTCCCTGTTAGAGCATAGAGGTCAGAACAAAGGTTAAAGCGGTTGCATGCGACCAGTTACGGATGGACCAGGAGCACCGCCAATGGAACTCCATTTGCGCTCATGTTCACGCAACAGATGAGCCACTCACGAGGTCAGCTAAGGTTCACCACCAAGTTTAATGCATCCAAGTTTCTTTCGTTCTTCGATACACGTCTGCCTATGTTTCATGTTTATACTTAATAGAACATATTTTATAATTTCGTCTGATTGTGATAGAAATATATTTTTGAATATATATGCATATAAGGTATTTTTTTTCTCCTTGCTGGCTGTGTACATATTCTTACACACGCGCGTAAGTGTTAGATGTGAATGTATGTTGGGGAAAGTTAAAATAAATGGTGTTACTGAGTTTGGAAATTTTTTATAGGAAGATACAATGCATTAAGTGGATTTCCCTTTAACATGACTTCTAAGGTAAAAAAATATGAAGTTAATAATTACCACAATATATATAACTTTTCACTTACAGAAAAAGTCAATTAGTTTTACGCAATCACATTAATCTTTTACATCAAAGAAAATTCCTCCCCATGTCACTTTCCCAAAGAACAAAATAATACTAGTTTAGAAGCCCACTCCTTAAAGGGTAAGCAATGGTAACGACGAAAAAACAATTATACGCAGCGATAAAAAAGTAATGAAGAAGGGAATTTTATAGAGATGAGAAAAACAAGTGGAAGAAAACGAAGGAAATTGATGGACAAGAAAAGAAAAAACAAAATAATAAAAAGTGATTTGTGATTGTTAATTGATGCCAAGTGTCATTCAGCGTTTAAATATTATTGATAGAAACATAGTAAATAGTGAAAGGAAAGGAAAGCAAAGCAAAGAAAGAGGCATTGAGAATTGAATAATAATTGATTGCTAAATAGTATTTTGCATTCCTCCCATTCACATTCACATTCGCATTCGCATTCCAATTTCCTTGGTGTTCGCGGGTCCTATCGCCAACACGTTTTTTTCTCTCCACCCCGTTTCTCTTTTCGAACAAACTCTCTCTCACGCAACACAACAAACTCATCTCTCTCTCTCTCTCTCTCTCTCTCAAGCTTCGCGCAGAAATGATGAAAACACCTTCCTTCCTTCGCTTCCTTTTCTGAGTCTATAAGGTACGTTTTCTTCATTTCCCATCTCCCTTTTCATTGTTTTTGTTGGTTTCCACTTTTTATGGTTTTTCATATCGGTTGTTTGTGTTTTTGTGTGTGTGTGTGTGTGTGGCTCGTTTGAATCTGCTGTTGGATCGTTTTAAACGGAGGGGGATTAGGTATGCATGCATCGATGATTTAAAATGTGTAAATGTGATTACCCAGTTGGTTTATATTTATAATGATGTGATTTTTGTTGTGTGTTGGGTCGGTGTTCTTCTTCGAAGTGTTTGATATTTTTCTCCGACCGAGTTTGAAAGATGTCTAGCTTTGTGGGTGTCCTTGTTTCTGATCAATGGCTTCAGAGCCAATTCACACAAGTCGAACTTCGAACCCTCAAATCCAAGGTGAGTGTTCTTTTCCCCCCTTTGGGGTTAGTTTGTTATGTTTTCTTTAACATGAGGATATCGGGCTCAAACGTGGAATGTGTTGTGTTCATTCTAGTATGTATCGGCAAGGACTGAATCAGGACGTGTTACTGTGGGAAATTTGCCGTCTATTTTTAAAAATTTAAAGGCTTTCAGTGAAGTGTTCGAGGAGGATGAGATTAAGGCTATCTTGGCGGAGTCATATCAGAGCATGGATGAAGAAATTGACTTTGAGTCATTCATTAGGGTGAGGCTTTTTTCTTAAAAAAAAAAAAAATTGGGTTGCCCCTGAATAGTTAATGATTTAGTTTAGGTTTCTGTTCTGTTGTGTATGTCATTTGATGCTCAAATTGCCTCTTGATATGTATGTACCTAAAGTAAAAGTGTGTTTTTGTTTACACCTGCATAAGCAGGTATTTCTAGATTGTTTCCAAGTACTTTTGTACGTATTACATTGATAATGGACCTAGCAGCTGATCCAGTGACATTGAATGGCAGGCACATTTAAATTTGCAAGGCCGAGCAACAGCAAAAGATGGTGGTCCAAAAAGTTCTTCTTCATTTTTGAAGACAGCTACAACAACTGTTCATCATGCTATTAATGAATCTGAGAAAGCTTCTTATGTCGCACATATTAACAGCTATTTGGCTGAAGACAAATTTTTGCAGCAGTTTCTTCCGATTGATCCATTGACAGATCAATTGTTTGATCTTGCAAAAGATGGAGTTCTTCTCTGGTAGAGATGTTCAGGACCCAAACTGAGTTCTTTCACCAATGTTTTAACTTTGTTTCTTTTCTCCTAAAGTTTTGGTTTCTTTTTTATTTTACTGCTGCAGCAAGCTTATAAATGTTGCTGTTCCTGGGACCATTGATGAACGAGCTATTAACACAAAACGGATTCTTAATCCATGGGAGAGAAATGAGAACCACACCCTTGCCCTCAATTCAGCAAAGGCTATTGGGTGCACAGTGGTTAATATTGGTACACAGGATTTAGTTGAAGGAAGAGTAGGTTCAATCTTCTTTATGTCTCTCTCTTCTCCCTCTTTACAATTTTGTTTTTTCTGACTTGACAGACTTTAAATGTCTTATTTTTGAAAATCTTCTTATTTGGTTATCTTGTAGCCACATCTGGTACTTGGTCTGATTTCACAAGTAATCAAGGTAGCGTACTGAAACTTATCCTCTTTTTATTGTCATAATATGAATTTCCATGGGAAGATTGACACTTTTATGTTTTCAGTTGTGCACTGCTAAGACTTGAAAATTTAATAATGCTATGTTGTTTTTGTCTTTGTTCTTTCATTATGGTGGCTACATTAGATTCAATTGTTAGCTGATCTCAATCTCAAGAAAACTCCTCAACTTGTGGAACTAGTGGAAGATGACAAGGTGACATATCGGATAATATTGTTCCTTTTACTTGTAATTTACAAGTACCATGGTTTCTTTCCTTGACATATATCAGAAATAAACCTCTTTATTATGATGTAACATATTGGCAGGATGTGGAGGAACTTATCAGTTTACCACCTGAAAAGGTTTTATTGAAATGGATGAATTTCCACTTAAAGAAAGCTGGATATGAGAAACAAGTTACAAACTTCTCTTCTGATGTAAAGGTGAGGGTAGTTCTTTATATTTTGTATGCTGGGTTGCTTCAATAGAATTAATTACTTTTGTATGGATCCTGCACCTTGTGATAGGAAACCATTAGTTGGATTCCTTATTACCACTTTTTGTTTTGGCCCACGATTACCTAGATTTTCATGCTATACTTTTAATTGGTGAAGAAACAGTTGACCTTCTTGTTATGTTACTCTTGGCCTTGATAACTATATAGTAATATTCAAGGAAAAGATTCCATATGCTGCCCTGCACCATGCTTATTGCTGAATGATTGTGTGGCTAGCTTTTGATAAAATATGGTTCTTAGTTGAACAAATCTATTATATCTGACAGTCTTCTGTGTGCAGGATGGAGAGGCTTATGCTTATTTGCTTAATGCTCTTGCCCCAGAACACTCGGGCCCAGCTGCCTTGGCCACAAGTGATCCAACAGAAAGAGCTAACATGATTCTTGGGCAGGCAGAGAAATTGGATTGCAAGAGGTACCTCACTCCAAAGGACATAGTGGAGGGGTCGCCCAATCTTAATCTTGCATTTGTTGCTCAGATATTCCAGCATAGGTATGGTTAGTTTTAAGAGCTTGCAATTGTGTTAATAATTTAATCCTGTATTGATACAGATAGAATATTCTGGGGCATGCTGCCAAGAACTCGTGCTGTTTTCTGTCTGTCTTTTTTATCTTTAGCCCCCCCTTCCCCGAATGGAGATGGGGTGGCTCCTGTATTATGCAAGGTAACAGTAGCTTTTGTATTTTATTTGTCATGAATATCTTTAAACAGGCCACCGAGTAATGATTTTGCTTTCTTCTGATCATTTCAACTAGAGCTTTTACTTGAGAAGAAAAAATAATAATCGAATGGGGGAGTTGATAATTTACATGGAAAAAAAATGGATTGCTAGTTGAGTCAGTTGTTTGGGATAAGTAGACATGGTCAGTGAAGTTAATGAGTTAAAAAATGTATTTGGATTTGGTACATGACGGATCTCTAGCTGATTCAAATTGTGAGTTCCATTTTTATAAATCCAAAAATCACTTGTATGCTTGCAGGAATGGCCTTACAGCTGACACCACAAAAATGTCCTTCGCTGAGATGATGACTGATGATGCACAGACATCTCGGGAAGAAAGATGCTTCAGATTGTGGATCAACAGTCTTGGAATTGCTACTTATGTCAATAGTCTTTTTGAGGATGTCAGAAATGGGTAAGCTTTCCACTGTTCAGTTGCTTCATAATCTGCTTCTTCCTTTTTCATAGGTGTGTTTGGTATGGTGGTAAAAATGGGGTGGAGTTCCACCTCATTTTTACCCCCATACCAAAAACACCCTTGTTGTATTTTTTTTTCACTTATTTTTTTCATTTCCTTTTCTGCAGATGGGTTCTATTAGAAGTTCTTGATAAGGTTTCCCCTGGGTCTGTCAACTGGAAGCAGGCAACAAAGCCTCCTATAAAGATGCCGTTTCGAAAAGTTGAGAACTGCAACCAAGTTATAAAGATTGGGAAGGAGCTAAACTTTTCTTTAGTCAATGTTGCTGGTAATGATATTGTGCAGGGAAATAAGAAGCTCTTACTAGGTCAGTTGCTTTATTTTGTGATGATTTGTTATTGCTGGTGAAGTTATGTTTGTGTGGCTGGTGGTTGCCTTCTCTTTTAATTAGTAGAGGGTGCTTTCTATGATTTTTTTAACCTTCCCTTGAGGGAAAAAAAGTATTGAATATTGGGATCCAGGACTTGATAATGTACCATATGTGCATGATACATTATCAATCTCTAGCCAATTCATTTGTTAGGTACAAATAGATATGGTTAGTGACAGTTGAGAAGTTGGAGCAACTTCATTAGTAAAGTAATATAAAAATCCAAAGGCTCTAATTTTCAGTAATTTAAAAAAAAAAAAATTGATGAAGGTGTATCTGTGAGAATCAAATGGATTTGTATGATGTTCGGATAGAAATAAGAAATCAGTCCATAAATATCTTGTTTGCAGTCCCTTTCTGAAATTCAAATGGTGAAACTTGATGCTAGTTACATCTACACTTGCACAGTGAACAATCTGCTGAAAAATTGAATGTTTTAGTAGGCTTAAATTTAATTATTTAATAGGCTTTACTTTAATTTATGCGTATTGGTTCCATTTCTGTTGGGTTTGTTTCTAGACTTTTTTCTAGTGTGTTTTTTTTTTCTTTTTCCCTTTGGAAGAGAAGAAGGGGGGGGGGGGTTAGGATGTTGGAATGGGGTACTGTTGCGTTGTTGTTATTTTGTTCAAATATGCCTCCTTATATCTTGGGAATATTCATCATCTCCTCTTCTTTGTGCCACAGCTTTTTTGTGGCAGCTGATGAGGTTTACTATGCTTCAACTTCTGAAAAACTTGAGATCACACTCCCAAGGTAAAGAGATTACTGATGCTGATATTCTAAACTGGGCAAACAATAAAGTGAAGAGAGCAAGAAGAACTTCCCAAATGGAGAGTTTCAAGGTAATCAAGCAAATATTAACCAGTTACGAGTTATCAATATTTTAACATGTATGTGTATATATCATAAGATGGCTCCAAAAATTTCAAAATTATAGACTGACATTTAAGAATTATGTGTGGGGATCTCTGTATTCCTTCCTAGCTACTTTCATTGATATAAAATAAATTCAATCTTTTGTGCTCCTCTTGTCGGACGAGAAATGACAGGCAAGATATCATCATTATCAATACTATTAACAGTAATTCAGAGCTTTAGAATAAATAAAAGGACTGTTCAATGTTTACTACAAGGGAAGGAGTGCATAACAGTTGATTTGATGTTGAACTGCAACTTATAGCTTTATTCTTGTGTCTGATTGATATTTATTTCAATTTCTTTTTCTTCATCAGGATAAGAATCTTTCCAATGGCGTTTTCTTCCTTGATCTTCTCAGTGCTGTGGAGCCAAGGGTGGTCAACTGGAGTCTTGTTACTAAAGGGGAGACTGGTATGTCAACTTTGCCTGCGGTCAAGAAACTGAGGCTGGCTAGAATTTAGTTTACAACTCTTTAATTTTTTTTCTTTTAATCGAGCATTATATTGGGGTGTTGTAATGTGAATACATTATCTTATGCGCAACAATTGAAGTGTTCAAATTATTCTGTTATTTGAATTGCAGATGAAGAGAAGAAGATGAACGCAACATATATAATCAGTGTTGCCCGAAAACTTGGGTGTTCCATTTTCCTGTTACCTGAGGACATAATAGAGGTAATATCATCAATGTTAAAAATAATTTTAGTAGTAGCTTTGCCAGTTGTATGAAAAGTCAATTTCCATGATTTTGTCAAATCTGGTAAATGTTGATTGAATCAGTAGCAACTTGTCTCCAATATATGGTAGACCACTAGTCGTTGTTGGAGGGTTTATTAGTTAAATCAGTGCTTAAGATGCTTGGTCAAAAGTAGGCCACTAGTCAATGTTACATAAATAGCGTATCAATGCTTAGTTGCTTACCTAGATTCCATCAAACTTTTATCAATGTCCTTTATTGGACCAAAATTTCATTCATCTGGCTCTAGCTTATTTTGCATTTAAACTTGACAGGTCAACCAGAAGATGATACTTATTTTAACTGCTAGCATCATGTATTGGAGCCTGCAGAAACATGATGAAAATGTCACTCCAGAGGCTACTTCACCTGTAGCTTCAGTAGATGGCGAAAACGAAACAGATATAGCTAATGAGGTATCCAATTTAGCCATTGATGATGCAGCTTCAGAGAATGCCAGCTCTTAAAGTTGGAAATTTAGAAAACTCTGCTGACGTTGAAAAAGAGGCAGCCTGTTAAAAGGTTGAAGTAAAACATACTCAATATAGAATGAGGAAAAAAAAAATCTTTTTTTTTTTTTTTTTTTTGTTTATAGAACAAAGGGAAAATGCCATCCTCTTGGTGCTCAGTGCGAAAGAAAGAGGTTATTATTTGTTATGGAAAACCACAGAGAGTAGAAGGATCCTGTAAATTTTCTCGTTTAGACTTTTTTGTACTTAGGTATATTCTTTGAAGAAAATTGCATGCAATTTTTCCCAATAATAAGATGGGAGGAAGGCATCGTTTTATTCTCCAACTGATAGCTTTTTCTTTTCTGGACAAAGCTAAGATAACTCTTCATGCATGCATGCATGCATGCAGAAACGAATTGAATTCGACAAACCGAACTATTAATTATTATGCATTTCATTTTACTGTCTGGTAGCCCTATTTCAGTATAATCCTGACAGCCTTCGCATGGTATTTTGAGACCATGTTTGCCAACTTTTCCCTATTCTTCCAAGTGCAAGTTTAGTCTAGATTTCTTAACTGTGTTCTCGATATTCCAATACGATGGTAAAATTAGGCATCCTATTCGTGATTCTGAATACTTTTCGAGGACATAATTGCTAACCTTGTAGTCTAATTCACCCATGGCAGCAGCATGCTTCCTTTTTCTGCGAAAAATGCCTATAATGTCTAATATATTTTGTCTCTAAAGATTTATAGCAACTAGAAAAGTCAGTAGCAGGCCAAACGATACAGACAAACCTAATGAGAAATACATTAAATGGATTGCTCAAATATGTGATATTTAAAACAGTTGTTAAATAAATAAATAAATAAATAAAAATTTTAAGTTGTTTAAGACATTCCGAATAGAATTCACACAGTTACACTCTCCATATGCACACATAATCCACTCATGCATGCACGATGCTATATTTTGATTTGTCCGTGTGTAATCCTTCTGCGCAGACATACAAATTGTCGCACTTCACCAGTGAGTTTCCTTCAAAAAGCATATAATGAGTATGAACATCCGCCAAATTCAGTTTATCTAAAGAAAAGGATTCTAAAAAGAAATTTGATTTTGCTTAATACAATAGTTATAAAATATTAAACTCAACATACGGATACCCTTCAAAGACAAAGCATTAATCGCTGAAATGTGAGAATAAGTATGGGTTGTTCCTTCATTGTTGTTAAGTCATTTATAAGTATCATTGCAAAGCTGAAACTCGCGACATGCTCTTACCTTAAAATGAAGCACCTTCCTCTCTATTATTTTTTGTTAAGAAAATTATGAATAAATCCTTTAAGTGATTTGATATACACTATAAGATCATATATATTTCCTAAATTCAACCACGTTTATCATAAAATTTGTCCCGCCACTGTCTAGTTAAGTTGGTTGCATTGCATTTCTTTCAAGTTTCCCTACATTTTTTTTTCTATCCATCTCCGACAGAGCGTGGAGATCCATTTGACTGCTTTCAATCTGCCTCTGTTAATCATTGCCACCATCATCGACCGCCATTATTGCATAGATGTTGAGCTATACACATCAAAATTCAGTGTAGCATTTACATCAATTATTATTGTTGTTATTATTATTCTTGTTATTGTTGGATGCCTTTTTTTAATATAGGATTCGGTTTTAAAATGAGTTTAATTGGTATGCACTAACAGAGTAAAACTGTTTTTATACTGTCAACTAATAGAAATAAGAAAAAATAAAAAATTATTGTGAATCTTTCATTATAATAGATAGTTATTTGTGTGAGTTATCACTTTCCACTATCTCTATTGAGATAATTTTATATCAATATAGGTTTCATATAAAATTGAAAATTCCAATTTCTGTTTACTGGAATTTTTTAATAAAATAAAATCAAAATTTCCAATTTCAATGTAATAAAAAATTCTAAATAGAAATAAAAAATTCTGATTTTAGTGTGATAAATACAAAACTAAAATCAGAATTTCCAATTTCATTGAACCCATATTCCAATAAATACATCCCAAATCTCATATTATTGCATATATCAAACTTAAATACCATATAAAAAATAAAAACCCGTTATTGTTATTGTTATTATTATTGTTATTATCATTATTTGGCAAGAAAATGTTTTTAACAAGTACCCTGTAAGATTCAACAATGTAAATTGACCAGGCGCAAATGCATTGTCACATCAAGACATGCAAGGGACATGCTTAATAATGTAAAATCCAGGGCAGTGAAATACCACAATGCCCTAATTTGATGTTGATGCACATTGTAAAATTAATAATTAATTTATGAGGTTATCCATATTCAAATTTACATTTATCACCTACAAACATCCTGAAAACAACAGGGCTGGTGTCATGCCCCAAGAAGAATTTAAAGGAATGCATAAATTCAACATTCTGCTTGAGGCAGCAGACCCTACTAGGATGGTGCAACATTTCAGATTAACTTAGACAAAGCAAATACTATTTCTCCTCCATTTTAAAGGAATTTAACCGTCTGATCCTCTGATCAAGCTCCTTCATGACTTCAGGTTCCTGTTTCTTCCTTTGCTTTGATATGGTATTGGTTGTCATGGACCCTATCTTATCAAATGCAACCTGCAAACACAATGTCAATCAACAAAAGCTCTGAGGCATTTCACCACAAACGGAGAAGCAAAGTAGTTTTCTTTTCTTTTTGGCACCAAAAAGAGTAGAAATTTCTTCTCCCTCAATCCCAACTATCCATCCTTTGTTGAGAAACATTTTCATACGCTTTATTCTTGTAATGACATCGAAGAAAACATTTAAGGATGATAACAAGGAAACCATAAAATATAGTCAATCATATCTAACTGATTGAAAGAAAAACTATAGATAAATATAGGAAATAGTGAAAGTTGCCATACTGTCAGTAAATCATCTGGATCAAATAGGTGATGAGTAGTCCTTTGCAGAACATTGATTACTTCGCCAACATGATGGGTTAGAAGTAACTCATCTTCCTTCATCTGCAATTGGAGGTTTACAACTATTGAAACATCTCTTCCCATGAAGCATACTCTCATTACTTTTGCAAGTATGAATCAAAAACCAACAAAGAACAAAAAGGCTACACAAGTTGTACCTTAAAGATAGCTAAGGCGATGTTAAACATAACCTTAGCCCCCTCATAGAAAATAACATCCCACACTCGCAGAGTTGTCTGATTCATGGAAGAAGTATTAATATGGGGGGAAAATTGAACATTTCAATGGATAATTTATTGCACATTATTCTAACCTCAGAAGGCAGGCTCTTCGAAAAGACGCAAAGGAACCACTCAGTAGTAACAAGGGAAACATCAAATTCCAAAGATTCCAAATGAGTTGCTATCCTGCATTTCCCTTTCTCCAATTTTCAGAAGATACTAGGAAACTAACATATGATACACAGTCAATTCATTGAAATTTAATACCTTGGGCACTTTTTAGCAAGTAAATCTTTAAACACTCTCTGTTCAACATGGCATCCTGATAAGTTGTTTGTGTAACAATCATTAACTAGGACATTTTCCAACAAGACAGCAAGCATCCAAAATGCATCTTCTTCTGTCTTCATGACAAGCAACAACAAAGCTGCAACATAATTTAATCCCTGGAGAAATAATATTGAACAGTCAATAATTAAGAAAATATGTTCTCAGGTATGCATTTAACATTTTTCTTCAAAGTAAACGACATATTATTGGCAACTTTAATATTAACTGAACGAACTGTGTGGTGCTATATTTTGCCTACCTTTAAACAATTTAAACATAAAAGATAGCTGCAGAAGCAATTGAGAAGCAAATATGAGAGCGTACTAGGCTTTGTGAATGATTTTTTTTTTTTTTTTCATATAGAAGACATATTTGGTTTAATCAAATATAGGTAGAATACAGAAACTAATTCATGCTTTAGTTGTGCAGTCTTATTGAGTTTTGAAGGTTTAAAAAGAAAAAAAGAGAATAAGCAACATGCATGTTACTAATTCATGAAGAACTGATCTAATGCCAGAAGAAGCATAGATCGAATGAACGATGAAGCCAGGCAAAAGACATTTTCTCCTCAAACACATTCAGTATTATCAAATTTCAAGTTATCAGAGCATTGTCATCCACGTACTTAGCAGGAAAAAAAATTGGAAAAAAAAGGAAGTCAGAGCAAACCCACCTGACAATATCCAACATCAGAATCGCGGAAAGAATAAGCTACAAGAACACGTCTAAGTGCAGCATGCCCCTCAGGAGTGTCCAACCATGGATGACCAGGGAAGGTTCGTGGTAGGTCCTGTACATATGCATAAAGAATGATTAGAAGAAGATAGATATAACGAGCATTTTAACCTGCATAAAAAGATACAATTGTTCTGAAAGAAATCAATAACCAATAACCATTTGAATGACCACATTAAACACCCTGATGTGCCTTTAAGCCTTTACAAACCATAGAGTTCAAATAATTCAATAAATAGATAAAGAACATCCCCAAATACATACTAGAGTCAACATATAAAAGCCTATACAAAGTTGATACCCAATCTTCAGACCGTACTGAAGACCACGCAAATTCCTCTCTATTTCTGATCAGCATGTGCTCACAGCTGCATTTTGCCTCAATTGAAATTCATACACTAAAGATTATGTAAACTCTTTACATAAGCCTAAGCTAACGGATCCCATAATAATGCAAAGTTATAAATATATGGCTTACAAATGCTTTAACTCTTATCCATTAATAAATAATAAAGGAATGAGAGGCCACACCCACGATCATCCATCAAAATCTGCAGCAAAATTTGTTCAGAAATCTTTTTACAAGACACACAATGTATATTCTAGACTCTACTAGACAATGCGATTCCTTCATCAATTCAATGAATTCTTTCCTCAGACATAAAAAAAATGGAAATCAATATCATTGATCCACACATCTTCAAATTCTTGTCATGTAAAAGAACACCAACCAAACTTGTAATCAAAACCAAACCCAATTGTGTGATTATCATAAAAATAAATAAATAAATAAATAGAAGAGCTCACATGATCTATCTGTCTGGTAGCAGAGGTGACCTTCCCCTCCACAGCTTTAGTCATATCATCATAATAACTCTCAGGGACCGTGGACTTTTTCTTGGCAGCACCTGACAATGAAAACCAAACCTTAGGCCTAAGAACTGGGGGTATCCCCTTCCTGATAAGCTTCTTCAGAGTGATGGCATTGGCAAGCGCTGAGAATTTCAAGGAAGAAGTGAGGGCACTGCCTTGCCCTATGGTTGTGTGCAGATACCAATTTGCTCCCTTGCTGGCTTCCAATGCCCACCAGACCCTACCCTGTTGCCTCACCTTCTCCCTCACCTCATTCAACACATTCACATCATCCACATTCCCTTCCACTGTGAACCCATAAAGGTCTTGAAATTTCACAGTCAGATTTGCTCTTCTGGAATGGATGCTTGGCCTCAAAACTGCCACTTGAGATTGGTATTCAAAGGCAAGGTCTATTTTGCTCTTGGTTCCATACATTTTTTCTCAGATCAACAAAGATGATAGGCACAGAGGGGGAATAAGGGTATTGAGACACAATATTGTGTTTTGAATAGGAAAAGGAGGGGACCTTGTCAAATAGGAAAAAAATAACCCCCTACTAGTCTGAAACCATGAAATGGTCCATTTTGGGGACCTTGATGCTTGAGATTAGGTGAGGTGAGGCTCAAAATTTGTCTAATACAAAAATGGGGTGCAACAAGATTCAAAATTTATAACAAAAAAGAAAACTATTTATACATTTTGGGAAGCCATGGAACAACCCTTTTGCATCGTCAGGAAAATCTTGAAACTTCCATATATTGAGCTCAAATCTCTGCTAAATAAATATGAATTGCGAACAGAAACAAAAAAAAAAGGGTTTAATATTCAGAGAGATGAAACCCAAGAAAACAAAAGTGGAGACAAAAAAAAGAAGAAAGAAAAAGGAAAGGAAAAGGAAAAGGAAAAGGAAAAACCCAGAAAAAACAGATCTTTTTAAGATCAATGAATGTAATATAGAAAGAGAAAAATGGACTCCTGAAATGGTTTCTAATTTCAGGAATCAGAGTGGCCTAATAAAAGGAATGGATTATAAGAGAAAGATGCACAGAGAGAGAGAGAGAGAGAGAGAGAAGGGCATTGACAAGAATAAAACCCTGAAATACAGGGAAAAGAAAAAAGCACAGAAAGAGGTGTAAAAGAACGAGGAAATAGGGTAAGGGTGGTACTGAATGCTGGTCTGAGCTGTGTGTGTGGTCGTTAGCTTTCGCTCTGCTCAGCTGGTGCACTATGTCTACCAACCTTGTGGTGATTTTGCTGTTTGGTTTCTCTGTATGTAGTAATTTTAATTTTATGTCACCATAGAAGTGCAAAAAATAAAATAAGAATTAGAACGTTGTGGAGATAGTTCATGATGCTTTATGTCAAGATTTTGACTTAAGTGAATTGATTAAGATTGCATAAATTGATGAAAAAACCTTGCTGACGTGAAATGTCCGATATGCACTTTTCTTCCTTTTTTCCCCCCAAATTTTCTGAATAGTAACCTTATGCATTTTTCTTGGGACTTCTCCTTCATTACTAAATTTTAATTTTTTTAAAATCAAAATAACAAATAAAAGTGATTATCACTTCGAAGGACATACAATTATCGCATAGATTTCTCTATGGGAATAGTCGTTTTGATTGTTTCTAATGACTATTTTTTTTTATCCTTTTTTTTTTAAAAAAAAAAATTGTTACATGGAGAGCCGAAGCCCAATTCATTGACGATCATTGTTGTGCACTGTCACCTCAAATTGGAAAAAGGAAAATATGTTCTATATCTGTATCGTGAGTGTATATGACTAATTTTTAAAATGATATTTAAGTAGGATTTGAATAATTATTCGATGCTCATACAGACACAAGAAGGCATGATATTATTAAAAATGAAATGTAAATATCATTACTAAATATGCATGTGCTGAATTATACATTAAAAATTATTTTATTCATATATATGTTATTTTATAAAGTCAAGATTTACATTGTCCAAAAGAATAGTTCAAATTTCCAACTTTTCGGATCGTCTCCGACTCTCCCATTACGTGCAGAGGGTTACGTAAAAGCTCTTCAATATTTTAATAGTCATAAATAATAGTTCGTGTCACTAAGCCGCTTTTGATTGTGGGATTATTTCGGTAAATAATATTTTTTTATTTAAAAAATTAATTTTAATATATTTAAATAATTTTTAAAAAATTAATAGAATTTTAAAAAGATATATTTTCAGTTTTTTAATTAAATATAAAATTTAAATTTTAAAATTATTTTTTTAAAAATTTTAATCCTAAGTCGCTTTTGATAGTCAACTTAAAAAATAATAATTTCAATAAAATTATGTTCACTAATAATAATTTTATAGCTCGCATAAAAAAAAATTTATTTCATAACAAAACATAAAAATTCAAGAATACTATATTCATTCATCAAAAAAGAAAAAGGATATTATATTCATTATATGATAAATTTCTTAAATAACCTCATAAAAATATAGTGATATGAAAAAGTGCAAATTGTTTATACTAGTAAAAGTATATTTATGTTATATAAATTTTATATAACAAGAAACACCAAAAGAGTATTTTATTAATGTTCGAATGAATTTATTGAATTGACTTTTGAAATCTATATAAATTGTTTGGTGTTTAGTCCTTTTTATATAATTTTTACCTTAAGAAGTTATTTAGATGTACTTAACTTATTTACTTTAAACCTGGCTCATAATCGTAACACATATTAACAAATTCTATTTAAGTAAATCCTTATTTAAGCAATTTAAATTCTACGATGCTCTGATACCAAAAGAAATTCTGCTTCACGTATAAGGTTTCTCTTCATGATGATTCAATTTCTTAGCAAAAACGATATTTTATTTATGAGTTTAATTGGTATATATTGAGAGTGTAAAACAGTTTTATACTATCAACCAATAAAAATATTAGAGAGTGAAAAATTATAGTGGATCTCTCGTTATAATAGGTGATTATTTATATGAGTTAGCACTTTTATTATTTTTATTGATTAATAGTATAAAATTATTTTATACAATCAGTATATTTAAATTAAATTCTTTATTTATTTACAAATAAACCATAATTCCTATATTTTTCTTTCTACATCTAGCCACTATAATTGGTAATTGCCTAAAAACTATAGGGCAATTTGACAAAAGAAAAAGGTCAGGACGCGTTTCTTTGTTGACATATTTTTTGCAGTTATATATTTTGTTGCGCCCCACAAAATGATTGTTTGTCTGGACTTGCGAAAATGGCAAAAGTGGCGGGCCCTTTGGTAGGCCCAGCCTTTCACTCGCGCCAAACGCAAGAAATCACGTGTGGGAGATTGTTCTAAAAGAAACAACGGATAAGGATAAGACTAACAAATTCTCAGCCTAAGTCTATTCTACCAAGTTTTTTAAGTAATAATTTGAAATTTAATTTTGCTTCAATATGACTTGTTATTGTTATTATTGTTGTTGTTTAATCAAAATTTTCTTACTATTAAAATATTGATTTCTTAAACAATTATTATCATATTTGATTTTTTTGATATACCAAATGTTATGATAATATTAAAACCGATATACATCCAAATTAAACTTAAATTAAATAATGTTATTTGTATAAATGTTCTTTTAAAAATTATATATATTACTTATTGTTGGTGCACTTCTATTGAGTTTCCATTTTTTTCTTTTCTTTTTGCAGAAAAAGGGAAATAGTCACTTAATATCAACTGCAGTAGTTATGTCTCCACAATGTCACTAAATGAATAATTTAACAAATTACATAAACTTCATCATTCATTGATTTGATGTCTTGTAAGAGAAGAATGGATACTTGCTGTTGTTTTCGTTGTGGCGATGACATTTGATTTGTGGCATTCTTCGGTGGGGTGCAGAATGCATTTGCATGAGTTATCGGTTAGTGAAGAAGGTACTTGGAGGTGGACGCGTGTATCGTTACATGGGCCGGCTTCATTCTGGATTGGGCTGGGCCGGCCGGTTGATGTCCAAGTGGGTCCCGATCAGCCGTCTTCAGGCACTCCATCACCATATGGTCGACAATTTTGATAATTATTGGATAACAAGAGTCAGAACCAAGAATAGTTTAATCAACTAGTTATATTAATTTATTTCTTGATATCGTTCGAGTAATACTCTGTTCATCTGTCTACATATACTCCAATCAGCATAAAAAATGTAAAATTGGTCAATTTGTTTTACAAGTAGCTGCAGACAAGAAAAGTTATTACTCTTAACTTCCAATATATATCAGATTACGTTTTTGACATTTTACAATATGCTTATTTATTTTGGGCTTAAACATAGGATTTAATTTGAATACACTTTCAGTGTAAAAAATTTTTATACAGACATCCAATTATGTATTGTTACATCAACAAAAATTTTTGATATAACCACCCACTACTTGAATAATCATGTAAATAGAATATTTTGATTGGATGACAGTGTAAAAAAATATTACACTATCAGTATACTCTAATTAAACTCTTAAACATAAAATCTTTATGAAACTGTATATATACATATCATTTAGGTGGAATAGAACGTATTTTTTTATCTGTTGTTTCAATAAAATATTGAGTATTGAAGGATAAAATCCTAAAATACCTAATAAAAAATAGTTTTATTTATCTTCTAAGTCATTAAATATATAACGCCTTAAAGTGCCATTTTTTATATTATACACGTATACTTCACAAGGGTGAAGGTGGCTGTTAAATTATCACAAAGGAAACTTCTCAGGGTATTGTTTGGTAGAGAGATAAAAATGAGGGAAAAATTTTCTATAAATGAATTATATGTGTAAATTTATACATAAAATTTATTCATGAAAAATTTTCCCCCACTTTTACCCCTCTATCAAATACACCCTAAAAAAAATCCTTTTGTGAGTTGTGATTTTATTGGTGGGGTGGGGCACAAGAGGATGGTATGTGATCCCGTGATAGTGAACCAACAGCAAATGGCGAATGTTATGATGCACCTCATTTTGAGAGGTGCATCATGCATCTTGTATAATTGATGGTCAGATGTGAGAGTGCACCAATACACCTTCACATCTGACCATTAATTTCATAAGGTGTATTGATGCACCCTCATATCTGACCATCAATCATACAAGATGTGTAATGCACCTCACTTTATGAGGTGTATCATAGACAAACCCCAAATAACCACGGTCCATGAAGTTATATTCCAACGCTATTTCTGATCATACCACTTTTCAAAAAGTAATAACTTAATGCTCCATTCATTATTATTATTATTATTATTATTATTAATGTTGATGCTGATAATATATAAAAGAGGTAGCTAACAAAATAACATTTATGTTGGTTCAATTAAGTTAGAGGTTTGAAAGGGAGAAGCTCTCGATTAAGTACTTTTTACAGAGGACTCAAATTAATTGATCCTCGGTTAAGAAGTTAAAATTAAGAATTATGCGAAGGTACGTAAATTTTCAGTGAGGATAAGATAACTTTCCCCAACGGAAGAGGCCAAAGTTTTGTGTGCTTCAATTAATATATCGATCTAAGTTATAATTATAAAATTTTAATTTACGTATAGGAGAATAAAAGAAATATTATTAAAACATGTAACACTTCCAATTGAAAGTATTAATTGCATTTTAAATTGATATTATCCTTAAGGAAAACCTTCTTCAAGTAGAAGAGGAGAAAATTTATATTCCTTAAGGTAAATGGGAAAATTATTTACCTAAAATACACGTAACCCTTTCGAAATTATGCTATTTAATTAATTAGGAAAAATGATAGTTATCAATATTTATTTATTTCGGCAGACAAAGGAAGGGAAAAGAAAAAAAAAATGTATCCACTTGTCGTTGAATGAAGTTCATCATGACATGATCCATACTACTCTCACGAGCAGATAGGAGTAGGAGTAGTACAGTAAACAGCTGAACATTAAAACACACGTGATGGCACCAGCCTCCTTCCTTTGGTACAAGAGATAGAGACCATGCACATGGTATGCTATAAATATATTGTTATGATTTTTAAAGCCCTGTAGTGTAGAGCTAAAGCAAAGGCGTTTGATCGTTTGTATATATATATATATATATTATCAGAATATAGTTTTCTTGAGCTTTCTTTTTGGATCTTACTGATTGGTGGCAGTGCTGAAGCAAAGTCCTTAATTAATGGCCTCTCCTCCTTTACTGGTATAGTGGCTAGCTAGTAGGGCATGGTATATCATACAACTTTGGATGTCTTGTATCGTCTTCAATTCCGTCCCATTGTGTGTCGCTCCTTTTTGGCATTTATACCTTTGTGTCGTTGTGTTACAAATAATATTGGCTATGAAAGCAACGTTGCTGTATATGTCGTAGTAGCGTACTGGAGAAATTGATGACGACCACTATAGAACAAGCTACGCTTATCATATATGCACACATATATATGATATATTCGTGGTACACTCGTTGAAATTCATATTTCTTTCTTAAGTGAAACACGAGAATATTAATCATAATAATTGCTGGGATCAAATTATTTAGTTAAGAAATTTGATTGTTAATTAACTGCCTAAGACAAAAGTGAGCAAATTTTGGTTGTTCTAAATCAAATTTTATTTGTATATATTAAACCAAGGGACTTTATGAATATTTTTTAATTTTGTTATAAATGCTCAAATTTGTTATATTAACTGAGTCTTAGCTTTTACTTTTTTGGGTCCGTAATGTGAATTTTGTTGATGAGAAACGCGGCCCAACACTAGTCGCAGGGTACAAGATGGATTCCTACGCAACAAACCCACTTGCTGGGCCTAAACAGGCACTGCCCTAAGCAACGTCCAATGGCACCTCAGTCAGAAGATCAGAGGGCAGCGACATCACCCAATCAGGATTTAGCAGCCCCCGTACTGATTTCTTGGCGACGAGGTGAGCATGAGCTAGCTGGTTCGTCCTTCTCGATGTCCACAACTAAGTCTTAGGTTTAAGCATTAAAAACCAAACAACAATTATTAATATACACCCAAAAACAAAAAAGGTACTACAAATCCCCGCCCTTATACTAAGCCCAACCCAAACATTGTCCAAACATGAGCCCATCACTTTTCTAATTTGTTCCATTGACTATTTCATTTTTGTTCGTCTCTTTTTCGCTAAATCCATTATCATCTTTTTTTATTTTTTTTTCAGATAAAGAAAAAACAGAGAGAGAGAGAGAGAGAGAGAGAGCAAGTTGAGACAATTTTTGGTGTTAGCAAAGCAAGGCACCTCTATGATTTTGATTGTGTTTACAGCCATTCCACTCTGCCTACCATGAACTTGATGGGTTTTTCACTCTGTCGTTACAGCTAATGGTGATCACTCCGATTTGTCCTTCGTCGACAAAGTGAACACCATACTTGTCATTGTTTTTAGAATTGGACATGTTATTGAGTTGGTAAACTTATGGTTTTAAAAGCGGATCGAATTAGTTTACATATTTGATTTTATTTTTTCTTATCTCAATAGTTTAAACTTACGGATTTTTAGAATCACGCACTAAGATAAAGAGCCATTTTTAATTTGTTGCTATAGACAAGGAGAAAGGTTGCAGATGTGAACATAAGATTCGTTTGAAATTTAGAGAAGCCATCTACATGTGGACAAACTTGCACATCAATATCCCCTCCTTTCATTCTCAATTTCTACCTAAATTGGTGGACTATGTTTAAATATCGCCTAAATCTGGACTTTATTGAATATTAAGAAATTCGACCCCACTGTTATATATTTATATGATGCAGAAATAAAATAGAATTTAATTTAAATGCACTGACATTATCGGCCAATAAAAATAATAGAAAATACCAATTTATACAAATAATTACCCATTATAATGAGGGATCCATCATGATTTCTCACTTTCTCCTATTTCTATTGGTTGACAGTATAAAATAGTTTTACACTAACAGTACATACCAATTAAACTCAATAAAATAAGCATTTTTTTTCAAAGGTTCTATTCGGCATCCAAAAAATGGGTTCCAATTTGAAAGAAAATGACATAAAAATCAAATATAATCTTATTTCTTATGATTTTTTTTTTATTGAAATTAAGACTTCGGATTTCTTCCTTCATAAACTACATTGGCATAACGTGGAAAATTATTAAGATAATAATTCGATCAATCGTTGAAAGTTCAGGCTATAGTCAACATCAATACAATCCTAACTAACCATAGAAATGATTTTGTATTCAATCCTACAGAACTATAGAAATGATTGATTATTCATTCAAAGCTCCATATATTATACAATTCAACCTCATTGTGTGAAGAAATTAGAGGCCAAACTAATTGTGATAAAAAAAAAGAAGAAATTATTGTATATATTATTTTCCAAATGCATGCAATGCATGGCTAAAGAAAAAAGTTTACTAATAATTTAATTTAGTGACTTAAACTTTCTTTAAGTTCATTTAATTTTAATGATAAGTTTTTATTTTTTTATTTTTTGTGTAGTAAATGCATTAAATATGACCAAAGAATATGTAATCTTTTTTTTTTTTTTAATGAAAAGAGCTTAGAACCAATATTTGTTGTCTTCATGTGTTTTTTATAACAATTTTTTTTTCAAAAACTTCTTAGATGTTTTTGAACTTGAAATAAGAAATTCATCTCTTTAAATATGTTACACATTAATTAAATTCAACTAAAATAGAAGACAACATAATTAAAGTAGCTATTACACAATAATCATTCAAATTTAAGAATCTCTCCCAAGCTTACAGTCAATTTTATGTTGAACATTATCTACTCTAAAGGGTTTTTCTGGTTCAATTTTATGTTTTCAAATTCTTAAAAGCTTAATACCACGGCAAGCATACGTGCAAACCTTTCTAACCCCACTTACTATGTAGGCTTCAACCTATTCGACTATTTGTGCTTCTCTGTTTCTCATTCGCCGGTTCACCTTAAAATAAATCCAATTAAGCAACTAAACCTGTCACTACTGCGTATGTATATTATATTCTTTGGTCTTAACTCTCAAGAGAAAGAGTCGCTATTTGGACACCGAATACGTCATCCATGACATAAATATATAGTATAGTATAATCGATTGTGCAGTGAGATATCCAAACGAAATGCTTCCTCCCTTTGTATAGCATTGAAGGTGGGTTTGGCTACACAAACGCCAAATCAAACGCAGGCTTAAGTCGTTAAATAGATGCACACAAATAATTTTATACCTTAACATTATTCATCAAACGCTTTCTACATCTGTTTCGTTTTTTTTTTTTTGTAGAAATGCGCACGGCAATGATGATATGTATACCATCCCTGGGTGATGTTAAGTAACCATTATTTATTTATTTATTAAGGATAAATAAAACATGACAAATAGTAATTAAATATTAAAAAAAAACTCTTGAGAAGTGAGGGTTGAATGGTATCAGTAAGTTCATGGATAAAAATAATTAAATATACGGAGAAAAAAATATAAAAATAGAACATTAGGATTTAGTCGGAGGAGATTAATAATTTGGTGAATTAACTGTGTCTCATCTTGACTTTTGTTCTGATATAGTCTGATTGTAATGTGTGGAAAGAACTTCAAGCTGTATATATCATTTAAACTACATATTACTTTTTCTAATGTAAGACTTTAAATGGCACGGCATTCTCTTCAGCATTCAGTGTGAGAAACATTAGCGGCACCAAGGTAAAGCTAAGGAGATCAAAATAAGATGGCGAAGATCACGCAGATAAGTGGAAACCAAGTATCTGATGAAGAAGCCTTCCTTTTCGCCATGCAAATAGCGGGTGCCTCGGCGGTTCCCATGGTGCTGAAGTCAGCTTTGGAGCTTGGCATCATAGAGACTATAGCCAAATCTGGTCCTGGAGCTTACCTTTCACCTTATCACATTGTTTCTCAGCTCCCAATGATAAAGAACCCGGACGCACCTGCTGTGCTGGACCGCTTGTTGCGCCTCTTGGCCAGCTTCAACATCCTCACTTGTTCCCTCCGTGAACTGCCTGAGCCTGATGGTAAGGCTGAGAGGCACTATGGCCTTTCCCCTTTTGCCAAATACTTCGTCAATAACGAGGATGGTGTCTCCATGGTTGCTTCCTTTCTCATGCAACATGACAAAGTCCTTAAGGACATGTGGTACGGGATCTCACTATTTCTTAACTCTCTTTTTTTTTTTTTTTTTAATTATTTCTGGTACTGGTATATATTTTTTTGTGTATATTAGTGGCAATAAAATTTACACTAATAAACTCATGCAAACTATTTAAACTTTTCACCACCAGCCAGTCCTAGTGGCTTGATACTTGTATATATTTGGAAGCTAGCTTTTGGATCTTGAAGTTCAAAATCAGTTTTGAGGTATGAGGCAGGGAGCCCGTATTCTGAAAACTAGCATTAGCTTAATCCACTATAAGCATCTCTAGTACAATTCTTCTAAGTTATTTTATGGTGATCCTTCTTCTCCTTTCCATACTGAATGCAAATTGACAGACATAACAAGAATCAATTATGAATCTTGGATCCATTCAGTTTAATTATATTTATATTATGGGTGTGTTCAGAGTTAGGAAAGAAATGAAAGAAAAAATATTAAGGAAAAAAATGGACTAAAGAAAGAAGAGAATGAATCATTTTATATAAAAATTTCATATGATTTGATTATATATTAATTTTTATTATTGATTAAAAAAGTGGAATTAAGTTTGAAACTTAGAAAAGAATCTAATTAATAGTAAAACTTAATATATGACATCCGAATTTTTGAGAGTATTAATCCACTTCAAATAAAGGAATTAGGATGATTGATCTTACTATTTGTTTTGGAGTTTAATATCTTATGTAAAAAGAAGTTTATGTAAATAATACTATTCTTGATTAAATAGAGATATTCATTACATGAAGGAAGTGTGAGTTGACTAAGAGTGTGTTTAATTCTACTTTTACAAAATTGATTTTGAGTGGAATTAATTTTATTAGAATTAATTTAAAGATTAAATAGTTTATATTTAGTAATTTGATCTAAAAAATAATTTTGATAAAAAAAATAGAAGCAATTAATTTTTTACTTCAATCTAAAATTAATTTTAAATTTAATAATAATTTTGAATAATAAATCTAATAGAAAACTAAATAAGATAGAAAAAAATATAAATTTAATTTCAGTGTCCCAAAATCAATTTTAGAATCTCAGTCAAAAATCCAAATACACACTAAAATTTCGCTCGAATTTTACCAATGCTGTATACTAGTCAAACTGTCAGAGATTATAGGCACATCACTACATCAGCCAACTCACGAATACGCTGGAGTTTGGATAACTCTAACGCTGTGCAAATTGGACTGCGTCGGCTGGGTAGAAAAACTGTTTGCTAAACCGTAGTTCCTGCAACAATTAATTGGTTTCTTTATATTTACGACTTTGTGTGTATATATCCTAGTCGTACTAGCTGTCCAAGGTAGAAACCATTGCTTAATAGATTTTTTTCTTTTTAAATTGTGCAACAAAATTTCGAGATAGGGGAGAGTATAATATATCGTTCTAAGATGAGAGCATACCGCAACTTTTTTTTTTGATAATTTCAACAGATAGACTCCCAAAACAGATGGGAAGAGCTATCACAAAACACAAAAACCAGTATCAGCAAACAGCAACAAGTTTTAATGAGAATTTATAGTGATATATATGAATATGATTCAAACTAAACCTTGCAGCCAAAGTATTTTAATCCTTACCGATGCTCAATTAAAACATTTAGTGAATGCTTACTATATATGTGGCATGACTATGTTCTTGTAGGTACCACTTGACAGATTCGATTCGGGAGGGTGGTCTTCCATTCGAAAATGCCTATGGAATGACAGCCTTTGAATTCCATGGCACAAATCCAAGGTTCAACGAGCTTTTCAACAAAGGGATGTCTAATCACTCTACCATTATAATGCAGAAAATTCTTGAGACCTACACAGGTTTTGAGGGTCTTCGATCTGTGGTTGATGTTGGCGGGGGGACTGGAGCTGTTATTAACATGATTGTCTCTAAATATCCCACCATAAAGGGCATCAATTTTGACTTACCCCATGTGATTGCAGAAGCTCCATCCTATCCAGGTGCTTTAAGCTCATATCATATGAAGTTTGTATAGTGGTTTTAATTTTCTGACTTGAAAGTTAAAAACATAAATTAAGCAAGTGTTCTGACCTCGAATTTTCTTCATTCTCATTCCTGAAATACAATTTACTAGGCTTCTTTTTATCAATAATTAATAATTAATTATGTTTTTTTGGGATCCGGAATTAATTAGGCTTTTTTTTTTTTTGGACATTTGCCTTGGGGGGGAAGGGACATTGGGGCTCTTCCGCTGGGAATCGAATGCTCCCTCTAATGGTCCCGGGTGCAATTCTTTAAGTGGCTATAGATTAACCAAATGAGTTGGCCACCAACTGCATTAATCAGGCTAAGTGCCATCAGTTGCAGTGAGTGCTGGGCTTGGGCTTCATCGTTTATTTGAATACTATTGTTTGATTTCCCTACTGGGCCCTGGCTCATATAATCACAGTTTTATTTTGGACCGGATCTTGTACTAGTAGAACTAAGATCGGTGTCTGATGCAGATGTGGAGCATGTTGGAGGAGACATGTTTGTCAGCATCCCAGAAGGTGATGCCATTTTCATGAAGGTGAGCTATCCGCTGGCTTATTAAGTCCGTTTCAAAGAATTATTTTAAGAAAATTTAAAAAGAGATAAACCTAGTTAAAATGTTAGATTTTTTAAAAAAATAATTAATGATTATTTAATAAAAATCTATAATCTTTTAACTATTCATTAACTATTAATTAATGTTGGACCTTCCCTTTATATTTGCTTCCATTTTCTTGTTATTTACTATTGAAAGACAGCATTATTCTTTTTTATTTTTTGGTCATTGGAAAGGGAGGAATGGGGTTATATTGACCTTCTTAAGAGTCGAACAAAACTCACTGTGGAACATCAAAATGCAGGTTACCATTGAGCCATGGACTCATCCACCATAGTATTAGTCTTTTATGACAGTACATTAAAATATCATGAGTAATGTTCCCAACAAAATACCATGAAGTAATGTTATTGTGTCATGTAAGTAAAAACATGTATTTGGTTGGTTACATAAAAACTGTTTTTCTGGTGCTACTATTTTGGGGGCATGCAGCACTATATTTAAATATGGGATAGTAAGAGCAACCGATTTCATCATTAATTAAGACGAAAATGTGACTTTGTAAATAAAATAAGTATACTTTTTGTTTGGTGGATAAAATAACTATAATCGTAGGGGATGTGTAATAATTTCTCGATGAAAACTATTCTCCCATGTCAGTGTATATGATAGAATGACATCTAATACAAGTCTTTGAAATTTGGAACCAAGTTTTTAACATTTTAATGCCTCAAAAATATATTTTTCCACTTGTTTAGATCAATGACCAAAATATTATTTGTAAATCCAGTGGATATGTCACGACTGGAATGACGAGCAATGCGTGGAATTTCTGAAGAACTGCTATGATTCCCTTCCTGAGAAGGGGAAGTTGATATTGGCTGAATGCATTATCCCAGTAGCCCCGGAGTCCAGCTCGAAAGCAAGGTCTGTGTTTCAAATGGATGTTATCATGCTGTGTCATAGCTCAGGTGGAAAAGAGAGAACGGAAAAAGAGTATGAAGCCTTGGCCAAGGGTGCTGGATTCCAAGGTTTCCGAGTTGCATGCTGTGCTCTCAACATGTATGTCATGGAATTTCTCAAGAGCCCTTAAGCTCTTATCTTCTGCAGTTCTGCCACTTGCATTTAGGCCACCAAAGGTCGATTTCCCCAGTACATTGTTGTGTTATAATGATAATAATAATGGAAAAGTTGCTTTGATGAACTTTGTTGGTATGTAATCTGTTATGTATTTAATAGTTCATTCACATAACTATTGGTTGGTAGTTTCTGCAATTTGATCCTACGGGGTTTTTTATCCTTTTACCTCGGTACGTATAAGACTTGTCATGGATAACTCTACACTAAGCTATGTATGTGGATGCCCCTCCCTCTTTCAGTTTTCCATATGCCAGTGAAGCGTTCGTGAATAAATGCTCCTATAATGATCAAATTGTTGAGAGCGGATTAATTAATTTTGTCTTTAGAAAATCTCATAATCAAAATGCCAGAGCTGTTTTTAGATTAAAAAAAGGAGATAACTTTTGATTGAAAAGTTGATTTTGTGTTTGTGTGTTTTAAATCCTACTAGTAGGTTAGGCACCAAGCAGTGGGGAATTTTTCTTTTTTTCAATGTTCAAGGAAATTTATGTTTGTTAATGTTTAATTAGTTCAAGTGGTTTAATACTTATCCTTTTTTAGTAAAATCTTGAATTTGAGTCTTGTGAACGAAAAAGAGTTAACGTCAAAAGAGTTTTACTCTCATTCTGGGTTGGCCCAATTAGAGCTAGAATACTTAGACTCTTAGAATCCACTAGACTCCAAATACTAATAGTTTAAAACTTCAAAAAAATTATTTTTGGTCAAAATTACAAATATTCAATCAAATTTAATCAAAATTGCTAAACTAACTTAATCTAATCTAAACAGAATAATATTATATAATATAATTTTTTTATTGTTAAGTTTATACTTTTATTTATAATAATTTTAATTTATCACATAATTTTTTATATTTATATATCATTCTTATTTAAATATTATTTTATGTATATTATATGAGTCACTTTTATTTTTATTTATATTTATTTATTTTATTGATTTAAGTTACTTTTTTTTATAATATTTTATATTTAAGATTTTTTTTTAATAAAAAACCAATTAAATCGATCCAATCCAAACCGTAAGAAATTGGCTTAGATTAGATCGAATTTAAAATCTAAACTAAACCGATTAAATCCTAAACTAATCTGATTTAATCCAAACTACTATATATTTTATTATTTAGATCGAATGAACTTTTTTACTTAGAACCAATCTAGACCACATCTCAAACACCCCTGTTGAAGACACTCCTACATAAGCCAGTAGAACAATTTGGATAGTAAATCCCTTCCAAATTTTAATGCAACTGCATACTTAAGCTTGAACTCAAAATCTCTAGTTAAGCTAGGACAATCCTATTAGTTGACCTATGCGCTTGTCGGTGAAAAAAGAGATTTTATATTTAGAAGTAAAAAAGAAAAATTTTAAAAAGATATAGGGCGTGCTTATTTCAAATTTTAAAAAAAGTTATTTTGAAACTTAAATTTTATATGTAGCTAAAAATTGATTTTTTCAGAAATTACTCTTTTTAATGTTTATAAAAAAGTTTAAAACAGATTTTTTTGAGATTATGATTTTTTTTAAAAAATTATCTAAAGATACGAAGATTGATTTTTTTGAAGAAAAAAGTGATTTTTTGCCAAAAAAAAATTTCAAACAAATACACCCATAATTTATGCTTTTTATAATTTTTTGAAAATTCATTTATATGTTAAAAATAAAAAGTATTTATATAAAAAATATTCTTTCTGTCCAGAATAATGTGGAGATGAAATTATTTTAACAACATGAATAATTAAATTCATTTAAAATAAAGAAGAGAGAATCAGATCGGACCGGTTAGTCGGACCAGTCCAATTGAGAATCGGATCCCAGGCCGGTCTGATCTTCACCACAAAATCGGTTGTGGTCAAAAACCGGTCAAAATTGAGAAAAATCGGTGAGCCGATGTGAACCGAACCGGTCAAACTAGTTAATCGATTTTATTTTTTTTTAAATTTTGATAAAAATATTATTATTTCTTTTATTAAAAAAAAAAAAGAAAAGCTCAATCAAAATAAAAATTTATTTTTTTAATCTTAATTCTTTTAATATGTTTATTTATTATATACTCTTAAATTAATTTAAAAATAAAAAATAAAAAATAATTATTATATTATCTGTAAGTATTTTTTAAAAAAAATATACATAAAAATTAAAATAAATAAATTTTATATTTAAAATATTTAATAAAATATCTCATAATTTATTTTATATTAATTATATTATTATTAATAATTTAATATAAATTTTTATTTTTTAATTAATTATATATATATATATATTTATTTATATAAATAATTAAATATATATATATTTTATTATATTCTAATTAAATCTTAATTAAATTTTTGAACTTTTTGAACCCTTACTTCAACTAGTTCGATACTGGGTCTAAATTTTTTAACCTCGATTTAAAATCTAAATTATCTGGGAAGCTATAAGATAGGATTTTTTACGGAGAGTGCACATGGTGAGGTGGTGTGTCTCATAGTATAGGCATTAGGCATTAGGCAACGAGATCCATCCAACGTGTGGACTTAGTATTGGATGGATGAGGTGCATGCTCCAATCACAGGCCGACAGATAACAAACGGCACGACAAGCCCGAAACTAGCCCAACGACGCCATTTCCAGTTTCACCTGACACAACACTTTGGAACTCCGAGTCTCCGTTGGGATTAAAGATTCGCAAAGTGGGTGTGCCGTGTTACGTAGCTCCCAGTTGAGTTCAACATTGGTGTCCCTCACATAAAACCTTAAAACTCTAAGTCTTTGTTCTGTTGGTTTCTCTCTCTCTCTCTCTCTCTCTCTCTTCCTCTAATTTCCCACAAAGGTATCTTGCTTTCCTTTTTTATTTTTAAAAAAAAATTATTTTGTTTTTATTTTGTGGATCGGTGTTTTTGAAATCAAACTGAACCAATTGAGCTATTTAATTTGGATTATGAATTAATTGGAGGGAATTTGATTGTTTTTGGTTTTGGGGGGATGCAGATGGGGTTGTGGTGGTGGAGGCATGTTATGGTGTTTTTGTTAATTGTGGCGTTTTGGAACCTAAAAGGGTCAGAGGGGATCAGATTCGTGATAGACAGAGACGAGTGCTTCTCGCACGATGTTAAATACGAGGGTGACACCGTTCATGTTTCCTTCGTTGTTATTAAGGCTGATTCTCCCTGGCATTACGGCAGCGAAGGTGTTGATCTCGTGGTACGTTCCGTTTACTGCCCTCCCAATTTCCTTTTCTTAATTCCTTCACTTTTTGACACCTGATTTCATTCAGGGATGAAGCTTCTATGTTAACCTCTATTATATGACATTTTATTATTTTATCTGTGGCAATGTTTTTTAGGTTACACATTCTGTATACTTTTAGAATGCTGCTCTTTTTCATTAGCAATTCCGCATGCTTTAGCTTAATTTTGAGCTTCATGGCTCAGAAGGGGACTCACAAGTAATCAAAGATTTTTTGCGTGTCCACTTCTCAAGTATGGAAGTTGCTTTATGATATTTGGTGATGGATTGTTGATGGCCTGATGGGATGGGATGGGAATCTGTTTCGAAATTCTTTGCAAGGGATAGATTTAGAACCATGGACTTACGAATGAAAGCTGAGTATAATGCTTTCTCCTAAGTATGCCTATTGCCTATTGAAGGACATTTTAGTGAAAATGCATCCCAATAAACATCTAATGAAGCAAGCATTGTATCAATAGGAGATGACTTTGAGGGACTAAAACAGTTAGTTATTTTGTTAAGGAAAGAATGCATACATATAGAGATGTTTATGTCTACGAATTGATATGTGGAACATTAACTTTACAAGTGAATAAAAATGGTCCAAATTGAGGTAGCTATATATTTATAGGTGTGATGTGATACTGTCCAAATCTTTTGGCATCTACAAATCCATAGCTGTAATTGGAAAGTTGGAATAACCTTTCTTTGGTTTTATCTTTCATTTTTTTCTGTCCCCCCCCCCCCCCCCAAGTGGGGCGGTGGCGGGGGTCGCCTCCTCTCCCCTTCTCTCTCTCATTTTGGAATCTTAGTACACCATAATGTTTGAATTTCAGGTAAAGGGACCTGGTGAGGATCAAATTCAAGATTTTCGTGACAAGACCAGTGAAAAGTTTGAGTTTGTGGCTCACAAATCAGGTGTCCACAAATTCTGCTTCACCAACAAGTCTCCTTACCATGAAACCATTGATTTCGATGTGCATGTTGGTCACTTCTCTTACTTTGAGCAACATGCAAAAGACGGTAAATTCCACTGCTATTAAGTTCACTCCTATTTGGTCTTTTATTTTTACATTTTAGTGTAAAACACTGCTCTTTCAAAATGAGGGATTTATCATGGAAACTTTTGTGAATTCTGCAGAGCATTTCAATCCTTTGCTGGAGCAGATAGCAAAGTTGGAGGAAGCTCTTTACAACATTCAGTTTGAACAGCATTGGTTAGAGGCTCAGACTGACCGCCAAGCAATAGGTATTATTTAAGCTTTACTTTTCTGTTCATCTAAACCACATTTTCTGTGCATAACCTTTTCATGCATATCAATTATATATACATTTGTGTCAAAGACAATTATATATACATCTAAACCACATTTTCTGTACACAAAAAACCCTAGTTTATGTAAGCTCTGGTTTCCTGTTCTTGTTACCATTTAGAACAACGTCCTGTCATAAATTGCAATTCTATTCAGCTATCAAATCAGAAGAGACAACCCTGTTGGAAACATCCTTTCCTATCTCTTGATGGTATTCGTTGGCTTTCCTTTGAGGCCAAAGTTGACCTTATTCTGATGACTTAAAGTTTGAGTTTTGCTTCTGTCTCTCTCATCTTACGGTTAAATGCACATAAAATTCATATGGATGGAAACAGCTTTGTTTTACTGCACTGTTATCTAGGCGAATGAATTAAGGAGAACTATGAAGCCATCTTAGTTGCTAAAAATCACAATTTTTTCTCTGTTTACTCTTGTTGAGTCCGAGTGCAATATCATGTTGCCTTATTTACTATAATGCAGTGAATGATGCAATGAGCCGAAGAGCAGTACACAAGGCAATCTTTGAATCAGCAGCGCTAATTGGGGCAAGTGCACTACAAGTCTACCTTCTGCAACGCTTGTTTGAAAGGAAGCTGGGAACCTCTAGGGTTTAAAGCTAGGATATATGTCTTGGGACCCTGTAACATTACAAATGAGCACGTTATTTTAAACTTTTTCTTTTTGGGTTACCATCACATGGATATTTATATTTCTAGTTGTTCACCTACTCGTAATACCTGTGAAAACATGTTATTTATTTTTTTTAATACAGTTGATTTTCGGCGAATGTTACAAATGACTGGCCATCTAGGTTCATGATCATCGACGCCCCTTCCAGCCGCATTTTGTTCATCTTTAAGACTCTATGCTCTTATTTCCCCGGCGCGTCGTTGAGCATGATATTTTCCACCCAAATCACAATTTTAATTGTTCCATTTTTATCTTATTAGTTCAACTAATTAAAGATCCCAATATGATACCGGAATAATACCATTTATTAACTTTGCAAGGCAAAGCTTGCCAAAATTCCTCTTGTTGCGGTGGTAGGAATTCTTCCGAGTTACATAATACTAAGGAATAATCACTTTAATAATATTCAAGTATTACATACTGGTAACAGGTATACTAATCGTGTAATCGAAAATAGTGCATCAAGAACGATTTAAAACAGACTATCTGTTTTATACCTAAAAGCTTTTCAAATACAAGAAGATGAATTTGTCATTACAAGGTTTAAATTTACAATTGACCTACCAATGAAAGATTACCAACGAATGACTACCGGTAGAAATCCAACTCAATTACAAATTTTGCATGTGGAAGTAACAATCAAACTTCGCCAAAAAAAATAAAAAAGAACTACAATAATTCTTATTAAAACATTAACAAAAGGAGTAACATATTCAACAAATGGTTTAAGCAACCTACCGATATATTAATTTCTTAATGGTATACCACTCAAAAATATAGTAAAATAGTTTGAGCATTATGTATGGCTTGAACATCCTCTTCAGGACATGAAAATGTCACAATTATTAGTATCCACTAGCCCCATTGAACGACCAAAAAGAATTATTAAAATCCATTAGTTAAAGACAAGAAACTATTGGAAATTGGAAACTGAGAGGTTTCACTTAGAAGAATTACACTCATGAGTAAGATTGCAATCGATTTCCTGTAATTATGATTCTGTTTGCGGTGTATTTTCAAAAAAGGTAGCAAATAATGCATGCAATAGATTAATCAAGTTTGGCGAGCCACAAGGGGACCAGTCAGCAGCATGGCAAGGCTCTATTACAAATCAGGTAACCAAACATGGAATATAAAACAGAAGGCTTCACCAAATAAGGTTTATAGTTACACACAAATATCAAACTCCGCTGTAAACAATACAGAGAAGTATGAGTCAATCAAAAGCTTGAACTCAAAAAGTGCCGAGTCAATGAAGTGTGTATCCAACAAGTATTGGACAAAAAGAAATCCCAGTAAAAATTAACCAGAAATCATAAATATTATGCAATATTTGTTTTCTAATAAGTCTCTCCAAGGCCAAATTACGCTACTTTTATGGCTAAATACTCCAGCAGGAACCATCATAGCTTTTTAATGAAGCTCCAGACTTCCGGAATTATGTTGGGGCCAGGTATGGATATATTATCTTACACTTGAGAAATGTCATGAGTTGAAAAGCCTCTCATTATTCAGCAGATGCGCTCATACAGCAAAACCATTTTTTCTGCAAGAAAAAATGTATGGAAAAATCAACAAAACCGCGGCTTGTTAACTGAAAGGCAACAAAACAATCCAATTCAAGGATCAAAACATGCATGCCTGACATAAACTCAGCCCAAGCAACTAAAATGACAAATATAAATTGCATTGTCCAATTCACAATTTCATTCAGAAGATAATAATATGTTCAGGACCGGTCACTAAACTATTGGATATTATTTCACGAAGCCTTATGAAATCCTCCAACAAGTGGAAGGAATCACCTAGGAAGGAAAAAGGAAGAATCAACAGCCAAATTAATTCTCCAACAATTGAGAGGTAATGAATTACAGTGACCCTGAATCGGTGCAGTCTGCAGAAGCAATGGAATAAAGGACAGAATATCAACTATATATCCAATCAAGTATTTTATGCCTTTTATAGCATGACATCAAGTAAGGGTTATTGGGCTAAAATATAATGTAGAGGACTGTAAGCCAAGCATAATTGCATAAGTTCTTGATATGGATATGTACGAATGCTAGGCATGTTCACTACTTGGCCAACACAACTTTTCTCTTTATTGTATAAGCATTGCCTGTCAACCACTTAAAGGGATGCATAGTCATCAGTGTCTAGTGGAAACCAAACCAGTGAAACCCCCAAGGGGGGAGCTAGAATAAAAATAGTAAAAGGCACTAGTTTTGATGAATACAAACATGCATACACACACAAGCGTAAAAACATCCCATTCAGCGTTATCCCACTAGATAGAGATCAGGTACATAATTAGGGATCTATATATTTTGTGTTTCAACAAGACCTTGAACGAATGAACAAAAGTTCCACCTAACCAAGAAGGATGAACATACTTGAAAAAATCCATGTATTATTAAAAGACACAGACATACTTCATACTATATGAGAGGTTGAGCATGAAGAATGGATCCCCCCTTCTTTCCCCCTCCTTTCCTCTTTTCTCCTCACGGACCAATATGAGTATGGGAAAGTAACAGCAATAGCAATTTTTCTACTAAAGGTGTTACTCCAGCACATAGTAGAGACTCACTCACCCTCTCTCTTTTCCAATTTCACTGACCAAATCTTAAATAAGAAGAGTAAGTGAAAGATACAGAATGAATGGTAGGTGCGTCACAGGAAACTGAAGCCGACTGTAACTTAACTAAATCATCCTTATAAGAGTTTGAATAAGAAAAATGAACTACCTAAGCGTCATCAAGCTATAGCAACAATGAGTTTTACAATAGATCATGATCACCCAAAACCCTTTAAATATGCTGGAAAAAGTCGCCAAAGGCCATAATGAACGGCGGAACAATAGATACAGTTTGCATATTAACATGCATTATTCATGCATCTAGTAACAACTGAAATGAGACATGCAAAATTTGAAAGTGCATAAGAATGAAGAGTACTTTATTATTTGTGTAAGTGTCTGAAGATTTAAAGAAAAAAAATTAATCTTTTTCCCATTTTTCAGGTGATGGAAGGGAAAGTGTCAAGTGGGATTAAAATGTAAGACTTGTGAAGTTATGAAGAAGGATTGAAAAGGAAGAATGTTAAAGGGGAGGGAAGAATGGACCGTACAGATTGGGGCTTTCCGAGAACCACTTGATGCTTGTATTTGGTGTTATCCTTTGGTGGTGAATCAAGCTTAGCACCCTTCCTCTCATTCCTGGCTTTATTGAAGATTACGGTGAATCCCTCAGCTGAAGCTGGGTCATTCACATCCCATTCCCCAAACTTTGGTAAAGGTCTACCCTTGTCCTGTGCTCAATTTTCATCATTTCAGCAACCATATACATATCAAAAGCAAAGCCTTTTACATCAAGGACTAAGAGACGGAACAGAACAAATACAGAGACATAGAGAGAGAAAGGGACAAAGCAGATAATATTGATCCAGTGCTATTAAAATCAAATCAATATATATATATATATATATATATATGTATGTATGTGAATGTGATGCTTAGAAATACATGAGAATGAGATAGGTTGAAATCTTATTGGGTGATTATGAGATGAAGCAAAATTTCTGCACCTATCTATCTATCAACGGATAAATATGTGAGTTGATAAAGAGAACAATCATCAAATATGAGAGAGAGAGAGAGAGAGAGAGAGAGATAGAATAGCATACCGCCATGGGTGATAGAGGGTGGAGGTTGAAAGAGGAGGAATGACAGGTTGAAGATTCTCCTTCGCGGTTCCCAATGAGGAACAAGAAGAAGAAAAACGATGCTCCGCTCCGAGGAAAGAATTGAAGAGAGGGAGAGAGAGAAATTGTGGGGCCCCTACACTTTGAACGACTTTACGCTCTTTCCGGACAGCCCCTCTCAACCATCAACGCCCCCCTTTGGCCTTTTCTTATGTTTCTTACCATGACAACTCTATCTTCCCTTCATTTCATTATTATTATTATTATTATTAATAAACTAAAGTCATCTTTTAAAATATTTTTCAAATGTTATTACTTTTGTTATTTCCATTTGTAAATGAATTTGTCGATAAAAATTATGATTTGGAACTAGAAATTGATATCCTTAACCAAAAGGATTTGGTGTATTAGTAAATGGGTTGCACTTTTAAAAAAGGATTAAAATTTAAAATTTAAATAAGATAATTGTTGAAAATATCTCTTAATTATAATAATATATAAAAAATTAATCTCACAATAATATTTGTACGAATATCCTTAAAAAAAAAATTGACATCCTTTAATAAAATTGGCTACAGACGAAAGGAGGCTTGATGGGAGCAACATGTGTATTGCTTAATTTGAATTTATAAACCGATGCTATGCGTACATAATAATCTTCTTTTTTCTTTTTTATTTTTTTATTTTTTTGAACTGATGCGTACATAATAATCTTTGTTGATCCCTCCCCCTTACCCCTTCACCCCAAAAAAAACAAGAAAAAGTGATATTAACCATTACGAAAAATTGCGGTGTGACTTGCGAGTTGCGAGAAGGATCTATGCTTGGTGTCTGGAATGTGATCACTTTCGATTGTAGCTGATATTATAGTTTATATGTTGTGTATGAAGAAAGCTAATCAACACTTGCTTTATTCAAAATCCGCGTAATTATTAGACAATTAGTTGAAAGTGATTAGCCTCCTCAAGATTCTTGATGCAAAGTTGTTGCATACACGTAGTTTTTATTCCTGGGTAGCTTTTACTTATATGCGCAACCGCTGAATTCATTGAACTCTAAAATCAACACCGGATAGGACCACACTTTCTTTTTAAATCGCTAATAGCATAGCCGTTGGTTGTTTTACATGAAACTAATTATTAAAGGCCAGCGTGTCAGTAATGAACACGCGTTCAATTTAAACTCTAACGCCCTCCCCTGTGACAACGCAGTTTTGCTTGTATCATCGTGAAGTTGGATGGATAGCTCCAAAAAGATGTCTTTATGATCCAAAATTTATAGATTTCTAATTTTCTATGGAAGGGGGAAAGAAAAGTGGACCAATTATTGTTGGGCCACAAATTTCACAATCGAAACTTGCTGATCTCTCCTCCAAGCAGCGTTCGTTAAAATTGCATACAAGCAGTCAAGTACTTACATCTCCTCAAAACACTCACTTGAGAGCCAGCAAAACCAAGTTTTGATGTAGTAAAAATTTAATCAAAGTTAATGGAACTTTGAACCTCGAAACAGCAAACATACATACAAAGGAATAACATGAGCGTGGAGTGTTATTGGACTCAAATACAAAAACCAATTAATAATTACACCAAAACCAGTAGGGTGGCCAAGCAAGCGAAGCCAAGCCAAGCCAAGAAAACATAGATAGATAGGCACACAAATTAAAGAATGAGGGATTATAGGAAAGAGAGAGGGTATATCAATATATATGCATGGATTGGATTCAAACATGGGCAGCTGCAGCTGCAGCTGCAGCGTTGTCTGGCTTGAAATAGGGTGGAGGGACGCCATTTGCAGAGCCTGGGGGTGGAGTTGGCATCCCATAAACTTGAGGGTTGGTCTGAACGTCACGCCTTCCTCTGTATCTTCCAAAGAAGTAACATCCAAACCCAAGAATCAAGCAGAACAGAATCAGAGGCAGAGAGATCACCACCACCATACCCATCTTTCTTTAATTTTCTTCTTCTTCCTTGTTACTTTACTTTTACGACTTGTGCTGTTGTGTGTGAGAGAAAGGAAGAATGGCTAGGCAGGAAGATATAGATGGTTAGAATAGATTAAGTATGCATAGAGTAAGGAAAGAGTGAGAGTATTTATATATGGATCGAGGCACCAGGTTCTGCCCTGAGACAACTGCTGCGATGGGCTTAACCTTAACGTTCAAATTTCCAACGGTCGCCTTTTATGTCCCACAACCGCTGTGAGCTGTCCTTCTAATGTTCCTCTGCCCTTTAACGTGACTCTTCTGCCTTTTTTTATTTTCCCCACTGTAGAAGGAATTGTTAAATTTTGTAAAGCTTTAATGCGCATAAATAAAGGAGGCCAGTTTATTTAAAAACTCCTTTACTTTTCATCCATCGACGTGCACAGATTCAAGTTAGCTGGACTGGCACTCGGGGATTTTCTAGCAAAGTTTTTACAATCGGAAAATGCTAAACATCCAGAATTTTTATCAGAATTTTAGTGCCAAAATAAAGTGACATTATTATTAATCGTTAGATAAGTAGATGGATCCCTCCATTTTATAATACCCAACCGTTACCATGATTTCTAGCAAAAATCCTGATTATATCCTTCTAATTATATAACATTGCTCTTTTACAATTACTAACATAAATAAATTTTTGATTAGTTCATATCTTTCCATTTATTTATATGTCCTAAAACGATTTTTACATTTCCTAATAGAAAGAAAAAATCCTAAATACATCACGCTATCATTTTAGAATTTTAAAATTAACCATAAATATGCTATTTATTTATATGTTTTAAAATGATTTTTTTTTTTCAAAGAGAAAGCATATCATAATTTGAAACCAAAATTTCATAGTTATAATAGTTCTCATACAATATATTATTTGAAGTCTTAATTTATATTATTCTTTTAGGGGAAAAAGTCGATATACACTGAGAAATGTGTTTCAAGATTGGAGACCATTGTTTCTTCCCATTAAACTGGTCTAAAATATATGAAGCTTGTTTGAATCAATTTATTTTTTGGTGACTTTTCGGACCATGGTATTGATGATGACAATTTCTTGGTTAGATTGCAAATTAATATCGAGTTGAGCTAAACTTGGAAGTGGGAATGCGCTTACTTAATAAGCTCGTGTAATCGTATCTGTAGTAATCTTAGGACTTTTAAATAGGAAGGAACGATTATTTTGGAATCCTTCATTCCTGTATATCTGTGCTAAGCGACTTGTTAAAACTCAGCTTGCTAAGCGATTATTATGATTGGGTTTTCGGGATAAGATATATCATGCAGAATTCATAAAAGTAGTCTTTCTCAAATTTGTTTTGGTCCTTCCTGTTGCCGTGTTTAGAAAACCAATAATCATGGGGTTATCGTCAAGTTTGCCGTGTTAAGAACATCACTCTATTTTATTACTTTGGATTAGCTTTATATCAGTTCCGAGTAGCATCACTATGACAACCATAACGTTTTGTTGCATTTATAGAGACCACAGCAATAACAAATTAGTGGCCAGTTTTGTGGTGCACCACATCAACTATGGTGTGTGGTGCACCATTTAAAGAAAAGATAGTCTACCATGCAACCCAAACTGTGTGTTGGCATTAGCTTATAACTCCACGAAGCATTTTTCTCCCTGATGAAAACAAATCTCTTTAATAACATACCTCTCTAACAGATCTCTCTCAAAAATATCTCTCAAATAAATCTCTCTGGTCAAGGTGGCTACAAAGGGGGTTAGTGCACTATGTTTGTTCTTGGTATTCATACTGGGGTTGCTCCAATATTCTGGTTTGGAGTTGCAGGTGCCTCAGTTGTTGGTGATTGAGGCTGAGCTCATAAACAGTAAGCTCAACTGCATCAAGAGCGTTGAATAAAACCAAGTTTTGATATTATTGGCACCCTCCCTACCTCTCAATAGCTGCTCTTAAGCCACCAACACAACTGGCAACTGCCACAACTATAGTTAATTTCATTATAGTGACTCATAATTATGGTCTTATGAAATGGGAACATGATTGTAAGAAATGGGAACTAGCTTGGATTCATGAATAAGTCAATGGGAGTCCCATGCTAGCTCTTCACTACCCAAAGGAAAACAGCTCAAGCATGGTGAATTGCTTTTAGTAGATGTCTTGTTTACAACCAAAAAGAAAACTACTCTACCTAAAATGATGTCATTGGTAGCTCTTGTTGTTAGACCAGAGTGGTGAATAGTCATAGAGCGACAGAGATTTATTGCAGCCACCTAGGTTTGGTAAAAGGAGGGGGGTGATGTCGATGTTTGTCAAGGGGAAGGTGAGAGATGAGTTTGAAGAGAAAAAAGGCCAATTCTGTGGTGCACCGGTTAACTATGGTGCACCACACACTAGGTTGATCAAATGGGTAAGATGTTAGTGTATCAATACATCAAAGATCCTATGAGTGTATCAATACATAAAAGATTCTGTGATCCACTATAAATTTTTAACACTCTTCCTTATCTGGTGCCCACCCAATCCATTCCAGTGGCTCCCCCCCACCCTTTCCAAAAAACCACAAAAAAAAACCTTCGTCTTAGGCAGCACCTAATTAGTAGATCCTTGCTTTATAGTTTTGTTTTTGATTCAACACTCCATCATCTGGCTTGCTTGGGGCAGCCATTGTTGTTTGCATTTGTTTTTTTGGGGGGTCAGACTGCTTAGGTCTTTCTTATCCTTTGAACCTCTTGTCATCGTAGTGTAACCTGATGGACTCTCATTTCTCCGTCATCATCGTTAGTGCTAGCATTGCTAATAACTATCATTGCCACCACTTTTCTCGTTCTCCATATACATCTTCATTTTTTTCGTTTCATTGATCGTTTTGATTTTTTTCCACTCTTTTTTCTATTGTGGAAAGTATCTCAACGCTTGACTAGCATCGAGGACCTTATGATCCCGGAGGCTTGAGACTACCTCAGGGATAGGATCCAGAAGGAAAGCTTGGATCTTCGATGTTAGTAGCAGTGCAGCAACTTTAATAGCAACTACGGTCAATATTCACCACCATTGATAGAGAACGTGGAAAACATGGTACCTATTGTGGTGCAGTCTTATAGTATAGAGGAGGAAGGACAAATAGCAATGGAGTGCTTGCAGAGGCAAGAGTTGAATGAATGGGTGGAGAACCAACAAGTGTCCTAACCTAGCCCGGAGATGACCTGAGGTTCAATCTTTAGAGTAAAAGGGAGAGTTGATAAGAAATATTATGATGCACTAGTAGTTATTGGTTGTATGTTCACACCACCAATCCTTACCATCAGATTCACCTAGTGTGTGATGCACCATACTTATCCTAGTGCACTATAGCACTAGCCAAGAAAAAAATATAATGAACCAATGATCAATTTAAAAATTTGTACCAGTCAATATTGTAGAAACTTAATACATGGTTTGGATCATATTAGTTGCACAGTGGACCATCTTTTTATTAAATGGTGCACCACACACCATAGATGATATGGTGCACCACAAAACTGGCCCAAATTAGTACACATTGACCATAGCTTCCCTGTTCTACTTTACTTTTCAGCCCTTTCAGTTCCAAACACATTCTTACCAGGCACAAGCATCTATGCAATCTTGTGTTTGAAACAAGGTGTTTGAAGAATTGTTCATCCCAAAGCAAGATACACCAGAAACTTATTGCAGAAAAAACAAAAAATGCAGATAACGATGCCCCATGTTCTACTTTGGTGCTAAGAAAACTTCACTTTCACAAGATCTGAGACTTAAATCTAACAATTGTCTAGCTAAATTTCGCTCCACTCGTTGCTTTTTGTCCTTGTGATCAGTTTGAAACTTGCATGTACGCTTGCTAAAGAGGAAGGCTTAGTTTGTGAACCTTGTTCAAACGCTGGCTCTAAAAGGACATCTACCGAACCTGAAAAATGCTTAGAGAAGCTCCACAACAAGGGCAGATCCACCACCTCCTCCATTGCAAATGCCACCAACTCCGTATTTCCCCTTTTTCTGCTTCAGTACCTGCATGCAATGACATTTACATTTAGACAAACTGAATTGTAAAAAGGAATATCCAATGAAGTTGTCAAATGAAACATACCCCCAAAAGTGTCACCAGGATACGAGCACCGCTGCAGCCTAATGGATGACCCAAAGCCACAGATCCACCATGCACATTTACGTTTTCCTGCAAAATAATATTTACTTGAGTGAATGCAATAAACGGAAGTTAGGAGCTATTAATGGCCACAATGAAGACAAATTATGGACTATAATTTAACATGTTCCACATTGTAGCATAGAAGTGATACAACTACAGAGACATGAAAGGATTACTATTTTAACATTATAACAAGGGGCAATAACTCACCGAAGTAAGTCCAAGAAGTTTCTGATTTGCAAGAGCCACAACCTAAACCCAGCAATGTGAAGAATTAAAATTCACGGCATAATAAATTGGTAAGCTATTACGATTAAAGTATGGCATGAAATCCTACCGAGAAGGCTTCATTGATTTCATAAAAATCAATTTGTGATGCCTCCAACCCAGCTCTGGAAATAGCTTTCGGAATGGCAAGGGCTGGAGATGTTGTAAATAACTCTGGTGCCTATACAGGTCAAACTCATATGAGCATGAGGTCATACTAGTAATGTGCCAAACACTAAAACCAATGTAAATACCAACATTGTGTTTTTCATTTCTCATTTTTTATGGCCTAAAGGTCTAGTTCATTTTTAAAATATATTTTATGTACCTGAGCAGCATCAGCATATCCAGTGACCTTTGCAATAACTTGAAGCCCAAGCTCCAGTGCCTTCCCTCCACTCACCAAAACTAACGCAGCAGCACCATCACTGTCAGCAAGAGCAATTGCATTTTTATTAAGAACCCGGGCTCAAACCAGACTAAATCTTTCAAGAAATATACGTCAGTTCATAGCATTTGGGAGCTTAAGCTAGTGAAACTCAAGATTTAGCAGACTAATACTCAAGGAAGCATATATAATATATCAAACAAGTCATCAATTTATCTGTAACTGACTTCAAACTGTAATGTCACTGGAATCACTTGTGGTTCAGCGATGAATAGGCAGAAAAATTGTCCGCCCGATGACATTCTTTGCTATCTATGCTTGCAAGTGTGAGTGGCAAATTAACAAGCGGTGTTCCCTTACTATATTCCTCCATATGTCTTTCTAAATGTTGCTTGCTAACAGTATGAGTGACCACTCACTCAAATTGGCCAAGTCCTCCATGTCTATGCCACTATACCAATTTCTGGTTCCCTTACTTTCCCTACTAAATCACTTGAGTCTTAAGTTAATATTAAATTATTACAATGAATCATGCAGAACACCATGTATTTTTTGCAAAAAATAATTGACAAGAGAACCAAATACGAACGGTTAAATAGGAAATGAAAGACAGGAAAGAGTTGAGCAAATTCAGATAATATATTAACCTTATGCTGGAAGCGTTTCCAGCAGTAACAGAACCTCCACCCTCCTTGAAACTTGGCCGGAGTTTGCGTAACTTGGCAGCATCAAACTGGCATAGTAAGAGGAAACGTATAACGATATATTGGTGTACATTCAAATGAATATAGACAAAATTAATGACTATAGATAGTATGGATTTGCAACTAGAAGTATCTTAGTTATAAATGTTCTTTAGGTGAGGAGATCAGGAGAAACAAAACTACAAACTCCAATCCTGACTCCTGATTAATTGCTCACATTAATATCCTCATGTAGAGAACCTATATTCTTCTGAAAAACTTCTAATAATCAGGAAACCAAGAAATATTACTCAATACGGAAAAAGAGCCTATCTATAGACATGTAGTTTGTAGGCTCACCACATGTATACAAGAAGTATTACCATGGTTAAAGTAATTTGGATGATTACCTTTCCTGGGCCTTCATCCTTATCAACAACAATTGATGGTTTTCCCCTTCCACCGGGTACTTCAACTGGAACAATTTCCCATGTGAAGGCACCACTTTCTTGGGAGGCAATTGCACGTTCAAAACTCTGAACCGCATGGTTATCCTGAAGGAAAGACAAAGCCATCAACAAAAAATCTCTTATAATGATCCTGCTGAAACTTTCTGAACAGTGATTAATCCTAAAGTACCATGTCGTCTCTTGTTATTGAATGGTTCTCTCCACACAGTTCGGCACACGATCCCATGTGGACATCGTTATAGACATCCCACAAACCATCTTTCAACATCCCATCAACAAGTGAATCATGTCCAAGGCGGGATCCTTTCCTGAACTTGCAGTATTGGACCGGTTCATTTCAACACACAAGAAAATTCTTAAAAACTGTCAAATAAAAAGCAATAGTGATACCTTGCTTCTGCAAAGTACTTAGGTGCATTAGACATGCTTTCCATACCACCAGCCACAACAACATCGTTTAAGCCTAATTGAATACTCTGTGCAGCAAGCATTGTAGCTGCAATAACCAGAACAAGTTTAATATCCTTGTTTTTTTCCTTTATTTTTCTTTTTTTGAAAACAAAAAAGAAAGAAAGAGAGAGAGAGAGAGAGAGAGAGAGACAATGAAACAAACAGAATTTACACACCTTTCATTCCCGAGGCACAAACTTTGTTAACAGTAGTGCAGATAACTGAATTGGGTATTCCTGCTCCTAGAGCTGCTTGTCTGGCAGGAGCTTGCCCCACATTAGCACTAATAACATTCCCAAAGAACACTTCTTGCACAAGTGATGGATCAACATTTGCCCTTTTGAGAGCAGCTAAAGATTGCCAGAAACGATGTAACCATATCTTCATTAAGTTTCAAATGCAATGCAATAAGCACTGTCACAGGTTTCCATACTTACCTTCAATAGCTATAGAGCCTAGCTTGGTGGCAGATAAAGATGACAGAGTACCAAGAAACCCACCCATTGGTGTACGAGCAACACCGACAATGCAAACATCTGCAGGTAACAAACTGATAAGGTCAACTGAACCAAAAAGCCTCCAGTGTTTGAGGGTTTAGAAGAAATGGAAATCCACTTTTCGTTATACTTCTATTTGTGGCTGACCGATGAAAAGAACTATACAAAATAATAGTCTAAAAGGCTAAATGAACAAAATTACGGCTGCATAAATACAGAAATGCTCCATTAATGCACATTATAGTGTTTATTTCCAAGCCAAAAAGTTTGATGAATGACCTCGAGGCTTTATGGAATCTGAAGATGCTGCTGCTACTGGAGCCATTGATAGATGAAAATGGAATCTGTAATCCAAAACATGAAATATGAATGTATATAGATTTGATTAACAAGCTAACATATATAATATCTCAGAACCAACTGCATATGTGATCTATTATAGGAAACACTAATAGTTATCATTGACCTTGCATATCACAAGAATATGCTTTACATTCAGGTACTGTTATCTTAACGTAATTTTGCACTAGTCTAATTTTTCCAAGAAAATGATTGAGACAGAGTGAGAATGTATCAAATTTCTTGGAAGTACAACAATATTAACACAATTCTTATATCTCTGACTTTTTTGTTCCCTGTCTTTCTTCCCTTTTGGCATCTTATTATTGTGATATATGTACATATATAGTCAAGAAAATCAACAGAGAAGAATACAAACGTTGTAAATTTGTTGAATTATGAACACGAAAAACACTGTGCTAGACAACCAAAATAACTTGAAAGAATTAAGCTAGAATTCGTCCGAGAATTTAAGAAAATCGTATATTCCGTTACTGTACATTGTATACTGGTGAGTTGTCTCGGTTTTTTTGTGCGTAACCAAACCAAACGAGACCAGATAAATGATGAAAGAGCTAAGATCTAGCAGAGGAACAATCAACGATCAACACCAAACAGGTAACCATGAATGCATCAAATAAAATGTATATGAAGGCTGTAACATATTGATGACCTCTTGAGATAAACACAGATCTGATACAATCCGAGCTAAAGAAGCTTACGATAAAAAACCAAAACAGAGCAAAATGCAGAGCGAAAAAAGGGTGCGAAAGAGAAAGAAGTGAGAGATGAATGGGTTACCTTAGCTTAGGAGCGTGTGGTTGTAAAAGAAGTGAAGAGAGAACGAGAGGGAAGAGTGAGGAGTTAAGAGTGAAGTATGGCGAGGAGCAAGCATGTCCGAATGCATACTCTACTTATATGCCAATTAACAGACAGGTGATCAGGCAGCGCACGAGGTGCACGCACCCCTCTACTTCAATTTTAGTATCATTATTCTCACTATGCAACGTTGTTCATATTTCTTTTTAATGTCACAAACTTTTTATGGCTAATTACAATTACAATTACAATTATTGTTAGTTACTTGTTTTAATACTGAGGTTAGGTATAATTCACATCATTTTGCACGCAAGGTGAAAGACGAGAATAGATTCTCTCGCGCGATGCTTTCACGTTACTTGATTATCTGTAAATTGTTATTATTCATTAATTATATTTTCTTGTAAGATCTAAATTATAATAGAGTCTACTTTTTCATGAAGAAGAAAAATTTATATATGATTAGGTTACAAGAGGATAGCTTCTTGTCAAAGACAGTATCCCTCCCCTACCAAGAAATTTTATAATAGCATTTCGCTCTAATACCTTTTCGGATCCTCTTATTGGCTATTTCCTATTCACAATCTTCCATTTATTTTTCCATTCCAATGTATTCAATTTCAATATTTTCAGCTTCTACTCCAAACACTTTGATCAACCCAAGAGATTTACGGAAAAAAAAATTGTATGTTATATTTGGTAGATAATATGAATTACTAATACCATAAAAATATGTTAATATGTTTAAAGGAAAATAATAGGGCAATCAAAATGTAGGTTCGTTAATCTTTTTCATCCAAGTGTACTGATCTCTCAGGTACTAGACAAAATGAAATTAATGCGTTAGGCGAAAACAACTACTTCGCTAGCCATCCAAAGCTCTTTCAACGAAATGAAGTACATAAATTAATGCCTATTTTTTGCAATTTTTTTCTTTTTGGCTGGGGCAACTATCTTAATTGTAATTTAATAAGTATTCCATAAAGTTGATGATAGAGTTTTCATTTTTGTGTTGATGGTTTTCTATTCGGCACTTGTTCATTTTTCTAAATTTTTGGTAATTTATTTACAACAGATTGGTAAAGCTGCGAGGACAGACTGTGGAGAGCATGAGCATCGAACAGCCAGTTCTCTGCAGGGTGTAGATGGTTGATTTAGATTGAGTTTGAATGAAAAATAAATTTAAATAAATTAAATTATTTAGTTTAATTTTTAAACTTTTTTTTTCAATAAATTTGATTCGATCAAGATTAGGTTAGTTTGATTTGAGTTATTAGTTAAATTAAAAAATGATGAATTATATTTTTTTTAAAGTTGTTGTTATTATAATAAGTAATGATAATATAAAATTTGATTATAATATATTTATTAATAATATAAACAAAAAAATTTTAAATAAATATTAACAAAAAAAATTAAAAAAATGACTTCATTATTATAAATTTAAATATAAAACATTAAAAGATTAGAAACTAAAAAAAATAATTAATCAAATAATTATATTAAATATTTGAATGATCAAATTAAAAAATTATAAATTTAAAATCAAAATAATAATAACTGATTTAATTTAGGCCCATTTAAAATGAATTGATTACTAAAACCAATTCGAGCTGTGCGGGCCGTGCGGTAATTGGACAAAGACCGTGTTGCACGCTTGCATGCGATGCACACTAATCATTTTCTTATTTTTCATATAAAAGTCACACGTGCAACCCCTACGCCACCAGCTAACCCCTCTGAAGTCTGAAAACCCTGGTCCTACAGCTAGACAAAGGAAATTGGATCCCCCTCCTCACCCCACAAAAACAAAAGAAAAAAGGTTAATAATTTTTTTAATTGCTTAAATAATCCCAATGGACGTGTATTTTACACAACTGGCGGTGGATTCTCAAGACTCTTTTTGCCTATACGTTGCCGATGAACGTGGGAATTATATTTTTAAATAAAATTTTGTCTTAAATATACCTCGTTAAATATGATGTATGATGAATGTATACACCTGCTTTTATCCATATTCAAAAAATATAGTCAAATAAATATTAGAATATGGGAAAATGAAACTAAGCCATCGACGCCTATTTTGCTTCCTTCTCTTGCTGTGAACTCTCCTCTCACCTCAAGTTCCACTCCCTCCCCTTCATCATCACAACAGCCGCCACCACCACCACCACACCTTTACCGCCTGCACCTTCATCGTCGCAGCCAACACCACACCATTACTGCCGCTTGCACCTTCGTCACTGCCAGCACCACCGCCACCACCAAAACACCTCCTACCTGGATTGCCAGTACCTGCCTTTGGAAATAAATTGGCCGACCACGAGTCATGAAGCGCCTCCACCTGGGTCCGCAATCGGAATGTCTTCGAGTGTTCTTTGTACTGTTCACACCGCCAAGAAGCCTCTCATTTGTAGCTACTTTTCTTCGTGGCGTCGCTGGTGTTGTCGTTCTCCATGGTTGAAGGTGGAACGAGACAAAATGGCGCTGTTTTGTGCTGCCTCTGCTGGTCGTGGATTTGCCATCTGCCATTCTGGTTGTTGCCGTGGAGGGAGAGAGCCATGGTGGCGCCGCCCACTACTGGATCGCACTGTAGCAGCGCCGCTGAAGATGGCGAAGATTGCGAAAGGGGGAGTCACGGGGTGGATTGGCATAGGCAGAGGAAGGAGATAAGGAGAAGGTTATTCACCCACATTCACGGTTTCATTTGACTGCATTCATCGGTTTATTTTGCCATATTCTTCGCTTTGTTTAATCACACTTTTTTTATGCTGGTAAAAAAAAAAAAAAAAGAAAAAGAAAAAGTACTTGCACCAACAGGCGCATAGCAGAACGACCCTTTAAATAATTGGTAATAACCTTTATATGAAGAGCTATGTAAACAATAATCATTCATAATCTTGACGTACCCTAAACTATACGTGTATTCATTTTTTTTCTGATCTGCTACGTGCAGGCATTTACTCCTTATTTAATAGTTTTTACTGAATTAATTATGCGGATTTACACAACAGTAATTGGTGTTAGTTGAACCATGGTTAGTTGGACGATGGTAACAATGTCAACTTATTCTAAAGCTAAATCTAAATTATGTTTGTAATAGAAGACTTTTGAATAAAACCAGTGACAAAAATCTTACAATTAAACCAAACAAGCACGACTTTGTACATGTTTTTATATTGATTAATTTTTACATGAATATAAAATGCTTTCCAGTTGATAAAGTTTTTAATATGAATATAAGTTAATCCAAACACCACAATAATGTTGTGAAAATGAAAATATGGGACAGAACAATTTTTTGACCGGAGTACGTGCCTAAATATCGCACTTGGAAAATTTCTTAAATACAATTTTTTTTTTGACTGCGGAGAAAGCCATATTTTGCAGCCAATATTCATGATTAAATTAGTCTTCATGCAGTACTAAACGTTGATGAATTGGCATGATCACTTCTGAGTTTTGAAAATGCGACAATAATAATCTCAAAAGTTTTAAAAGAAACAAAATGATGAGACACTTCATAAGAAGTTGTAGTGTGGCCCGTTTTAGAGATGGTTGCCATGTTCAGATTCGGACCTACAGGTTAGGTCGTTATGTATTTCATATATGCAGTCCATTTGAAATGTAACTAGTTAGCTTGCTCCCTTGGGAAATAGGAATATTGAGTACATTGTACTTCCTACATCTGCTTATATCAGTTGCCAAATCGAAACAGTGACATTTTTCTACTTTTTGTTCATAATAATTGTATGTTTTCAGCAGCTAAAGTATATTGGCATTGTTCTTAGTGCCTTATGATCCTCTGCTCTTGTTCCTTAACTGCAGAGGGTGCAGTTCTGAATCAAATGGTTGGAACTTTCATAGTTAACAATATTTGGTTATACAAAGACAATATTTTTCATGGATCGTATAGAGGATCAATTTCTGTAAAAACACGTATAGCTTGGCATGCTTGTGTAAAAACAAATTGAATGTTTTATGAGAAACTGGACATCAAGCTAACTTTGCATATGCTGAAAGAACCGAATTTGTTGGTAAATGGCACCAATTGTATCATTTTCTCATACTTATCAAGCTTCTTTACCCATTTCATGCACCTGATGCCATAAACACACATGCGTAATTAATGGGAGGTTGATACCAATCAGACACAAGGATAAACTTGAACAAGATTGAATAATATCTTAAGAAAAGCTCTATAATATAAACTAAAAGTCACCTGCACCAATGAATGATCCGTTTGCAATAGCTTCATTGCCTTGGCCTGCTCAAAGCGACACCAAGGTTTAGCAGGGTTCCCCCTAATACCGTATACATATGAGCCATTTGTAGAATGGTTGCTTTCCGAGCAGCTCTTTCAGACTGGCAAATCAAGTTAAATAGTTTAAAATAAACCAAAAAAAAATGCAGAATAACTGCCTCCTAATTGAAAATAATATATTGCTAGTGTTTGGAATGAATTAAAACAAGAATTGATTTGGTTCGTAAAATAAATCTTATATTTAAAACTTTTAAAAATAAGATTTGATAAATCTTATTGAATTTGATTGCTTTAGTTTTGAAATCTAATCAAATGGATAAGATTTAGTGGGAAGTAATTTTATTTCAAACTTAAACTCAAATTAAAGAAATCAATTTCTATTTTTAATCATCAAAAACACTTAATAGATTCTATCCATAATAATTGATTTATAAATCAATTCAAATCTCATTTTATATAAATAGTATGAAGATTTGATTCATAAATCAAATCAAATTAATTCAAATCAAATCAATTTTTAATTTTAATTATTACAAATACTACCTTTTACTCTCTTTTCTTCAGCTCTTTTTTTTTTGGTCTACATTGTCCGTGTTACTATTTGACAGAGGGAAAAAAAAAAACACCTTAAACAATCCAAGAGATTTACGAAAAAAGATATATATTATATCTAGTAGATAATATGAATGATGAATACCATAATTTAAAATATATTATTATGTTTACAAGAAAATAATCGCGCAATAAGTGTATAGATACGTTAGACTTTTTCAACAAGGTGTGACGTGGTGATCTTTCAGTTTACCTTTAAGGCAAAAACAACTACTTCTTTTGTCATCCCAAGCTTTTTCAATGAAATGAAGTTCATAAATTAATAAACCAATTTTTTCTCAACAGAAGAGATTAATACCTATTTTTTACAATTTTTTTGAGACAATTATCTTAATTGTAAGTTAATAGGAAGTATATACCATTATTATATTGCTATCTCATAGTTTACTATGTACTTAGGTAGGCTGCGGACACATAAAAAAATATATAATTATAGGCTGATATTAGGCTGTTTTCACATTGTGATGACTAAATTTTCTAAAAAATAACCAAATATTGATTATATCATCTTAAATATTGTCATTCCAGGAAATAAATGGATAGAATCTCTTTCAAACACTTCCTTAATATTAGTAAGAAGGAAATTGCATCTCAAATTTTGCTCCAACAATTAAAGAGATAAAATATCTCTCAGATCCTTTATTAACATTAATATGAAGGAAAGTATAGTATATCCCATAACTCCCCAAACTAAGAAATAAAAGGATAGAATCTCACGAAGGTACACCGCGATATTAATTAATCAATCTATGATCCTAGGTGGATTTCTTTTAAAAAAAAGGGCAACTAACTCAATATCTATATAAAGGATGGGAGCTACCAAGGTAAGAGATCATCAAAGTATCATATCTATACATACCATCTTCTCGATTTTCTCATCTCTCAGATTAAGTCTTTACTTGAGTGTCTGAGTATTGTTGCAAGAACGTCTTTGCGATCTTTTGATTATGGGTTTCTCGTCTTCACCCTTTTCAAGTAACCTCACTACCTAATCTCAAATATTTTTATAATTGTTGTTGCAAATGCTATATTTGGAGTTAAATTAATTATATTGAAATATAGGGATTTTGAGTTATTGTATAGAGTAAATTTTGATATATTATTTATGTAAAATGAGTTTTACAATATCACTTATTTACATGCTATTACATGTGAGACTTTTTAAATTAGTGAGTATGAGAATTAAATATTTTTATTGATGAAACAATACATAATTGGATGTATGTATAATAAAATTCTATAATGCATCAAAATTAAATCTTTATTGTTTAGTATTGAGAGATAAAATTCTTTTCAGTTAGAGCCATGGATTGTGGTGGGAGTCAAATCACGCGAACCATCGTGGTCGATCAGGCTGGCAAAGGAAATTTCATAACAGTTCAATCTGCCATTGATTCCATAAAGCAAAACAATGATCAATGGGTCAAAGTTCAGATAAATGCTGGCAAATATACGTAAGTTGTAACAAAATTACTTATTAGTTTATATAAAAGATTAGACTATAATCACTGTTTTATTTTCATCTATATATATATATATTGATTCTGCAGGGAGAAAGTTGAAATCCCCGTAGGTAAGCCATGGGTCTTTCTAGAAGGTGCTGGCAAAGATGTCACGAAGATTACATACGGTGACCCCCAAAAAGCTGGAGATTGGGAGGCTACATTCACTTCTCAACCACCCAACGTGGTTGTAAGTGGCATTACCTTCGAGGTGAACACTTACAAACATTTAAAAGCTAAAGCAACTATTTAATAATTACTTCATATTAATCTTGTTTTTCATGTACATAATAAATGTATAATATATGAAAAGAAATATTTTTTGAACATATTATGTATAGACATAATATAGGATATAATATATTTATGTAAGTATAGGTGAATGTTGAAATGTACATGTATATCGAGGTAAGGTAATAGATTGTATATTTATGCAAGAGGATATCATATTTTTGGATGTCTCTCCCTTATGTATAAATAATATAACTCATATACCAATGGGTCATTGCAGAACTCGTATAATCTGGCGGGACCAGCTCCCGTGAAACAAGCAGTGGCAGCAGCCATAAATGGAGACCAATCTGCCTTCCTTAAGTGTGGCTTCGTGGGTGTTCAAGACACATTGTACGATTCATATGGGAAACATTACTTTAAAGATTGCTATATTGAAGGGGAAGTGGACTTCATTTTTGGTTCTGGTCAATCCTACTACGAGGTAATAATAGTAATACATATATACAATTTTTATCCTAAATTTTCTAATCTGATTTTAAAGAAATTAATGATGAGGCATTTTTGACTTTATTTATTTATTTTTTGGCTCCCTCTTGTTGCAGAATTGCACGATCTACGCCAGACAGGGGAGTTTGACGGTGCCGGGCTTTGTCACTGCACAAGGTCGGAATTCAGCGGGTGACCAAAATGGTTTTGTTTTTGAGGGAGGTTCTGTTAAGGGGATCGGAAAAGTGAATCTTGGAAGAGCATGGGGCCCTTACTCTAGAGTTATATTTCATGGAACATACTTTGATTCATTGATAACCCCTGAAGGATGGGACGCATGGCACTTCAAAGGACATGAGTATGTTTAACACCCTTACTATTTTATCGTTTTCAAGGAGTGTATTCATGTGGCCTATATGATAGAAGTCATATTTATTTCACATTAACTTCGTATATGTGATGCTTTTGAAAACTGAATCGAATATTAAATTGGTGAAGCCTTTAATTTATGATTCAATTAGTTAAAGTAGTTAAATTCGCGATTGAATTAGAGTTATTTAGATTTGGTAATTTTTATATATATCCTTAATGACAAGATACGGGGAAATAAATGCAATAGAAACTAGTTTCGAAAATGAATATTTTTAGCTAATAGTTTTATTTTTCTAAATAATTTTGTTCAGCTATTTTTTCTATCCTTGACTATTATATTCACATGCTAACAAGTTTTTATTGTATGTTTTCGAAGTAATTTTTATTATATGCATGCAATCCTTTTATCTTGTTATGTAACATTTTCTCTTAATTTGTAAACAAATTTATGCAGGGATAATATCACCTACGCAGAAGTTGATTGCATAGGGCCAGGGAGCGATACTACGCATCGTGTCCAATGGGAGAAGAAGCTTAGCCCCTCAGAGATGAATGAATTTTCTTTGTCATCTTTCATCAACACAGGTGGATGGCTTGAGAAATTGCCAACTTGCTTTTCGTAATTTACTTTTCATATCTTGGGCTGAGATGTGTTCGATAGTTATTAGCGTGTGCTTAAATTAATTGTTTAGACGTTTTATCAGTTAGCTAATTCTCTTATCATAGTTTGTTATGACAGTTTATTCCCCTTCAATGTATTCAGACCTTTACCTCTTGTGCATAAGTCACAGTATCAGTAAATGAAATTACTTTTGCTTTCTCATACTTCTCTCTTAATATACATTAAGGTCAAAATAACAATGCTTTTTGGCCTATCCCTTCCCCATGAACGAGGCAATTATATTTGTATAAATTGCAATAATCTGTATTCGGAATAGTATAATAATAAATTGCAATAATCAGGTGCGTTAGTTCGTATTTTTCATTAAAAAATGCTTTTTTAATCACAAAATTACTTCTATAGTCAAAAAAGAAAAGAAAAGAAAAACTACTTCTAAGGCTTATATATTAACATATTCTAAAAAGATTAAATTTGATACATTATCAATATAAAAAATTATACAGTCATTCAATCAAATTTTTATTGTATATTAGATTTTTACAATAGGTGTCGGACTTAAATACTATATTTATGTTATAATATATAATTAGGTGTCTGTATAAAATATTTTTATATTAATAAAATATCAAAATTAAGCTCTGTTCTAAATTATATAGTGATTTACTCCTTAAATTTTTTGTTTTTATTGAATTATTGTGCAGCTTCACACGATAGTAATTGGTGCTAGTTGGACAAAAGTAACAATGTCAGGTCAAGATAATATTTTTCTAAAGATCTACTTAACCCTATATTTTTCTAATTGATGACTTTTTAACAAAATTATTGACAAAAATCTTACAATAAAATCGAAGAGGCAGGAATTTGTACTTGTTTTATTTTTTAATTTTTCCATAAAAATAAAAAGGCTTTTTGGTTAATAAAATTTTTAATATGAATGTAGGTTAATCCAAACACCATAATAGTAATGCTGCGAAATGAAAATATGTGACATAACAAGAATACACCTAAATATCACACCTAGTAAATTTCTTAGATACAATTTTGTTTGACCGGATAGAACCATGCTTTGCAGAAGTGCAGCCAATATTCATGAATAAAGTAGTATTCATGCAGTACTAAGCGTTCATAATTTGGCATGGCCATCACCTGTGAGTTTTGAAAATGCGACAATAATAATCTCGAAATTATTAAAAGAAACAAAATGATGAGACACTTTATCAACTATCGGAGCATGTGTGGCCTTGTCAAGAGATGGTTGCCATGTTCAGATTCATGCCCACAAGGTAGGTTATTATGTACTTCATATATGGAGTCCATTAGATTTAGAAATGTATCCTCTAGTTAGCAATAGCATGCTCCTCCGGGAAATTGGAATATCGAGTACATTGTACTTCCTACATTAGCTAATATCAGTTGTCAAATTGAAACAGCAACATTTTTCTACATTTTGTTCATAATAATTGTATGTATCCTGCAGCGAAAGCATATCGGCGTTGTTGATAATGGCTTATGATCCTCTGCTCTTGTTTCTTAAAAAACTGCAGAGGGTGCACTTCTGAATCAAATGGTTGAAACTTTGAAAGTCAATGAACTATAATTTATCAACGACTATTTTGTTATACAATGACAACATTTTTCATGGTTCGTTTTCTGTAACTTGTATAGTTTGGCATGCTTGTGTAAAAAAGGAAAAAAAAAGTGAATGTTTATATAAGAAGATGGAGATCAAGCTAACTTTGTATAAGCTGAAAGAATTGAATTTGTTGGTAAATGGCAACCAATTATATCATTTTCTCAAACTTATCAAGCTTCTTTACCCTTTGCATGGACCTGAAAAATAGTGTCACAAAAACACCTGCATAATGAGAAGTTGATACCAATCAGACACAAGAATAAACTCGAACAAGATTGAACAAATTTACAATATAGAATAAAAGTTACCTGCACCAATGAATGATCCATTTGCAATAGCTTCATTGCCTTGGCTGCTCAAAGTGACACCAAGGTTTAGCAGGGTACCTCCAAATACCGTATACATAGTAGCCATTTGTAAAATCGTTGCTTTCCGAGCAGCTCTTTCAGACTGGCAAATCAAGTTAAATAGTTTAAAATGGAAAATAAGAAAAGTCAGAATAACTACCTCCTAATTAGAAATAGTTTATCTCACTAGGAAAATGCTAGACTCAGTGTCATTCAATGTTTAGAAATACTTGATCATACACCATGTGGAGAAAAAATTGCTCACCTCGAGCACCCGGACTCGGAGTTTGAGATCCCCAGCCTCAAGTTGCTTTGTAAATTCTTCTATTCTTTGAACTCTGTATGGCATTGACATGGTATGGGTTCTTGCCTGAAGAATTCCACGAGCGTTATCAATTTAAAGTGGATGCACAATGCCATTATTTAAATAATCGCTTCACATTACAATATATGTTTGTAATTATAAAGAAACGTAATATGGACAAAAGTACTAAAATGAGACTTCCAGGTAAGGTGGGGTACATCATCTGCTTGCTTCCTTATCTGCTCCACGAGTTGTGGCGCAGTTTGCCGCTTTTGCCTCAAATCTAGAAGTTCCTGTAACATAGTGAAAAGTATGAGCATTGCATTTTAATGCAATGTGAGAAAAATTATTGTTCATAGACAATCTGAAGGGTGAACCTGAGCATAGGGTGCAGCAATTTTCGCAAAAGAGAAATCTGGATTGAGTGTGTAACCTATGCCTGTCAGGAAATAAAAATAAAATCAATTAAAAGAGAAGGACAATGAAGAAATAAAAAGCTCTCAATAGAAGATATTCTTTTCTCGTACTCCTGCTATTGAATCAATAACTAGTTTAGACTTTCCGGGCATACTAATGTGAAATTGGTAATACACAATGGGGCAAGTTTCATAGAATTTTCAAAGACTGGCCATCATCAAAGAGGTAAGTAGGGAAGGGAAACCTTCAAGTGTTGAAAACGCCCTGAGAACAAAGGTGAAGGTAGACGGAAAACGGAATGGCTGGTCTTGTGCTATTGCAAATAAATCCTGCCACAGAAAGCCCTCAATAATAAATTGTAGACACCAGATTCTCCAGATAATTTGGAATAACCAAGTAAAAACAATGATTTTCCACCTTCAGCTTATCCTCAATCACAAAAAAACAATCAACCAAGATATGACGAAGGTAACTAAGAATTCGTTGTAGAAGTAGATGTTCACATACCTCCCCAATGGCAGAAAAAGTCTGCGCCTGATCTGGTGTCTGGTTAAGCAGATTGTTCAAGAAAAACTGGACAGATCTCCTTACCTGCAAGCCAAATTTGGTCATTTATAATGTCAAGACATGAACCATAACATCTGAACTGTTAACTAAACATTCTTCCAATATAAGAGTACAAGTAGTTAACATTCTTACTGATGACAGATCCCCAGTAGGTTGGAGTGCTCCTAGGTCTATGAGGCTTTGCATAACCTGCATCAATGTTTCTTGTAAGTTTATATAGAAAGGGCCCTCAATTTGATCAATTCAAGATCTAGGCCACTTCAAATTCCTCTTTTCAGAAGCTGGTCACTAGTTAGAAGTTTAGATATTTACTAGTTGAATTGTACCGAAAGCACAAGCCATATTATGTTTTTGTGCTTACTCGAGTTGATTGAAGTAAAGCCAACTATGAAATTAAAAAATTGGATATTGATGATGCTCTTATCAAAATAGCTCATCAAGATATCAGATTGTATTTTCTTGTTAGTAAAAAATAGTAATCAAGGCGCCACAGAAGGCAAGACCTTTTTGGCATCCTTTTCATAAACTGCATAGAAAAGTTCGAGCAGTCTCTCTCGGGTAAAAGATTTGATCTCCCCCATCATGCCAAAATCATAATAAATAAGTGCTTCATCCACATCAATAGCAAGATTTCCAGGATGAGGATCCGCATGAAAAAAACCTGTTTTCAATATCTGCATGACAAGAAAAAGAAAATCAATAATCCATTCACTCATAAAATAATTTTAGCAACGCCTATCATCAAGTGATAATTTCTTTGCATATATTTTTTAAATATAGGCAGAAAGGATCTCTATTATTATTAGATTAAGTTTAGAAAAATTAAGGTTGTGAACCTGAATCAAGTATGCCTCAATAGCATGTGATGAGATCCTTAATGGATCATAACCACGCGAAGTCAACATATCCACCTGATTTATTTTGATACCTGCTCAGAAGTAAAATCAAAGTAGGAGCAGTTTTAAATAAAAAAACACGTTCACTGGCATAAAATGTCATACAACATACCAATTTGAAGAAAGAAAATTATTAGCTTCCACTTGTAAAGAAAAAGGAGAAACAAGTAATCAAGATGAAAACCTGGCACATACTCCAAGGTCAACACCTTTGTTGCAGTATAATCCCAATGTACCAGCTACAAAGGAGGAAATGAAGGAGAAGATGTGGTCAAAATTAAGAAATTTCATTAGACATGGATAATTTATATAAGTTACATTTAACAGAGTGTAGTGTTGTAGCAAGAAACATACAGGTACTCGAACCCACTTCATGTTTCTAAAATCTCGGTGAAACCTGTCAGCATTCTTCCCTTCGTTTATGTAATCAATTTCTTGATACAAAATACTGCAAAGTAGCATTTGCAACACAATATAAATTAAATTACAGAAGGCAATAAGAAAATAAAGTAATGAAGAGAAGGCAAAATGCTCCAAATACAATTTAACCCATGCTTTTCTTATACTTCATGAAATCTCAATAATGATATCTCTCCATGCTTATTACTTACGTTGAACATTCTTCATATATACCAACCCAATCTCTAGTTGGACCACCTAGAGTTTCACTTCTCTGAAAATACTCTGCAATCAGCTTTAAGTTTCCTGTACAGCACAAGCAAACATATTAGAGTAGCAAACAAAATAATCGACTAGAATTAGTGATCTTAAAACTCTATGCTACCATACACAAATAACCTTTTTCAGATAAAAGTTTCTAGAAATAAAGTCTGTCGAACAATACATGAAAAGCTTGATCAATGCCACCCCCATTCTTCGAGCCCATAGGGTTTTCCTATGAGGCTATGACAGGGTCATGGTGTGTCAAAAGTAAAACCTCTTCCTAAGTTTACATTGAACAGCCCAGGCTTTTGAATTCATTGGTACTCAGCAACATCCATTATACCAAAATCACTAAGTGTTGCTAATTGCACAAACAAAATCAGAACAACTTACGCAAGTCAATGTCAAAAAGCTTCTTCAGACCAGGCCTTTGAACTTTGACCACTACTTTTTCTCCATTATGCAGAATAGCACGATGAACCTACAAACAGGTTGCCCCCAAAATTGAAGTTACTACATTAAGACCATTACTGATTAATATCAATGCGTTAAGACCATTAGTTTGACTAAAAGATGAAGTGAGAAACGCTCAAATCAAACTGCAGAAATTTCCAACTTGCTCTTAACTTACAGAGAAAGTAAGCAGAAAGCTATTATATTATGCTACCTCTCACTTTGTGTTATATCTATCAAATTTCACGCTTTCAATAAACCTACAAGTCTCTTTCAATAGAAGTGAAAGAGAATAGAAGTGAAAATATAATGGACTGCACAGGGCATGATTTAAACACCTGACCAAGACTAGCAGCAGCTATTGGCCGATCTTCAAACTCCTTAAACAATATGTTGATTGGAGCTCCCAATTCGGTCTCGATAAAGCTTCTTGCTTTCTTTGGAGAAAAGGCAGGGACCTTGTCCTGAAGAATGTTATATTAAGAATTACATAGACTAATACAATAACGATTAATCTGAACATCAACATTTAGCACTCTATGTCAAAGAATCTCTACAATGATGGGCCTGAACATATGGAAAAAACAAAATCTACAAAAATACCTGCAATTTCGCTAGCTCATCCACAAATTCACGCGGAAATAGATCTGACCTTGTTGATGATAACTGTCCGAGTTTAATGAAAGTTGGACCAAGCTGCAACACACGCTCCCTTAGCCATGAGGCTGTTTTCCGCCTTCTGCTTTTCTAAATAAATGTTAAAAAAATTCAGGTCAGCAAACCACAACCACAAACACAGACAGAAACTTAAACTTGACCAATTAAAAAACAAAGCAAAACAGTAACACTGATGTCTGAGTGCTGCAGAAAAGTCTAAAAGGTGTTCTACCAGCAATGATTAAAAGTGAAAGGGGAAGAGAATATTTTGGCATAGAAATGATGTTTGAGCACCAACCTGCTTTTCTTCTGTGAAGCCTCTCAAATATGCCCATTTTGCATTGTCCAACAGAACCCGAATGCGCAAAGAAACAACAAAAGACCAGACATCAATAGACCTCTGCCAGGAACTGTAATTCTCGTTGGACCAACTGAAACCTTCATCTGAGGGCAAAACTTTTAGCTCCTCTAACGGGGGAAGTTCTTCAGAAGTTCTGGATTTCAGCGCCTTGGTCAAGGGTGGGCTAACATCTCTTCTTACAAGAGTTGCTCCATTGATAGCTTGCTTTGAACCATTCACTGTCTCCACCTTATTCCCTGACACTGTCTTTCTTTTCACTAGCTCACTTGAGAGTACCATTTTAACAGCTCTACCATTGGTACCATACTTTGAGGCAGGCAACTCTGTCTGACGCATCTCCACCAGGAACCTAGGAAATTTATCATTCCCTGATTGATCACGTTTTCTCCTTTTAGTCTTTGAAAACTTGTGGTCTGAAATGGAGCCTGAGAAACTGAGAGACTCTAGTGTTCTTCTTTGATTTGTCAACTTTATATGGTGGCAGTAGCAACCATGTAAAGCCATTATTGCTGCCGCCTAAGATGACGATACCTTGAGGAAATATCAGCATGAACAGAAAACGCAATGACAAATGTCGAGTTAGTTGTAAACTCCACTGAGAAAAATCAATGAACATAATTTGGAAATTGGAATCTCCAAAGAACAAGGCTTAAAGGAGGCCAGGGGATGATGGTTGAGGTGGATGCGTCAAAATGCCAAACAAATTGTTAAAATATTCTGTAAACTTGCCATATTTTACTCTCAGCAAGGTTCAATAAAACCAGTAAGCCAGTAACCTCATCATGTTGTACAGTTGAACTGGGTGAACATGATTATCATGGCAGACCCAAACAATCAGACATAAAACGTGAGGAATTCCACCTCAGATAATTTATCTCGCATATTAAATAAGTAAAGGCAGATCCTACAACCAAACACGAAAAGCTTAGTGTTTCAGTTATTGCTTAAATGAATATCAATGAGCATTAGTAAAGTATTTAATAATCAATGGAAACAACAAAGATAAGAATATTATATTTCATCAACACAGTAACTGGTATTCATTTAGACTCTAACAAATTCGTTGAGCAATATAAAGCAACTGGAATCAAAATATTTTACCTGAACCCCTTGCCCCTTGAGTGAAGGCAGGCTTGGCAAATAACAGAAAGGGGAAGGGACCTCAGTTTGCTGAATTGCACTGATACTTTATCATTTGTCTTGCCTATTGTGGAGAAGTGGAAGAAGAGTGAACGTTGAATGTGGCTATAAACGTGGCCAGAGGCAGAACAAGAATAATGGAGGGGTATTAGGAAGTTCTTGCTTTTAAGTTTCAAAATAGCCAAGTCCAAGTAAGTAACCGATATTTTCTTAAATTTCGGTGTTAACGACAAAACTGAAGGTGGGGTGGGGTCTCAACTACTGCCACTCAGAAGCTTTGGTGCGTGTAGGACTCTTAAACCGCCTGGACTTCGGCTTGGTTGGTGCAAATCCATGCCCACTCTTGTGAATAATATGATATAAAATATGAAATTAAATATTTCTCACCACATAAAATTTTTCTCTTTGAAAGTTCAAAAAAGAAAATTCTCTTTCAAAATATTGAATAAAATAAGAATGAAAATGAAATTAATTTGGAGTTAATGTCTATGAACGGTAAAAAAAACTTTACACATTATAATAGAATTACAATAATTTTTATACTCTCCGCAAATAAAATTATAATAAAGTATTTAATTAGGGTAAATAACTATTTATTATAATAATTATCTACATAATTTATTATTTTTTTACAATTTAATTAACTAATAATATAAAAAATTTTATAATATCAGTACATAAAAATTAATTTTTATAATTTTTTATTAAAACAAAAATATATGTGCCCTTATTTAAAGAGAGAGAGTGTGTGTGTTAGAGAGAAGTACATTTGAATAACCATAAAATAAAATATGGTCGACTGCGTAAAGTCTTCAGAGCTCCTTGCAGGATTGATTATTTTATCTTCTTCTTTTTTTTTTTGTTCTCTTTCAAAACAAAAAGAAAAGGTTTGTTTTCCTTTGCTAATGAATTCTAAAATAATTATAAATTACATTAATTCTGTCAAATTATATACATATCTTTCCACATTGAAAGCTCTTTAAAAGAGTATTTAGTATCATATTTATAGAAATATTTAATATCATATTTTACAAAATATAAGAATATAAAATATAATATTGCATAAACTTTTAAAGAGATTAATGTGTAGTTATATAAATCAAGAAATATATATAATATTATCTAATTTTAAGTGAGGTTAATACAATTTACTCTTAAATAAATTAATTATTAGTTGCCCTTAATCATCCCTATTTGATATTTTTTATTGCTATACTTATTTTATTCCAAGTATGAAATTATGTTTTAACAATTCCAAATACTGAACTGTATCATTTACTCCTGTAAGTTATATATGTGTACACATATATACAGGGAAATTTTTTTTTTCCTGAAGGTATCTTCCTCCTAATTATTAGTTAAAGAGATTATTAATTTTCTTTAAGTATAATTAAACTTATTTTTTCAACTGGTATTATTTTTAAGAATCAAATTATATATATTGAAAATTTGGTATAAACAAAAATATATTGGGAATTTGTCATCAAGATCAGTAGTTAATATATTGGATTAAATTCTTATGCACTCAACTAATAAAATTATAAAAAATAATAAATAATAGTGAATAATTTACCATTATAATAATGAATTACTATGACTAATCATTTTCTTATAATGTTATTGGCTAACAATTCATGCATAGAAATTAATTTTTAATACATTTAAGCCAAACACAAATAATTGAGAAGGGAACACAAAATATAATAAATGAGGTATTTGGCAATCTAGAAAAATCGAATAATTAAGTATAATGGGGCTTAATTTTTAATAAATATTATTTAATAATTACTTAAATATTTTAAAATTAAGTTTTATCTAAATCAATTTGAACCTAAAATTAGTTTTTTAAAAAATTAATTTTAAATTAATTTTATTTTATCCAAAATTTTTTTCTTTTTATTTTATATCTTCTTATTGCTTGTCAACTATTTTTTGCCGTCGTCTAGCACCATTCACCACCATGGTCCACTATCGTCCACTGTCGATTGCGGCTGGTTGCTGCCGATTACCATTGCTGACCCCATCCACCACCATTTGCTACTATTGGTGGCCGGTTACCACCATCCCACCACAACCACCATCATCCATATTGGCAGCCACCACCACTTGCCACTGTCTACCATCACTTGCCACTGCTTGCTACCCTATGCTAGATTAATTTTTTTGATGATATAGTAAAAAAATATATACAAAAGAAGAAAAATAGACATTAAAACAAAATTTTAAATTATAAAATTAAATAATATTTAATTAAAAAATAATTTATTTTTATATTAATTAATATAATTAATTTTATTTTATAATTTAATTTTTGAAATTGCAAAACACCCAAAATATCTAATATGGATCACGTATGCACGATGATTTCGAGTCGATGTCTGCCACCGCCGCATCATGGGCTTCAGACAAAATAAAAAGGTCCACGTCTACAACAAAAAACGGGCTACGTGTATGCCTAATATGCAGACGAAGATTGTGGTTGTAGACTCCAGAGGTCCATTAGCATAAAAAACAAAAAAAAAAAATTCCAGAAATCCATGTGCACGGCAACGTATCATTCAAACAAAGTGATTGGAAAGTACTTCGTAATTCGTAAGGGGTCATACTCAGGTGGACATCGATCTAAATATTCATCAGTGGATATGTGAGCTGTCCTCTCGAAGGGTTTTCATTGAATTGATGTGATGGTTTTTTATTATTATTATTATTATTATTAACTAATAAAAATGGCTCGTTTTAATTTTTGGCTGGCTAATGTAAAGTGAATGACAGAGGTATTAAATACGTACTTGTTACTTGTGTAATAAATATATATACGTATATTGAGTGAGTGTTTGGATAAAGAATTTTGATTGTTAATATTTTATGAATTTTGAACGTTTAGTTTACTTTACTTGTGTAGATTAAGGGTTTGTTTTTCCCCTCTTAACGATCTGTAGATTAAGTTTATAGTTGAAGATCGATTTGTGTTTAATTATAATATTTTTAAAGATGATGCTAAGATGGTTAATTTTACTTGAAAAGTGTAAGATAATTATTTTGAGACTTGACTATAAAAAATGGCATGACAATGCAAGGGGTTTATTTTATTTTATTTTATTTTTTGATATTATTGTTAATATATAAATTTTCTTAATATATATTATCAAAAAAATATATTATAAGTTTCAAATTGAACAAATAAGCAAGCTTGATACTTAAATCATGAGTTTCAAATTGAACAAATATGCAAATTTGATACTTAAATCATGAGTTTCTCATAGACAAGACTTGTATTAGGTTCCTTATATTTATTTTAACTAAATCTTAAATTAAATAATGACATATAAATAATTTTCTTGAATGTGTGATTTAAAAATTAAAAGTATATATTTATTTCAAGAATAATATCGATATGTTATTATTTGATTTGAAAATTAGATGGAATAAATATAAAAAATTTCATCTAAAATTTTTCTTATTTTTCATATTTAATAGATTAGTCCTTTAAGTTAACATTTTTTCATGGGTTTGAATCATAACAATTGGTACTCTTGTCAAGACTTGAAAGACCAACCTATAAGCTGGATTAAGAGATAATAGCTAGGGGTGTTCAAAACTTATCAAAACCAAATTAAAAGCGAAAACTAATAAAAAAATAATCAAAATCAAAATAAATTGATTTGAACTGGCTCTTATTTTATGAAAATCGATCAATTTAAATCAATTTTTGGTTTTAATTTCTCAAACCGAACTAAATCAAATCAAACAAATAATACATTACACATTGATAGTTATATATATTTATAAGATATATTACATATTATTTACTGATATTTATATTTACATAAATATACATATAAGTATATTATATAATATTTTAATACTAAAATTATTTAAATATTCTTAATTATCATAACTTAATTGGATATTTTAGATTTGCAATAATATATTAATTCTTTTAATTTACTCAGCATGATTTTTGATCAAATCATTTATTATTTGCTTAACTTAATAGTACTAGATATTAGTATAACTTTTGATAATGAATTTAGATTTTATAATTGTATGATTTTATAAAAATATTAACGATTAATAAAATTTAATGAAGTTAAATGCTATTTTTTTAATATTTTATAAATGTTTTAACAAAAAACCAAAAAGTGAACCAAACCCAATTGAAATAAAATTTATTATTTTGATCGGTTGGATTTTTGCCTTCAAATTGAACCGTGAACACCCTAGCAATAGCCCTTTTAAAAGAGAAGATATTATGAGTTATATATTAAACAAATAAGCAAACTTGATGTAGTACCTAAGTTATGAAACTCTCACACCTTAGACACTAGTCATTTAGGTTGAGCTTTTTTCGTGGTTTTTATTTTTATTTTTATCTTCAGGGTATTTCTACTATCGTACACTATTACAATTAAAAGGCCCTCCTAACAATTGCCTTCTCCAAGATTCAAACTGCTATCCTCTTCTTAGGAATACAGCTTGCTTAATACTATACCCAACTCTTATTCATTCCTTATGAGTCTATATCATAACATTAACATAGTCATTTAAATATGTATAATTATATTATTAAAATTATTTGACTCTTATTATAACTATCTTAAAAATCATATAGAAGATAAAATACAATTGATTGATAATACAAAATATTTTAAGTAGTTAGAAATGATTCAATGATAAAGGATTTGAATAGTATGAAGTCAGGGTTTAAAATTCGTTGCCACTAATGTATAAAAAAATAATAATATAAAATATTTTATATTGATAATATATTTGGATAACAGTTATTATAGGAAATAAAATACCACATCTTTACCCTCAAAAATCTTCTTGTTGTTCCCAAAATTGGGTTCAAATGAAAAGAAACAAAGGGAGCTAAAAATTATAATCTCTAAATAGTCTAAATGTTCTATTTCTTTATAATATAACTTCTAAACAAAATTAGCAAATTTTATTTTTTTATTAACTCCAAAATAAGAAAGAAAGTAACTTTGTTTTACTTTAATTTTATCCTTTCCCTTCTATTTTAGTCAATTTCTAATGGTTGTTAGTTTCATTTCATTCTATTAGTTAAAACAAATCTAAGTATAGATCAACGAAGTATCTAAATAAATTACACTCCCTTATCTCAAGAGATACTCTTATTATATAACCATCCCTTCTATTTTCAAAACATACAATTCAATCTAAAATACTTTATTAATTAAAATATGCAAATAAATTTACCAAATTATCCATTACTAAAATTTTTTTATCATAATTAATTGAGAAAAATATAATCCTCTTCCTTAAAATATGACATTATTATATTCCTATTCCTTCTCTTCCTAAAACACACAATTTGAAACTCATAATATTTTTTTTTGATAATATATATTAACACTAATATAAAAAAATTAAAATAAACCCCTTGCATTTTCATGCCATTTTCTATAGTCAAGTCTCAAAATAATTATCTTAAACTTTTCCAGTAAAATTAAACATCTTAGTATAATCTTTAAAAATATTATAATTAAACACAAATCGATCTTCAACTATTACCTTAATCAACAGATCGTTAAGAGGAAAAAAAAAACCATAATCTACACAAATAAATCAAACGTTCAAAATTCATAAAATAATAACAGTCAAAATTCTTTATCCAAACACTCACTCAATATACGTATATTTATTTATTACACAAGTAATAATAAGTACGTATTTAATACCTTTGTCATGCACTTTACAGTAACTAGCCAAAAATTAAAACGAGCCATTTTTATTAGTTAATAATAATAATAATAAAAAAAACCATCACATCAATTCACTGAAAACGTCCCCCTTCTCTCTCCATCGATAACCTAAAATCCGAGGACGCTAGAGGCCAAAAACTAAGACTCAGCTTTTTCAAAATCTTTCCACATGCCTTAGTTTGTTCGTTTGTAGGAGGATAGCTCACATATCCACCGATGAATATTTAGATCGATGTCCACCTGAGCACGACCCGTAAATGCTTAATTAGGGAAAGAGTTTGGTATGTCTGATAGTATAAAGTTTGATAGGATAAAAGTTGATAGTATAAAGTTTGATTATATAAGGTCTGATAAAAATTTAATATTATATAGTATTTAATATGTCATTATATAAGATATTATATTATATAAAATATGATCAAAAGAAGAGATTATAATAAATATAATTTTTAAATAGTTATTATAATTATTTAAGTTATTTTTTATTATATATAAAAATGATTTTATATTAAAAATTATTTATTTATTTATTTTTAATATTTTTTATAAATATAAAAAATATAAGAGAGAGAGAAAGAATGTGAGTGAAATAGATATGGAGTTTTTATACATCAAAATTTAAATAGGATTAGTATCATATTCAAATATTTTATTGTGTTTTTTATTATATACAATTAAATTTATATTAAATATTATTATTTATATATTTTAATAATAAATTTTTATTCTTATATTTTTATTTTAGTTTGAATAGTTATTTTATAATTATTTTTAAAAAATATTTATTTATTATTAAATAATATTATTTTTTATTTATATATTTTTATTTTATATTATTTATTTAATAATTAGTTTTTTTAATAAAATATATTAAAAAATAAAAAAAATAAAAGAATTCTTATAAAAGTTAATCAGGCCTAATATGGCTTCCCTAGGCTATATTAAGTTATCCATCATTATAACGTATAAGGGAGGTTTAATGGATAAACTTTTACAATATATTAACTATACCAAACAACAAATAAGATCATAATATATTATATTATCTTATCCTATCATACCTAATACATAATATCAAACACCCCCTAAATTCGTGAAATGATGTATGATATCAATAAATGTAAATAAAGTTATTAGGTTTTATAGTTTAAGAGATTTTCTCTCTCTTTATTTAATTTTTTAATCCAATTTTGATTGGTTATCAATATTTTAATAATATTTGTGTAAGATTCTTTCGTAACACCCGGTTAACGAAAATAGTTTGATATTAATTTTTTAAAATAAAGTTTTGATTTAGTCGAAAGGATTAATGATAAGAAAATATAGTAGGTCAATCTAAGTTGAGTTAAAAAAAAAAAAAACTCCAGAAATCGATGTGCACGGCAATGAATCATTCAAACCTGAAAAAAACAAATACGGTATATGTGGTAATCAAATTCCATTATGGTGCTACACAGCCGTTTGGTTTTTGTACTTGTTTTTTGTTTTGTAGGTCTGTTCTTCTGCATTAATTTCCTGGCGGTTTCAGCGTTTGGTGCATGTGAAAATGAACACTGGTCAAAGGCTCCGCCGCGTCACACTCGTAATCTCAAAGGTTTAAACCTCTCTCTTTCTTTCTTTCTTTCTTTCCCAACTCATTTTTCGACCAAATCTTCGGTTACTTTTCTTTTTGCCTTTTGTGAATTATATATGATCATCACGCAATGATATATTTGTATAATTTAATGCAATAGTGGTTTACAGCCTTCACTCTTCTTGCTTCTAAGCAAATTCGAAGTTGTTTCGTCGCATCTTCTTCTGCACCTGCATTCCCAACCCAAGGCAGGGATTTTCTCCGTTCTGTCAGCTCTCTAAGTGTAATTTGTTTCAGCTTAAATTGCCATTGTTTGATATGTAATCACATCATCATATCCCGTTTAGCCCTAGGTTACAATTACAGCGCCAGCTGTTTCGTTTGTCCAGCAACATACATGTCAGCTAAGGATCAAATGGAAGGAAGTAAAGGCATTGAGTTACTGGACGCAGAAGAGGATAGACACGGAGGAGTTATTGTAAACGTGGAGGACCCTATCGACCCTCTTCACTTTGCTTTTCTATTGGAAGCTTCAATCTCAAATTGGAGGCAACAGGTACATTTTCAATGCAATATTAATAGTACCTCTCACCACCCCACTTGTTATATCATTTTATTCAGACATCAGAATGTGTTTTGCAGGGAAAGAAGGGAGTCTGGATTAAGTTGCCTTTACAGCGTTCAAATCTTGTTGATACTGCGGTGAAGGTTCGTAGATACACTCATTGCAACATATATGTAGCTTAGAAAGGGACTAAATCCTAAGAAGCCATTTTGTCATGATTTTTCTGCTCCTTTTGCAGGCTGGATTTAGATACCATCATGCTGAGCCAGATTACTTGATGCTTGTATATTGGATTCCTGATTCTCCTGATAGCCTCCCTCAAAATGCTTCACATCGTGTGGGTGTTGGTGCTTTTGTCGTGAACAACAAGAGGGAGGTAATAATTCTTTGTTTTCTGATTTTTCACTAGTTCCTGATTGATTTTTTTTCCATTCAAGATCAGACTCGGCTGCCGGGAAAGTTTTAGGTTAGACTTTGCTTTTCTTTCTAGAATTTGAAACTTGCAACATATCTTAGGCCAGTCGTATGATTTTTGCATGTAGCTTATTTTCTTGCAAATAGGTGAATCCGTGTTAGAAAAGGAAGATATTAAGGTAAATGGTTAAAATTGAAATATCTCTGTCTTTTAATGTGTTATTTTGGAATGGAACATCGTAAAAGTCAGATTAAATTAGTCCTTCTTTCAAGTACGAAAAGTACAAGCCCGTCTGTAAGGATGCGTCATGCGTTTTAAAAATATTAGTGGTTAAATTAAATTCCTAGGAATAATTGCTTTTCTGTCTTCAAAGTTCAACCTGTTTACTTTGCTGGTCAACCCGTGGTCCATCTCAGCCTTCATTGTGTGGTTATCCACTGCTCCTACTTTCTGTGTTGAAAGTCTTGTATTTGATGCAGTGATCATTCAGGTTCTTTAGTGTATTGTGCTGAATAAGTTGTCTTCTTTCATTTAATAGGTGCTTGTGGTTCAGGAAACCAATGGCAGATTCAAAGGCACAGGTGTATGGAAGATGCCTACGGGAGCTGTGAATGAAGTAATGCAAAGTGATCATTGATGTGATTATGAAACTCCTAAAATTATTTTTATAGTACATTTTAATTTCATTTGCAGGGTGAGGATATTTCTGCTGCCACGATTAGAGAAGTGAAAGAAGAGACAGGGGTAAGCAAACACACATAAATTGAACATGAGAAACAAGAGTACACCTTACATAATGAACATGCAAAGTATGTATCATTTGTTAGAATAAAAAATAAATAGATACATAAGTTACTCAGTAATTTCTTTTGAAATATTTAATGGTCTTAACTGTTAAGTCTATGCTTATTCAAAGACAACAAAAAATGGAGTGGAGTGTTGTAATTCACAAAAAGTTTGAGGTTTGCTGTCATTTTGAGAAACCTCAAGGGAAGTCTAATGCCACTGCTTTTATTCTTCTTTCAGATAGAGACAGAGTTTGTTGAAGTTTTAGCATTCAGGTAAGAAACCAAGACTTCCTCAACGAGTATACGTCGTGAATGTTGCACAGATGTTTGGTGTTCTGTGAAGATAGCACCTGGCTGTTACACAAGAACTAGCATGGTGCTATGCATATAATTCACACTATTTTGCTCTCTGAAATCTGAATTCAATATTGTCTATGGCCTTCACATTCACGGTCTTTGTCTTTCTGGCATGGTTATCAGGCAAAGCCACAAGTCTTTCTTCCAGAAATCAGATTTGTTCTTTGTTTGCATGTTGCGACCTCATTCCTATGACATTCAGAGTCAGGCTTCAGAAATTCAGGCAGCTCAGGTATATATTCTCTGTTCAATTGAAATGAATCTCACTAATTTTCAGTTCAGTGGCTATTCAAACATGTAGCTTTGATCCTTATTTAAATCTTTCTGGGCCAATAAAGGCTGCATGCTGATAATCTATCCTGACATTAGCAACAGAAAACTTTGTAACTTTAAATAATTTTTCAAGAGTCGGCTAACATTCTACTGTTGCTTTTCTTTCAATTCAGTGGATGCCGATTGAAGATTATGCAGCCCAACCATTTGTGCTAGAAAATGAGCTCTTTGACTTTGTTGCGAAGATATGCTTGTCGAAGTTGGATGGCAACTACACTGGTTTTTCTAACCTACTTACTAGTACATCTTCTGGTAAAAGGACCTATTTGTACTTCAATGGCCGTGATGCTAACCACTTGTTAGCTTCCAAACATCAGCAAGCTTGACAAGGAAAAAGATCTTCCCTGCTCTATTTGAACTCTTTTATGAAGATTATTTGCCTCTAGTACCTGGTCTTGGTATTAGATTGGATCGCAGTGATCTTCAACTGCTTTACACATCCATTCATAGTTTGCAATCACACAAGTTCGTTTCCCCATTTTTTGTTTTTTCCTGGCTCGAAGTTTTTGTTATTTGGACTGTAGGGAGATGCATGTTATTCAGTGATTATTGCTTTTGTAGTTTTCTCTGTTTTTTTCCCTTCTTTTGATATATACTATTGTTTATCAATGCTTTGAATGATCATACAGTAATAATATCTTTTTAATATCTCAAAATATGCGTTCACATAATGATGAGACTCTTAACGAAAGAGCTCGAATAGAAGAAAGTTGTCCCGGAGTTATACACGTGGTAGTGGACCAGCTGGAGTCCACTATCTTGCTGCAAAGCATAATATCCGTTGGGAACATCCTAATGGAGATTGGTTGAATCATTGTTACTGACTCCACACGATGTCATTTCGTAGCCATTCTGAATTTCTGATATGTTTGTCTTAAACGAAGGTTCACCTAATAATTAAACTTTTTAATTAGGATAGTAAGGAAACGCTATGCTTTTTCTCATGTCTTGCGGAAGAGTTACTCTTGATAGTTTCTTTTTCCCCTTGCTAAACTCTTTTAGATTGAAATTGTGTTGAAAATGTTATAACTAGTATTCTAAGCAATTTTCTGTTATAAAATGGCAAAATTGAAATTGTTCTGTTCTTCTTACACTCAAGCATGGACCCAGATTCTGCTTTTTTCATTTTTTTCACATGCGAAGAAAATTTACATTTTAGCCAAGTTTGTATAAGCTTCCTAACGGATGCCGTTTCGCTCAATATCTGTTGCCTATACAGTACATAAGTTTGATAGGAGGCTATATTTATTAAATGTTACCATTTAAAGGGAACTAGAGTTAAAAAATGAGTAAAGAAATTAAAATATATTCATTGAGTCAGACAAATGTTTATTATAATATGAATTGAATATGAGATTAATTTTGATATATTTTTAATATAAAATATTTCATATTATCAATCGATCATATTTGATCTTTTATATTATTTTTGAAATAATTATGCTCAAAGTCATATATTTAAAATAATATGATTATACATCATTGAATGATATTATAAATTTTATATTAATAATGTATCCAAATTAAATTTATCGTGGAAATATAAGCATTAACAGCAAAACAAACAGTTTCCAACTTCAAGATTTGTATAAGCAGAAGAGTAATAAAAAATCATGAGAGATCATTTTATCAAAATCGTAGAATCTAATGCATGACGTGCCTTTTATATGTATAATTGATCACATATAGTCGTCTCTGTAACACGAAAAGCCATTAAAAATCTATATAAAAATTTAAAATTGTTTATATGCATACACCCCAGCTGGCGGCAAGCACAAACTGGATCTACCCACACAGAAAAGGACCAATCAAATAAATCATAAAAACAAACAAATATAAAAGCTAAAAGATTAAAAAAAGGAAAAGGACAGTGCCTCAAACATGTGGGTATCACTGTTTTATTTCCTTCACAAATAATATCAAAAGAAAAAGAAAAGAAAAGAATCTCTCACATTGACAATATTGACCATAGCTGTATATGCCGACACTCCAATTATAGAACGAAAACCCCAACAAACAAACTCAAGAACACCATCATGAATCTAACACCATTGTTGAATCCACTTGCTCCGTTGTCATCAGCAGCCTTCTCATCACTTGAATCTGCTGCTGGCCCATCAGCTGGTGCATCTGCCTCAGCTGCCTCACCCTTCTTCTTCTTCTTCTTTGCTGGCTTAGGGGACTCTGCAGGTGCCTCACTTGCCTTAAACAACTCTCTAGGCAACAGAACCTTGTTAATCTTATATGCCACAAAAGGGTCTTGGTCTATCAATGTCCCGACTATGTCTGCTGTCACAACACTGGTCTTCAGCTTCACATCTTCCCCGTCATTCTGGACAGTGAAGTCGTACTTGTTGGCTCCTTCAGTGGCCAAAGTGTTCACAACCCCATTGTTGGACTTCAGCATCTGCAAGGACTGGTAGACAGGAACACCATGATACAGCAGCACCGACACTTTCTCAGCATCAGTTAGATTCTTGTACTTGGGCATGAAACCGTTGACAGCAGTGTCGGTAGGGCAAAACACGGTTAACCCACCATCAACGTTTTCCTGAAAAGTGGGAAGAGCTTTCGAAGCCCTCAACAAATCTGCAAAGGCCTTGCAACCTTGTTTGGACATGATTGAGATCAGGTTGATCTGGCTTGGAGCAGCAGTTGGTGCTTCAGCATCAGCGGAACTCAAAGCTTGGCTGATTTCAAGGACAGAGATGTTGTATGGGATTTCTTGGACAGATTTGACGTAGAATGAGTGGAGTCCATCGTTATCTTCTGCGGCGAACCCTACTTTGCCGCCTTTGAGGTTTGTGATGTTGACGTAACCAGCAGTGCCGGCAGCTGCACCTGTTGCCTGGAACATGGAGGAGACCAAGGTGGTTCCGTTGGTGATCTGGTGGAGCTTCTTGGCGCCGAAGTAGTCCACTAGGACGTGGAAGGAGAGGACGTTCTTGAGGGTGCCGATGGAGAGGTGCTTGTCGAGGAGGGATGACATGGCGGCGTTGTCGAGGGCGAGGACGGTGATGGTCTCGCGGCGGTTGATCTCGGCGGCGAGGTGGGTGACGGTGAGGTAGTGGTTGAAGGTGGACAAGCTGGGGTGCGATGCAAGTATGCGGGTGATGTTGTGGCCATTGGCCGTGGAGGAAAGGAGAGCAAGTGTTATGAGGGAGGAGAACACGAGAGTGGAAGTGGCAAGCCTTGCTTGCTTCTCCATTTTGGAGGAGTAAAGGGAAAATGTGAAGAGTTTTAGATTTAGAAAGGGAAGCAAGGGAAAAGGGGGGGGAGTGGGGTGTGTGTTTATAAGAAAGAAAGAAAGAAAGAAAGAAGAGTGTGTGTGTGTGTGTGTGTGTGTTTTGTGTTGTGTGTGCTGACAAATAATGCCAGGTTGGCATTAGGTAATACACTGACCCCATCATGGGATTGGATGCTTGAAATTAGGGTGAACAGAGAATACATGGTATTTTTAGAGAGAGAGACCAACGTGCCACACTCACTCTTTCAGGGAGAGCCAAACTGGATGGCATCCCACCGACGCTATTAGACCCCACACCCCCCACTGCTTCAGCATCTAATTGCTTCACATATTCTTTTTCTTTTGCATCAATTTTTGGGCGCATTATTATTCTAGTGGTGACATGTACGAATGCTAATATTTGACGTGGATACATAAATTTAACTGCTTGAGGTTAGAACTACCATGGTGTTCTGTACCCTTGAAATTTTATTGTAGTTACTAATTTATTTGCTGAAAGTATTCTCGGGGTGTTGATATTATTTAAGGGGGAAAAATGTCAAATAAATATACTTAAATTTGGGATTTTGATTGAATCCAGAGGGTAAAATTTTTCATATCAGAAACAAGCACCTCGGGTGTTTATTATTGCGCCCAGCCCACCAACCAGCTATAACTTAAACTAACAGAACATGACAAATGATAACAACGGTATGTTCCAATCATAGAATCAATTATGTATTTTCTAATATGGAACTTTAAGAAAGTAGTTGAAACACGCACAACAAAGAGAAATTTATTCTGGTTTATTTTGAAAATAAAACTAGTTTTGTTTGATCCTTTAGCATGGTCATGTTATAATATAGAGAAGTGCTATTGGGTACGAAACAAAATTCGTGAAAGTGATACGAAAACACAGTTGGCCAATCATGGGGAGGTTTGGATTGTGGAGAGGGAAAAGAAAAATGCAATTACCATGTAAAACGCAAAATTTATTGCATTGTAAGTGCGTCTTCGTACGTCGTTTCACAAAAGAAACTTCGTACTATTTAGTATTTTCCTATAATATATGCATGATAATAAATTTTAAGTTAATTATAAGATTTGGTTTGCGACTAAACTAAAGAAATGTTTTATTAGAAAGAATTGGACCGAAAATTCCCAGAAAGATATCTTCTTACGTAAATATCTATTTGTTGTTGAACACAATGTACCATTTTTGCTAGAGCACTATTGGATATCTGTATTTACTTTTAACGATATTTTGCGCAACATTATTGACTTCAGACTTCAATTCTCTTGAGAACATGTTAAAAGCATTTATTGGCGACAAAATCATCTCCAGGGACCGACATCTTTTGCCAGTTGTAACAATTTTGGGTCAATATTTCAACAAACAAGCTCAATATGCAAACGTTCCGGGTGAATGGACATCAACAATAATTGTTCAAATATAGATAAAATTAGCTTTGAATTGGTTGATACATAGTTTTCATCGTCGATTATACAATAATTAAAGACTGAGCCACCATATTAATGAGGAATAAAAAAACATCAAATGGCACAAGTGTGGTACCTTCAGTACCTGTACTGTCTCAATATTCAATAGTACTTGTTGATCAAGTGAGAATAGAGTAAACAGAGTCTTACCCACGAAAGTAACAAAAAGCTATACCCAAGGACAATTGATGCGTTTCTTTGTTTATGGTTTTAGGATAAATAATCAAAGCTGAAATTAGCTGCAATAATGTCAGCGAAAAGAGATAAGGTGGTTAGGATTTAATAAAGTTTGACGACTGCAACAAGGCAACTACCTCTGAATACACATGAAACTTGTGAGGAAGATCTAGCTCCATTTGATGACTAGTAGAATAGCACAAGTCATGGTTTTACAATGGAGTACGTAAAAATAAAGTTGGGATATTAGGTATACGATTAATTAGCTTCTCTTCCACTCAGTGGACTTCATGACTGCAAGAAACCTGGGACGTATTTCATGTACTATATTAGAAGGTTTAGGAATTGATTGCATATTGTCAAAGTTATTATATATAAATCTCAGTTAAAGAAATTTGTATGGGAACTCATTTATTATTCATGTTTCCATGTTAATAAAACACAATCCTGCACCAGGGATAAAAAAATAAAAAAAATAAAAACCCAAATCAAGTGATATCGATAAGGTATGACATCGCAAGTGGCCCATTAGTCGCAGCTAGAAGTACCGGGCTACCTGCCCAATAGAATCATTTATGTGGAATTGGATACGCCAATTTAGGGAATTGGCGTACACTTCTGTATGGGAATCTGACAGTGAGGGCAATATCGACATTTTCCACTGGACCTTGCTAATGTCAAGGGAGGAGAAGCAGGGTAGGGCTTTAGCCCTCAATTGGGTTAGCCACATAAGTTGAGATAATTTGGGCTCGCATGTCATATTCTAAAACGATTTTAACAGGACCAAACAAAAAAAGGATTTTAATTGTTACTATTTTTGTTAACATATATACCCTATATGTTCAATTCAAAAAGGCAAAAATGATGCTGACAATATCCCTTCGTAATCCTTTTGATGAATATAAATAAATAAATCTTACTCGTAGAAATATTTTGAAATTTTTTGATAGCAAGGAGAAATAATTCTTAAACGAGTCAAAAGTTTTTTATTGTAGCTTTTAATACCCGAAAAGAAAGTTGGGTGCTACAATCAGTATCTGAAATGAAAACTTCTTAATGCTGAATGTAGCTTGGCTTCCTTATGCCCTTTTTTTTGTTTTTGGGGGGGGGGGGGGTCAAGCCTTGTGCTTTTAATTATTCCTTAATCGTTGTTTTCTTTGTTTTGGGCTTTTGTCTCATCTTAAGGGTTTAGGACACACACACACACACACACACACACACACACACACACATATATATATTCATCATATTCAATAAAAAAGTTGTGTCTCACACTACTCGAGTGATGGGGCTCTAAGTAGCTAAGATAAAGGGTTAAATTTTCAATACTTGAGAAAGAAATATCAGCATTTCACTAGTTAAAAATAGCTGAATTTTTTCATTCTATAAATAAATTGAACTTACCAGTATAAATAAGGATTTACAACACACATTTCAAAAAGACTGCTCAAAACTATAAAAACAAAAAATTGTTAGACAGTTATAATCTTTTGCTAGAAATAAAGTGTTAGAATAATGTAGCATAATTAGTGACTTCTATATAAAAAAGTAAATCCGATAATTATATTTCATCTAATCCTATAATCTTTTGCAACACATACTAAGATTTATGATGAAAATGTTGATTACATTATTTTCACTTTATAACAATGGCAGGGTGCACAATAGAGAACAAAAGACGCTGACTGCTCAATGTCCAAGTTAGCAAACAAACAGGAAGCATAAACAATAATATCGCAGTGCTATTCTTTAAAATCCGGTACTATTATGAAGTTTTTAAGCAGAGAAATGCTATTATAAGATAATGTAAGAGTCGCAGTTCACATAATTGTTGTTAGTCATCATGCGAGAACAAGACAAAAAGCACACAAGAATAAAATAAGCAGAGAAAAAAATTTGCGTGTAAATTACAATAACTTTTTTTAAGGCCGTTGGATTTAGAGATATATTATTTATATATATTTAAAATCTTAATATCTCAAAATTTTTTATAATTTTTTTTTTATCTATCATTTTACTTATTTTATTTTTTTAATATATTTTATTCTTTTTTATCTCTGATTGTCGAAAAAATCTTCTTCTCTCAGTGGTACAAAACACATTGTAAAAGCTGACATTCTTGACTCACGTACGCTCATTATTTCCAAATCTTTAAAAGCTGCCCAAATGCTCAGTTTCGAGCGATGGAAAAAGTGGCTGCTCTAAGATCAGGTCAGAACGACGTAGACTTGAGACATGAAAGAGTCGTTCTTATATACTCCGCAGAGTGAAAGTTTTCTTTCTCCATGAGCTATTTACACTATTAAATTTCTGAGTTTTGTACCAACAAATGAGCCCCATACATGTGTCCAAGAGTGAGAATTTATGGTGGAGGAAGAACTCTTCCCCACTGAAGCATGTCAGAATTTTTCGAATTTTTCTAAGATTAACGAGTAACCATCGAAACAACATTATCCGGCGAGTCTTTTCACAGCACACAATATACACACGATACATATATACTATAACCGGAATGGCAGAGAAGACTTAGTACAACATTTTTCTACCGCAGACATATGTCCCTCTCTCTGTAAATGTCAAAGGTTGCGGCTGCTCCCCCCACAAAAATATGGATTGGAGACAAATGGCTGAGCCAAGAAGCTCCGTGAGTCTGTACCAACTTTCCTTTCCGCAAAAGCACAAATCATTGAGATCATATTGCAACTGCGGCACCCCTTAATTCGCATAGAGAAACTGTCCAATGCTCTCAACTAACTAATCATGAAGTTGATGCCTTTCTCAATTTTTCCAAACTCCCACATGACACCATATATAAAAGCAGAAAATGCATTAATAAAAAAAGAGGAACCGAATAACAAAATTGCTTCCAACACTTGGAAAACCTCTTACTACACATCAAAAGAGGGCGAAATCGAGAAACAAATCTGAGTCAAGAATGGATTGGATTCCATATAATACAAGGTAAAAACATGTTCACTTGGCTTCACTTCTCCCCCCCTCTATATATCATTAGAAGGTAATTGCAATCAATTAATAACCGCATCATCATGATCATGATAATGATAATCTCTTTCTCTCTACATATATATAGATATATATATTATGAATCTATTCCACATATATTACACACGTGTAGGGCCCAGCCCCCTCTCTCTCCACCCCATTTTGGGGATCCTTTCCCAAGTTCCCAGATTTAGATCTCTCCCTCTGAAATTACACAACACAACCCTTTGAAGGATACATTACAGACAGATTAGACGACAATCAACAGAAGAAAGAAACGCAACTTTCATAACAGATTAACTAACTAACTAAATCCTGAATCAGTTATTACAGTTATTGAAACCACCTACCTACCTAGTCCTGCCGTTAGCACCGCCGGTTCCGGCAGAGTGGTGAAACCCATACACCTGCCCCTGATAATGCCCCATCATCATCATTCCATTGAAGTCTCCACCACCAACACCACCACCACCACCTGCAGCAGCGTCCTTTTCGCCCTGCCTCCCTACGGAAGCGGAGGCCTTGTCCCCTTCCATCTCCCTATACCTGTGGAGATAAACCTTGAGGGGCTCCACGTAGTCCTCGAAACCCAGGGTGGTCATGGCCCACAGCAAATCGTCGCCGTTGATGGTCTTGCGCTTCTCGCGCTGGCACTTGTCGGAGGCCTCACCGGTGATGAAGCTGATGAACTCCGACACGCACTCCTGCACCGTCTCCTTCGCGTCCTTCGAGATCTTCGCGTTCGCCGGCAATGCCTTCTTCATTATCCGGCTCACGTTCGCAATCGGAAGGAACCGGTCCTGCTCCTTCGCCGACGCCTCGCCGCCGCACTGGTTGTTGTTGTTGTTGTTGTTGGGGTTTCCGCCCGATTCGTTGTCGGAATCCGCCATGGAAGGAGGCAGCGCCGGTGAGGGTTGAGGTGTTCGCAGCTCGCAGAGGAGGGATGTTGTTTGGGTCCGTTGGATCCTCCTGCTAATAATGCATCCAGTGTGACACGTGGCCTCTTTTCCACCGCTGGTTTCCCGCTTTCAGTGGGCTTGCGTGGTCGGCTCTGGAACGTTCGATGAAAGTTGGGTGTAGCCGTATCTGGACGGTTCGGGGACGTGACACGTGGTGGGTTAGGGGGGTATCTGTCTCCCCTCCTTTTTGGAGGGAAACTTAACAGCTAAGCCTGGGGAGGAGTAACGTTTGCTTACGCGTTTGGAATCATCAAATCACAAGAGTAATGTTAGTTTGGCATACCAAATGTCCGTAATAATGAATTTGAATAAAGGAAAAAAAAAAAAAACACAAAGTATCTTATCAATAATGGATAAAGTCAAGATTTTGTATTGTTCTCTATGAGTATTTACGTTAATGTCCACTTTGTTAGGTATAAGTAAGGTTACTCAATTATAACCACATTGTTATATACAGTGTGTTCAGGGTTATTACTGAAGCCAAACAAGTGAAGAGCAAAACATACAGCTTGGTCATATGCATTTTGACCAAAAAATGAGATAATCTAATAATCTATGATAGGAATACGTACTATGGGTTTGCTTGTTGCAGAGACATGGTGCCCCCACACCACCTGAGTTCCCACCTTATTAGCCACTCATGGCTCTGGTATTTTTTCCGCCAATAATCCCAGCCTGGAAGGTTCACTCACTCCTTTTGAGATTTTCACCACAACTTTTGCGCCCCTCACTACGAAAAGCTCCTGAAATTCAGAGATAAAGTTGCTCTTTCCTCACCCACTTGCTACTACACAAGCGATTATTTTGTTCACCACATTTCTCTATGTTCGTCCTATGTGACTTTTTCTTGGGTGTAAGTTCCATACAGGTATATCTCTACACACTCTACGTGATAGTATATGTATGTACCTGAATGTGATTAATGTACGAAAGATTAAGCGAGGTTCATATGTAACTAATGTTTTGAGGTTAGCTAGTAATTAAACCTATAATTATATCATGTCGTATTTATTATTTACCTTAAGTCTTTAACCACAATGATGAAGTGAGTAGAAACTTTTCTTCATTAGATTTTGCTCAATCTTATTTGACCTTGAGAGATTCAAGAGATGACAAGTAATGAAGTGTTTTTGGTTGGCTACAATTTCCTCATCTTATTAAAAAAACTATAATAGTTGCTGTACTTTGGTCAAAGCCATGCTTAGATCACAAAATTTGTGAAAGATTCAGAAAAGACTATGTCCAACCAAAATATGAACTCGTATGAAAATGAGAACGATCCTTTGACAATGAAAAATGGAATAAAACAATATGAACTACTAGTCCTCAGCTTATCCATCAGTGTTTGGAAGATGACTCGATGTTTGAGAAAGTGGCCACAGTATCCACCTCAATCAGAACTTGGAAGATTTCACAAAGCTCCATTCAAGGAGTTTACTAGGTGAAAAATAAGTGACTCGATTATCATGAGGTGACTTAGTTTTGAGTATAGAAGGAATCCGAGTCCATTTCATATTACTGTTCAAGGGTGCTTGGTATTAGTCTATTACTAATCAATTCAGCGGAACAGGGAAAAGATAGAAGACGTTTGCGTGGTAGAAAGTTCTGAAATTATTTTTAAAAAAAAAAAAATTCAATGAATTTAATCAAGTACTTTCAGTAAGATACATTCAACTTGGAAGTATGTGCCGCCCACAAAACTGCCTTCCCACAAGATTTTCATCTGAAATTTCAATTCCTTATGATAGAGACCAAGGGTCACTATCACAAACGTAGTTTTCTTGAACTCCAGAGATATTATTATGCAGCATGCATGAACAATTTTTAATTAAGCGAGAGAATTAAACTAGAAAACAATTGCGAAAGATAAATTGATGCTAGCTGCTAGCTTGCATCTAATCCCACCTGCTGCCTCACATCTGATACGCAGTGATGTGATATCTGATTCTTTCTGCATATGATTCAGCAAATCATAATTTTAAAGCCATAAAATATCCAATCAGAAGAGAATGTGGCAAAGAAAAATATTCAATTCAAAGTTGAGTAATCTCAACTACGAGTTGTCTTTTGATCCAGGGAGATAGGTCCCGAACTTTAAGATGCGGGATGCAAGACTGGAGCTAACTAAAGTAAGAATCAGGTGGAAAAAAATGCCAGCCTGTGGAATTTCCATCAATTAGGCACAGCCTATTTCAACTTTAGTTTCATTACCTTAATGAGCATTAACAAGTCAAAAAGAGCGGTCAATGTCATACATAATACAAGCACTTTAATGGGTATCCAAAGTTTGTGAGGAACAATAGAAGCTTAAACTGCACAACACTTTATAACACAACATTAAGCTTATAGAGTAAATATTACATTCCAAATCCAATCAAATATATCCAGGTGGATATAAAAAAAAGACAACAGTTATTGAACTTTCAAAACAGTAGTGCTAAACTTATGCTTTTATTTCAAACCTTGAGTACTTAATGGAACCCATGGATATGTCAATCTCTATTAAGTTTTCTTCCTCATTCACTTCATTGAGTTCTGATAAGAACTCCATTAGACTCTGATGGCTGAAAAGGGCCTCAGCTGATAACTCCCTCTTCTTCTGCTGCAAACTGCAGTTGTACATTGGCTCTTCTTTCTGCTGACCCACATAGTGTCCACAGGGAAGTGCAATTTCTATGAGGCTTTCCTCATCAGAAATTGACCCATCTGAGCAATCATCAGGGCTGTGATCTACGGCATACCGGATTGGCCAATCCACTTCAGAGTCCTCAGAAGTTAACTGGTCTTGGAACTCACTCTCTGATATCAAATCTGGTGATGGGGTTGAGCAATAAGCAACATCATTCATATTAGCATCTTCTTGTGCTTCCTTTGCTTCTGTTACCGTTTCATGCTTGCACAATGGGGTTGGTGCAATATCTTCCCTTTGATCTGAGCTTTCCTCTTCAGGAATAAGAACCTTTTCTTCCACTAATTTATCAACCTCTACTGCTTTGTGCTTTGACACAGTGTAGAGAACAGTAGAGAAAACCACTACTAGAGATGTAGAGAGGATAGAAAAATACCCAAATCCCACTAGTAGGTAACTGGAAAAAAGCAGCAAGAAAGTAAGGAGAGCCATCCATGAGGGTCTATTCTTGAATAAGCAAGAACAAGAAAGCATTTGATTGGCGACTTTGCTTTCCCACCCCATGAGTTGCACAAAAAGCCTATTAGTTTGTGACCTGGACAAAAAGTACTGTCTAAAGAAAAACAAATGAAAGAAATAATAATACTAAAGAGACTTTAACTTAATTAGATCTGATGAAAAGAACAGTGGGATCAGATCAAAAGAGCAGTGTACATAGCTGTTTTACGAGTTTAGAAGAACATACTAAAACATGGGCTTAGGGTACATCCAGTTTCTTTTTTATTTTTTACTTTTTCCCTCCTAGTTTAATAACTAAAGAAGCTCTAAATAGGATGAGAAATACAATGGGGGCATTGGTGGATCGTCTACTTTGGATTGAAGATGCAGAAATGAGCTAGGTGTAAGGGTTTTCAAAGATAGGCCTATAATCTTCTATACTGTTTTCGTACTCGACATGGAAATAGGGTTAGCAAACACATGAAGTATTGTGCTAGGATTTGCAATTGAATCTGCTGTCAATATCTGTCTGAAAGAAGCAAGAAAAGGTAGTAAAATGTATTCAAAAGCTGAGGAACAGATGAAACTAAACAATTTTTGCAATCTAAAACAACAGGCCTAGCATACTTGTACTGAAATACTATGCAGTTTCCGTCATGAAAGAATCACAGTTCCCAAGTCCTGCATTGGTCATAAAAGTTTTTTTAAAAAAAAAAGGGTTCCTTAATTTGTTTATTCTAATTAAGTTCTAGCACTAATTTGGTAGTTTCCCCTGCAACTGATGTGATTCCCTTGAAAAACCCACCTAGACCCCTGGTTTCCCTGTATTAGTTTACCGTTTAGGAGGTTGGAATAAGAGAAGGCATGTGCTAACATCTGAGCTCACCACATGGCACCTTCTCTCCAACTTCGATGCCATCCATAATTTTAAATAACAAGGAGTCCTGTATACAGTTTTCCCATTCTGCCATTTCTCTGCAACCCAATTAGAAACAGAATTATATGTACCTGAAGGTTCACAAATGGTTACATGCTTACATCTCCAAAACACTTTTCTTTGGGGGGCCATATTTACTTACTTGAGTCCAATCAAATCCATTGGCAATTTGCTCTTTCCATTGTAGGAATTTGTCTCTGAATGAAAGGTCATGAAGGGAGTAAAATTTTCTGAAGAAACCGAAATTGCTGGCATGCTTGAAACCTGTCACTGGATTTAATATTTTGCAATCATTTTATCCTTCAGATCTTTATTTCCATTTGTGTAGGGAAATTACAGAGAGCCAGATATTTTGACACAAATGTAGTATGTGACATGTTTCTTACTGTTAAATTAAAAAGCGAGTCATACTATTTCATTTGATTCAACTATTATTATAGTTTTTGTCAAAATTTTATATATATATATATATTGTTAGTGCGTGTAAAGTCATTATCATAAAAACCCGATCATGAACAGTGAGCATTACTAAAAAAAAAAAAAAAAAGAAAGGTAAGGAAAACAAAAATGAGCTTCATTCTTATTCAGAGCATAGCTGAAACTGAAGTGTCACTCGGTTAACAAAGGATTTGTTCGGTTAACCTTGTTTGATTGTGTTCTCTCTAATGAAACTTTAATTACTGGGTTTAATAAGATTGCTTCCCTTTATTACAGCACTACAAGCAGCAACCTCCGCTTTGTATGCCACAACAACATATTTAATATTGTTCCACTTAATAATATAAACAAATGTTTTTACCTGGATCATGTCTCCTATATATGTATATAAAATGCGAGTTTTTGTCAACTTCCTATTGTACTATATAAGATGAAAGCACGCGAAAAAATGAAAATAACCTAGGCTTACTCTATTTATGATGTAAGAATCCGAATCTTGAAGTTAGCATTTAAGGAAGAAATTTGTCTAATTATTATTCCTGATTTGAAATTGTGTTGTTAATTAATTCGTGTACCAAAAACACCCATTCACCACAAGGAGTGAATTTTAGGGATTTATCCATATTACTTTAACACACTTCCATATTACATTTGTTATCTGTATAAAATATTTCATGGATGTGATTTTGGCATTGAGATCTTTAAACTCTCATGGAAAGTACTGTTATAACAATTGAATTGGAGATTGAATTAGTGAGGTTACTCATTCATGACTTAATCAGTTTAACCGTTCAAATTTGATGTTGATTTGTGATTAAACTATAATTAATTAAATTTTGAAAATATTTAAACCAAAAACATTATCAGTTTATGATTCAGTCGCTTCGATTAATAGGTTGGTATAATTTTTAAAACATTAGTTAATGGACAAAACAGATAATACAACTTCATGATTATAAGTATTAAGAATTTGTTTGAGTAAATAATTTATTGAAGTACTTATGTCAAAAAAACTTTTGAAAAGTATAATTTATAAATAAGTTATCCTATTTTTAGATACATAATAACAAAAGCATTTGTTTTGAGTGTTTTAAGAAATATTTTTTGAGCATGCGAGATTTGAATTAATTGGTTAGCTTGTCTTCGCAAAGCGCATTCCAAGTGTAGATTGTAAGTTTGACTCCATGACCTAAAATTCTAAAAAAATACTAAAAATAAATTGGGAGGTATTGAGCTATATAATTAAACGGGATAAAAAGTTAACAATGTGACTTTTGATTTCTAAAAGGTTAAAAAAAGCCTTAAGTACACGGTCTAAGTTGCAAATGAATTGTCCCAAAACCATGCAATTTCATGTTACAAAGCTAGTGCTTTTTGCACGCATTTCTATTCAAAATGACATTAAAAATACAAGGTTCAACTTACTTAGTAAATTATAATTCATGTGAACAAATTTTGCTTGTCCTACAAAAGTTTTAAATTCACTATCTGAATAGAAACTGGTCATATGTAGATTGTAAAGACTAATGATTTTTTTTTTCTTTAAAGAAATGGATGTGCAAGAAACATACCCTTAGGAGAAGAGGTTAGAGTGAGAAAGTTCAAAATACAAATCATAAAATAATTTCGAGCAAAATCACGTGGTGGAAAATGAAGATTAACCCCTTTTAATGCGACGAAGATTTATTACTATAACTGAAAATTAAAAGTTCCTGAACGTACGTAGATCAAAATTTTATACCGATACTATTAAATGAAGATAAAAAAACATCCACACTTTTTCGGCCAAAAAGCGACAATGTAATGATTCCCATCGTCAACCATTCACAATTGCTAGTTGCGTAAAGAAAGCCAATTGTTCGCAGCCCATTATGACAAGGATCACGCTTAACTCTCTAATTTATTAGCTAATGTAAAAGAATACTTTTGCTTTCGAGGTTTGAGTTGATAGCTTTATTCTTGGAAAAAGGAACTTGAGAAACAAAATCCTACTGCTATTGCCGCGCTGCGGGGATGCAACTAGGGAATGTTTTCCTATTGATCGTGAATTTCAATTCGAAAAAGGTTGGAGGGGACCATACTATAATTTTGATTGACGTTTCATCTTTACTATTGAGTCATAACATATGCTGGCTTTGAGTCCAGAGCTTACACATGTAATATCTTCTTTATTTGCTGTATGAAAACTGGCAGTTCAAGGAATAGACAAAATTCAATGTTGAAGTTAACGTTAAACATTTATAAAACTTATTCTAAGTTACATATATATAAAAATGTTAATCAATAATTGTGCGAATCCTGGTGAATGAGTTTTTTTTTTGGATTGCACAGTAAGAATATTATCACGACAGATTTTGTGTTAATGAAGACTCTAAGTCACTGTTTGATCTATCTTACGAGAGTAATTTTGAAGATACATTTTATGTTGTCAATCAATTGCATGTTATTATAAGTATGATTTTTGAGATGGTTATAGTAAAAATCAAATATTTTTAATCAAATGATAATACATAATTTGGTATTTATATAAATACGTTTACACTAGCAATAAATCAAAATTAAATCTCTATCTTACATGATTTACTCTCCAAATTATAGTGGTATATGAATTAATTATTTTTTCTAATTACTGATTCAAAATTTGAACCCAACTGAAAAGCCAACGTGATATTTAAATAAAAGCGGTGCTGCACAAATGTAAATGGAATTTTTACCTGAAATTATAGTGATTATTAGGTGAAATAATATGATAAAGCTCACTTAGTTATTCAAGATTCAATAATCATGCCACATTACATATTCTAGTAAAATTGATTTAACACATTCATCAAATGCAACACGTAATATTTATTTATTTTTCTTAATAATTGCTTGGACAGGTTAGAAGCAGTGGTTAGGTAAATCTCTCCCTAATAGTGTGTTTATTAGTTTGACTTAGAAGAGGAAGGAAAAAAGGGGAAAGGTTTATGAGGTTCTACTCCTAATCACAAGTTTTATATTTTAGGAGGAAAGACTTTTGAGGTTTTTATACCTTTAAAAACCTTCTATTATCCCCATTTCATAATTCTTGCAAATTGGGGAATTTTTAATAAGATTACAATATCATTTACTATTTGATCCTTAATAAAATGTTGAAATTTTATTTTTACCTCTTATGAAATATATATTAATTAAATTTAAATATTTTAATAAAATAATAAAGTTATAAAAATATATTGTAAACCCTCTCTGTTTTTTCTTGTATCTATTTTATACTTATGAATAAGAGTAAGATAAAATCTACTAAACTCTCCTTTCCTTACCATTTATTTTTCTTTGATGTTTTTTCTTGTCTTTCCCTCATAACTCATGAATATACTCTAAAATAGTGATTCCAAGATTCAAATCCTTGACATTACAAGTTTATCTAGGTTACAATTCATTTCCATTGCAACGTTTACATGTAATATTTATATTTGGTTATATTGTCACCAAACTTCTAAATGAATCTTCTACCGTCTCTTGTAAAAAGTGCATACAATCAATAAACTTAATACTCTGACTTCTCTATTGGCGTTTTCACAACCGGCCTCAGAAGCTACCACTCAGGGCACGGAAAGCATTATTCTTAGCATTGGCTTGAACAGCAATGTTCTTTCACCACTTCTTGATCAAAATATTGGCCTATACGATTAATAAAGCAATTTATTTGAAAGAAATAGTTGATGATTGTAATTGCATAATTACGCAAATTCTAGTTAGTGTTTCCTCATATTTTTATTACATTCACATTGAGGTAGGTGATATGTTGCTAGATCCGGGTTTGAACCATGAACAGCAAATTTCCAGCGCCTTACAACCTGTTTAGATTAGATTTGACCCACCTTAAAGAGGCATTAGAATGCAATTTTAACAAAAAGAAATCGTAGTTTCCTTTCGCTAAACGCTCATTCGCGGGAGAGTAGCTAAAACAAGCAGGCTGTTGAGCGTTGTAATCGGTGGTCAATTATTATATCGTTCTGAACAATAGCATACTATTTATTGTGTATTTATGTTAGTGCTGTTTTATTTGTATATTACGTTTTCCTGCTCATAATTATCGACTGGAGATACATCTTCATTTTAGGCGTATACTAATATTTTTCTGCATGGTTCACTTTGGGGTTAACGATCAAGTATTTTCAGCCAGTAACCTTAAGACCCTTTAGTAAATAAATGAAGAAAAGTGAAATAAATCTCAACATTCGCACATGGGCTGAAAATTCAAAGTAACCTACTTGTCAGTGCCTCATTGGTTAGGAGGTTCCAGTTTTATATATAAATAAGAAACATTGAAAATACAATAAAGATTAATACAGCCAATGATAATATCATACCACGCAATAAAACAACTCTTGGTATAGCTACGAGACGACCATGGTCCGCAACTTGCTTGTTCATCATATGGTTAGTTTCAAATTTTTGTCTTGGCCATCGCATTCAGATTGTTTCTTTCATTTGACCCACCTCATGGTGCAAAACCATATTTTATTTCGTGTCACACTTCTGCCATAGTTCTTTACGATACAAATGCCCTTCGAAGACTTTTATCAATAAACCCAAAGAGGGGGAATATAAATATAAAACAATAAAATAAAATATTGATGACCCTGCCAGGGAGTTGACAGCTACCTAAGGTGCTTATTCCTTAAGGCAAGATGGTGATGGCATTGGCTTTTTCCCCCTTCTTATTGAGTATGCATCGCCAGCCAAATAAGTAACCCCACGTGTACAATAAAATATAACTCTTCTATTTTACCGAGAGAAACAAATATAACCCTTCACCGATCCCTTAGGTGGTTTGTGGTTCAGTTGATGCGGCATCTAAAAACTGCAAATATGTCCCTTACACAATACAGCTCGTGTTGCTAAATAGACCCTCTGAGAAAACATATAGTTCCTGTTGTTCATGCTTTGGAGCCCCTAGACCATCTCTTCCTATATTCACTTCTAGCAAAACTTTCAGAAAATATTGTGTATGTGTCCATAAATAACATTATTTTTTTAATTAAAGGTTAACACGTCTAGTAAATATTATAAAGAGGATAAAAGACAAAATCTTGACCCTTCATCCATCACTATTAAACACTTCATTTTTTTTTTCCTCTTTTTATGGTGTATATGTACAAATAATAGTACTTGTTTTTTTATTTTTGATTTTATAGTAATTAGCTTTTTTAATATTATTTTATAGATAAGCAACAGTTAGAAATATGATAAAAATTATTTATGTGCATTCTCCTAAGAATATTTGACAAACTAGAAAAATCATATAATTAGGTACAATGGGATCTGATTTTTAATAAATGTTATTTGGTAAATATCTAAATATTTTAAAACTAGTTTTTATCTAAATCAATTTGGATTTAAACTTAGTTCTTCAAAAAATTAATTTTAAATTGATTTTATTTCATCTTAATTTTTTTTACTTTTATTTTATATATTTTGACTACTTGTCAATTGTCCTCAGCTATTGTCCATCACTATTCACCGCTACGATCCACCATCATCCGTCGCCGACTGCCAATTGCCGACTGCCACCGGCCGCTGTCGATTACCATCGCTATTCGCATGCGCCACCATTTGCTAACGTTGACAGCCACCGTTTGCCACCATCCGTCGCCATCGGTACCCACCATCCGTCATCGCTAGCCACCACCATTCGTTGTAGCCACCGGCTACCATCGTCCATCTTCGTTGGTCACCACCATTCATCATCACCACTAACCACCGCTGTCAATTGCCATTGCTACCAGCCACCATTGTTGGTCGTCACCATCCCACTATGGTTGCCATCGTTTGTCGCCGTCGACCGCCACCACCTACCACGGTTTGCCACCGCCCCACCACCCCTAGCGGCCACCGCCTGCCGCCACCTACTAGATTACTTTCTTTAATGATGTAGTAAAAAAGAAAAAGATATAAAAAGAAGAATAAAAACACATATTGAAATTAATTTTTAAGTTATGGAACCAAACAATATTTAATTAAAAACTAGTTCATTTTTATACCAGTTAATATAACCGATTCTATTTTGTACCATGTTAACTTGAATTTTGATATTGCCAAATAATTTAAACTTTTAAACCTATAGATTATTCATGCTTTACGTTCAAATAGCTCTTTTGAAAGAAATGATGAATGACAGAAAATATTCTGAGATGTCATAGTAATACTTAAAATTATAAGGAGCAATTTATAATTTTCACAAATTTGACTAAGGGTCCCCATAATTTATTAAAATAATTAATATAATAGAGTTCAAAATACTATATCCACCTGTTTGGCGCACAGTACGTAAATTGTTCAGTGGTCGATGTACATGTGGGAGATGGATGAATATCTTGACTATTATTATTATAGCTTTGTGAAGGAAATGTGGCCTGAATAAAACCAAAGAACATATCTTTGTCTCAATATGCATATCAAAGTCCTACCCGGATTATGTTAGGTTTTAATTATATATCAAGTGACACATTTTTCAAGATTTTAACGTGTTTACTATGATCCTCTCCCTCTCATTGATCTTCACCTCTTTGAATTTCTTTATTTTAGATTCTCGAAGAAAAGAAATACTACCTATTTAATGATGTTTAATCGACATCTAGCAAGGAACTGTGAGACTAGCAAAAACTTCCATCTGTTGTTTACTTTGAGCTTGTTATCATTGATTGGATGCTTAAAAGGAGATGCCCACTTCCTCCATAATTTGCTCTCACAAACTTTAGTGGATTAAGACATGCTCAACTAGCACCTATTATGCTGACTCCTTTTAGAAATATAAAACAAACCACATGGGAAGATTGATACTTCGGGGACTTTGCCATGAGAGGCCCTGGTAAAGTTGGGTAGAATTGATGAAGGGATGGAGCTACTTGTACAACTTTCAACAGGCCTAAACAAGAATCTATCGTGCTTTAACTTAGCTTTTCACATGGTTGTTTGAACTTTGGAATCTTGGGATGCTATTGTCTTGCATCTTAACTTCGCAAAAATTAAATATATGCCTGAAAAGATCCTTAAGTATCTGCTTTTGGTCGTGGGAGAATTTATTTGTGTTTGGCACCGCCTTCATTATGCGTATATACTTGACCATAGGATACATCAACGTTGATGACCTTACAGGAGAAGGGGAGAAAAGGAATAACAACGCCTTTTATTGCATTAATACACTATAGTCAATAAGTCTGCGTACATATTCTATTCGAGTGTCCAAGTGACTTTAATTTAATTATATCATTTGGCAATGCTACGAAATTCTAGAAGATTAAAATGGTTCAAAGGGACCAATTTTGTTTTTCAACTATTAAGTACTATTATATAACTTTCTCTACAAAAGAGTACTCTAACACAAAGCCATAACCTCCAACAAGGGAATTTTGTCACCACCTGATGGCGCAACTTCTTGTTGGTTTCAAGGGAGCACACGCATAAGAAAAAGATAAAACCGTCGATGAATTCGATAACACGAACCTAGCGCCTTGTATTATAAGAAAGTCCTCTTTGTGTATTGTTTACCTGACATGATGTACTAGATAATATAGAATAGGGTATGAGTTATTGCCTGTAATCAAATAAAATAATCGCTGGTTTAATTTGAATCAAAACCTACAAACATGAATATGAAATGCAGTGTGCCGCTCGTTGTTTGGCTCAGAGGCACCAATCCCTTTCACTCTCGCCTCACCATTACTTGCAAAATAAATAATTTGTGCTAACAAGAAATTTTGATATCCTGCACTAAATAAGCAATAGAATTGAAAGTTTGAAAATGAAATTATTAATTATTGTCATATTTTAATAAATAATAATGGATCTTGCATAGCATTTTCTGATACAATCAAACCATCAAAATCCAACTCAATACAATGAGTAGGCTATTTTTCCTAGTTTTTTGTTCACTTCATGGTTTGCTCATTTGCACCACTCTTGTTATTGGCAAAAGGAGTGCACTAGTATTGAAATTAGTAAACTTTTATTATGCAAGACAAGAAACTGAAAAACAAGGCAGAAAAGGACAAAGTTAACATGTCAAAATCTAATTAACAACTCATGCTTGCCTGTGTAGACTGCAAGCACAATGTTATTTTCAGAGTAAGTTAAATGACAAGTAGCAATTTTGAATCTCTCCCTTTAACATATTCTCTCACTTTTAGAACAAGCCTTTTGACTTCAATTCCACTACGATGAAAACAAGTTCATTTAGCTGGTGTAATCCATTATGGTACAAAACCAATATTATTGTAGCGCTTGATTTCTTTACAAACAGAAAAATGGTTTTATAGACCGACAGCAGGAGTAGGACACGAACTGTGGAAAAAGTATGCACAGTTCATTACACAGTGTTTGGTTGTTAACTTGTTCCTGATAGCAGGGGAACATTCTCCTTTAAACCTGAGTCATAATTATTAGTCCACGGCAGAATCTTCCAAACTCATCGGAGTACAAAACCCGGTGTATTTGTTCAATTACTTTAAGGCAAAGAAAAATGGCATCCTCACAGAGAGAGAGAGAGAGAGAGAGATAAAGTGGGAGGTTCATCAAACATTTAAAAGAGAAAAAGGAAAACCAGTATTTTGATTTTCTATAGCAGCAATGCCACTTTGCCACCTTGAGCCAATTCCTGGTTTGCTTTCAAGGGTTTGTTCTATTTATGTACAGAAATGGGTATGCAAGATTGCTTTCTTATTCTTTCTTCTCTATCTAATGGATTCGTCCTGTCTCGCAGCTTCCCTTCTTCATGAACATGGATATCTTCCCTACTCTCTTTTCGTTCTGGAGTTTTGGTATGTCACTTTGATTCAGAGAGGATAACAGTGATTGCAATCAAAGTCTGGGATTCTTCTTCTACTTTTAGTGATGGGAAGTAACAGCAGAGGGAAGGATGGTGAAGGCACTTCTGGAGTTAAAAAGGACGACGAGAGCTATGACAAGTATGAACAAGATATGAGATTTCTGGCTCCCGAACTGATTCATGGCAGTAACATCAATACCAATGGGCTTACAGATCCGTATGTTCAGTTACCTCTACATGGCCATAGACCATATCATCCACCATCTCCTTTGGGCATGCAACAGGTCAGATGATCCCTTTCGAATTTCTTTCACCGAAGATCAATTATGGGGTTTCTTTCCCTTTTTTTTTTTTTTTTTTAATTTTTGCTATTCTTGTGTGTTAAAGAACTAGGACAAGGAACTTCTCTAGACATGTCATGTTTGAAGAAAATTTTTGGATACTGCTGAAGTATGTAGTCCAAGCAGTGGATTGAGTTTTTATAGGGGTGTTTGAGGAAGCTCTAAATAGGCCATGCCTAATGTTACAGCTATACATGGTGTATCCACAGCAGGGTTTTCAGTTTTAGGAGGGAGAAGGATAGAAATCTGTTGGAAGTAGTGACAATTAAGCATCCCATGAAAGTGGGATGCAGGGACGGATCCAGAAAACAAAGAGAGGAGGGGCCAAAATATATTTAATATGCAGTAATTGAAATTAGTTTAAATTTTTTAATAAATATTGTTTTCACTAAATTTATCCTATTAATTAATTTATATAATTTTAAAGTTATATGTAAATATTATAACTTTTTTACAATAACTAACAATGCATTATATCAATAACAACTTAGATTTTGACATTGTGTTAAAAAAAAAATCATGTCAAATAAATGCATTTTTGTTATACAATAATGCTTATGTATGTTTTAAATATCCATAAAGTTGTATCGAATATTTATATAATTTGATTGGATTAGATTGATATTTTTAACATATTTATACTGTTTAAACTTCAAATTTTCATACGCTCATAGATTAAAATGATGGCATCTCTCAAATAAAGAATAGTCAATATAACACTAAATTTTTGTTAAGTTAGATAAAAGTGAACTTAAAAGAAAAAGAATTATCAGAGTAAAACTGAACTCGTGTACTTTTCAATAAAAATTTACTTTAATTAGATTACATATTGTCTTATATACATATGAGACATTTTGTCTATCTAAATTTTTGTTTGTCCAAAAGATATGCATAGAGATGATAATACATTGATATTCTTAAGAAACACTAAAACATGATCAAACGAAAATATACGTTATTAAACCAAGTCTTAATATAGGGGCGGGAGGGGAGGGGAGGGGAGGCCAGGGCCCCTACTTGCCCCCCTGTGGATCCGTCGCTGGTGGGATGATATAACAGCTGATAGAAATTTAAGGTGAAGGTAATATTTTGAATACTAATTGTGTTTACCATTCATAAGGGAGAGACTTCATGTCTTACAGCTAGGGGCTTGTTATGAGATATATTGACCAAATAAATCAATTTCATGAGACTTAGTTTACTCTCTTTAGAATTTAGATGCTTTCTTTTGCGATATTTGTTTCATTTGCATTTAAATAAAAAATTTGAGCAATTACAATGAGGCTTTGATGTTTTCAATCCGATGAAAGAACACACGATTTGAGAGTTAAAAGTGTCATTGAACGAAGCTAGTGTAACAATAAGTATCTTTGAGGGGCGCAACACAATGTACGCTTACGTTATGCCTGTTTTCAAGGTCCCTGTGGTTGCCAATGCCATGCAAAGGCCTAGAGCGGTAGCGCAGCCGCAGCCGCATGCATTGCTGCAACTGCAAGATGGATACGTAGAATCAGTTGTTCATGAAAGGTTGAAACGTGTGAAGATTACATGGAATCGCTTGGGCACCGATGTTGCTATTGTTGGATCATGGGACAATTGGGAGAACAGGTAACCATATATGCTTTTAGATTTCAGCTACACTTTCTTGCTTTTACCTCATAATAATGTGATACGAGAAACTATATTTCCTTTTCCTGTCAGGGAGACCTTGCAGAGCGTGGGTCAAACTTTTGTCATTGTCAAAGCGCTCCCAACAGGTATCTATCGTTACCGTTTCATTGTTGATGGTTATTGGACCTATGCTCCAGAGTTCCCGTCGGCTTGTGACGATGCTGGTTACGCCTACAATATATTGGATTTGCAGGTAATCTCATGGCTTGCTTTTGAGGAAATTTAGATGCTCCCGTCAACTACATTCTCACAAGTGTTGTATTTCACTTTAACCATTTAACATGATCATCAATTCAGTTGACAGTTGGGCTTTGTCCTGTTCTTATTCTGAGAACATGTTTGCTTAAGGAGAGTACGTGTTCAGTACTAGTTCAACTTGACCAATATATGTTCAACTCTGACATTCTTTCCCTTTGTTTCTCAAAAGAGAAATACTAATTATACATCCAGAATGTCTCAGACCAGCTCGAGAGACGAGAGCCATGTGATTGAATGGGAAAGCATTTTAAAAAAGTTTAAAAACAAAAAAAAAAAAAATACTTTTTGAAGGTGGGATTGCATGGATGTCAGGCAAAAGTTGTCGATTGCTCCATTTATATAACATAGCTCTTCTCAAAAATAGTCTCACCAAGCTACATCATTAACCATATTTACAGGATTATATTCCAGAAACGCTTGCAAGGTTATCTGATGTCGAAGATCCTCCATCACCACCATGGAGTTATGATAACATATTATTAACTGAAGATGAGTTCACCAAGCCTCCACCAGAATTACCACCACAACTGCCAGTGACAATAAGAGATGAGCCTTCTTCATCCACCGGAGATAGTGGCCTTCTCCCTAGATCCTCACATCTGGAATTGAACCATCTATACATACACAAAACCGATGGGAATGAATTTGCGGCGCTACGTTCAACTTATAAGTTTGAACACAAATATGTTACTATGGTACTGTACAAGTCCCTGCGGAGGGAAAGATGATGAAGCATTTTGACTTTTTTCTGCTGTTGAACTTGCTTCATTTAAGCGGTGTTCATGATATGAGAACATTTATTTCTTAAGGTCAGTACTCTAATATGTAGGAAATTGATTGGAATAGGTAAAGGAAGAATTTCTTTCCATGTAAACAACTTAAGTGAATATTATTTATTCTGGCTGTCAATATATACAATGCATATTCATAGCAGTTGCCATGCCTTTAAGGTCTGATGTTTTGGAATTGGCAATGGTAACGCACATGCTGTGATGTTAGTCAGTAGCATATAACTGCTGAAATGCATGTTTTCATCTGTGTATACATTATGCGGCGAATATCCTTATTTGACTTTCTACTTTTGATAAATCAGACTAGCCCTTCCTCGAATTGGTTGAAATTTCATAGATTATCTTCATTTTTCTAGTGTTACACAAATATCCATCGAAAAATATAACAGACTATCAAATGTCATATTTAATTATTAAGTACAGCTGTTCCATTATGCAGCTGAACATTTCTAATATGACAGAGGAGTAAATCAAGTTTTCTCCTGAATAAAAACAATGGTAGACTTATATTGTTATTATTTATGTTTTCATCTAAACGATCTAAAATCCTCCTCCTTTTCTGATTTATCAGAAAGGAACTGAAAGGAATAAAACACTCTAATACAAAAGTCACTTATTAATTTACCTTACACCAGTTGGTTACCAACCATTTCATATTAGTAGTTTTGGTATTCCGCCTCAATCAACAACAAGCAATTCTTGAAACAAGAAGCAGAGTATGCAACAGAAAAAGGCCCTTCGTTATGCTTTCATTCTTCTCCTTTTCTCTTCAATCTAACAACACTGAAATAGCTTCTCAAGTCGACTTTGACAGTGGTAGGACTAAACTCTTGATAATTAAAATGATCCATGACATAGTGTCCGTACAAATGTGAAAAAGTAAAGAAATTCGCTGCTCGAGTTTAGAACTGAAGTGCTTAAAATTCGTGAGAATTAACATCTGAACACGGGTAGACAATGAAGTATTGTGTCTACTCTCTACTCTATGCTCTCATCGAACAGGTACCTTTATCCAACCATTAGCAAAAGCAATGGCCAAGATCACAAAAGGAGTTGACATACCAAATATGATAATGTAAGGAAGAGGGGTCTTCATGGGATTCTCTCCTTCCCTCTCTCCTGCTGTCTGCCAATACCTGCGCCACACACAAAAAAACATTTTAGGTCCAATCACTATTCAGAAGACATGTACTAAACTGTTAATGGCTTAGTGCCAACTGCTACCAAAGCTGTGTGACAAGAAAACTAAGAAAATAGTTACTGTTGCGGTTCTTCTTCTCTGGTTATGAATTTTTTCTTCCCCCCTTTTTTGGTTTCTTCATCTCCACCACCTAATAGCACCACAGCCATATTCCTAAGTTTATCATCATCTCAACCTCATTTCATACAACAGAATAAGAAACAGTATAATCACACAAAAACTGGAAGAGTGGGAGGTGAGTGATTGCATGTTACCCAATTTTGCATGAACTTTGACACCAAGAACATTTGTTCTGTGAGAACTAATGCTATACAAAACTAGAGGAAGTGATGGTGCTTTTGGCAGAAATGAAGTTTTGAAGGCAAAGGGAGAGGACAGACTCACTTTGGCAGCCATTTCTTGAAGGTTTTGGGTGCTATGACTAGGGCCATATGAGCCACTCCCTGTCTATCACATATGTCCTATCTTTTTAGATATTTTGTGGATCCTACCCTTATCTCTTCCTCACCACGACTTGGCGTCCACCCAGCCCTTCCTTTTATGTAACATACGTTATGTGGCATTTAACCCTTCTTCATGGTCGACAAAATTAGAGCTCAATTTACCCTCCTTTTTAATCCCTTTATATTTTGTACCAGTAGAGTAGAGTCCTTCATTTGCTTTAGAGTAGTTGGGTTTAGAATCAAGGATATCAAACCCAAACAGTTTAGATAAATTTGGGAAGTTTTAGAAAAATCCTAAGAGTTTATATATTTATAAAATATTATTTAAAAAATATATCTTAATAATTAAATAATTATAATTTTATAATAATTTAAATAAAAAATATAAAATATAGTTCAATAGATGATTTTATTTTTATATTATATATATATATATTAATTTATAATTTGATAAAATATAATTAAATAATAAGAAATATATGAAATTAATTAAATAAAATTAATAAATATTATATGAAATAAATAAAGTAATTAAAATATATAATAAAAAATATCAATATTTTATATTTAGAAGATAAAATTAAATATAATTTTAAACTCATAAATTTATTTAAAAAATTGAGATTTTACTAATTTTATTAAAATTTATTTAAATTCGTACGAATTTGATAAAAAAAAAAAGTTTATATATGAGTTAAAAAATAGGATCGTAATCTCGTCAAAATGTAAGGGTTATCGAGAGTAAGATTAAGGCTTAATCAGATTCGGGTTCAGCCCCTTCTTACGCATATTGACACTACTGCACTTTTGCCGCCCTTTTTCATTTCTAACCTCTGCCCTTCACAAACTATACTTTCGATGATCATCAGAACCCATCCATTATTTTGGATCGTCGCTTCTAAAAAACCAATCTTTTCTTGAACATATGGTTGTTGGTGCTAGTTATATTATGAATATGAGCATGCCTAGGTAGGGTTGCCGAAAGCATGACATGTTTTGGTGGCACTTCATATCTACTCTGCCAAAGGCGATTCGTTTACAATTCAGGACATGCTCTTACTGCATTTACTGTGTCTCCACTTCATGTCAAACCTCGCTTAGCCATTTCAGAGGAGTTGCTTCATTACAACAAGTTTTCTCAGCACCAGCTCAATTCTCCACCTTATGTTTCGCCTTTGAGTTTGGAATATCATGACTTGCTTGCCCATCGATACAAAAGTTCTTCTTCCCTGAAAGATGCCCATCAACTCCATTTGCAGATATACAAAACTGGGTTTACCAATGATGTTTTCTTGTGCAATACTCTTATCAACATATATGCCAGAATTGGCAATTTGTTTTCCGCACAGAAGCTGTTTGATGAAATGCCCCAAAAGAACACTGTTTCTTGGGCTTGTTTGGTTTCAGGATACACACAAAATGGCATGCCTGATGAAGCATGCGTTTTATTCAAAGGGATGATTTGTGCTGGCCTTTTGCCAAACCACTATGCTTTTGGTAGTGCTCTTCGAGCTTGCCAAGAGTGTGGTCCAACTAGGCTTAAACTTGGGATGGAGATTCATGGCTTAATTTGTAAATCTCCATTTGCTTCGGACATGGTCTTGTCTAATGTGCTCATGTTGATGTATTCAAATTGCTCAGGTTCCATTGATGATGCTCGGCGTGTTTTTGATGAAATACAAATTAAAAATTCTGCTTCGTGGAATTCTATCATTTCGGTTTTTTGCCATAGGGGAGATGCAATTTCTGCTTTTGAGCTATTTTCAAGCATGCAAAGCGAAGCTACGGAACTTACCTTCAGGCCTAATGAATATACCTTCTGTAGCTTAGTAACTGCTGCATGCTCCCTGGTTGACTGTGGATTGATTCTGCTTACGCAGATGTTAACCAGGATTGAGAAATCTGGATTTCTGCAAGATCTGTATGTTGGTAGTGCATTAGTCAGTGGGTTTGCTAGATACGGTTTAATCGATTGGGCTAAAATAATCTTTCGGCAGATGTGTGATCGAAATGCAGTGACTATGAATGGGTTAATGGTTGGATTGACAAGGCAGCACCAGGGTGAAGAAGCAGCTAAGATATTCAAGGATATGAAAGATTTGGTTGAAATAAATGCAGAATCTTATGTGGTTCTCCTAAGTGCTTTTACTGAATTTTCGAATTTAAAGGAAGGGAAGAGAAAGGGTCAGGAGGTTCATGCTTACCTGATTCGCAGTGCATTAGTTGATCTCTGGATTCCAATTGGAAATGCAATTGTTAATATGTATGCAAAATGTGGTGCCATTGATAATGCTTGGTCAATTTTTCGACTCATGTCTAGTAAAAATATTGTCTCATGGAATTCTATGATCTCTGGCCTTGACCACAATGAGCAATTCGAGGAAGCAGTTGCCTGTTTCCATACAATGAGGAGAAGTGGAATGGTGCCCTCAAATTTCTCAGTTATTAGTACTTTGAGTTCATGTGCAAGCTTGGGCTGGATTATGTTAGGACGACAGATACATGGTGAAGGGATCAAATGGGGGCTTGATTTGGATGTTTCAGTTGCAAATGCTCTTCTTACATTATATGCTGAAACTGATTGTATCGATGAATGCCAGAAAGTTTTCTTTCTGATGCCAGAGTACGATCAAGTTTCTTGGAATTCTTTTATTGGTGCACTAGCAACTTCAGAGGCATCTATTTTAGAGGCTACAAAATATTTCCTGGAGATGTTGCGAGCTGGGTGGAGGCCTAACAGAGTGACGTTTATAAATATTTTGGCGGCAGTTTCTTCTCTTTCACTTATTGAACTGGGCCGTCAGATTCATATTTTAATCTTAAAATATGCTGTTGCTGATGACAATGCTATTGAGAATGCGCTTCTAGCTTTCTATGGAAAGTGTGCGCAGATGGACGACTGTGAGATTATCTTTTCCAGAATGTCTGAGCGAAGAGACGAAGTCAGTTGGAATTCCATGATTTCTGGATATATACACAATGGCACCCTGCACAAGGCCATGGATTTGGTATGGTATATGATGCAAAGGGGCCAAAGATTGGATGGTTTCACTCTTGCCACTGTTCTAAGTGCCTGTGCTTCAGTTGCAACATTAGAGCGTGGTATGGAAGTTCACGCATGTGCTATAAGAGCTTGTTTAGAAACTGATGTTGTTGTTGGTAGTGCACTAGTTGACATGTATGCAAAATGTGGAAAGATAGATTATGCTTCGAGATTCTTTGAATTGATGCCCGTGAGGAACATGTATTCTTGGAATTCAATGATATCAGGTTATGCACGCCATGGACATGGACAAAAGGCCTTAAAGCTTTTTACACAAATGAAACAGCAAGGCCAATTGCCAGATCATGTTACCTTTGTTGGGGTGCTGTCAGCTTGTAGTCATGTAGGATTAGTTGATCAAGGATTTAAGCATTTCAAATCAATGGGTGAAGTGTATGGACTAGCTCCTCGAATAGAGCACTTCTCTTGTATGGTAGACCTCCTTGGGCGGGCAGGTGGTATTAATAAGCTAGAGGACTTTATCAAAACAATGCCAATGGATCCTAATGTTCTCATTTGGAGAACAGTTTTAGGAGCATGTTGTCGAGCTAATGGCCGAAATACAGAGCTAGGGCGGAGGGCTGCCAAGATGCTTATTCAGTTGGAGCCCCAGAATGCTGTGAACTATGTGCTTCTTTCTAACATGTATGCTGCCAGTGGGAAGTGGGGAGATGTGGCAGAGGCTAGGATGGCAATGAGGAAGGCAGCAGTGAAGAAGGAAGCTGGGTGTAGTTGGGTCACAATGAAGGATGGAGTTCATGTGTTTGTGGCTGGAGATCAAACACACCCAGAAAAAGAAAAAATCTATGAAAAACTCAAGGAGCTAATGAACAAAATGAGGGACGCCGGATACGTGCCTGAAACCAAATATGCACTCTATGATCTTGAGCTTGAAAACAAAGAAGAGCTCCTGAGCTATCATAGTGAAAAATTGGCTATTGCTTTTGCTCTCACTCGCAAGTCTGAACTACCAATTAGGATAATGAAGAATCTTCGGGTTTGTGGTGACTGTCACACTGCTTTCAAATATATATCAAAGATTGTTAATCGACAGATAGTTTTACGAGATTCAAGTAGATTTCACCATTTTGAAGGTGGCATATGTTCTTGTGGGGATTATTGGTGACCGATGCTAAATAAATTATGGTTTCTTTGGTGTTACAATATGGACATGTTGTCTAGGATTCTTGTCTATTTTGGCTATGAGGAAACTTGGTTGACATTGTCAAGTGCCATTCCTAAGTGATGTTAATTATCCTAGAATAGTGAAGAAAAGAGAGAGGGAGAAGTATGGAGTAAAACAGTGAGAGATAGAGATAGGGATAGAAGAGCAGCCATATCTGGAAGTTTGATGACAGTATGAAGAAATACAGGATCAGCCAATAAGATGTATAGGTGCCATTTTTTGGAACTTTGACCATATCTTAGCGTGGGAAATTAGTCAGTTACTTAGACTGTTGTATCTTTTTTAACTAATGACGGATACAAGCGGTGGTTTGCATGTAATTGCTTGACAATTGACATAAAGTTGCGAGTGAGACACTTGAAATCTTAGCCGCTTGTGTATGTTTTGTGCGAGACATGTGATATAATACAAGACTGTTAACATCAATCCACAGGGTAATATCAATGTCTTCCATCGTAACAGAATTTGTTTGATACCGAATGGAAGCATCATTTCCTCAAGAGCAGGTTATTCAGATAGTGCCTTCTTGCCTTCTCTGATAGTGATTTGCTAAATAAACCAATCTATTTGTTGGGTTGTCATGGCCGTACGGGTCCAGCAGGTCTTGCACGGCAAAGCTTTTGTTCTACTCTGCTAGTCTCTTGATTTTGAAATCTTTTGGAGTGCTCAGCTGTTGATGACTTTAAAAAGTGCACGTTCAATAAATTGCCGAGTCACTTTATTTGCTAATGTTTTGCTTTTGTTGCTTGATACTGGCAAATTAGTGTTACAAAAATTGAGTAAACTCAGGTTAATTTTGAAATATATATATATGGCATTGAACACATCGGTCTTGGGAGGAGAAAAAATTAGTCCTGTAATCACTATGTATAGTGTTGTCGTGTCAATTTTGCTAAAAAATATTAATTTTGATTTTTATACAACTCAAAAGCTTCTCATAAAATCTATAGACTTTCATTATCACTACTTATTTTTCCTTCTCTTCTTTTTCCTTTTCACCGTTACTGACTATTGACTGAATTTATGTAATTTTGCAGCATACTTCTTTTTGTTATTTTTTAAAAATAGTAGATACACACTTGGTGTGTGTGTGTGTGTGTGTGAGAGAGAGAGAGAGAGAGAGAGAGAGAGAGAGAGAGGAAAGAAAGTTAAATTTCATTTTTAAGCCTTTGCATTTATTTACCTGCAAAGGACTAGATGGCACCTTTTGTAAGATACTCCTTTTGTGCAACAATCATTTTCCAAAATATTTCTGGAGATGTGGCTTGAAATATCGATAAGGAAGGAAAACTAGCAACTCCTCCAGTTATTCTTTTATTTGCCAAACTCAATCTTGTCGTAAATAAATCTTATTCTTTAATTTCATTAATAGTTTAAGCTATAGAATTTTTTAATTTTTTAAACTCATTTTCACTATTACCGAACATTATAGCTGTGATTGTTCGATATCCATGCCAGTGATAAGGCCTATAAATCAAGGCTCCGATGCGCTTCACGGTTAAATGTGTTTAGTGCACTGGGGTATATCGAATGATGAAAATTTATGAGATGTATTGATATATCAATTACTTATAATGTAATATAGTAATATATTAATTTTTAAAAAATTTTAAAAAATAATTAAATATATTTTAGAAATTAATTTTTATATATTAATAGTATAAAATTATATTGACAGAATAAAATTATACTGATAAAATTTTTATGAATTTTAGAAATTAATTTTTATACACTAATAATATAAAGTTACACTGATAGTATAAAATAATTTTGTATTGTTAATGTAAAATTACATTGACAGAGTAAAATTATATTGATAAAAAAATTTTATTACATTGACAGTATAAAATTATTTTATACTGTCAATATAATTTTACATTGTTAATATATAATAATTAGTTTTTAAAATATATTTAATCATATCTTTTAATTTTTTAAATTAAATATTATTATAATACATCATAAATTATTGGTACATCGATATACCTCATAATCTTATTGCCAGATTACAAGATACACCATACTTCTTGACCCGCAAGAAGCACCGTAGATGGCACCATCAATCAAAGCTGTTGGATGCTCTCTCCCTGACTTGTAAAGGTGTCAATTCCAAAATAATCGTCTTTAGGTAATATGCTATCCGCTCTGTTTAAAGTGGTTGGCAGTTGGTCTTATCAACGAGGGACAAAGTGTAGGCCCACATTCTCTAAAATCAAATTCATTCTGGAGGATGATTGTTTCTCTGTATTCTTTTGAAATCAAATTCTGGCATACATGCCTTTGACTTTGTTGGGTTTCTCAGAAAGACCTTGATCCTGCTGACCAGGTCAAGGAGTAGTTGCTTGGTATGTTCTTCACGAACAAAAGGGACCATCTCACGTGAGTGGAGGACAAACATTTCAACTTCTGATTACGGAATTTCAACAAAGGAAGCTGCTTGGACCCCTTCTTCACTGTGTTATGGGTCAATTCCTACCGCGTGGCAGAGATGCCTTATTATATTTTATTTTACAGCCAGTAAATACATTATTTATTACATTTATACAATAACAAGGTTATGATTTACACTCCGCATTAGGGTCAGTTTGGATTGAGGATGAAAAATTCCTGGATTAAATTAATAAATAAAATTATATAGAAAATTTATCTATGAATCTTTTACTCTAATTTTTATCATCAGACCAAATGCACCCTAAGTAAGCTCCATGCATTAAAGTTTATAGTGGGAATGATATGTTTGCAATAACATACCGTGCCCTCTTTACTTTTTTTCTGGACATAATATAAGAGCAATGATAAGGTAAATAAAGTAATAATGACCAGTGTGATTGTGTGTTAGAATTGCACTAGACACTTGGCAAATTTTGTGCATGAACTCGTTTTTGTGTTTGGACAACTATTCGTAAAGGCAGAAGCTTTTTTCCCCGGCCTAGAACTCAAGTTTCAAAAGTAAGCCTTACCAAAATAGCTTCCGCTTTGTGACCAATATACAGGAAAAACAAATTACCTTTATTGCGTTGTTTAAACTTCCACTCAGGATCCTATGACAACTCAAAGAAAACGCTAACAATTTTGAACTCAAACAAAACAATGGCTGAATAGTCGCTCGCAACTAAGTCGTTTAAGTACGCTCTAAGCTCCAATATAGAAAGCACTAATCATTAATAATCCTTCGAATATTCTCTACGATGTTGCTGAGTAATTTCATATCAAGGCTTATCTCTGTGTTAAAAGAAAATTAGACTTAGAAAAATATATTAAATACGAGTTGAATGTTTTTTCTCTGATCGAAAGATAAAAGTTTGACAAGGAAAGAAATATTAAAGATAGTAAGTACCTTTTGCATTAATACATTAGTGTGACCATTTCCATTACAACACATTGTCCAATCCATAGAAAAGACTAAGAGAGAACAGAACATACTCTGACAGAATCAGGTAGGCCAGGATCTAATTCCATGTCCAGCATATAAAAATCTGGGTGGCCTAAAAAGTGACCAAAAATTTCTACAATTAAGACACCCCATAAGTTAAAGTCAAGTGAAAAGCAGGATAAAAGATGTTCAGGAAAAAGGGTAAAGAGAAGAGAAGCTTGAGACCCACACAGCTACTTAATTAACAGGCACCAGTGAATACTGATCATCTCTTGGCTCAGAGTTGAATGCTGCTTTCATCTTTCTGATGAAATCTTCGCATTTCTTGTTTAACTCCTCTGTGTCCTCTGCAACATGCCCATGATCATCTTTATCTGCATCTGCATCAATGATCATGATGGCATTACCCTCTCCTTCATCTTCTTGTGCATCTAAAAGCGCATCCTCTTCTTCTTCTTCTTCTTCTTCTTCTTCTTCTTCTATCATCAAACTCTTGTCTTCATCTTCTTGTGCATCTGACATCACATTTTCTTGTTCTTGTTCTACAATCATCAAACTTTGTTCTTCTTGTGAGGATTCAATTGCCATAACGTTTTCGCCGGCAGTTGGTGCTGAAATCTCTGATTCATTGAATTCTAACTGGCTGCTTTGATTAGTGGCTGGCGAAGAGGCACTAATGAGGCCAGAGTTCATGGCTATAAAAACCATAAGGCCATTGCATATAAGGAACATGTAGCTCTTGTCAACTATGCGGCTAAAGAACTGCTGCATGAGGAATGGGTTGAAGGACTGAAGGAGCAAAGGAAGTAAGGTAAACAAAACACCTACAAGCAGAAGCTTGATCATCCACTTGGAATTGTGGGATAGGAAGTGATTGTGAACTTTGGGGCTTGGAGTTGGATATTTGGACTGATCCATGGCTTTCTCTGGTTTGAGCCTGCCCTGATCACAAGTGAAAGTGCGTTTTCGGTAGGGAGTGCATGTCATGTCCATTATATATAATAAAGGGTGAAAGGCAGCTTGAGCTTGGCGTGGTCGTGGGGTTCGAACTTGCAGAGTTACAACTTACTTTATTTGATTAATTTCTTTTTTCTTCTTTATAATTAAATTACTTTACATACATTTATTGGGTGACTTTTGGGAGTAGACCCGAAGTCAGTCAACGAAGATCTTTAATCATACAAGGAACCGTGCAAGACCCGAAGGGTAAGCGCCTTGATTTGATGTGGACAAGGACGTTAATTTGATCATTTCAATAGGCTTTGTCTAAGTTATTTTTCTTAAATTCAAAGTCGGTCAATTAAACTCAAATGTAATCTATCGCTTTGCGCGTGTTTATGAAAGCAGAATTTTAATAGTGTTTAAGTTAAGGTGTATTTGATTTAGTTTATTTTTACAAGAAAAAAATGATCTTTTTAGTTAAAAAATTATTTTTACAGAAATTATTTATTTTAATTTCTATTCAAAAATTGAAAGAAAATTGTTTTAAATTTTTAAATAAAATCTGAAATAAATAATTTACATAAAAAGTATTTTTTTTACACCCTAAATTGAGTCATGTTGGATTCACCTACTTAAAAAATAGAAAGTTCAAATTCCAGCATTACGCTGGGAATTGAAGTGCAAATCCTTTGTAACTACCAAATATATTAATTAAATTTGAACAAGCTCATACATCTACTTTCCTCCAATTTTTTAATTCTAGATTTTCCCTTATAGGCTATGCAGACCACAGGTTGCTTCACCTTTCTCGATTTTACATTCGGTATTTTCTTAATCGGTCTTTGATAGCGAAATAACACTGAAATTTCTTAATCGGTCTTGGATTTCTGCACTAGCATTCCGCACAGTCATGATTTGTATGAAAATGCCATTGCTCTCATTGAATGGATGAAAAGAAAATTGAGAGATTCTTATTTGGTTAGAGAGAAACACGAGAAGGAAAAAAATGTGATCGTAATAAATAATTTATTATGGTTAATTTAATATATGAGGTAGAGATATAAATAGAGATCAAATTGACAATTTAAATAAATTCTCCTTTTTACTAGTTTTATCTTTACATATAACTACAAAAAAATTTAGTAGGTTCTATGTTCATTTTTCCCCCTTAATCTCTCTCTATATTCAAATAAAAAAATATCAAAATTATCCTTTTTTTTTCCCCCTTTTGTTGTCCTTATTTTCTCTTTAACCCAATAAAAGGTTAGGAGCTATGTTATATTAACCATTGTTTTGAAAATCGGACCGGATCGACTGATTCGACCAGTTGAACCGGGAATCGGCCAGGTATCCGGTCCGACTATATCCCAAAAATCGTTCAATCAAAAAACCTGAATTGAATTGGCTAAATCGGCCGAAAACTGGTAAATTGGACCATTTTACCGATTGGTTGGTTTTTTTTTTGACAAAAAAAAGTAAAAAATTATTTTTAATCATCAATAAATTAACTATTTCATTATAATGAAAAATGGTCAAAAATATGTTTTGATTAACCAAATTAGAAATTATTACATCTCTTACATTTTAGAAAAGAGTTTAGAGATAATAAATATATTAAATATAAAAAAAATAATACATGAGTACTATTTATAGATGTCTTAAAAGTAAAAAAATTTTATTCTAAGCAATATGAGATTTCTTGAATACTTTATAATAGTTTTATAAATAAAAAATTTAAAATTTAAATAATATGAGACTTAATACTTTACCTGTATTAATTATATTAATATAACTTAATATAATAATTTTAATTTTTAAAACTATTTTTATCATATTAATATTTTTTAATTATTTTTATTTATCTCATAACATATTATTAATCATATTTATATATAAATATATATATTTTATTACATCCCGATTAAATCGGTTAAACTATTAAACCTCTAAACTAGTAGCTTGTTCAGTTCAATGCTCGATCTGATTTTCACAATCCAATTTTCAGAACGTTGATATTAACATAGCAACTCAAAATCTTGTCCCAACACCCATATAATCCAACTTAAGAATTATTTATAAACTTTTGTTTTAATTTTTTTATTGAAATACTTTTCCGATGCTTTCTGCAATGCACCCTAAAAAGTAGAGTGCATCACGCACCAGTTGCATGGAGGAGGGTGCACCGTGCACCAGCATTTTACCACATTTAAAAAAAAAAGTCGTTAAACACGTTCTAGAAATGTGGCTAAACGTACATTGCTGCTCATGTTTCTAGCCTGTGCTCACCACATCCTCCACACTGCGGCTTCCTAGAAAACCATCTATCGTTACTATTCCTAGATCCGTGTCACCGCCCTTGACATCATCGAGATCCGCCTCTCCGACAGGTTCTACGGCAACTGTCCACAGCACACAAACATGACTGGAGAGTTTTGGAATACAATCAATCATCCTTCTTACCTTTCAATGATTTGGACCTTACAGAGAGAGTTTTGGAATAAAAATGGCATTTCCCAAATTGTCTACCGCACGCAACTCCATGCTTTCGAAACACCAACGCCTGCCTCTTCCCTTACTAGCAACATACTGTCTTTTCTTTGTAGATCTAACATGAATTTTGCACCTTTGTTTCTTGCTAATGTTAGATTCAAGTTGATGGATCTAGATATATGCCCATATATTTCAATTGCAGTTTCATTTCTTGTTAGATCTTGAATTTGGTTGAGGATGAGTTGGAATTTTCAAAATTTAAAAATCTTGTCTTTAAATTCTAAATTTGCGTCTTAGTAATTTTCAGCGTAAAGAAAAAATAAAGAAGCCATGGTAACTCCAACAAACCCCGGACCACATCATCAAGCAAAAACAAAAAAAAAAAGGTCGCACTGGTGCTGAGCAAAATATTATGCTAGCAACAAGGGTCGCGCCACCATCGACGGGTGGAAGCCGGGTTAAAAATCAACGCGTGGAGACTTCGCACTAATCGCGGTGCCGCGAGCACAGACTTGTAAAACAGCTACATAGGTTGCCAGGCACAATCTCCACAGTCCAAAATTACTTAACTTTAACAAACAGCTAAGATCAAACTAATATACAACGTACACACAAGATGCACCATGCATCATAACAACCTACTTTTCCTTTCAATTGGACGGTGTCTATCATTATGTGGGATAAGCGATATACAAATAACTTTTTCCCAATAGTTATATGTTTTTTAAGAAAAAAAAAAAGGGACCAACTCACTCAGTGCCTAGATCCTAGATAAGGATCAAGTAGGCCCAAACTGAGACTGCCTTGGTTTTCTTCTTATGGGATACAGAGTTATGGCAGCCTTTGTTGTCTTTTATACCTTACAGGTAGGCCCAAACGTTGATTACTTCATGGTTCACTAAACGTTATACTATGTATGATTTTAGATACAATTTTATACAAAGATAGCTATAACCCCCAAAAATAGAAAAAGATATTTATTATAATACTCATTTAGTCATTTTTGTACGACATTTTACTTAGCGATAAGCAAGTGGGATAGCAACAAATTATAGAGGATTTAAGTAGAGTGACAAGCCAGCGGCAGAGGTTCTATTTTCATAAAGGTGGAAAATGCAATTGTTGTGCAATTTACGCGTTATTTTTATTATTATTAAACATTTTTTATCAATATTATTATTATTATTAAACTTTAATAGATTGACAATGTAAATCTTACATCTAGAAAATTTGCATGGTTGGTTGGTTCATTAAATTTAAGCTTTTTTAATTTGACAGTTGTGTACATAGTACTTTCAAATTTAATTTTAATACATCATCCAAGATAAAATATCTTACTTTTTAACTAATTAAATCTTATTTTTTATATAATTTTAAAATATTTATAATAAAAATTCAAATAGTTTTAATAATCTATAAGTTAATTTTACATTAATAATAATATATATAAAAAAAGTAAATGCAACAATTTTTAACAAAAACGCATGAAGTAATAACGTAAGCATGACAATGTAAAATGTATCCATTCATTGTCTCAGTTTCGCAAAATGATAACATTCTCCATATAGGACATGCTATAAATCCCATTCAGGGAACACTAACCCGACTCCAAGAACAGGAACGAATAGAATCGACCATAAAGAGTCATGCCTAGGAGCTAGCACTCAACAAAATTCACTATGCATCAGCAATATTAACCCCTTTGCTTAAGTTAATATAGCTGTAACCATCTAGTCAAAAGAATATAGCTATACCCATAATCCAAAATAGCTCGCTCCAATCCATCACCAGCTCTTTCAGTTGCTGCAAGACTTTACATTGTCCTCTTGTCCTGCCTCATCAATGTGTTCCTCAGTGTTCACAGTAACCGCGCCACCAGCACCTTTCCTACGCTTGTGTGGCTGGTTCAGATCATTGTCCCTAATTTCCTCCAAGACCTTCTCACTTGAATCACAAGGCTTTGAAACTTCTGTCCCATCAACATCTTGCACATTCTCAAGGTTTTCATCATTTTTGTCACTTGACCCCTCAGAACTCTCCTCCATCTCCGCTTCGCGCATGAGTGTTTCTATCGCACTCATCATTTCCCTGTTAACCTGTCACAAAAACCAGAAATAGGCAAAATTATAAGATTACATACTAAATACAGAATTCTCTTTAGAAGATTTTTGTCTAAATGTGAATGCCACCTAATTAAACTTGCTCACTTTCTTCATCATTGAATCTCATATTCCGAAAAAGGCCTAGGCATTTTATAGCAACTTAGGAATATCATTAAAACAAACCGAAATAAGGATTGGATTTGAAGTAATCCACATTTGGGGCAAATACAAAACCTGATGACATAAGTTATTAACTCATTACAAATAATGAATGTAATCCTACCTCCGGGTTCTGAAGAAATTCAGCTATGTCAGTTGAACATGAAGGGCATTTCATAACATTCTTCTGTGCTCGTAAGGTGCGTCCACTTTGGCATGCCCTCTTTCTGATGAAACTTTGGCCAGAAAAGGCACCCTCCAGACAGGCTTTGCAGAAGTTGTGACCGCAAGGTGTGGTCACAGGGATAGTCAACACCTTGTGACACATGTGGCAAGCAAAGTCTGCAAAGTTTATAAAGCCAGAGGCAAAATCGCATCAACTTAAGAAATCTCATACTAACGTATTAATAACAATGGCATCAAATAGCAATGACTTATGTTACACTAGTGTAAGGCAGAAATTGTCTTCACAGGAGAGTCCAAGGAACATATACCTCTCGTAAGCCTATCTTTCACTGACAAAGTCTTGACTTTTCGTACAACTCTTATCTTTTCTGTTCCACCTTCAGACTTTGCACCTTCCAATTTCTTGCTTTCTGGTTGGGGTCTCTTCCACAACCAGCAGCCCTTTTCCTCCTGAAATTTAACCTAATGCAATGAGACCTTCAAAAATATGTACAACAAAAAAGGTGGAACTAACATCCATAACCCAAAGAATGTCCCGAATATCTAGGGCAAAAGAAATTATGATCATCTCGTCTAACCAAGTACACAAAATCAATATCTCAAAAGTCAAAAGCAATGAAGAATAGTTAGAACAAAATGCAAGAACTTTCAAATACCAAGAAACCTGAGAAAGGCATAGTAGCAGACAACACCACTTACATCATAATCCCATGACGGAGCTTTCTTCCTTTCAGTTATATCAATTGCATCCTTCAACTCTTTAACTACAGGCAGTGGGCGTGGGCGGTCTCCACATTCATCACTGCAGATCACCATAACCAAAATAAATTGAAGTCTACACATATATGCACCCACACACACGCATACAAACTGATGCAAGGAATCAACCTTGTCCACGGGGCTGGCTCATTGTCACATCTAACAAACAAATATCTGCAAACCAAGCAACCCTATCAAAGAAAAAAAGTTTCTCTGAGAATGGTTTTAGAGAAAGCTATCACGTTAATAAAAAAAAGTTAGGCTTCATTAATGCACTTAATTACAATGATTACAAATATCTTACTTGCTTTCCCTTCTTACGCCAGCATTTCTCTATTCTATAAACTCCATCATACCTCACGCCAAATTGGGGTGCATAAGCAGAACGTTTCTCCTTATGGGACCTGAACAGAATGAAGAACAACATGAACAAGGCAAAACTTTCATAAACAAGCACGAGATTCAACCAAAAGAAGTATGCATGAATTAGTTTAAAACATACTAAATACGATTCACAGTCACACAATGAACTGACCTCAATTTTAAATGACTGATTATTACATATAGGCATATAAGCAGGAACAGATTCCCCTTAAGATGTAACGGCTTTTTTTGGAAAGTCAAGATATATATAGATTCGGCCATTCAATTATCCCATGAAAGCGAATTGTGATAAAATTCATCGACATAACTCACCTCACAACCCGAACAGGATAACCTTCTTTGCAACTCACTCTGAGCGCCTCATTCATGTTGTCAAACTTCTGATCAAAGGAATGTTGTTTATTGGTGCGTTTGTTGCCACTGAGGTCTTTTCCACCACTGCAGTAGGAAAGGATTACAAAGAAACCCAACAAGAATGAGGAAGATTGAAGTATGCAACCACCCAAATAGCAGTAGTCAACAACAATTCTAGGATATGGGTATGCCAACCGACAGTGACAGAAGAAGCAAGTAAACTAAATGATTGTAAAATTACCTGCCAGTGTAGAGGAACCACTCACCATGGTCCTCATCATCAACATACCCTCCAGAAAGTGCGACAGACTGGGCCCCATGACCCTTCTGTCCAGCAATGCCGGCAACATGAGGGAAATGAGCACCCCACTGCCTGCAATCCATCCTGTCCTCCCAAGTGTCCCCAACCAGAACCCCTCGATTGTTCTTAGGGTCATACTCAGCAGTGATTGGTCCAAAATAATCCTGAGGAATCGTCACGAAGATCTTCCCACTGCAAGCATTAGCCTTCCCGCTCTTCTTAGCTCGCTCAGTGGTGAAGGCCGTATCTGGAAGCTCCTCATTTTTCTTGCTCACATAGACCTTCGGCTGAGCCACCGGCCCCACCGTCCCCGTCCTCACCTGCCTCGCCAATCGGATAGCAATGGCGAGCTGATCGTTGATTCGAGGATTGCTCGCCATCTTCGGAGGGATCTGACGGCGACAGTTCGCACAGGTCCGCTTACCCTGTCCAATCCACTTCTGGAAGCACTTCAAACAGAAATTGTGACCACATGGCGTCTGCAACCAAAAAAGAAAAAAACACAAAAATCCCCAAAATCAACTCCAAAAAATTGAATAATATTTCTGCAAGAACGAAGTAAACAAAAAAGAAAAGGAAAAACAAAAAAAAAAAAAATAGACGAACCGTCACGGGTCTCTCCGGCAGCTGCATGCAGAAAGAGCAGTTAAGCCTTCCGTCAAAGAGGTCCTTCGCCGGTTTGCCATTCTCCGGCGCAGCAAGCGGCTTTGAGGACCCGCACACGAGCTCCTGACGCTTCTTCGCCTTTTCCTCGTCGGTCAGCGAAGGGTCCTCCTGAATCGCCCGGATCGCCGCCACGAGGCTCCCGGAGTCGGCTGAGACGGCGGGAGCGGGAGCTGGAGCTGGGGCAGGCGCAGGGTTGGCGCAGTCAGGACACTCCCATTTGTCGGCGGCGGCCATGGTGGCGGGGCCGGCGCCGGCGGGGAGGCAAGGGAGGTGCCAGGGAGTGACGCATGTGCGGCACGTGAGGGACTCATGGAGGGGAGGTTTGTGCTTGCAGAGCATGCAGAGGCCGTCGGAGTCGCAGGGGAGAGCCTTGGTGGCGTTAGGTTGCGCCATTTGGTGCGGTGTGATTGGCGGAATGGAGCGACAGGTTCGCAGGCTGTTTTGGTGAGACTGTATTGGTGTAGGAGTGGGGAGTGGAGAGAGGAGAGAGGAGAGAGGAGAGAGGGGCTTTTTTATAGGGATTTGGGATAATACATTTTCGCCAAGGAGTAGGAGGGAATCATCATTTTGAATTTTTTCCATTTTTATGCTTTTCCCTCTCTTCTTTTTCTTCCCCCAATTCCCCGTCCCCTTTTATTTATGTTTCTCATTTTCCCTTTCATTTCGCCATGATTTTACTTCTTTCTCAGTTTTTCACTTTTTCTTTCCTTTTCTTCTAATCCTGTTCTCATTTTTTATTTTCCTTCATTTCAACGTCATTTTACTTCATCTCCTTTTCGTTGTCTACATAGGATTCGTTTTCACAATTCTGCTTGTTCTGTTATCCATATATTTTATGCTATTTTCTTAATTGATTAGCCTTTAATTTTAATTTTTGTTTAATAAAATTTCTATTATCTATTCGTATACACTTGTGAATAACGTAAAGGTTTTTAATTGTGAATATTTAATAACAAATGTAAATGAGCCACTAATTAAGAGCATCATATACAATAATTTTATCCAAATTCATGAAATTCAATGACATGATAATTGTATTGCTGGAGAAAAAAAAAGAAGAGACTGTTTTATGCATAGAAAAAGTAAAATTATTTCATATTATGATTCAATAAAAATCATAAAAAGTATCATATTTTTATTGGTAATCATATAAACATGGATTATGGGTGTATTTGGATAAAAAAAATTTGTTCAAAAAATTATTTTTTTATTAAAAAAATCACTTTTTACATATTTGGATAAATTATTAAAAATAATAAGAATCTCAAAGAAATTTATTTTCAATTTTTTTGTAAAAATTGAAAAAAAAAACTTTTGAAAAAAATTATTTTTTAATTTTTTAATTATATATTAAAATTTAATTTTAAAATTGTTTTTTTAATTTAAAATAAATATACTGTATGTTGATAATTTTTTTTATTTTTATTGAATAATAATATAAAATAATTTTATATTATTAATACATAAAAATTAAATCTAAAAAAAGTATGTTGCAAGTGAGATTCTAATTCTTTTGTTGTTATTCACAACTGTTTCTCGACACTATTCACTATAATGACAAATCAAAGAGGTTGTTGAACTGATATACTGTTTGAGTACTCAAAGTCAAAGATTATTAATTTTATATGTGAGGTGAAATAAATTACAATGTACACATTATAATCAATAACATATTAACATTTTATATCCTATATTAATATTACACCGTTAGTGATTTTAAAAATGGATAATAGACGAAGTAATTAATTATGTAGATGGAACAATAAAAAAATTATCAAGTATAGAAAATTGGTTAAAATTATATAAGAATTTAAATTCAAGTTATTTTAAATATTAATTTTAATATATCGTCAATATAAAAAATATTATATTATTATCTAATTATATGCTACTAAATATACATGTAAAAAATATGTTATTGAATATAGTATTTTTTAGATAATAATTATAAACAAATCAAATAATTTTGTTAATATAACAATAATTTAATTTTGATATATTGTCTATACAAAAAAAAATTATACAAATATTTAATTATATATTATCATATCAATAAAAGTATTTAACTTAATCACCTATTATTTTAAAAATCTTACAAATAGATACATATAATTAAATAACCACCAATCCAAACACATCCTTATTGGCCATAGTTGACAATTGCATAACCAGATACTACAACAAATCTCCAACTTTTATTAAACATTATATATATATATATATATATATATAGAAAGAGAGAGAGAGAGAGAGAAAGATAAATTTATATGTATTATCAGTAGAAATAAATTTTATACTATTTTCTAATTATATACCATTATATGCGATAGTTTTCAAGTAATAGATATAAAAATAAAATTTTTTTATTAATATGTTAATATATAATTAAATATATTAGTAAAATTTCTGTACATTGAGATTACATCTAAATTAAATTCATATATACGCAGATAGCATTATTTGTTTAAGATTTTTTTGAAATAAGTTATAAAAAATCCTTATTTAATTAAACATCTTTCCATATATTATTTTAAAAAGAGACTTTCAAAACGAAAAGAAAAAGAAGTAAAATAATAGTGAAATGAAAAGGAAATTCAAGACAAATATTGGAGATAAGAGGAAAATGAAAAGAAAAGAAATAGAATAATGGCGAAATGAAAAGGATGTTAAATATAAATATAGGGGATGAGAAAAGGAGGAAAGAGGGAAAAACATAAAAATGGTAAAAATTCAAAAGAGTAATAATTGGTGAATATATTTTTTATGGGATACCATACTGATTCATACCATATTTATCATTGGATAAGATGTGGATCCAATTCAAACGGGATCCATATCCTATCTATTGGTAAATAAAGTGTAAATGAATACAATGTCTCATAAAATATATGTTCACTCAATATTAATCAATCCAAAAGGATAAATTCATCCTAAGCAGAAATAGCTTATACCAAATCCCTGTATTAATATAGGATATAGTCTCATAGAATGCCGTTCATTATAAGTTTATATTGTCAATATTTTATCATTTTGAAAAATATGTTTTCGGTTTAAAGAAACTAATAAATGTGTGTATATGCAGCCGTTAAAGAAATTGAAATTGACCGAAAATAAGGGTTTTTTAAGATGCATAAAGAAAAAAGAAGAAGGCTTGGTATATCAGTATAATGTATATTTAGATTAACTTGCTTTACTTAATAATTTTAAAATAAATAATCAAAATGTTAAATAAGAATATTATATCTGAAAGCGAACTTCTTTTTACCTGCTCCAACTATTTTATTTTATTTTATTTTTCAAAAGAAGTCCACACACCTGATAATGCAAACAAAAATAGAACCAAAAAGCAAAGATAATGCAAACAAAACAACTTGCATAATACCACAAGCTCACACCACTTTACTGCCCTAATTATTATTATATCTTCTCTTTTTGTAACGTCTAACCTTGTCTTGTCTTGGTCGGCTTATTGGACCAATATTCTAAAATTCATCGATTAGTAATGAATTTAAAATTTAGAATTTAATTTATATACATTAATTATATAAAATATTTGTATATTATTAATCAATAAAAATATGTCATATAATTTATTTTAAAATTAATTATAATTTAAATTTTAAAAAAATTACACATAATAGATGAATTGTCAATTTTTTATTAGTCAACAGTATAAAAATATTTTATACTACTAATATATAAAAATTAATTGATAAAATTTAATCTATTCAAGATTTTTAAGGAATTATTCAATTATTATTTTATGTAAAAACAAGATGAAAATGTGGATATCGACACTCATAACCTGGCATGTCAGCTTGTAATGGGAATTGGTGCGTGGCTGCGTCAAAGTGTTTAATTTATGCCTGAAGTACTATATCTTCAATGTAAATCCGAATGCAAGATTAATAGATATTGTAACACTGACTCTTTTTTGGCATAGCAAAATAAATGTTTATTTTTAATTTCCTTTTCATTTCACCGTTCAGTAAACTTTTTTTTTCTTGTTGTTTTCTGCATATAATTCATTTTCACACTTCCGCTTATTCTATTGAGTTTAATTGGTATGCACTGACAGTATAAAATTGTTTTACACTATCAACCAATAGAAATAGGAGAAAATGAGAAATCATGATGGATCTCTTATTATAATGGACCGTTATTTATGCGAATTTCCCTATTTCTATTGGCAGACAGTGTGTCAGTGTATTTAAATTAAATTCTATTTTATTATCATATGTTTTATGCTACTTTAATTGATAGCCTTTTATTTTAATATTTGACTAATGGATTTTTTTTCTATTCATATTCAGTTACAAATAATTTAAAAATTTTAATTATGAATATTTAATGACAAACATGAATATGCCGTTTCAAATTTCAGATCCAATTGTAATAACTTCTGCAAGATATTATTTTTCCCTAAAAATACAATTAGCATGTTATTGAAATTTCATCCAAATTCATGAATTTCAATAACATCGTAATTGTATTTTTATTGAAAAAGAATATATCTTGCAAGGGATATTTAAATAGAATATGAAATTTGACATGGCATATTTATATATGGTATTAAATATTTATAATCAAAATCTTTAAATTATTTACAATTGAATATGAATATATAATATAAATTTATCAAACAAATTTGAAATAAAAGGCTATCAATTAAAAAAATAGCACAAAATATCTGATAATAGAATAAGTAGAAGTGTGAAAATGAATTATATGCAGAAAAGGAATAGAAAAAGGAGTAAAATGGTGGTGAAATGAAAAGGAAATTAAATACAATATATTGTAATTTTCGGCAAAAATAAAATATATAGCAAAAGAGATTTTAATTCATTTGTTATTAATTTAGTAACACCAATTATTGAATGAAATATAACGACTGACGAGGCAGTTGAATAGATACAGTGTTTCAATAATAAAATACTATTGATTTTAATTATACTTGAGGTAAAACATGTTCCTGAGGTTGTGCTTAAAGAATATTTTGCCTAAACAACTCCATCAGTTACACAGTTATTGGTCACAACTTAACCATTTATTGCAATAAATCTACAACTTTTGTAAAACATAAATTCATATAACATTCAGATATGAACGGATTTAATGGCAAACATAGGAGGATTATTTACCAAAGAGGAATAATTTGTATATAGTAGCACTATCCGTTAAACCAAATTTTTTAAAATAAATTATTAAATATCCTTATTTAGTTAATTGTTTTTATAAAATCATTTTATAAAACAAATTCAATTAAAATTCTTAACTAATTTTAACCAATTTTGTATATTTCATTTTATTATTGTTCCATGTACATAACTATTTTCCTTTGCTTATTTTCCATTTTGAAAATTACCAATGGTATTACGATCAAAAGAAAATTACCAATGGTATTATATTAATATAGGATATACAAAGTAATTAATTACAATTTTAAACTGTCAATATTTTATTATTTTGAAAATTGTATTTTCAGTCTATGGAAACTAATAAATGCGTGTATAGGCAGCAGTTAAAGAAATTGAAATTGACCGAAAATTAAGATTTTATTAGACTTTGTTTTTTTTACAATGACAGTATATTAAGATTAATTTCATTTTAAAATGGGCAATAGATAAAAGAAAATAATTATGTATATTGAATAATAACAAATCAAAAATAGAAAATTAGTTCATATTATTTAAGAATTTCAATGCAATATTTCAATTTGTTTTATTTCAAAATCTCTCTATGAAATATTTTTATAGAATAATTTAACTAGATGAGGAAATTTCATAATTTATTGTTTAAAAAAAAATATAGACGAATAGTGCCTTATGCAAATTATTCTTCTTTGAAAACCAAATCATGTTTGTCATTTAGCCCGTTCACGTAGAGTTGTAGATTTGTTGCAAAAAATGGCTTTGCAATTGTGTTTGGCCAATAACTGTTTCACTGGTGGAGTTGGACAACGTATTTTTTTATGCATGACTAAAATTAATAAACTTTTTATTACTGGAACACTGCATCTGTTCAACTATCTCATAGATATTACATTCCAGTAAATAGTGTCACTAAATTAATGACCAAAAATTAAAATCTCCTTTGCAATATAGTATTTTCTTTTCCCATATAGAAGTACAATTACCAGGTTATTGAAATTCATAAATTTGGATGAAATTATTGAATTACAACTGAATATGAATAAATAATTAAAATTTAGTACTATAGGATATAAAATGTAATTGTTTACAATTTTATATTGTCATATATTGTCAATGTTTTATTATTTGAAAATTTTGTTTTCAGTTTAAAAAAATTAATAAATCTGTTTACATGTAGCAGTTAAAGAAGCTGAAATTGACCTAAAATAAAGGTTTTTATATGCAAAAAAAATTGGAGGTTTGGTATTATTATTATTATTTTGTTTGTAAGCCATCTAACCTTATCTTGGTGGCCTCGTTGGACCAATATTATAAAATTCTTCTATTATTCATGAATTTGAAATTGAAAATTATTCAGGCTTTTCTAAACAAGTATTCTATTATTTTTAAGTAAAAACAAGTTGAAAATGTAAGAATTGTGTCCCATATAATAGTTTAATAATTATTATATAAATATTAAATTCATTAATTGGCTTATTGAAGAGACATCTTTATGAACAGTTATATTGAAGAGTCATCATTATGAATGGTCATACCTATTCAATGTAAAGGCATGACTATTGAAATCTAAAGGCATGACTATTGGAGGTGTCTGATGGAAGTACCTTTTCATTGTCTATATAAACTAAGGATGTGGTCCTCTCTCATCCATCATTTTTAGAGCACATTGTCTCCATTACTATTGTACCATTAAGAAAGAGGTTAAGAGAGAGAAATCATAATTGTCATATTCTGTTTGTCTAAAGATCAATCACTTCATTCAAGTTCTATAGAGAACGGTACACATTCTTGTCTAAACTATGTGAAAAACATGAAGTTTTAGATCTTGGAATTTATGTGTTTATGATAATCTATTTATGCATAATTAGATTATTATTTACATGTGGTATCAGAGCATTAGTTTTAAGAACTCATGTTTTTCCTTTTATTGAATATTGATGAATGGTTAATTTCCTCTATCTCTTCTTTATTGCTGCATAAACCGACGGGATATGGTTATATTGAATTCAATGTGACTTTAACTCCTCATGTTTATCGTCCAAACATGGCAAAGCCATTGATGCATGCATGCTTTCCATGAAGCGTTTTCCATGTGCTGAGTGACATTCAATAAATTGAAATAGTTTTTTTGCAATTTAATTTCAAACGATAAAAGTTTTTTATCATTTTATGAATGGACTGTTAGTGCCATGGATAGATCAGAATGCAAAATCTAAATGACTTGATAAAGCCTCCACGGATAGATGCAAAATAGATAGCAGTAATTAATGTATATATTGAAAGGGTAAATAATGTGTTTATTTTGAAACGTTAATAAACTGAAATAGTTTTATAACCGTTTTTTCCCAGAAAAACAATATTAACGTTTTAATGCTATCCAGCGTTTTCATGCCTATCCACCGTGAATAAATAAATCAAAGAAATATTTGTATTTGAACATAAAAAAAAAAAAAAAAAAAAACTGTTTGAGTTAATGCCAGTATATGGGTTTCCCTTTACAAATATGTGTTTCAAACAAAAGCCATGACTTAATATGAAATGCTGTTTGTTTTTGTCTTGTGAGGTTGATTTGCAAAACTTTATTTCCCAGTAAATGGCGTAACCCACTTCACGAAAGTCCCATTTCATTTTGAAATGTGTGTTGCTTATCAAAGTTTTGAAATTGGTTTTGCGTAAGGTGCGATATAAAACTTTGTGAAAGTCCACTAAATTTGAGGGCAAATCTTAAATTTATTATTATTATTATTATTATTATTATTATTGAATATTAGTTGAGAATTTGAGACATTATGATTGTGCTGTGTTTTTCTTAAATGAATATATATTCTATTTCAATTTTGGAATTATTGTATGTGAGATTTGTTAATCACTAAAGTGGTCAAATCTATATGTTAGTTAATAATTCTAAATTCATAAGGATTTATTTATGGTTTTAGTTCATTTTTGAATGTTTATTTATAATTTAAAATTTATATAATGAATGATTTGTTAGTCACCAAAGTGGCCAAATCTTAAAGAGTATAAATTTTAAATTGTAAAAGTACTTTCAATTACCCATAGATTTTGTTGCTTATATATGACATTATATGTTGTGTGGGTAAATTGAAGTTCATTGTTATGAGACAATTCCGTGACAACCCAAAGGTTGATTATTTGTTCTTATAATAGTGAACATAATTGCTAGTAATTGATGTGTCTAATAGTTTTATTTTGCATATCCAAAGATAGCAAATAATTCCAATTAGCATACCTCAATAACTAGATTAATGTATTATATTAGCATCATTATGTTTGCATGTCTTAGGATCACCCAAAGGTGAACTTTGATATGTGTTTAATGATTACCTCCATTATTTGAATCTGATTTTTATGTGATAAACTTTATGTACCAAAGCATTAAGTTATGATTGATTCTTATTTGCAGTACCTATTCCTTCACTTCATTCGCATGCTTCATCTATTCCTTTGTTCAATGGAATGAATTTTTCTGATTGGTGGGAACAAGTCCAATTTCACTTAGGTGTTTTGGATCTTGATTTAGCCTTTCAAGAAGAGAAACATGCTGCTATTACAGATGAAAGCAGTATTGAACAAAAATCATTATATAAGAAATGGGAAAGGTCGAACAGATTAAGCTTGATGTTCATGCGAATGACAGTTGCAGACAACATTAAGTCTACCCTTTCCAAAACAGAGAGTGCTAAGGAATTTATGAAATTTGTGAAAGAACGTTCACAAACTGCTGACAAGTCACTTGCTGGTACATTAATAAGTCAACTGACCACCATGAAATTTGATGGTTCACGTACCATGCATGCACATGTCCTTGAGATGACAAACTTAGCAGCAAAATTAAAGTCATTGGGGATGTCCGTGGATGAGTACTTTTTGGTGCAATTCATACTGAATTCCTTGCCTCCAGAACAATATGGGCCATTTCAAATGAATTATAACACTATTAAGGACAAATGGAGTGTTAATGAATTGGCCAGTATGCTTATTCAAGAAGAGACAAGATTAAAGAGTCAACAGTCTCATTCAGTTCATCTTGTAAGGCATCAAGAAGCTGGAAGTAGTTTTAAGAGGAAACCAGGGAAAGGCAAGAAGAAAGGTTTACATAACCTGAATGAATCTTCTCAAGTCCACAAGAAGGAATATAAGAAAGATAAGTGTCATTTGTGCCATAAAATATGACACTATCAGAAAGATTGCCCAAAACGTAAAGCATGGTTCGAAAAGAAAGGTAAGCCTAGTGCTTTTGTATGTTTCAAATCAAATTTTACTGAAGTTCCTTATAATACTTGGTGGATTGATTCTGGTTCCACAACTCATATTTCAAATACAATGCAGGGATTCCTTTCGATCCAAACCATAAAGCCAAGTGAGAAATTTGTGTACATGGGAGACAGAACCAAGGCTCCAGTTGAAGGAATTGGCACTTATCGTTTGTCATTAGATACTGGACATTATTTGGATCTATTTCAAACCCTTTATGTACCCACATTCTCTCGCAATTTAGTTTCTTTACCGAAGCTAGATAAAGTGGGATTCTCTTTTAAGTTTGGTTCTGGATCTTTTACTTTATTGAAGAATAATAATATTATTGGTTTTGGAATCTTATGTGATGGTCTTTACAAGTTTAAACTTGATGATTATTTTATTGAGACCTTGATGACCCTGCATCATAATATTAGCACTAAACGTAGTTTAGTTGATGAACATTCTGCTTATTTGTGGCATAAACGATTGGGTCATATATCCAAAGAAAGGATACAAAGATTAGTAAAGAATGAGATCATTCCAAATTTGGATTTTACTGATCTTGGGGTGTGCATTGATTGTATTAAAGGAAAACAAGCAAAACACACTAAGAAAGGAGACACAAAAAGTACGCAGCTTCTTGAAATTATACATACTGATATATGTGGTCCTTTTGATGTTCCATTTTTTGGTGGAGAAAAATATTTTATCACCTTTATTGATGATTTTTCATGTTTCGATCATGTTTATTTATTACATGAGAAATCTCAATCTGTGAATGCCCTTGAGGTATACATTAATGAGGTTGAGAGACAACTAGAAAAGAAGGTGAAAATCATTAGGTCAGATAGAGGTGGTGAATATTATGGAAAGTATAATGAGTCAGGACAAAATCCTGGTCCATTTGCTAAATTCCTTGAAAAGCATGGCATTTTTGCTCAATACACAATGCCACGTACACCAGAACAAAATGGTGTAGCAGAAAGGCATAATCGTACTTTAATGAAAATGGTTAGGAGCATGTTAAGTCATTCTTCTTTACCCATTTTTTTGTGGATGTATACTTTGAAAACCACTATGTATTTGTTAAACAGGGTTCCTAGTAAAGCAGTTCCAAAAACTCCTTTTGAATTATGGACTAGAAGGAAACCTAGTTTAAAACACTTACATGTTTGGGGTTGCCCAGCAGAAGTAAGAATTCACAATCCACATGAAACAAAATTGGACTTTAGAACAACCAGTGGTTTTTTCATTGGATATCCGAAAAAGTCCAAGGGGTATAGATTTTATTATCCTAATCATAGTACAAGAGTTGTTGAAGCTGGAAATGCTAGATTCATTGAAAATGGTGAAACTAGTGGGAGTGAAGAGTTGCGTAATATTAGCATTCAAGAAGCCAAGGCTGAGATTCCTTTGCCCATGACTTCTAAAGTTGTTGTTCCTGCAGTAATTGTACAACATAATAATAGCCAAGAATAATATATTAATGATCAAACACTCTATCACGAAGATGTCAATAATGACCTTATAGTAGATGAGCCACAATTAAGAAGATCTCAAAGGGAAAGAAAATCAGTCATCCCTAATGATTATGTGGTTTATTTACAAGAGTCAGAAGTTGATTTAGGAATAAATGATGATCCAGGTTCATTTTCTCAAGCCGTTGAATGTGATGATTCTGATAAGTGGATTAATGCAATGAAAGATGAGTTGAAATCTATGGATGATAACCAAGTTTGGGATCTTGTCGAATTGCCTAAAGATTGCAAAAAAGTTGGGTGTAAATGGGTCTTTAAAACAAAACGAGACTCAAATGGCAATGTCGAAAGATATAAGGCTAGACTTGTTGCAAAAAGTTTCACTCAGAAAGATGGCATTGATTATAAAAAGACATTTTCACCAGTGTCTAGAAAAGACTCACTTAGAATCATTATGGCTTTAGTGGCTCATTATGATTTAGAGTTACATCAAATGGATGTTAAAACTGCCTTTCTTAATGGGAATTTGGAAGAAGAAGTTTATATGGATCAGCCTTAAGGCTTTTCAGTTAAAGGCAAGGAACATATGGTGTGTAAACTTAAAAGGTCAATATATGGACTTAAACAAGCTTCCCGTCAATGGTATCTTAAGTTCAATGATACCATAACCTCTTTTGGTTTTGAGGAAAATGATGTTGATCGGTGTATATATATGAAAATCAGTGGGAGCAAGTTTATTTTTCTAGTCTTATGTGTTGACGATATTTTGCTTGCTACTAATGACCTTGGTTTATTACATGAAACCAAGAAATTTCTTTCCAGAAACTTTGACATGAAAGATCTAGGAGAGGCAACCTATGTGATTGGAATAGAAATATTTCGTGACAGGTCACAAGGATTGTTAGGGTTGTCTCAGAAAGCCTATATTAATAAAGTTCTAGAAAGATTTAAGATGGACAAATGTTCAGGAGGAATAGTTCCAATTCAGAAGGGGGATAAATTTAGTCTTATGCAATGTCCAAAGAATGAATTGAAATGAGAACAAATGAAAAATATTCCTTATGCATCTATTGTTGGGAGCTTAATGTATGCACAAACTTGTACCAGGCCAGACATCAGTTTTGCTGTCAGTATGCTAGGCAGGTATCAAAGTAATCCTGGATTAGATCATTGGAAGGTTGCAAAGAAAGTTCTCAGATATTTGCAAGGAACAAAAGACTACATGCTCACTTATAGCAAGTCTGATAATTTAGAGATAATTGGGTATTCAGATTCAGATTTTGCCGGATATGTTGACTCAAGAAAATGCACATTTTGTTATTTGTTCCTTTTTGCTGGAGGGGTAATTTCATGGAAAAGTGTAAAGCAGTCTGTCATTGCTGCATCCACCATGGAGGCTGAGTTCGTGGCATGCTTTGAGGCCACTATTCAAGGATTATGGCTACGGAACTTTATTTCAGGACTTGGGGTTGTCGATAGTATAGCCAAGCCGCTGAAAATTTATTGTGACAATTCCGCAGTAGTCTTTTTCTTTAAAAACGACAAGTATTCTAAGGGTGCTAAGCATATGGAAATCAAATACTTTGCCATTAAAGAAGAAGTTCAGAAACAAAGATTGTTAATAGAACATATTAGCACAAAACTTATGGTTGCAGATCCATTAACAAAAGGACTGCCGTCCAAGACATTTTATGAGCATGTTGAGAGAATGGGCATTATTAGACGTCATTGATGATATTGTATTATGATTGTTTTGACTTGTTTGACACTCTGAGCTCAATAATAAAATTTGTTTCTGATATTTATTTCTTGTTTCTAATTAGTATACATTACTGGATTAGAGTAATGGCAACAGGAACAATGGTCTTTTAATAAAGACATTAAAGTTAGACCATACTCTTCATTATGGGTCATATTAAGTAAGAAGGTTAGTGTTGTAGTACGTGGAAGGGACTGTGTCGAGAAAAAAATAGTGACATACAACCGCCATGACTCGCATTAATTTTCTACTTAATCACGATATTATGTTCTAGTCAATATAATGAGGATTTAACATTATTTTAATTTGCGCATTATGTATCTTATTAAACTATAAAGTATTGTTATATGGGACAAGTGGGAGAATGTAAGAATTGTGTCCCATATAATAGTTTAATAATTATTATATAAATGTTAAATTCATTAATTGGCTTATTGAAGAGACATCTTTATGAATAGTTATATTGAAGAGTCATCATTATGAATGGTCATACCTATTCAATGTAAAGGCATGACTATTGAAATCTAAAGGCATGACTATTGGAGGTGTCTGATGGAAGCACCTTTTCATTATCTATATAAACTAAGGATGTGGTCCTCTCTCATCCATCATTTTTAGAGCACATTGTCTCCATTATTATTGTGCCATTAAGAAAGAGGTTAAAAGAGAGAAATCATAATCCTTATATTCTGTTTGTCTAAGGATCAATCACTTCATTCAAGTTCTATGGAGAACGGTACACATTCTTGTCTAAACTATGTGAAAAGCATGAAGTTCTAGATCTTGAAATTTATGTGTTTATGATAATCTATCTATGCATAATTAGATTATTACTTACAGAAAAATGTGGAGACGTCGACACTTAGCTTATCAGCTTGTAATGTGAATTGGTACATGGGTGCGTCAAAGTGTTTAATTTAAGCATGAAGTATATCTTCAATGTAAATCCGAATGCAAGATCAATGGATATTATAAGACAATAATATTTTTTGACAAAACAATATATATATTTTATTTTATATATATATATATATATACATAAAACAGTGAATTATAAAAAATAAATAAATTATAATAACAGTATATTAAAATTAAATCATTGAAAATTGAGAATTCACTTTAACCCCAAAGCTTTATGATATGTGATATTTGTGTTTAATAATTTAAATTTTGTCATTGGTCAAAAATTCTACTATCAATAATTAAATAAGTTTTAAACAAGTTCATGTTATTGTAATAATTAAGTTTTATCTTTTAATTTTGAAAAAAATATAATGTTTTATAAAATATTTACAATATTTATTTCATTCATTGATAGTGTAGACGAATTATAATATTAATTAATAAATTAATTAAAAAGCCAAGAAAAATCTATCTTGTAGGAAAAATTGGGTTTGTGTGACGTAGTTTTTAACTTTTAGTTCATATTAAAAAGGATAATTGTCAATAGAAATATAGACTAAACAATGTTTGGTGCTAATAAAATAATAAGATTCAAATCAAATGAAAAGGAAAAGGAAAAATGGGAACAACCTCATTGTAGATGAAGAAATCAACACATATGGTGATGAGAGGTGTAAAAGCTTATTACCAATGATAAAACGTGCCAAAAAGCCGCTAGACAGTCTTTGAGTATTGCTTAATAAAATATTTTGATAATGTTTAAGAGTAAGCCATTAACAATAAAGAAAATGGTTTGATCAATACACAGCTAGGGTTTTAACAGCAAAAAAGGTGACTGCTTTCGTTAAAAAATTAGAAAAACAAAATATATTGATTAAGTTTTGCATTGCCAAAAGTATAGTTAAATTGTTTTTTATTTGTTAATTACTCATGGATAATCTATGAAATAAAAAAGATTTAACTTAAATATAAATAAAGATGAATAGGGACATACCAACCTCATTGCAGAAGAAGAAACTGATATGCACGGTGATGAGAGGTGAGGGTCTTATCACCGATGACCAAACGTGCCAAAAAAGCTGCAAAATGATATTCGAGTATCACTTAATATAATATTCTCGCAATATGTTAAGTGTTTGTCAACAGCGAGAAAGAAACAGCTTTGATTTGATCAGTACGTTGCTAGGATTTCGAAAACACAAAAAAAAAAGGCGATTTGTTTCATTAACAACAAAAAGTAGTGATTGCTTTCGTAAAAAGACTGAAAACCAAAATAAATGATTAAGTTTTGAGCTACAAAAATTATAGTTAAATTATTTTTTATTTATTAATTACTCATGGATAATCTATGAAATGAAAAAAATAAATAAATTAACTTAAATATAAATGAAAAGGAAAAGTGACATACCAACCCCATTGCAAAGGAAAGAATCGACATGCACGTTGATGAGAAGTGTAAGGGCTTGTCACCGATGATAAAACATGCCAAAAAGCTGCAAAATGATATTTGAACATCGCTTAATATAATATTCTCATAACATATATGTGTTTGTCAATGGTGAAAAGGAAATGGTTTGGTCAATACGCTGCTAGGGTTTCAATAAAAAAAAAAAAAAGGCGATTGCTTTCGTTAAATAGACAAAAGAATGAAATACAGACTTAAGATATGAGCTACCAACATATAATTAAATTAATTCTATTTATTAATTAATTAAAAATGGCATACCAACCTCAGAGTAGAAGAAGAGATCAACACACATGGTGATTAGAAGTGTAGGACCTTATCATCGATGATGAAACATGCTTAAAAGTTGCAAAATAATCTTTGAGTATCGATTAACATAATACTATTGGAGTATAGAAGAGTTTGTCAATGGCCAGAAAGAAATGTTTGCTGTGTGTTTGGTTACCACTTTGTTTTAAGTTTAAGGCCGTCGCGTGTTTGGGGGGAAGGAACTATTGAGTTCTTTCTGGTTATAATTGCCTCAGGATGCTGCATTTTCTCATTGACAATCTAAACCAAACAAGCAATCGACCAATATGCGGCTGGGGTTTTTAAAACAAGAGAAAGTTTTATATGGTCCGGGAGCAGTATGTGGTTGTATTATCGATTAATTATTTAAGTACATTTTTATAGAATTATGTGTTAGTGGTAGGTCCCATATAAAATATATTTATACGATTAGTTTAAGAGTACAATAATATGGTACTTTTGGATCATGTAAATATTTCTCTTAAAACAATAAGAGGTGACTTAAATAAGCAAAAGGGTAGAGTTTATGACGAGGCGTTGGACTACCAAAATATAATTAAATTTTTTTATTTATTAATTCCCTATTAAAAATATATTAAACTATTTTTTATTTGGATTTTGAAAGATAAACCAATAATTAATACTTATAGATAATCAGTTAATATTTAAATACAATGGTTTTTTAAATTACCTATATAATACATCAAATTTCAAGAAAAGTATTTTCTAAAATTATAAATTATTTCATAAGTTATTACTAGCAAATAATTTGCTTTGATTTTTTTTTCTTAAGATTATTAATAATCCATAAAGGAAGGAAAATATGTTCTCTAATTTAGTTCTTTCATACAGGAATAATATTTTGTTCAAATCACGAAACAACTTGGAGCTGTTAAGTAATTAAGCAATTGTATTCTTCATTACTTAGAAGGGTAATGTTGCATATTCAGATATTTAAAACACAATTTAACTAGAACTTGTCAATATTACAGATATGGCTATTGGATAAGTCAGAATAATAAGTACCTTTTATTCATCTAGTAGTCAACAACAATTATGCAACAACAATCAAATTTTATCCCACTAGGGGGATAAGCTATATGAATCAAATGACACTATAATATTTATTCATAAATCATGTTTACTGTGTCAATAAACAATGATAAATGACCACCCCCAAAAAAAAAAAAAAAATACAAGCAAAATTATATCAGTATAAAATTGCCTACTTGGAATTCAACCCTATCAAATTTCACAAACGTTCCCCTTTAAGTTTGCCATTATGAAGTAAATATTATGAACTCGAACGTCAATCCTGAATTTGTCATTATTATGAAGCATAAAATCAATGGCTAATCCTGGAAAGTAGTTAACAAAAGGTTAAATGTCAACTAAAGTAAATATGCGTAGACTCTATGCCTAGTGCATCATTATTGCAGTATTTGTAGTACAAATGGCAAAATTCAATTCTTTTGCCGTTTCCAATAATTCTTAAGCATCATAACTAAGACTAATGTGTTTGAACCTTTTTTTGGTTTTTTAAGAGTATTCCTTTACTTGATAAATAAAACACTAATCTCTTAGATATGATCAAATACTTAAATAAAAATATCTCCCAATAATATTTTTTTTATACACAAATTTTATGATTGAATCCAAAATCGTACGTTTAAGTGAGTTGAATATCTTCTATTCAAATCAACACCTCTTGTTGGTGAAATGTGTTTGAACCTTGCACTTAGAGTTCACGATCCTCCATTTTCCAACAATTATGAAATAAAAGGGGAGCCACATTTTATTAACAAGAAATTTATTAGATATTAATTTTAAACCGCCAATGAGAAGAACTTTACATTTTTATTTAATTGTATATTATTATGTGTAAACTTTTTGAGATAGTGATTATAGAAATCAAATATTTTTAATAATGTGACAATAAAGATTCAATGGTTATATTTAAAAAATTTTTGACAGTGAATTAACTAACAATAAATTCAACTTATATCAAGTAAAAGAGGTGTAAACAATTATGCGTTGATAAATAATTTATTTCTTTGATCACCATGTATACGTGTAAATTTCGTCTTTTCTGAAGAGTTCAGTGTAACTATGTAGTAATATAAAGGACGGTTCATTTAAAAAATGTTAAATATAAAATGGAGTGACACGTAAGAGAACAGCTTTATTATCAACACATAATATTTGATAAATATGAATTATATTTAGGCACAGAAAATGCTTGGTGCATAACACTAAACCACACATCATCTCATATTAAGAGTAGGTTAAAGAATAAACTTATACCGTAATGTGCACAAAATGAAATTAAACTGACTACAACTAAATAATAAAAACTGTGTAGATAATAAAGTAAAGTGTGTTAAAGTTAGAGAAATAATGAGGTAGGTTTTCCGTTTCAACTAGTCAGAGTGAATCGAATAGGTAACTTTCTTTAAGAAAAAAAGAATGGAAACTCAACTATTTACTTATTATTACATTTATATGCAAAAAGAATACAACGAAAACCTGTTTTTCCAAAGTATGAGTATTCCAAAAGAATTTCAAGAGCAGCAGTCAAATTTGGCAATCATATATCATCAAGAACTAACTATATGTAGAAGTAAGTAGATGGATCATTTGCATTTGTTGTGTCTTTGCAAAGAATAGATCGGGCTTCACTCACTGAGCGAGGAGGCTCAATATCCTTCTCTTGCAGTGCATTCCCTCGCAATCGTTGCATCTGGGAAGCAAAGGTGTCATCCAATATCTACAAAAGCGAAACAATCAACGGTCCGAGTTACAATTATAGTATACATTATAAGCATTGTAGCCTATTGGAGATAAGCAATAAGTCAGTGTACAGTTAGTTGGCTTCTGCTAGTCAGTTAGATTAGTTAGATAGATTACTTCTCACACAAGTCACTACAATGTAAAAGTATAAATGTATCCATGTAACTGTACTTGCAATTAAGTGTGTGAATCATAATTCAGTTTTCTCTCATTCATCTCTATCCCTTCTCCTTTCTCTCTGGAACTTATGTTCCAATCTCGTTCATCACTCAGCTTCTGATACCTCACATGGTATAAGAGCTTATAGTGATCCATGGAGACCTCAAACACATCACTGTATTCCACAACTGAAGCTCAAACAAGCATGTCAAGTTTTGCACCAAAAACCTTCACAAGCCCTGTTTCGTTTAAGCTTGATGAGGACAACATCAAGCTTTATGCCATGGAAACATCAAGCGTTGGCCTGCATCAAAGCCAATAAGTTGAAGGATCACCTCAACAAGAAGAAGGTCCTAGCAAGATATGGTTCAATAGAAGATCGCATAGCCGAAGTAGAAACTCAAGAATACTTGGATTGGGAGCAACAAGATCAACATCTGGTTGCATGGTTGCTAGCATCAATGGATCCAAGCTTCACAAATCGCATGGTGGAATGTGAATTTGCACACGAGATATGGAGCAAATTAGAGGAATATTTCGCCACCCGAGCAAAATCCAAGGTTAAGCAGTTGAAAACTCAACTCAAAATGATCAAGAAACAAGGAAGTATTGCCTTAGAATACTTGACAAAGATCAAGAAGGTAACAGATTCACTTGCTGCACTTGGTGCTCCTATCTCTAGAGAGGAGTTCGTAGAAGCTGTATTAGATGGCCTGAATGAGGATTATAGTGCATTCATCACTATGGCTATGTCAAAAGTAGAAACCTTGACCATGAGCGAAATGGAATCCTTGCTCCTAGCTCAAGATGATCTAATTGAACGATTCCACAAGACTGAAATCGGGTCATACAAGCGAATGTGGCTCAAGGTGGTGATATTCAAGGTCAGAATAATGGGATTTTGATGCAAGCAGGAAACGGTAGAGGCCAAGGAGGCCGAAGAGGAAGAGGCTTTAGAGGTGGTAGATCCTGGTTTAATGGCAGTCGGCCTCGGTGTCAACTCTGTGGGAAACTTGGTCATACCGTGTGGCAATGCTACCATCGGTTTGATCAAGACTTTCCCAATCCTCAACGAACTGCATTCAACTTTCCTCCTCCTCCTCCTATCACCTTTCACAATCCTGGTGGTGCTCCTTCAAATGTAAACGCAGTTCAAAATCCAAAGGCCTACCTAGCCACTCCTGCAACCTTAGCTAATATTGCTTGGTACCCTGACTCTGGGGCATCCCACCACATCACCTTTGATCAACAAAACATGATTGCTGGTTTAGAATATGAAGGATCTGAGCAGGTTTATGTAGGTAATGGGTCAGGTATGAAAATCTCACATCTTGGCAAGTCCTGGTTACATTCAAAGTTATCCAATTCTGCATTCAAACTAAACAATCTGGTACATGTACCTTCCATAACCAAAAATCTCATTAGTGTATCAAAGTTTGCTAGTGACAACAATGTCTTTTTTGAATTCCACCCTAACAATGCCTTTTTTGAATTCCACCCTAATGAGTGCTTTGTTAAATCTTAGGTGTCCAAGGAGATTCTTCTTCAAGGAACCCTTAAAGAAGGTCTTTATCAATTCAGTGATGTCAAGGTTCTACAAAAACCTTTTGTTCCACATGTCTGTCATGTCTTGTGTAAAAATGTTTTTGATGTGTGGAACAAAAGATTGGGTTATCCTTCTTCCAAAATTGTAACTCATGTACTGTCTCAAATGTAATATACAAAGTTCAGTAAATAAAACTTGCAATTTTGATTTCAAGTTCCTGTGTGATGCTTGTTGTATGGGTAAGATACACCAGTTACCATTTTCTGACTCAACAACACACTATGATGCCCCTTTTGACCTTATCTACTCTGACCTTTGGGGTCCAGCACCAATGTGTGGTAGATCAGGTAGTAGATACTATATATGCTTTATAGATGCACATTCCAAGTATACATGCATGTATCTACTGGTCAACAAGTCCTAAGCCTTTAATGCATTTTTACAATACAAGTCCATGATTGAAACCAAAATTGGTCGAAAGATTTGAGCCCTCCAAACAGACAATGGAAAAGAATATCTTTCCACTAGCTTCACAGAGTTTCGAAGAACCAGTGGCTTCAATCATAGACTCACTTGTCCCTGTACTCACCAACAGAATGGTAGTGTCGAAAGAAAGTATCGACACATCACAGAAACCGGCCTAGCCCTCCTTGCTCAAGCCTCACTCCCTTTACACTTTTGGGATGAAGCATTCCTCACAGCCACATACCTCGTAAACAGATTACCTTCTCCTGTGACTCAGCTTAAAACACCACATGAAATCCTAAATCACCACAAACCAGATTACAACTTCCTCAAATGTTTTGGCTGCACTTGCTACCCCCTCCTTTGATCCTACAACCATCACAAGCTTGACTTTAAATCACACAAATGCGTCTTTATAGGTTATGCAAACAACCAAAAAGGCTACAAATGCCTATCTCATCAAGTATACGTATCCAGTTGTCTTCAATGAGTTTGAATTCCCTTATTCTCAACTCTTTCCTGTCATTGAGTCTGTCTCTAAACACAAGCCTACTACGTTGTCAGTTCCTAGTCCGGTCTCTCAGATCCCTCTTACATAATCTTCTCATCAAGACCACTCTCCCTCACTTGTTCCTACCACAACCAAAATGACCAAACAGAACACAACACCAGCTCCAGTACCACAAGAGTCACCCAATGTCACCAGTGTCTAATGCTAATGATGTGTCATGCTCTACCACACCTACTTCTGCATTACCTGTTAAGAACTCACCCTCTGTGTCCAGCACTCAATCTGCAGGGTCCTATGAGACAATTGACAATGCTGTGCAGCTTCCTCTTCCACCTGCTACATCAGGTCCTGGATCCTCAGTGCTCTCCAAACCAAAGGGTGTTGTGCCTTCAAATAGTCATGCCATGCAGACCAGAAGCAAGTCTGGTATCTTTAAGCCAAAAACCTATGCAGTTGTGGTTGCAGGTGATTCATGACCTATAACAGTGTGAACCAACCACTGTCTCTCAGGCTCTCTCTTCTACTCAGTGGTGACTTGCTATGAATGAAGAATTCGAAGTGCTTATGAGGAATCAGACCTAGACCTTAGTGGAGCCACCAACCAATGTAACCCCAATTGGGTGCAAATGGTTCTTCAGAATCAAGAGGCGTCTTGATGGCTCAGTATAGAAGTACAAAGCCAAGCTAGTTGCAAAAGGCTTCCATCAAAAGGAGGGACTCGACTATGATCAAGTTTTTAGTCCAGTTGCAAAACTTGCCACTGTCAGAATCATGATCTCTTTGGCTCTTTCCAAGGGGTGGTATATCAGGCAGTTTGACTTTAACAATGCATTTCTCAATGGGGACTTGTAAGAGGATGTCTACATGGTGCAACCAAAGGGATTTCTGTCACCCAAATCGAATCTGGTATGCAAGTTGCAGAGAGCTCTCTATGGCCTCAAACAGGCCCCTCGGGCATGGTACTCCAAACTCAGCTCCACCCTGCAGAATTTTGGCTTTAGCAACACAAAATCTGATACCTCTCTTTTCACCAGATTTACACAGTCCTCAGCAATCTATACCCTTGTATATGTCGATGACATCCTCATCACTAGTAGCAGTCCAAAAGAAATCTCTGAATTGATTGCTCAGTTAAATTCCATATTTTCTCTAAAAGATCTAGGTGAGATGAACTACTTCCTTGGCATTGAAGTTGTCAAGGCAGTGTCCGGTGAAATGTAGCTAGTTCAAACAAAATATGTTAAAGATCTGCTTAAGAAAGCTGGAATGTGCGATGCAAAGCCCATGCCCACACCAATGATCTCCTCACTGAAGCTTTTAGCCCATGGAGATTCTGCATTCTCTGATCCTTCCCTTTATAGATTAGTGGTGGGGGGCCTTCAATATGCCACCATCACTAGGCCTGATGTAGCCTATGCAATAAACAAGGTGGCACAGTTCATGCACACCCCGCTTGAGCCTCATTGGAAGACTGTCAAAAGAATACTCAAGTACCTCGGTGGTACAATTCATCATGGGCTCAAATTCCACAAGAGTGATGACTTTCGATTACTAGCTTTCTGTGACTCTGACTGGGGTTCTGACACTGATAATCGGAAGTCTACCATTGGCTTCTGTATCTACTTAGGTCCAAACCTGGTTTCCTGGTCCAGCAGAAAACAACATGCAGTATCTAGGTCCAGCATAAAGGCAGAGTATCGCAGCATGGCCTCAGCTTTAGCAGAAATCCTATGGCTCCAATCCCTTCTTTCTGAAATGCACATCACTTGCTCCTCCAAGCCATCGACTTCTGTGACAATCAAGGGGTAGTTTTACTTGCAGCCAATCCAGTGCTGCACAGTAAGTCCAAACATATACCCTCTCATTGCAAACATACTCACCAAACCGTTCTCAGCTTCTGCCTTTCTCAAATTTTGGCCTAAACTCAGAGTTGTGGACACCCCATCACTGAGTTTGAGGGGGGATATTGGAGATAAGCAATAAGCCAATGTACAGTTAGTTGGCTTCTCTTAGTCAGTTAGAACACTTAGATTAGTTAGGTAGATTACTTCTCACACAAGTCACTACAATGTAAGAGTATAAATGTATCCCTATAACTATACTTGCAATTAAGTGTGTGAATCATAATTTAGTTTTCTCTCATTCATCTCTATCCCTTCTCCTTTCTCTTTGGAACTTTTGTTCCAATCTCGTTCATCACTCAGCTTTTGATACCTCATAGCCAATAACATTAGAAAAGGATAACACATACAGCTGAAAGGAATCTAGCATCCCTCTGAATTGAGTGACATAAATATTGACTTACCCCAAGAGCATAGCAGGAGCCATTGTACCATATCCTATTTTCTTTCCTTCCTTCTAGAAATTTCAAAACAATCTAGCACAATTAATTAAGATGAGTTAGACACGAGAAAAATATAAACCAATCATGAGAACACGTAAACTTTTTTAGTTGTTCACCTGTCCCATCCTATCCCATAATCCACGACATATTGCTATGAAAATCTGGCTGGTAAAAACCTCATGTAGGTTGGAGATGAAGTCAATGAGTTGTGAATTTAGCAACTGCATTCTTTCACGGACTTCTGCCTCTCCATCTGCTTCTCTTGTTTCCTCAAGAATCTTTTTCAGCCGTGTGCTCCGATTAGCTTGCATCTAAACAATTTAAAACTTTTATTGTATCAAATGTAAATTATTGAGATTTTACAAGCACAAAGTTTACGGCATCAATGTTCCATGCTATAGGATGACTTAGAACTAGCATAGAAGACTGGATTATGAAAAGTCTTACATTATTGACAAGATTCCCTATTATTGCTTGCAAATAAGTTTTGTATTTGGTTCTCAAGAGAACAGTGATTCCATTCATTTGCTCCCCAAACAGTGTCTTCTTATCTCCCATGGCAGGTAGACAGGACGTCCATGACTTTAGGATGTCTTCCACTCTACAATGTAGGACATCAAGAATCCTCTTGATGGTGTTTAAGAATATTCCCAACTGGATAAACAATCAAATATTATGAGAAATATTTTTTAAGATATGAACACATTATCGACATAAACAGCCAAAATCATATGTGTTTTTTATGATACCAAAATCATATTTGCGAGCTTATTTTGAGTATTTAAACCAAGTTGAATTCCAGGGCCCGGACAAAATAAGCATAAAGAGGACTTACTTGATTAGGAACCAAGTTTACAGTAGCTGATTGTCTTCTTGCTAGCTTTTGAACTTGCAAATGAAGTTTCTTTGGTATGCTATCTTTCAAAGGAGTTAAGATATCACTGTATTGTTTCTCAAGGGATTTCATGATTGCTCTCTCAACATTTGCAACAGCCTTCAAAAAATGAGAGAGAGGAAAAAAGGCAAAGTCAAGGTATTATGGAATTGTATAATAATTAAAGCAGACAGACATGATTGCAAAAGAGATCTTAAATGCAGAGGCTTAACAAGAACTTTTCGTGGTTTAGAACTTACATTTTCCAAATAAAGTGAGTATTGAGGCCATCTATTGATTACTACTTCGTACAGGATAAGGTTGTCTTTGATCTTCTCATACATTTCCTCAGCAAATGGGGAGGTGGAATGATTTGTGGTTACTCCGGACCACGGTACCTATATCATTCGTTTGTATTGAGGAGGGTCATTTCGTTTCTAGGTTTTGTTATTCAGTGTCCTGGTCATTGTTGCATAAAGTACTCAAATAATGCCTACCTTTTCTGCTTTACAACGATCAAGTAAACTGAGTTGCATATCCTGTATCCACACCATGATGTAGTTGTGGAACAAATTTCTGGAGTCTACACCACCCTGTACAGGACTGAAACATAAAGAATATTGCATGTCAGAAATGATATTGTAATTTATGGAGGTTCTAAAGTTTTTCGCTATTGTACTTGTAGCACAGTCAGAGAAGTTTCTTAGACAAACCTTATATTCCATGACTCAAGATCCCGTTCAAAGTCAGCAGTTGCAATTAGAAGCTCATTCACATGCGGCTGTGGACTAGATGGTGGCCATGCAGAAAGGAAAGTTCTCAGCCTGTTACACAGCTCAGTGCTGTAAACGGCTGCTGTAATGTTTGTCAGGTCAATTGAACTGAAAAGTTGGATAATAGTTGTCAGAAAATCTTTAATGTAATCAAAAGAAAAATGTTTGGATAAAAAAAAAGAGGAAGAAAGAGGTATACTATTGAAAAATATGGCCGTAGTTTAAGAACTGAAATAATAAGGAAAAGTTCTGTCTCAAAAAGCATGAAATAAAATTCTGTTAAACCAAGTGAAGCAAGATCTTGTAATTTAATAGAGACTGACTCCACCTTCTAGTGCGAACAAAAATGGAAAATATATAAAGAAAATGTGCTAGACTTTTGCTTTGTGGGGCCAGGGACGTTTACATTACCGAGAAAGCAAACATAATATGTTAGAAATTGAAAAGCAACTTGTATGCATTTTATTAACTGTATTGTCGATTTGCTACATAAGAGCTGGTGTAAAGAAATTAGCCAAATACCTGGGGAATATATGCTGGCCATGGCTCGTATGCTGGCTGTGGATCTTTATGTCTGCTTGAATTTCATTTCTTATAGAAGCACAAAGGTTTTTCATCTTTAGGTATGCAGTTGAGATGGTGATGGTATCCATTAGGTAACCCTCAGAGGTGCTAGACACAAACTCATCAGTCTCCATCATGTGTTTTCTACACCTTTTTCTTCCTGCAGTCTGTCAATGATATAGACTTTCTTTAATGTGATATTGTTGCAAAAATGATCCAAAAAGGCGTTTTGTCTTTGTATGAACTGTTATTTTAATCTTTATACACTAATTTGTCTAACTCATTAGCTGACAGGAGCTGGAGCTGAAGGCTACAAATTCTATGGAACAACAACCTTCATATGTAGTTGGTTGTTCAAGGATAGCCCTAAATCTGATTCATGTATATTTTTAGTTACATTGAATAAGAGCATCAGTCATCAGTACTAACGAAAATATAAAATTACCTGCAAATAGTTTCTTAGAATAGTTTGAGCATCTAGAGATAGTATATCATGAAGACTACTGTAGACTTGAATGGAAGGATAGAGAGCTGGTGCTGCAGAACTGGATGCTGGGCCAAAATTCTCGTTTAAACCTGTTGGTGAGCTTTCATCTAAGGATTTGTAATTCTCAAAAACAGTAGCCAGAAGACTTTCAATTTGAGTTTCACAGTCTAAAAATAGACTTCTCTGTGAGAACAGATGTAGAAATTGTTAGCTGATGATCCATTTCTAAACAGGGAGTTACATTGTAACAAATTGTGAATTGTAAATTCTGGTTAGTTAGGGGCAATATTAGACATGAAAAAATGAAGAATATCTCTTTAGGAGGATATCTTATCCTTCCCCAAGTTGTACTTTCCCTTCTCTCTCAATTAGTCAATTACAATACTTCTTTTTCTATTAAAAATTTACATACAATGTCATTGATATCTCTCATCCACCTTTGCAACTTCTAGGATTCCTAGTGAATGACAGGGACGCAGAAAAGAAACTCTCAAATCACATTATTGAGACTTGAAAGAATTTGTACTCAAGTTTCTGTCATATTTGTTTCTTTTTTGTCAAGTGAACTCTTATTGAATGTATGGTAAGTATTAACTAATGGTAAGACATGAAAAAATGAGAAAATGGACCAACATAAAATAAGCAAACCGTAGATTATGATTTTGTGAGCTTTTGTGATGGGAAAGATGCAAAATACAGCTTACCTCCTGCCTGGTCAAACTTCTCTCACTTCTGGCCTTTATTAGGGTTTCAAGCAACTCTCTCACAAGCTCTAGGCAGTCCTTGGTTGGAGTTGCCACGTTCATGACATGTAATAGATATCTACAAGAAGACTCGTGGTAAGTGAAGATAACTGGAGAAATAAAGAAAGGAAAAGAGTAATTTTGTGTCTTTTTAGAGTGTTCAGAAAAATGATTCTTTTGCCTTTTTATTTTGGGCTACTAAAATGACATGTAAAACTCCTTCTTTGCAAGTACCTCAACTTAGCATATGAATCGGAAACTCCATAGTAGTCCGCAAATGCATCTAACAACCACTTCCAAGGCCCATCCAGCCGCAAGTTTCGGGAGTGGAAACGCTGTGCACGCATGGCACCCTCCAGCAATAAATCATAAGCTTGAGTTTCCACGACGGTTGCACTCTGCAGAAAATGTGATAACATGGAAAATGAGAATACAAGACAATACTCTGCAGAAAATGTGATAACATGGAAAATGAGAATACAAGACAATGGTCAGAGTAGCTAGAAATGACCATCTAGGTGGTTACTGTACTGACTGAAATCCAGATAAAACTATGACAAAATCATGATGAACCTTTAAAAAGAAAAAAAAAATACAATTACTCGCTTGTATGAAATTATTAGAAGAATTTTCTCTTTTAATACCTACATTGAAAGCTCGATTATATAAAACGGAAATGTGTGATTCTCCATAGTAAATCTCAGAAAGAGAGTAAAGAATCAGATTTGATTTCTTAAGAACAATTTTTCAGATATACTCGATCTATAATGCTTGATAAACTGTCACTTCCTTGTCTTTATGCAGTTCTCAACTTGATATTATTCTATCTTCTTACATCAGCAAACTGGAAGATTCTATTGATATTAAGTTAATTTTGGTAGAGTTGGAACCTTTATATGATTGTTTTCATCACTTGTCATTGTACTGCCGATGGAGAGCTGGATCTTGCCAACACATTCTTGCCCGTCATGATATATTGGCCACCACCGAATTCTGTCACTCTGCACATTCACACAATTCATTTCATGTATGTGAATGGTGTAAAGAGAAGAGTAATATCTGTAGATGAGATGGCAGCGGAGCACATACAGGATTATCATTGAGGGATGAAATTGGGATCCTGGCTTGACCGTGGACTGCCTTTTTTGAATCTTGTACGTCTACAAGTAAAGCATCCCCTTGGTTCTCTGGGAAACTGAAATTACATGCCAGTGTAAGAACTTTAACATGATTAACAACGTTACATGTACTATGTTCTGAAATCACCATGTCATGCATAGAAATACACTAGGCAGTATACTGGTAGAATATCTATCAGAACTTAATGATTATTTTATGATTTTCAACTGTTCAGATTAGTTAATCTTACAAAGTTTCTTCATCAATTGTCTATGACAGTATATCCTGCTAAGATGCATTTGCAAAACATTCACAGACTATAATGTTTCACTAGTTTCCAAACAGCAGGCCAATTACAAGCACGTCCAATTAAACAATAAAAGAGAAAAAAAAAGAAACTTACAAATCGTGGTAATCTCCAGTTCCAGGGCGCAAAAAGATTGCAGAACATGACTCTGATTCATTTTCTTCTGTGGTACTCTTAAGTTGGATCAAACAAGATAGTGGCTCTACAAGAATAATAAGGATAGCTTTAACTCATTCATTATGCAATAGTAGGGTTAATATTTATATATATATATATATATATATATATATATATGAAAGGAAACTATTTAGAAAGCTCAATTTATTAAGTGGAGGGTAAAGAATGACTCCCAAATCCGAATAATCTCTAACAGTTTAGCTTGAATACACTGTCCGTACTGATAACAATTAACAAAAGATTTCTAAACTATAAAGTGAAAAGAGTTACAGAAATCTTCCAGCAAACGCACTAACCTTCTGATGTCACTGAGAATGAGGCTGACTTCATAGAATTTATGCCATTTTTCACGAGTGATGAAACATGCCGGACATACTCCACCCCAGCTTGCACGTAGATTGATCCTCTCTGTGAAATTGTGCTTTTAAGTTTGCGTCTTGGTATAATGCGAAGTTTCTTCACTGCAATTATTCATATAGCACCACAGGTTACATGATTGCCAATTTAAATGTCTGAAGAGGGTCTAATTTTATGAACATAATCAAAATTACATCGGTCAGTCTCGAAATATATACAAAAAATAAAAATATGTGTCATTTACAAGGGCCTCAAGAGCAAACAGATCTATGCAGCTAGTAGACGAGCAGACAATAAAATTGTAAGTAGAGCTCATACATCTATGTACAATAATAAAAATATCTGCAATGCCAGTATTTGAATAGTAAAATTCTGTTCAGATTATGAGGTTACCTTCCACTCTTATTTTCCCTACAACCTTCTTCATCTTCAGGGGAAATGTTTGTTCTGAATTCCTTGTATTTCTGCCTTCAGTTGGCTTTACACCTCGAGGTTGCAACAAGAACTCATGCAATCTATAGAATTCAAGAAATAAGAGAAATGATTCAGGACAATAAATGAAGCCAAAGAAGTGCAATTTCAAAACAAAAATGGAACCCACCCAAAGGCACTTCGAAGACCTAGGCACTCATCTTTTAAAAACTCTGGTGCCTCAGTGCAGCCTCTTGCCCATGCTTGTAGGCATAAGCGTATGCAGGCGTCATAAGTGACAAGGGTTTGCCAGGCATATTGACTATTGCAACTACTGGAATAACATACCATAAAAGGAAAGAGCACATGAGGTCCAAACTTTCAAAATGATAATGTGAACTCATGAAGAGTTAATGTTTATTCAAATCTCATGCTCATGAAGACCTGCATAGGAGTTCATACCACTCATACTGGATATTATCCAGTTGAATCCTCTCCTCAAAATAGAGCTTCACGTTTAATTAATATGAAATAGATTATATGGAAAATTTATGAGGCAAAATAAGGTAAAGATATATGTTTGTGTATTTAGTTTGCTAATCTAAGTGTTACCAAAATGCATGAAGTTAAGGTTGACAGCCATCTGATAATTGTCAAATAGAAAAAGGTAAAAGTTGACACTTGACAGCACCTGGTGTTGTAATATGCTAAATGAGGAGTCTGCCTTTCTACCTCCTGTGTGAAAGTTCTGTCCGATCTGCACAGTTCACCATCAAAACACACTGCAATTGGTAAGGAAAGACAAAAAAGGGAAAACTAAAAAAAAATAAAAATAAAAAATGGAGAAATTCTCTGAAGATGATTGCAGTGGAGCTAGCCGTAGCAATAGAAATACCTTTCACCAATCTCAGTGGCTTTTACAATCTTGGGTTTTTGCTCAACGGAGCACTCACTTCTCCCACCCACTGATTCTCTTGATGGCCAAGAGTCAGTTTGTTCATTCCTTGCCGAGCCCACTGAATCTCTCTCCGGTACCAGTGGAACTGGATAGTCATCATCAGTGATAGGAGGAGCACTTGGAGGAGTAGCCAAATCAATTGGGTCATCAAGGCAATTCAGATTGCGCAGGTGAACCTGCTTTTGAAGCTGAACACCTACACCACCACCTGGAGTCAGCTTCTTCTGAACACATTTCTTGAAACCCAATTCTCCATCTGTGAATCTTCTGACACTGTTTGGAACTTCAATGGTTAGATTCTCATTGACCAAACCTTTCTTCAGGATCCCATTGCGGCCTTGTGGTTTAGTGACTTTACATCCAAACAGCTCCTCCTCATCATAGCACTGAGATATTGGCCTCTCCAAGTAATCAAAGTTGCTGGGACCAGAGACTTCTTCATCAGAGAAGTTCCCGTCCTCAGGCAATGAAGCCATGCTCTCATCACTGTCCCCATCCTCATCATCAAAGCCAAAGGCAACATTGCGAGGTGTCAGCAACCCAGTGTGGAACTTCAATGGAGGCAAAACGGGAGAGTTCAGACTATTGCCACTGCTCAAAAGGGGAGATCTTGGAAATCGGTCACTGGTTATTCTCTCTGCTAGAGGAGACCGTATCGGAGGCTCTTCAACTTGTACTTGTGATCCCTGTGGAAAGAAGAAACAATGGAAAAAGATTCAATATGCATATAGTAAAGGCAAAAAGGAAAGCAAAGTAGCAAACATTCAGGTTCCTTCCTCTACAATTCTTTTGCTTTGAACTTTGAAGGAATCCAATTAAAGAAACACAAACCAAACCGATTCCAAGATACCCATCAAAAGCACATTGACGAAAAAGAAAACCAGCATTCAAAATCCAGGTCCAGTCATCAAATTTGAAAAATGGTAAAGGCAAACAAGTATCAAAGTTGGAAGGCATATGAGGAAGACCCATTTTAGAAAAGACAGCAAAAGGATCAAAGGCGAAAGAAAAAAGGGAAATTGGAGAGAATAATGAAAGATGATGATGAGGAGGAGAGAACCTGCTTGATCCATTGGATGGCGCTGTCGTCCAGACCTTCGGTGAACATCGTGTGCCCCGTTTTCCTTGAGTTGAGAAGACAAGACCGTGAGATAGGATCAGATCAGAAACTGCACAAATCTAAACAGTAGAGAGGAGCTGCTTGTGAAGTGAAGACTGTACAAGTACAAGTACGAGGAGCTGAGCTGAAGAGAGCGTATGTGCGTGTCAGTTGCGAATTGAAGCTGCCAGCTTATGCAAGTGCTAACGGCTAGTTTCGTGTATCCATTTCAAACCGTATAGCAAATGCTTTTTGCCAATATTTAATACAACTTTAGTTTTATAAATTAAATACCATTTGGACAATTTTGAACGAATTTCAATTGCCAAAATAATTTTACCACAAATCCAACCCAAACTTTTACTACTGTTATTGCGTATAAATGTAATAATAATAAAGTAAAAGTAAACTCAAAGCTCAAAATTAAATTTTCATGTGATTTTTTTTTCTTGTTTTCCGCCTATGTGTTAATGGCCTAATACGATGCTTTTATCATCTAAAAAATTTGGAAATTAATAACGAATAACAAAAATGAAAAAATAAAATAAAATTGTAGCTTCCGTTGGGAAATATGCTACGGCATATTATTATTTCAAAACACCAAGAACCTTAATTTCAGAATCAATTACGTAGAGGATATATAAATCCCATGTGTATGAGTTGGAGGCAAATGGGGTTTCCTGCAATTAATGCTCGATCTCTCCCTAGGCTTCTGAATTAAGATTCTTGTGTAATGTGTTACCACCTTTTTTCTCTAATTCATTCAACATGGAATTTGGTTATCACACCTTTCTCATGTGTGTTTTTTCAATAGATTGACTAGCTACCAGTATAAAAAAAGTCCTTTTCATTGATTATTTTTACACAATCAATATTTCTCGTTTTTCGGTAAATTACTTCTCATATTTTTTTTTACCTGATCATGAAACTTAATTTTAAATATGTGTAAATTTACATGAAATAATTATGACGAACTTTCTGTAGCTTTAACGAGTGAAAGAGAACATATTCTTGTTATTACATTAATAAATCAGATGCAGCTGATGGAGTGAGTAAGTCTATCCACGAGATAGGCTGCAACTCGTAAAATGCAGCCACTTACGTCGTTGGGTTTGGCAAGTTCAGGAACGTCATGAACAAGGCCTAATTAACTAATAGTCTAATACAGAGAACGGCATGGTCAAGCATTTGAACTTCCGTTTTTCTTTCTTGTTTACGAACTTATAAATCGTCTAATTATTCCTATTCTTGCTTAACAGGTTAAAGTGTGTACTTATCAAGTTTTTGGTTTAAAAAGAGAACTTCTCAGTTACAGTTTAATCTCAACTTATTTATGCAGGTTTTTGTATTGTCTGCTTGAAGAGCCACCAACTCTGAAGTGTTCAAACGTGATTGCCATTGCCAGGCATGAATTCTTTTCAAAAGCATATTCCAAAATCACACGGTCAACACTCCCCACCTACTTCATTTTGTCTTGCTCGTGCGGTGCAGCTGTGCTCCTACTCACTCACCAACCAAAACACGACCCTCTATTTAAAGCTTAAGCAGCTTGGTCTCTCATATCATAGGCGTAATTTATGAACATGGCGACCATTAATCCACAAAATGCCAACCAAAGTGTTACCTCCTCCTCAGACCCCCTGAGCTGGGGTTTGTCAGCGGATTCACTCAGGGGTAGCCACTTTGATGAAGTAAAACGCATGGTTGGCGAGTACCGGAAGGCAGTGATATGTATGGGAGGGGGGGAAGGGGAACCGCTAACCATATCAAAGGTGGCTGCTGTTGCAAAGCGTAACTCACAAGTCAAGGTTGAGCTCTCGGAGTCTGCAAGGGCAGGCGTTGAGGCCAGCTGCGAGTGGATCATGGACAGTATTAATAAAGGCACTGCAATTTATGGTGTTTCCACGGGCTTTGGTGCTGCCTCACATAGGAAAACCACACAAGCCTTTGCCCTTCAGAAGGAGATGGTTAGGTCAGGTTTTATCACCTTGTTTTCTTTTGTGATTAAGATTCTCAACATGCTTTGCTATGTTAAAGTTAAAGGAACAGGACTCTTTACTGTAGTGCAACTCCAAAGTCAAAATACTAATTCTTCTTCTTTTGGGGTAATGGTTTTTGCGACTTTTCCTTTAGGTTTTTGAACTGCGCAATATTTGGCAGCGAAACTGAGTTATCTCATGCACTGCCCCAGTCAGCAACCAGAGCAGCTATGCTTGTGAGGGTTAATACCCTTCTTCAAGGGTACTCTGGCATCAGATTTGAAATCTTAGAAGCTATCACCAAACTCCTCAACCATAGTGTCACCCCTGTATTGCCACTACGTGGTACAATTACTGCTTCGGGCGATCTGATTCCTCTGTCCTACATTGCTGCATTGCTAACTGGCAGGCGAAACTCCAAAGCTGTTGGACCCTCTGGAGAGTCCCTTGATGCAAAGGAAGCTTTCCATTTAGCAGGTCTAGATTCTGGGTTCTTTGAGTTGAAACCCAAAGAAGGCGTTGCCCTCGTAAACGGCACTGCTGTTGGGTCTGGCGTAGCTGCTGTGGTGCTTTTTGAGGCAAACATATTAGCTGTGCTGTCAGAAGTTCTATCAGCAGTTTTTGCTGAAGTTATGCAAGCGAAGCCAGAATTTACACATCATCTGATACATAAGCTGAAGTACCACCCCGGTCAAATTGAAGCTGCTGCTATTATGGAACACATTTTGGAGGGAAGCTCTTATATCAAACAGGCCAAACTGCAACAGCCAGATCCATTGCAGAAGCCTAGAAAGGACCGTTATGCTCTCCAAACTTCTCCTCAATGGCTCGGTCCACAGATTGAAGTCATCCGGTATTCGACTAAATCAATTGAAAGGGAGATAAACTCTGTCAATGACAATCCTTTGATTGATGTCACTAGGAATAAGGCTTTGAATGGTGGCAATTTCCAAGGCACCCCAATTGGAGTTTCAATGGATAATGCACGTTTGGCTATTGCTTCAATTGGCAAACTCATATTTGCCCAATTTACCGAGCTGGTCAATGACTTGTATAATAATGGGTTGCCGTCAAATCTCTCTGTTGGCAGAAACCCAAGTCTGGATTATGGTTTTAAGGCATCTGAAGTAGCCATGGCTGCTTATTGTTCTGAACTTCAATATCTGGCAAATCCGATAACGAGCCATGTGCAAAGTGCTGAGCAGCACAACCAAGATGTGAACTCTTTGGGATTAATTTCTGCTTGGAAAACCGTCGAAGCTGTCGAGATACTGAAGCTCATGTCTTCCACTTATTTGGTTGCACTCTGCCAAGCTATTGACTTGAGGCATTTGGAGGAAATTTTTAAGAACACAGTCAAGAATACTGTAAGCAGAGTTGCAAAGAAGACATTAAGCACAGAAGACAGTGAAGAAACTAATCCATTTCGATTTTGTGAGAAAGATTTGCTCAAAGTAGTTGATAGAGAATATGTATTCTCCTACATTGATGATCCCTCCAATGTTACGTACCCATTGATGCCGAAACTAAAGCAAATACTTTATGAGCAAGCACACGTGAGTGCCATCAATGACAAGAATGTGTGCCTGTTAATTTTTGAGAAGATTGGAGCTTTTGAGGATGAACTGAAGTCTCTCTTGCCAAAGGAAGTTGAAAGTGCAAGGGTGGCTTATGAGAATGGCAATCCAGCAATTACAAACAGAATTGAGGAATGTAGATCATACCCACTATACAAGTTTGTAAGGGAGGAGCTAGGGGCAGGGTTGCTGACCGGAGAAAAGACGATCTCACCAGATGAGGAATTTGAAAAAGTATTTACAGCAATGTGTAAGGGAAAGATTATTGACCCAATTCTAGAATGCCTTAGAGATTGGAACGGAGATCCCATCCCAATATAATTTGCAGTGTGTTATGTTTGACATTAGCTTGCTGATATGTATTTTCTCGCGTCCTATGTCTTTTCTTTTCTTGTGGGTGAGGGGATGTGACTCGAAGTCGCGCTCTCGAACATGCACTTGCTCAGGAGGCTGAAACCTGGATCATCTGTGCTGGCCTCTCGATGCTCGCATCCTATGTTTTAGGTTTTAATATGAATAACGAAATGGTGTGTGGCTTACCAAACTGCACAGAGCCTTTATTGAATAGCATACGCCATAGGCAACAGTACCCAAAAGAATCAAACTGAGACTCCTTATATGATGCGTTTCTTTCATTCCCAGTGTAACCATTTGTTGTTGAACCATACGAAGCCAATGATAGAAGGCATATGAAGCAGCAGTAATTTATTTTTCAATGATTATTTTTCTGGGTATATCAGAAAGTTAACCAACGAACAAAACTAACAAAGGTGACACAACCGGCGAGCAGCGGAAAGCCCAACCCTGGCAGAAGGCCCTCAGAAACCTTACAAGGATCATTCATCCTATGAGTATCGCCATACTTGGCCAGGAAATCAGCATAATAGTTAGCTTCACGCATAATATGATTCTATTCTAACCTCTCAATCTGCCACCATCAGAGACCTTAATCGTGATGATGCACACGTATACTCGTGGAAAGGGTGGCCTCCCTTAGGTAATGATCTTTCCCACTCCAGAAAGCCGTCTGACTAAAGACACTAACGATCTTTCATCAGTCGTTGTTAGTACATTTATTCAATATTTTCCACATCCCGGCGAACATGGAATATGTATCTCAATCAGTCAGCAATTTAAAAAAAAAAAATCCAGATTTGTGAATAAATAGGTTAACAAAATACCATTATACAAAAACCACCTTCCCTATCCTTGAACGCAAAGAACAAATTTAAAAACCCAGAAGCACAGTGGAAACCACGAAGAAATCTCGAAGTATCCATTTAATAATTTTTTCGGTTTTAAAATGAATAAGGGATGAGTGTCTGAACAATTACAACTTCTTCAAGCAACTTGATTAAACGAAAGCACATGAAACAAAATGATATTGAACACTAATTGAATGAGTAAAACCACTTACGGGAGACAGGTAAAAGGGGAACGAACTGCAGATCACATTGCAATATAAAATCAATTGACAACTATTCAATGCAATCAGCAGAACATCTGTTGCCCCACTCAATATGCTGCAAAGCAATCAAGCTACAAAAAAAAATTCCTCTTCCAGCATGACCTTCTGCTTAGTTGATGAGAGATAGCAAAGAGAACCTCAATCTATCTTTACTGATGAGAACAAGTAGTGCACAAAGTAGAATGACATAAGGAACCCAATGGTGCCAGTTGACAACATGATTGCAACTGCCATGAGCAGTGAATAGCCAAGATAAAGCATAGCCGAGACAGGTCCACTCAAACTCTGCAGGTCAAAAACTAAGTAGTTAATGGAATACAAGAAGACATAAAGGGCAACAGATCCTGAAGCAAAGAATGCCTTCCACCACCACCGCCAATCTTCCACACAAAGATGCATATAGGTGAGGACCACTGAAACTTCAGCACAAACAATAACCAGCAATAGAAGAACAACCAACAGGAAACCAAATACATAATAGAACCTCCCAAGCCAGATACTGGAAAGGATAAAGAAAAGCTCAATGAAAAGGGTTCCAAATGGAAGAGTTCCTGCACCAAGAACAAGAAGCCAGGATGGATATTTACGTGCAGGAATTTCCCTCGGAATCTGATTAGTTCGAACAGGATACTCAATTGGCTGAGCTTTTGTCCCCATAAATCCTCCAATGAGGGTAAGTGGCACTGAAATGCAGAACCAGAGGAAGAGTAACTCAAAATACAAGGAAATGGGAATGGCGCCAGTACTCTTGCTGCCCCAGAGAAGAAAATTCAGTGCAGTAAGAATAATAAAAGCAATTCCAGGAAAAAAGCATGCAGCAGACCAGGAAATCGACCTCCACCCTTCTGATGTTCCCTTAATGGTCCTCCAGAGTCGTACACTGACATATCCAGCAGCAATTCCCAGGAAAAGATACAAAATTATCATCCCTGATAGTAGCGTTCCCCGGGAAGCTGGTGACATGAAGCCAAGCGCTGCGAAAACAATAGTAACACCAGCCATTCCAAGAATCTGAACCCCATTTCCAACCATCACACAGAGAAGCTTTGGGCAATCAGGCTCCCTAAATACATCACCCACAACAAGCTTCCATCCAGAAAGCTCCTCATTCATCTGAGCTTGAGCCTCTTTGTCCAATTCCTCATACCTTGTCAAGTCCCTCCTCACAGTTCTTAAGAAAATTACAAAAACAATACCAGCTAAGAAAAAAATCACCATAAGTGAATTGAGGATTGAGAACCAATGTACTCTGGCACCCTCCATCTTTAAATAAGCATCCCAACGTGATGGCCATCTTATATCACTTTTCACAAATTCAACCTCATATGTAAATGATATCCTCTCTTGCTCACTTATTATTTGATACTTGTCTAGCTCAGATGGGCAACTTGTTAAAGAGGTATTATCATACATGTGAAGCTTTGTCATGACTTCGGGATCACGTTTAATACTACAAGGGGCAACCTGAAAACCAACTATTTCATATCCAGAGGCCTTCTTCTTGTCAGATTCAGTAATAACAGCCATACCTTCCTCCCCTGTCCCAATGATTTCCACACCACTTCCTTCATATTCATGAACCAAGACTGTGAACTTGAGATGGTTAATGATGTAATCAGCATTACCATCAGGTGGTGTGTACCCAACAGGGAAACCTGTCCACTGGAATTTAACCCCATCTTGATTAGCAAACCTCATAACAGGCAAATTGTCAAGGATCATATTCACTTGATACAGATCACGAGTTCTTTGTTTCAGTAGCTTGACCTCGTGTTCATTCAATGCGGTTGTAGTGCAGAGGTAGACTGACTCATTAACATTCATGTGAAAACGGTAGGGAGAGTTATCGATCTGATCTCCCATAAGGAGTTCTCCAATATTCTCAGCACTTTTCTTTATACCACCAAGGGGCTGGCAATAAGGGAGACTGTAGTAGCTGAAGGGAAGCTCAGTTTCAATAGAAGTCAATGAATTAACTTTGGCATATATCTCATCTCCATTTGAGTATGTGTGCATGTAGGTTCCCGGAAGATAAAAAGCATTGCTAATTTGAACAAAGGCAATGAAGGAAAGGCAAACCCAATAGATCAAGGGTTTTCTGGAACTTGGTAACTCCATTTGCTCGATGCAAGATAACAGCAGGTGTTGGAAAATTCTCAGTTAAGTTAACTCTAAAGAGGCATTCAACACTAAATCTACAATAGAATAAACAATTTAAAATCAGATACCAAATCTATATATACATAAAGAATGCAAGCATGTAATATAAAAAAATTTTAAAATCAGATCCATTAGTTGTGAAGCAGAAATGAAGAAGAAACAACGCAGATCGGGTAATGAATAACGCAGAATCAGATCAGAAGGTTCTACCACCATAGCAAGCAATTCAAATCGCAAAGCTAAGTAGAAACGCAATCACAATCACAATCACATTCACGACGAAACAACAATTCATGATTTCATGTAAGAGAAATAGCACCAGAAATTATAGGAACAACAGACATGAATTTTCAGAGATCTGGTTATGACGAAGGGAGCTAAGAAACTATAAAGCCTGCTTTAGTGATTTCAGAGAGAGGAAGAGACGACTCACCATGGATTTTGGCGAAAGAGATCTCAACTCGGAACGCACCACACAGCAGATTGTTAGAACTTAGAAGCTAAGTAGGAACCAGAGCGAAACAGACAAGAAAGAGAGAGGCGGAACAAAAAAAAAAAGAAAACGTGTGTCCGCGTGGATCAAGACCACTTTTATGGTGTGGCCCAGCCCACTTTCTCAATATTATTTTTTTTTTAATTTCACTTTAGTTGCATAGCAAAATTGCCCCCCATTGTTGTTGTACTTATACATGAAATTAATTTCGTGAAAAATTATTTTACATGACTTGATTACGAAATTTTCATCATGAACACCAATAAATAATTAAATATTGTAGATATTATCTTTAAGAATACACTACATTAATAAAATTGTACAAAACAAGTTTTGTTTATTTAAATTTTTACTAGTTAAGTATTCTATATATAGTATATTACTGTAAGGATTAATCGAAGACATGAAACCTCCGCTTCTTGTAAATTTTTTTTACTTTCTAAAGAGAAAGAAACATAGCCAATATGATAATAAATAACGTCTGTTAATTTTGTTTAAGCCTGATTTTTTTTTCCAAAAGAATTTTTTTTTGTATGTACACTAAATTCTTTTTTTGGTGCGTAAAAGAATATTGAATGTTTAACTGATAACCACATTTATTATTAGCACCAAATAAAATAAAAGATACTATTGTTTTATTTTTTAATCATAAGATTAAAATTTCTCTTTCATTGTTACGATAGTAATTCTTTAATTACAATTGTAACACTGAAATCTCAACAAATATTTTTTTAAAAATAAAAATTAAACTTTAACCTTTTTTCATGAAAGTGTTGCTCTTGTTAATACGATTATTTCACTCTGATGTAAAAGAGATTGAAGGAATTCGGAAAAGAATAGTGTATAACTACCAATAAACGAAAATAGTAAAATAAATGAAACCCCGCGGCTTTTGGTGGTTAACAGTTTCCAAATTTTAAAATGAGAATTTACATCATAAATTATATTTATAAATCGAGTTGACTTTTCATAATAAATGGGTTTGACTACTATATGCTGCACTCGAACATAAGCCATGTAATTTATTCCTTTTTTCATAGGAGTTTAGAAAACAGTAAAAAAAAAAAGCCCATCCTCATGAATGATTTGTCAACGGCAGAAAAAGCTCGAGTGTAAAACGTTCAAGCTTATTATATAGGAAAATGTTGTTTAGTACAAAATGAAATTCATGCCTATAGCTTAACATTCCCCCAACCATGTATCCCATAAATAGTATAATATATATCCAGATTAATTAATATTTTATCTAATCTTAAACTGCCATATGTTTTATACTTCTTTTCGTAAAAAAAAGTTTTGTACTATATAGCAATACTGATATATCATTACCCTTAATAAATTTACATTGACTTTCTTTATAATCTTCTGAAAATATACCAATCTCTCCTATTTTAAACTTTGACAGATTTTTTTAAAATGCACACAGGCACACAGCATACACTCTCCTATAAAAAAATCTTCCATACAAGAGAAAAAACACATAAAAATGAGATTATAAAAATTTTCAAAGTTATAAAAAAAATTAATTTTAAAATAAAATGGACCTCTTTAGCTAAAATTCTCGTGACTTAATGGTAGTTTAGTATTTCAGTTGTTGCGGCCAAACAGATGTTATTATCTAGGTTGCACAACACAGCTAGTCAGCTACCTCTGCGAATTCATTTTAGGTTTAATTAATGTTTGTTCACTTGCACTCCCATCTATTTACGCTTGCCACTCAAACAGGGAAGATCAAATATTGTGATTGGAGTAGATATGAACAAATATTAATCTTTAGTTACACTACACTCTCCCTAGATTCAACTCTTCACTAGACCCGTTATTTAAGGACTGTTTTTTACTCTCTCACAAACAGAAGCAGTTGATGAAATTGCAATTTCAGTTTCAGAAGCAGTTTATAAAATTGCAACTTAGTTTAAACTCGTGCAATTTTGAAGGCAGAAGGCTCAAGAGAAAGGATTAGGGACAGTTAAGGGTCTAACCAGCAGAAAGTTGCCACAACCCACAAGATGTCCAATACTGTTTCCAGTTGTTTAACATGTCATTTCTTACAACGCTACACCAAGGAATGTCCATCACAAAAGAGTGAAGAGAGATACAAAAGGAAAAGGTTGCTGAATTTTGCTAATGGCAAAAGCAACAACCAAGAGTAAAAAGACTATGTAAAATATATAATACATTTAGTGGAACTTGAGACTGGTCAAGACGTTGTTGTGCACGGGGTCAGCCAGATGATCAAGGAGGTTTTGGTACGGGCCAACTCCTGTCACAAGAGCTTGAACAAAGTAACCCAAGATTGCCAACATAGCCAACCTCCCATTCTTCACTTCCTTGAGCTTCAAATCCTTCATGGATTTCTCATCCTTACCAAAGCCAAGAGGGTTAAAGAGAGGTCCACCAGGGTAAGCTGGGTCACCAGAACCTCCCAAACCCTTCTCTAGTCCCAAGAAGTACTGCTTGCCCATAGAGCCAGGATTGGCCCAATCTTGGAACCTCCTGTGCTCTGCAAATCCCATGAGTGCCATCTCGAACACAAAGAGTGTGTAAGGGTCTGCCCAGTAGTTGTATGTTCCAGCTGGTGGGATCACACCGGTCTTGAACCATGGGAGTGCTGTTTCCTGAGGGATCAGACCAGCCTTGCCAAGGATTTCAGGTGCTATGGCACCAACTGCACCCAACATTGCGTAGCGACCATTGATGACCTCCCCATATGCTAGCCATCTGGGCTCAATGAACCCTCCTGTTCCTTCAGGGTCTGAAAGTCCAAGAGGATCAAATCCATAGTCACCGGGAAGGCTGCAAATGATGATGCCAAATAAAGTCAGTTCCATCACCTTCAAACTATTACTCTACTATTCATTAAAAAAAAAAAAAAAGACAAACAAACAAAAACAGAAACAGTAACACATAGTGCTATAATAGGTTGTTAGCCTCCACCCAACTTGAACACTTTCTTAAACTACAATGAAATTTACCTGCCATCCAAGTAAGAGAGACTCTGTTTTGATGCAAACCACAAGGGTCTATCTGCTCCTTGCTGAACTCCAAAAGAAAGAGAAAGGCTATTTAATATACATGTAGATCAAAACAAACGGTATACACAAAAGCATTGAGAGAGAGAGAGAGAGAGAGAGAGAGAGAGAGAGACCTTGACAGGAGGAGTAGAAGCAGCCTTGACCACAAAGGAGGCTTTTTTGGAGAATCCATTGGGAGATTGGAGTGGTCTTGATCCAAGGTTCTGCCTGGCAGCCTCCGCTGAGAAGGTAAGAGATGATGAGGATACCAGAGCTTGTGTAGCCATGCTTTGTTACCCCTCTCCTGTGGCGAAAGAGTCTTGTTCTAAAATGTTAGATTCTACAAGGTGGGGGGTTAAGAATGACTGATATCTATCGTATCCACTAATAAGCCCAAGGCATGAAGATATGGAGAACGCTAAGCCACTACTTTTGGCCCCAGGTACAGGCAGCATGCAACTCCTGGTGGATAATGAATGCATGCGAAGATGAGAGTATGATCTAGTTCTCCAACCAAGAGTATACACGTAGCATGATGAATCGGATAAGGGATATTATTTTCTTCTCGCTGTTGTTACGTTCTGTTGCTACGTGTTGAGATCTCTCACCTCGCCGTCTCTCGTGTTGATAATGTGGCATTAATTCTTTACTGTGTCTACGTGGATTTTTTGAAGCATTTTTTCTTGCCTCAAATTTTAAGCGGACGACAATAATTGAGAAAGAAAAATCTCTTTATAGAAGAACCTATGACCCTTGTGTAAAATATTAAATGTCAAGATGGTGATTTATTATTATTTATATTGCTTCTTTCTTGTCTTTCTTAGCTCACTTACCCTAAAAAATATTGTTGCTGCTTCTGCACAAGTGAAAATTATTCTTGTTATTGAGAAGTCTGATGGAGGTGCGTAAAACCCATATCGACAACTAAACATTATCTTATTAAATAAGATTAATAATTAAATATGATCACCTTTCTTAATTAAGATTCAAATCATAATTTAACAGGGACTAATCCTCCCAATTGATTGCCATAAATCATATTCATGTTTAAACTTGATGCACGCAAACCAGAGACCCAAAAAAAAGGACAAAGGACTTAAATTTGGCGGATTTCTTAAAAATTTCTTGGAGCATAGATTAGTCACGAAATTTTATATTCTGACAAAAATTAAACTGCTCACACGAATATCCAACCCGAAGTCCAAAGCACTTCATTTTTTCCTTTGATAAACAAAACACTTCATTTAAACCATACAGTCAAACTAGACATTTCCCCACAACCCAGAAGCACCGTAAAATATGAAGCAGATCCTTACAGTACAGCCTTCAGTGCAATGGATATCGCAGTTGAAACATCCAAGAAGAAAACGACCGGTTGATTACCCATTATAATTGATATTTAAATAACCAAACATGCTTGGTGCCCCCAAATCATGCAAGTTAAAATAAGGATGCAAAAACAAGAAACAGTTCTAAAATACAAGATGTAATTTAAAGAAAAATGGCATCGACACAAGCGGTGTCCGTTCTTTATTCTTTTGGGAACTCCATTTTAGAGAATCGGGTTGCAACTCTTGTACCAAATTTGGAATTCAAGTGTTTTGATGGAAATGATAAGATGGGAAGGAAACTGAAGGCAACAATGAAATGACATAAGTAATTAGGCAGTACCTTAGCAATAGATCTCCAAATGCTTCTCTTTTTGTACTAACTTTACTGTTCAAAATCTATCATTTGAAATGACAAACTTTATAATACATCCATGGCAAAACCCAATAACAAATGCAAAATCTCTGATGACTTCCCGGAGAATAACTGCCACTCGAATGCTATTTCTTTGTAGGGCTTGGAGACGTATGCCTCGTGAGAACATAACAGTCTGGTGGTGTGATGTTTGTATAGTAGTTCTGGATTGTTTCTGTGATTTCAAACCCAAATTTCTTATAAAAGTTTATGGCATCTTCATTGTTTGTCTGCACATGCAAGTAAACCTCAGAAATGTTGTGCTTGGAGCAAAGATCAAGAACATGATTCAACAGCCTTGTTCCTGCATAAACCCCAAGATTCACGTCACAAATCCTGCCTCAATCAAATTTAAAAAACATGTAGATAACGAGCTTAAAAGGAAAAGATTTCAAAACAACGACTGTTGGCAGATGTAGATTGAAATGTTTCTCGCAAGCTTGCACGTAATGGGGCACTTAATCTGTTTTGTGGTACTTTGGCAAGTATGCACGCACAGTCATAATAAAAATGATCAACTAAACTTTCAGTTACCATTGGGAAGGATGTTCAATTTCTTTCTTACCTATACCAAGTCCACGGTAAGGTGCTAAAACACCTAAAGTCATGATGTAAACTTGAATTTGTCCCCCACTTTCCTTCTTCTCAAGCCGGCATGCAATTGCACCAACACATATGTCACTGTAATAAGCTGAAAGACAAAACATAACAATCAATTTTAGAGTTACTATTGTTTTCGATGACAAACGTCGAATTCACATTCAACATTAATAAAAGTGTTATAGACATTCTACAAGTCCCCTGTATACCAATCGCTCCTGGGTCTATCACCTATGTTGTCATGCTTTGAAAGCGCAGAAGTATCAGACATGCTAGTTAGATTAAAGTAAACCTTGTATTTCAAAACTTAGTCTAAAAACTTTTGGGGCAGGCATCAGTGAAGATACTTCATTAAAAGCTATATTGCACAGACCGAGTTCGGATACAAGTACGAGATACGAAAATTTTGTAAAAATTGTGGTACAGGTATGTTAATATATATATTTAAGAATATAAAAATTTTATAAATTTCATAAAATAAAATTGTATATTTTCTGTATTCTCCCTTAAGCATATAATGATAGAGAAATTAAAATTGTGTAGGTGAAGTTTTTAAAATGTTCGTTTAAAAAAAAAAAGGGAAAAAGGATTAAAGAGGGAGGGATCACACAACACCTTAAGTGGTGTTGCACACCCTAAACCCCCTCTCTTATCTCCTCCTTCATTCTGAGTGTTGCTCCCGTTTTTTTTTTCTTTCTTCTCACCGCCATTCTCACCCTTGTCTCTCCCTCTCGGCTCTCTCACTCTCTTTGCGTCTTTCACTCTCACCCCAACCAGCCACCATTCATGCCACCCCTTCTCTGTCACTCCTTAGCCGCGGAACCTCTTCCCTCCGCGTTCCCTCTCTCTTTGCGCCTCTATCACATCAGTTTCCCTCTCCCTATCGCCGATTGGACTTGCGGAGGTCCGCCGCCACTGGGTTGTTGCCGGTGGTGGAGTGGTTGAGCAGTGGTGGCTGGTGGGAGAGAATGAGAAACTTGGAATTGGGGTTGGGGTGCGATTTGCGAATGACAAAGGACAGGGGTGGGCAAGGTTCCGTTTTGGGAAAGAAAAAGCAAAACAAAAAAAAAAAGCAAAACAAGGTAGTTTAGTATAAGTCGTGTACCTAAGCCGCATCCAGCCGCACTCAGCCGTACCAGAGCTGCACCCCGCCATATCCAATTTTTTTTTTTTTAGATATTGGGTACGTACTCAGGCGTACCCATACCCGTATACGAAACGTATCTAGTACGGATACTTTTGCAAAACCCACGTACCCATGCTTCAAAGATTAAAAGTAACCAACATTTCCGAATGAAAAAGGGTTCAGATATCCTCCTTAATCAAGCAGAAATAGAGAGGGGGGGTTTCAATTCAACAGTGCCCTCCAACCCATCAGCACAATTACCAGAGAAACTCCTTGAGATAACTATCCTATGTGTTCACATGTTCTAATCAAAACACTTGAAAACTAAAGGGGTTTTTATTCTGCACTATCATGGGAGGTAGAAAGTATGTTTGAATCTTAAAAAATAGAAAGAATTTCATGTTTTTTAATATGAAAATTCAAAATCTGGAGCAAGAAACAAAATGCAAAAAGAATTCACCAAAAGGTAGCAATTCTGAATTTTGCAGTAAATTCAGCTCAATTGCAAAAGGAAATCAACTAGGAATTGAATTAAACTATATAACAAGAAAGCATGAACCTAAATTCAACTAGTCTTGCTATGAAAGACTCGTGTGATTGAGTGGTTCAGCTTTTAGTTGTTAGATACATTATTCTTTCGAGATTAGAAAACCTTCGTTGTTAGAATATTAAGATTAGAGTTTCGCAAAGGAACAATATTATAAGTGCAAGCAATGAGTTACCATGATTTAAAGCATACCATCAGATAAAAGTTGTGATTAATTATGCATTACATTACCTAACCTACAGCGTACTTCGAATCTTGACCGTTAATATGTAAAGAAAGCTATGGGAAACCTGAATTGAGTGCAATAGTTTAGAGAAAACCTTCAAGGGAGTACGTATAAACCCAAATAATAATAATAATAATAATCTACACAATATACCAGCCAACCTATAATCATTTCCTTTCTAATGCTTGGGCATCAAACCAAATAAAAGGAAGAAAATCTACCAAATATGAACATTTTTACAAAATAAATAGAAGTGAGAAGCAGAGAAATGAACCTAGTTTAGTGAATTCTCCTGAAGCAAGTGCATCAGCATAGTATTTGTCATTGTAACGAACAGGAAAAAGGGCTATGTTGAGCTTCTTGAGCTGCATGAGGTTCTTGTCCCTCACTCCATCAAGTGAGATTGAGACTTCACGGCCAACTCCCATTCTATAAAAGGTGTTAGCATATCAATTTCAGAGCATGCTTGAAATACCTAATGCCAAGGGTGAGTAATGAATGGCATACGTTCATCCCAGAATCCATAAGAGCTAAAAATCGAATTCAGCATGAGCGTCTATCTACAACACACTCCAAACCTTCCCATCGAGTGAAAAACCTCAAATCACTCCCTACTCCATCCATACCCATCCTACTACATTAAAGTAATTAAACAAATACAATAAAAATAACATAACATAACATTCAGCTCACAGGCAAAACCACGAAACATGGATTATTTATTTAGCGTAGCGGTGCAAGAAGTAAAAGGAGAACAAGTTTGAAAAGACACACATTCATAGGTACAAGTGAAGTTGTGATGCAGAGGATATTCAGATAGCGTACCTGAGAAGAGCTCGAATCTGAGGGTAAGGGGTGAGGGGCGAGGGTACCTTCAGAATCAGAAAGAACACCGAAGCAAAGCAAGCGGCGTGGCGGTGGAGGAGAAAGCGTGACACATTTGAAAACCTAGAATCGGGATTGTTTTGACTTTTCACAAATCTTAAGTCAATTTTATTTTTTTCTCTTCCAACTTTGTTTCACATTTTTTTCCCCTGAGGTGTGAAATTAAAATTGAGATTCTTTTTACATAATGAAACAAATAAAATGGATGATATTTTTTCAGAAAAATACACGATGAGTGACGCGTCTAGTAATGTGTATTAACATATATTTTAATATATTGTAAATATAAAGAATTTACCAACTAATTATAAGTACTTTTAAAATAATTATTATACAAATCAGATACTTTTTATATGAAAAAATATCAAAAAAATATTATACGAAAAAATTTTAGATTAACAATATATCAAAATTAAATTCATATTTATTTCTCTCGTATTCTTAATAAATGGATGATATATGTAGAATTTGTTAACAAATAATAAAATAAAATGTGTTTAATTTTGATTTAGTCATTTATACAATTTATAGCATATTTGATTTCTTATTTGAAAATCTCCAAATTATAATTTGAACAAAAGCTTTTTTTTTTATAACTTGTGTCAAGATTATAGTTTTCAAGTTTGAATCCAAAATAAAAAATCAGACTTAGTTATGTTTCATCAATCAGCTTTTGATACTTTTAGTTATCTATTCAGGCTTTCTTTTAATTAATCACAAAACTTTAAATTTCTAAAATTACTATTATTAATTTAATTTTTAATAAATTAAACATTTCATTAGTCATGCTTCAATACTTATCCTTTAAATATAAAATTTATATTTTAAATTAAATATTATCAAAATATCCCAAACTATTAATCATATAATTCAAGACATAAAAAATTTATTAAAGCAACTAGCAGGTGTTTCTACTATTTATCTACTATGGTTCAAAAAATCATAATTAAAAGTGTTAATAGTTTATAATTTGGTGTGTTAATATTTATCTAATTGTCGATTATCTCATAATTAACTATTATTCAATAAATAATCAGTACTATGTTTTTTAAAATTTTAAAGTTAAAAATATCTCAACTATATAAACTATGAACCATATTAAAAGAAAAATTGTGATGCTTAATGTATGCTTTTCTTTTAACAGTTTTCTTATAGTTTTGTTAGTTAGAGTAGTGTTAAAGAGATTAAAATTGTATGAGATTGGCAATAACAAGGGTCCTTGCACTAAACAACTGCAGGTAATGAGATATGATACAGCTACAATGCACTAGCTCAAATTGTTTTTATATTTTGTTATGCATAAAGTATATAAGTATATATATAACATTGCATTCTTGTTATATTATTAAATTATTTGAATATAATATTTACTTAATTTTTACTTTGATTAAATATCTTAATTAATATAATTATTGTATTCTAGTTTATATGTTTGATAATTTTTTTAAGGTTTTAGATTAGTGGAAGAGGGTGAAATAATAAAATTTTCTATTGTTTGGATGTAAAAAAATGAAATGAAAGATAATAGAATGGATTTCATTATAGTCCATCAGATCCTCTCTTTTATCTTCTCCCCATTTGGGAGAAATAAAATGGAGTCCCTTATCTTTCTTTTTTTATGACATAAGATTCTTTTCATTTTATTTCATTTCTGTACACATTAATTTTATTTTATTTTATTTTTTATGGAAGCTCTGAATTTATTCAAATTAAATCAGAAAGAATGACATTCTCCAAAAAGACAGATGGAGATTTTGTCCAAATAGCAGAACTAGAAGTTAGAGCAAACTTTGCTAATGTATCCGCTACACAATTGAATCTACACAGAATAAAACAACAGTCAAAAACAACAAAAGACTGATCAAAAGAAAAAAATATCTAGTAAGATGGAACCATTATGGGAGTAGTCCAATTATTCATCTAGAATCGTATTGATGGATACTTGAGAGTCATTTTTTAAGCATATTCTGGGGTATTCTAAATCCATTGCAAAGAGGAGTCCTTCTTTTATGGCCATGAGCTCACCACGCTCAGATTGCAGCGAGCCCCAACCTTGAATTGATTTTGCCACCAAGAAACTTCCTCTTCCATCTCTAATAATTATCCCGAAGCCATGAGTTCCATTGCCATCGTCCACTGTGAAATCGACATTGATCTTCACTGCATTCTGTCTCCGAGGTTTCCAGGAGGAGACAGCATCGTTGTTCACTCTAATCCCTTCATACTCTAGGTTAAGGTAAGCCTTTAGATTCATTTTTGCTGACCTTGCTGCTTGATCTGGGTTTGTTGCCTCTTTCCTCTGCCACACTAAGGTCCGTTGGTACCAAACACCGTACCAAGCGTTTGCTAAAAGGCCTCTTTGATAGGTTGCCATAGATTGAAGAGTGGATTCCATGAGGGTGAGAATGTTGTGATCTCGTTGTTGTCCATGGGGGAGCTGGAGCTGCAGCTGCAATAGATCAACAACTTGTTTGGCGTATGGGCATTGCAGAAAAACGCGGGCACTTGTTTCTTCAGCGTTTCTACAAAGGTAACATAAGCCTTCTACCTCCATTCCTCTTTGTTGTACACATTAATTTTTAAATAATAAAGTGACAACTTTATTCCATTTCATTATTAAATATCTAAACAATTATCTACCAAAAAAAAAACCTAAACAATTGAATAAAATTTACATTTTTTTCCACCTCACTGCACTCTTTTTTTTTTATTTTTTTTTGACGTGCACCTCGCTGCACTTTATTCCAGCATAATTAATTTCATTTCATTGACCATTAGTTATTTAAGCATAACCGAAGTTAGTTTTTCTATTTCTCACAATATATTGCTACGCATTGTTAAGGTATCACTGCTCCAAGAGTTTTTCACTTGCAAAGATATTATTGCAAGTTATCATTTATCCTTGATTTCAATTTTCATTCATTATATTGATTGAAATATAGTTAATCAACATAACAGCATATATCTGATTTAGACTTTTCGTTGTGGTAATTAACTACTTGAATTCTGGTGAAAAAAAAAAACAAACAAACTACTTGCATTTTCCTTTGCTTATTTGATCCCTGCCTGACTGTTTTATTCAATAATATTTTTTGTAATTTTTTCAAATGTTTAGACTTTTAGTAAGGACATCAAACTGAATATATTTGTAAACTATTCTACTACAATATACTCTTTTGATGCTTTTCTGAGAAATATGTCTATGTAAATCCCTCGTAACGCTAATGTTATTTTTACATTTTTTGTAGGCTTCATGTCGCGTTTTCATTATCATCGTTTCAAGATATTCTCTAATTTACAATGTGTTAGAACCTTATAATATGTATAGATGTTACTTTAAAATTACAACAAATAAAGCTAAGTTAACACTAATTTTTTTATTTACAAAACTTAGATTTAAGACTTCGATTAAAAAAACCTAGTACTTGAACCACTTTCTATTTTTTTTATTTTTCGGTCTTGACTCTTGACTCTTGAGAGTACTTGAACAGCTTGAAACCATTTTTTTCTAATTCTAATTATAATTCTATGGGCGTAACATGGGAAGACCTCAAAGCAAAAGCCCCTTTGGTATTTAGGCGCTGCTGGAATGTGGAAACGGGGTGCCACAACTGTACTTCCACTTTCTTATTCTTATTATTTCCTAAATAACGGACTGAATCCAACTATAGAGTAAATTAAACTAAAATCACTATAAAAATGAAAACAGGAGCGGAACGAAGGATCACCTTATCATTATTCGATTTCCAGCCCCCTTTCTTCCTTCTTTCTTTGCCCCTGCCCACTGTAACTAACTGGCCTATCACCGCTTCTTTACTTCAACTCAAATTCTCTCTAACACTGCATTTGGGATCCAATCTCAGCTCAGCACAGCAACAATGCGTCCTTGTGCATCCATTAGCTCAGGCTCAGCTCCTTCCTACTCTCTCATCGCATTCCCCTTTAGCTCCTCTTCTTCCTCATCTTCTACTTCTCCATCCGCGATATTACTCTGTAAGCCTAAGCCCAAGCCCAAATGGAGGCCCAACCCTTCAATTCAGACCAAAATCGTCTCCTTTCGGAGAAAAGGAGCAGTGAGAGCCGCCGTTTCCATCGAGAAAGAGACCCCAGAAGCTGAGCGCCCCGAAACCTTTCTCAGAGAATCCGACGATCAGGCCCATTCTCCTTCTTCTTCTTCAGTGAGGGCCCGCTTCGAGAAGATGATAAGGGAAGCTCAGGACAGCGTCTGCAACGCCCTCGAGGCCGCGGACGGCGGGGCCAACTTCAAGGAGGACGTGTGGTCGAGGCCCGGCGGCGGCGGCGGCATCAGCAGGGTTCTGCAGGACGGCGCCGTTTGGGAGAAGGCTGGGGTTAACGTGTCCGTCGTTTACGGCATGATGCCGCCAGATGCTTATCGTGCTGCAAAAGCTGCTGCTGGTGATCAGAAGCCTGGTCCTATCCCTTTCTTCGCAGCTGGAATCAGCTCCGTCAGTGTCCCCATTTTCATCATTTCAATTCTTTTCAATTTCAGATTCGATGGGAACTAACATAACATTTGTTTTGTTTTTTGTGTTTGTATGCAGGTTTTACATCCGAAGAATCCATTTGCCCCAACCTTGCATTTCAATTATCGCTATTTTGAAACTGATGCTCCTAAAGGTAATATTGCTTTACACTAATCATATTGCATGCTCATTTCGAAGCTGTTTCTCATACCATTATGCTAGTATTGTTGGTCATATAGCTCTGAACGCTTCTGGAATAGGTAGGTTTTCTTTTTTCTTCCTTGCTGTTAATTGGGACTTTGGGTTTTCGTTTTTTGTGTGCTTGGAACTGTTTAATGTTTAGATTGGGCGGTCGTTTGAAGTCTAAACCATCTATAGCAGGTAGTCTAATCTACCACCTGCTCAAAATACGGACTCCTGTCTATGAAAGTTTTAGGCCCTTCCAAGCTCGGTTAACTATTAAGGTTCATGTTTGTAGTTTCTTTTTTCTTTCTTCTTTTTTTCAGTTGCTTATGATCAACTACTGCTATTTAGCACAAATGTATGTCAACATAAGTGCATAAAATTGTCCAATCCTTTTTTGAATGTGCTGCTATTGACTGTCACCCTATTGCGTTCCACAGATGCTCCTGGAGCACCTAGACAGTGGTGGTTCGGCGGGGGAACTGACTTGACTCCTGCTTACATTTTTGAGGAGGATGTTAAACACTTCCATTCAGTATGTTCTCAACACAAAATATTGGTTTCTGACATTTTATGGCTTAGAATTAACAACTTCTTTTAAAAATAAATAAATAAATAAACTGTTCATTTTAAAATGAGGCATTGAAATGTTCAGCAGAGGGATTGGTTTCTATTGATGTTTCTATAAAAGGTTCTGCAGACTGCAAATGCTTGAGAATTCTGCCATCATATCATTTTACATAGTTCTATTTTATATATATTAAACCCTGACAAGGAAACAGAAAAACGTCAATTTGACACTTTCCTAAAATTATTTTGAGAATCTGGAAACTTTTAGTTGATCATTACCTGTGCGCTTCCCTCCCCCATTAAAAATAATAATAATAATAATAATAATAATAATTCTCCAAATTGGTATGTGAAAGAGTGCATGTAGAACACTTAAGAAAGTTCTGCAAATGATTGTCGGTTTCAAATTTCAACCTTATCTTTATAATATTGATATAATATTGATATGATATTTTTACTCATTTAAGGCATTCAAGGCAAGTCACTCACCAAGTGTACATCTATCATGCTTCTATTGTAGATTCAAAAACGTGCTTGTGACAAGTTTGATCCTACATTTTACCCCCGATTCAAGAAATGGTGTGATGATTACTTCTATATCAAGGTATAATTCTTCATCCATTTTGACATAGTATAGGTTTTTAGCATAGTATGTTTCTGTAGTCATAGTGCCTGTTTGATTAAGCAAGTATTAAGCATTTGGTGTTCATTTCATTAGATTAACATTATATATGATGTATTGGATGCTACAAGAAACATGAAAACTAGTGGTGGTGGGCGACAACAATTACTGCTGGTGGGAATTAGGTGATGGGAATGGGAAGAAGATATGTGATGCAGTGGCAGCAAGAGAAGGAGGGGAGTGGTTAGGTTAATGCAGAGATGTTACCACATGAAGAAGTATATGGGGCTGATAATATGTTTTAGTATTAAGGAGAGTTCAGATAGTGGTGTGAGAAGGACAGTAAGTGACAAAAAGAAACATCTATGTTGAAGCAAACAGAAACAGTGATTATTATGTAGTCTTGCCCGAGTATTCCTGTGAATAGATAGGTGGTGACTCACATAGGTCGATTTTTTTGTAAGCATTGCAGCTATAGTATTCATTTGATTTCTAAACTCAAAATGCAATTTAAGGCATATAGGGTGGAACCTCATTGACAATGTTGGCTTACAAAATTTCACCTTGCTATTATATTCTATCTATCTATATTTTGATTCAGTCTCTTGGTTGTCGCTTGTCATGTGCAGTGCTCCTGTTTTACAGCTTAATATTGACAAGCAGTGCTCCTGTTTTACAGCTTAATATTTGAGTCAGTATAACGTTTAATTAGATGGCTCATGGATTCCTTCTGTCAAGTTTAAGGGGTTAGAGGGGATTCATTGTAAACATGTATAACTTTTTAATTGAACTTAAGTGCATGGCATGTGCTCTTGTTGATTGTTTTTCCTTATCTTGCCTGTTAATTCTACATTCAGCATCGAGGTGAAAGGCGAGGGCTTGGAGGAATATTTTTTGATGATCTGAATGACTATGATCAGGAGATGCTCCTTGCCTTTACTACTGGTAATTGCTTGCATATATAAATTCATGCATATCACTAGCAACACATTTAATTCTTTTTGCCTGAACTATGGTTTTGCTTGCAGAATGTGCAAATTCTGTTATTCCTGCTTATATTCCTATCATAGAGAAAAGGAAGGATTTGCCCTTTACAGAGCAGCAGAAAGCATGGCAACAATTGAGAAGGGGACGATACGTCGAATTCAATTTGGTACACATACTATTTAACCTAGCTCTGAGACCAAATATATGTTGCTCTATTCTTTTTCAGATCAGGTTGACATTCGTGTTATAAAAAATTTTGGCTACAGGTATATGATAGAGGGACAACATTTGGACTAAAAACAGGAGGGAGAATAGAGAGTATTCTTGTATCTCTCCCACTGACTGCTCGATGGGAATATGATCATGTATGATTTTCGTATCTTTTTATTGTAAACACATTGAATACTATATACTTCTAATTTCCTATTTCTGAAATTGCCGCTGAAATGATGGTATCATTTGGCGTGCAGAAACCAGAGGAGGGAAGTGAAGAATGGAAACTCTTGGATGCGTGCATCAACCCGAAGGAATGGGTTTAATTTATCGACTTATCCTGTCTCTAATTTGCCTCTTTTTTATTTAACTAGAGAGCTTGTTTCTTCTTTCAGTGTATATCTGGTGCTTGTTACAATGAGTACGACTTTAGCTTCTACCTGTTGAATTCAATCACATGTTTCGCAAGTGTCATTTATGTAAAGGGTGAAACGCAGAAAATTAAATAAGTCTAGACTGCCTGTACCCACGGTACCAGCCATTGTTCTATAAATATCAACAAATGCCTACCAACCTTATAACAAAACAAAGACCGCCTATTCTTCGTTCAACCTCCGTCTACAAAGTCATTCAAACAATCATAACAAAGAATAAAGTACAATTTAATTCATGAAAATGAAGATTTAGTATACAGACCCCAAAACTAACTTGATGCATTTTACATTGGCATCTGCAATTCTATTGTCATTGTTGACATGTTTCTTAGCGATGTCCAATAAAAAAGGTGACGGAGAAATATAGATAAAGGAGGCACATTTATATACCAAAAAGAGGCAAACATTTTATGTACCATTAGGCCTCCCACCAACACTACATACTCGGCCGATCATTTTCCTTCATCAGATCCATCCCTGCTAGGCCAATGGAGGAACTTGTACCCTTCAAGCGAGGGTGGCAAATAGCTCTGTGTTGAGGAGGGATTGTCGGGAGGGTAGATGTATCCCTTGCCGTACCCAGTTTCCTTCATTAATTTTGTTGGCGCATTCCTCAGATGAAGAGGCACCCCTTCATTCTGTCCAACTGATTCCCTCACTGCCTTCTGAGCAGCTTCTATTGCTCTATAAACTGAGACAGATTTAGGAGCCAAGGCCAAGTAAGCAACACACTGCGCAAGGATCACATTGCACTCTGGCATCCCCAAGAAGTGGCATGCTTGGTAGCAAGAAACGGCCTGATTAAGAGCTGAAGGATCGGCCAGACCAACATCCTCGCTTGCAAACCTTATGAGCCTGCGTGCTATGTAGAGAGGTTCTTCACCTCCTTCTAACATTCTTGCCAACCAATAAACTGCTGCATCAGCATCACTCCCCCTCATGGATTTGTGCAGCGCGCTAATCAGATTATAGTGCTCTTCCCCAGCTCTATCATAAGCAAGATGCTTGCACTGAAGTGCCTCCTTTGCATCATCAAGGGTAACAACAGCAGAGGAACCACCAACCTTGTGTTCTTCGTTTTTGGTCTGGTTTTCTTCCTCCTCCTCAACAACCTCTTTCGGTTGCTTAACATGTTGGACGCGTGCAGCTGCAGTAACAGCAGCAATCTCCAAAGCAATCAAGGCCACACGAGCATCCCCATCACAATTGTTTCCTATAAAATCCACAACATCCTCACTCACATCAACTTGACAACCAACGCTCTGTATCAACCCTTTCTCCAAGTCATTCACAGCCCGTTTCAGAAGCAATGCAACATGGTGGGGCTTAAGAGGGTTAAGGGTGAGGACACGGCAGCGAGACAAGAGAGGAGTGATCAAGTGGAAAGAAGGGTTCTCAGTGGTGGCCCCAACGAACACAATGCTGCCATCTTCAATGACGGGCAAGAAAGAGTCCTGTTGGGACTTGTTAAACCTGTGAACCTCATCCACAAACAGAACAGTTCTCTGGTTGCTCTTAACCCTGAGCTTTCTAGCTTCATCAACAGCGTCCCTCACATCTTTAACGCCACTGGTGACGGCGGATAACGAAACAAAGCGATAACAAGGGCACTGTTGTTGTTGTTGTTGTTGTTTGTGGCAGGAGTTGACGATGGCTCTGGCGATGGTGGTCTTACCGGTGCCAGGGGGACCCCAGAGAAGGATGGAAGGGAGGCGGTTGCGTTGGATGGCAGAGTGAAGGAGGGAGTTTGGTGAGAGCAGATGGTCCTGACCAACGACGTCATCCAAGGTTCTGGGGCGCAGACGCTCGTATAAGGGTTCGTGGGTTTGCTTCTTGGAATGACGAAGGGGATTGAAGAAGAAGGAAGATTGAGGAGTGGGAGTGGGAGTGGGAGTGGATGAGAGTAATGGTCTGAGGCGTTTGGAATGTGGGGATGGGTCTTGTTGTTCTTGTGGTGGGTCTAGATCAATATGTTGGGGTTGGGGTTGGGGTTGGGTTGTGGAGTGCTTAGAGTGGGAGTGGGAGTGGGAGAGGAAGAAGCGGTCGAGCTTAGGCTGAAAGGGTGGTGGTGGCGGTGGCGGCGGGGGTGAAGGGATGTTGCTGTTGGATTTATGGTTGAGGATCCATTCGGTGGCTTTGACGGTGGACTTGCCGCCGGTGGCAGCCAAGGCTTGGGCGGCTAGCTCGTCTGGAAAGCCCATGCTCAGCAGCTGTTGCATCTCATTCTCCATCTTTGCTTGCGCGGCGCCCCCTTCTGTTTCTGATTCAGTGATTCCGATTCTCAGTTGCTGCTATTGCAAATACAACAATGGGTATTGGAGGTGCCGCCACTCCCTCAATAACTGCAAGAGGAAACAGCTTAGCTTGTGGGTATGGGTATGGGTATGGGTGTGGGTTTGCCTCACTTGGGAATCTGAGCGCCTTATTATCTTTCATCTTTTCCTCTCAGGCCCCCTTTCTTTATTCTAAAGTTCATACCACTTTTGCTTTGGGATCTACACTCTACCCGCCTTTCTGGTTAATCCCATGAATATGAATATCATTTGGTTTTTTTTTTCGTAAATAAAAGAAAACAAAAATTTAATTTTGAAAATACGATAATTTAAAATTAATTACAAAAATTCAGGGTATAATGAGTATTAGATAAATCAGCCTAGCTAAACCAATTTTAAAAAATAACATGGGGTCAATTTTTATTAAATATTTTCTCTATAAAAACTCTCTAATGTGTAGCAGATGGAGATCGTTTTTCATTTGTTAAAATTAAGGTGTTTATGAGCAAAAATGTCTGAGAGATTTATTATACTAATTTATCATAATAGTGAAATCATAAACACAACAGAAGATACTACATTCTATAATTAAAATACAGTTGGTGTGACTATTTTTTCACCATTTATAACTCTTTAGTGTCAAAATCCGACTGGTTTTCAATGAGAATCCGCAACAAAATGGATGAGGTCGAGTTAGGGCCACCAAAGTGATGTGGTCTTTGTAGGTAAGAGGGGCACACCAAACGAAGATGCCTAATCTTACACGTTTCAAGCTCCAACCAGCCTAGCATAGACAATTAATTAATGTGTTTGTTTTTAATTGTTCTTCATGTATTAATTTCCATTGTTATGTACGTAAATATTTATTCTGTTGCATTTTATAGTTAATTGAAGTGGTTTGTTAATGAGTTTTAGTTGTCAATATTGGAGAGTTCTCTTCTTTGTCTCACACTCAATTACTTAATTTTAATAGTATTTCTATTTTTTTTATTTCTAATTGGGCACTTCTCTTTCACTTTTCAGTTCTTAGTTGATTCATAAGGTGGTTTTTGCTCAACTATTTACTATTAAATCAAACTAAATTTTGCTAAAATTAAATTACAATATTATAACTAATTTAAACTAAAGGAAGGTAAAATTAAATTACAATATCACTATTAAATTAAACTTAATTAACTAGAATTAGATTACAACATTATAACGAAATTAAACTAAATAAAGTTAAATTAAGGTTACAAGATTACAATTAAATTACACTAAAATCCAAATCCAAATTCAATTAAATTACATCAAAGAGTTATAGATGATGAAGAAATAGTTACACCAATTGGATTTTGACTATAGAATATAGTACCCTCTACCGTGTTTGTAATTTCATCATTATGGTGAATTAATATAATAAATCTCTCAGGCATTTTTTCTTGTAAACACTCTAATTTTAACAAATAAAAATGATCTCCATTTGCTACCCGCTATAGAGTTTTTACATAAAAAATATTTAATAGAGATCGGCCTAACTAAGCCGATTTTAAAAAATAACATAAATCGGCCTAGTTTTAAAATCGGCTTAATTAGGGATATTTATCTAATACCCATTACATCCCAGATTTTCATAATTAATTTTAAATTATCATATTTTTGAAATTAAAATTTTTTTTCTTCTATTTACGAAAAAAAACCATATCATTTTCTACAAATAATTATATTAGTTGGATAAATTATTAATGCTTTTGTAGTCAACGATTTTTCAAATAGATTATTTAACTTAGTTTATAAATTTGATTTTAATATAATATTTTTTACACAATTGATTAATTCAATATAATCCTATACGATATTTTAAAATAATTATTATATGAGTTAAATAACGAAAGTAAGATTGTTTTCTTTTTTTTGCTTTTAGTGTGTGGATGCCTTCCCCTTTGCTTGTGTGCGAGATGCAGATGCAAAAGTTTATAATTGATTCCGTGATAGTGACTGCCTTTCTATTTGCAGCTTCTAACCTTAGGAATTAAGGAACTCAAATATTGGAAGGCAAACTCATGCATATCTAATTTGGCATGGCATGGGATACAATTTGAGGGAATGGAGAGAGTTGTCTGATAGATATGTGTGCAACAAATCCAGCTTGATTAGGACTTCCGAATTGTTATTTGAGCAGAACTGCCCAAGTCATAGAGATCAGGCCACAAGAAATGCTATCATTGCTGATCATACCGAGAATGGGCTCGATGAGAAAGCCATTCTCATTCTTAAAGAGTCAGAGATGCATTTAGTGCACAGTGTAATACCCAATGCAGCGAACTTGGCGTCACTTCCCCCAACTTGAAGTTCAATGGGAAGCATAGCCTTTTGCTAGGCAACTTCATATGGATTCTCCATCCATCATTTGTCCGAACAAAATGTTCGTGGGAACTGCTTTCGTTGACGCATATTCCAAAACAGGTGCTGTCACTTATTCTGAAAATGATCTTTGCCCAAACACCTGATCTTCCTTTTTTGTTTTCAATAAAAATAAAAATTCCTTATGTGGAAACAACTTCTTTTTAATTCCTTAACCACTAGAAAATCCTAATTTTGTACATTACGTAGTATATCCTCTTTTCGTAACACCTAACTTTTCCTTGGCATATAAAATCTTACAAGAAAAATAAACCAACAATCGCAATGGTAATGAATTGCTGTAAGGATATGGTAAATTACTTCTTCTATTAAAAAAAAAAAGAAAAAATGAGCTGGCTCATGTTGTTGTGAATTCAATTATAATCCACTAACCATTTTGGATACGGTTACAAGCATAGTTTCTTTCATTCACACCCGATCCATTATATAATCAACAAAACGTCCCAAATGAGAGTAGGAGCATCCACCCTCTTCCGTTGTCTTCCTACTCTTTTCACTCATCTCCTTCACTCTCTTCCTTATCCCCCCATCTTTCTCCAACACATTCCTTATCCCTCTTTCTATCTTCTCCGCACTCAGGACAGTGTTACTTCCAACCCCGAACTCATGCCTATAATCCAACGAAATCTCCACAGCCACCTTCAGCTCACACACCAGCTCAAATGCATTGGGCTGCTGCTCCGCGTACAACGGCCACGTGGCAATGGGCACACCAAAATGAATGCTCTCAAGGGTAGAATTCCAGCCACAATGCGAAACAAATCCTCCAGCGGCCTGGTGGGCCAGAACCTGGACCTGCGGAGCCCAACCAATGACCCTTCCAATGCCTGCCGTCCGATCCAAGAACCCTTCAGGTAAAATCTCAGCCAACTCAGGGAGAGAGTAGTCAGAGGGCATGCCCATGGAACCCTTCGGTGGAGGTTTCCGCAGGGACCACAGGAAGCGAGCCCCACTATCCTCAAGAGCACGTGCGATCTCCTTGACCTGATCCTCACCGAACCAACCCATGCTCCCGAAGCACAGGAACACTACCGACGAAGGAGGTTGTTCATCAAGCCACTTGATGATCTCAGAGTCACACTCAGATCCTTGCTTATCAGTATCACTATCACTATCACTATCACCACCCTTGAGGTTCAATATGGGTCCCACTGGATAAAGGGGTATAGCACCATCAGAAAAGGAGTGAACCGCATGGGATTCGAGCTCCTCAAATGAATTTACGATAAAACCATCAGCTTGCTTGAGCCTGCTGGCATAGGTCAAGAAAAAAGAGTCCCATCGCTTGCGCAGCACAACACCGGGCAGAACCCTGGAAGGGACCGGGTTAGCAAAGCTCGGGATGGCTAACTCGGTGTCGGAGCCATCCAACTCGTAGGCGACGTAGTTGTCGCGTTCCCTGAGCGTGTGGAGATGAAGCATCAAACCCAGTAAGGCAACGCCCGACGTGTAAAACACGAGGGAGGGGACCCCGAACTCTCTGGCGATGTCGATCATGGCGGTGCAGAACATGTCGACGACGAAGGCGGCGAGTGGAGGGGCCGAGTCGGAGCGAGTGAGGTTGGAGACGGCTTCTTTGATGTGGAGCTTCTGGCTCTCTATGAGAGCGTTCATCAGGGAACCTTTATCAGATTGAGAGAGGTTGGGACATTCGGGGAGGTTGATGACGTGGATGCGATCGGAGAAGGAGGAGGAGGAGGAGGAGGAGGCGAGGGACTCGGTGTATGGGGCAGTTTTGGTGTCGAATGGTGACTTGATGACCATGAGAGCGATGGAGAGACGGTGGTCGCGGCTGATGAGGAGCTTGGCGAACTCAGCGGTGGACACAAGATGACTGATACCGGGAGCAGGCACAAACACAAGCAGTGCTTTCTTTGTCATGTTGACCGGTGACGGACGACTCAACACTTCTTCACTCATAGTCAACACTCCAAAGACTCAACAGAGCGAGCTTGATTGGGAGTACAAGTTTAGTTTAGAAGATGATAATAATAATAATAATAAAGTGCCACAGCATTCAAATTCTGCCTTTCTACTGGCTCTTGTATACGTGTTTGTATATAACATTGGCGTGGCGATGGGGTGGGGAAGGGAGATAAGAGGAATCTTGCAAGTGACGTCATGGCTTCGGTGGTGTGAAATAAATGCCAGTGACACAGTTAAAAGTGCGGGTCCGAATCTATCCCAGTGATTGCTATATGTGGACCACCAGATTTCTTCGGTGAGAGGTTTCTAGCAAAAGGATAACATGACAGATTCTATCCATGAATTTGTGTTCGTTTTGGTAACAACTCATGAATCTCGGTATGAGTTAGGGATCCCAATTCCGTTTAGAATTTTGCCTCTGGTACATATCCCCATCCACATCGTGAGTTCCTGCTCTTATCTTTTTGCGGGGATTTGATCATTTTTTTTTTTTTTGAGGAATTTAAATCTCGGTAAATATCTGTAAATTTATATAAAAAAATTTTAAAATTAAAAAAATTAAATAAAATACCTTTAAATTTAAATAAAATATTTATAAATATTTATAATTTATTATAATATTATTTAACATAATATAATTTAAATTAAAAATACAATATATGATATAAATTAATTAAAAATATCTAAATTACAAAGATATTAATATTATAATTAAGATTTTTTTTAAATTATATATATATATATATATATATATATATATTTAAATAAATTTATATTAATAAAATTTAATAGGTTTCTATAGGACGAGAACATCATCTCCATCTCTATTTTATTTATTAAATAGGGACTTTCTCCTATTCTTATGAGATCAAATTTGTCCCCATCTCTATCCCAAATAACCCCACTGATACCCACTTGAGCTATTTTTTTGGGTATCTATGAGTTATAACATTAGCTTATCGATATTGTATATACCAAAACAGCTTATCGATATTTCACACTAAATATTATGTTGTCGGTTCTTTGTTGTGAAAAGATGCCTTCAAAATTTAAGTTAGCTATATTATAATTATAATAGGTAGTAAAGAAAATTATGTGGAACATTCTTCCACGACAATAAAACATCAAAGTTGTTTTATTTCATTTGACTTTTTAATCCATAAAGATACCATTAAGAAAAGAGAGAGAGAGAGAGAGAGAGAGAACAAGAGAAATGGGAGAGTGACGAAAAGAAAGCTATGTAGAGGAGTACGCTTTGGGGTTTAAGCCCGTTTAGCTAGAATTGACATGCAAGCAGTCCCAAGAAGAAGAGATGCATGAGGTCCATAAAGAGACATGTAAAGTAAGTTCCCAGCCGATACTGCGTTAAGAATCCCTTCCACAATGAGAGTAGTTGGGCTGTTTTCATTGTAAGCATTTGTAATCCCTACCCCAATTGCAATTCCCACGGGTGATGTTAATGAAAAGAATAATGCCATGGTTACAACTGCTTTGGCCTCGAATTTCGCCTGCAAAAAATATTTGATAATGAGGACTCCTAAGTATATGAAGGTGACTCTTACTTATAGTTACATCTATTTATGTAAATCATTATTATAATTTATGAAGGTTTTGTAATTTTTTTATATTTAATTTTATTTTTATTTTAAAATCATTCTTGTTGATTGCTTATTTAATAGTTTAAAAACTATAAATTATAAATACATCTTGTTATTTATAAGAGTGCAAAAGATGATTGAGAATTCTTTTGTTAGTTGTCAGCAAGCTATCACGGCATAGAGAATTTTTTTTCCCTCACCAGGCCGGCGGAAATTCAGGTGTACGGAAGCTTTGCTAATCGGTGGGTTCATCATATAGAGGACTTGAAGGCAGATCCAAGATCAAAAGAAAAATTGAACAAAACTGCCGTCCTCTTTTGGCAGGTTTGGAAAGCTAGGAAGTTAGGAACAACAAAGGAGTAACCGCTCATTTTGGTCTCTAAAATTGTATATATGTTTTATTTTATTTTTTAAAATTAAAAAATTAATAATTTAATATTTAAAGTTATAAAAATTAATTTAAATTAGTTTTTAAAAAATATACGTAGAGATTGAATTGAATCATAAAAAACACTAAGTTAAATTATTTTTTATAATTTCAGGAATCAAATTATTAATTTCTTAATTTTAGAAACTAAAATGAACACTCATATAATTTCGAAAATCAAAATGAATCTTTATGCAACAACAAAGTGTTTGAAAGGAAAGATATTGGGCCTCAAGATACAACGAATTCAACTATGAAGCTTATGGAAAAGTTAAAGGTATGCAATCTTCCATCTCATTCTTCTTCTGCAGAGTAATTATTGGTTATTTTATCCTTCTTTGATAAGCAGTGATGTTGGTTATGTCCCATATTTTGTTTTTGCTTTGTTTTACCATACATAAAAATAACATAATATGTTTATAAAGAGAACTTTCGAAACATCCCTCTTTTATTCATTTAGTTTGAGATATCCAAAAGTAGTGACCTAAGTTTTATTCAAGCATTATCTACTCATTATCCACGATTCGACACAAGTACTCTTTGACTTAAGAACTCATAAGAGAAGTTGTTTCCACTTCCGGAATTGAGATCAAGAAACAATCTTATTGATCTTTGTTTGTTCTCTCAATCAAAATCCAAGCAAAATGATATGGTTACAAGCAAATCAAAGTTTCATTCACACCCGATCCATTATATAATCAATAAAACGTCCCAAATGAGAGTAGGAGCATCCCCCCTCTTCCATTGTCTTCCTACTCTTTTCACTCATCTCCTTCACTCTCTTCCTTATCTCTCCATTTTTCTCCAGCACATTCCTTATCCCTCTTTCTATCTTCTCTGCACCCAAGACAGTGTTACTTCCAGCCTCGGACTCATGCCTATAATCCAACGAAATCTCCACAGCCACCTTCAGCTCACACACCAGCTCAAATGCATTGGGCTGCTGTTCCGCGTACAGTGGCCACGTGGCAATGGGCACACCAAAATGAATGCTCTCAAGGGTAGAATTCCAGCCACAATGCGAAACAAATCCTCCAGTGGCCTGGTGGGCCAGAACCTGGGCCTGCGGAGCCCAACCAATGACCCTTCCGATGCCTGCCGTCCGATCCAAGAACCCTCCAGGTAAAACCTCAGCCAACTCAGGGAGAGAGTAGTCAGAGGGCATGCCCATGGAACCCTTCGGTGGAGGTTTCCGCAGCGACCACAGGAAGCGAGCCCCACTATCCTCAAGAGCACGTGCGATCTCCTTGACCTGATCCTCACCGAACCAACCCATGCTCCCGAAGCACAGGAACACTACCGACGAAGGAGGTTGTTCATCAAGCCACTTGATGATCTCAGAGTCACACTCAGATCCTTGCTTATCGGTGTCAGTATCTCCACCCCTGAGGTTCAATATGCGTCCCACTGGATAAATGGGGAGAACACCATCAGAAAAGTAGTGAACCGCATGGGATTCGAGCTCCTCAAATGAATTTACGATAAAACCATCAGCTTGCTTGAGCCTGCTGGCATAGGTCAAGAAAAATGGGTCCCATTGCTTGAGCAGCACAAAACTGGGTAGAACCCTAGAAGGGAGCGGGTTGGCATAACTCGGGACGGCCAACTCGGTGTCGGAGCCCTCCAACTCGTAGGCGACGAAGTTGTCACGATCCCGGAGCTTGTGGAGTTGAAGCATTAAACCAAGGAAGGCAACGCCCGAAGTGTAAAAGACGAGGGCAGGGACCCCAAACTCTTTGGCGACGTCAATCATGGCGGTGCAGAACATGTCGATGATGAAGGCGGCGAGTGGCGGGGCCGAGTGGGAGCGAGTGAGGTTGGACACTACTTCTTTGATGTGGGGTTTTTGGATCTCTATGAGGGTGTTCATGAGGGAAACTCTATCAGATTGAGAGAGGTTGGGACATTCGGGGAGGTTGATGACGTGGATGCGGTCGGAGAAGGAGGAGGAAGTAAGGGACTCGGTGTATGCGGCAGTTTTGGTGTCAAACGGTGACTTGATGACCATGAGAGCGATGGAGAGACGGTGGTCGCGGTTGATGAGAAGCTTGGCAAACTCAACGGCGGACATAAGGTGACTAATGCCGGTAGCCGGCACAAACACCAGCTGAGCTTTCTTCATCATGGTGACTGCTGAGGGATGACTCAACACTTCGTAGTCAACAAAGACTCAACAAAGCTCGGGAGTAGAAGCTTAGAAGACAATAAAGTGCCTCAGAATTGCATATATATATATATATATATATATTAGTAGTGGTGAAATAAGGGTAATCTTGCAAGTGACGTCATGGCTTTCCTGGTGTAGTCAGTTCGTGGAAGAGCAATGCTGTATTATTAAAAAAACATATATAATCAGAATCTTTGATCGATAGTAATTGAATATTATATAGTGATAAATTCCACTCATTTATTTAAAGATAATTAATAATATTATATTAATTTAATAATAAAATTTTGATAAAAACTTTCAGTTCTTTAACATTTTTTCTTCGTGAAATGCCTTAAAGTGCATATCACAATGAGATTGTTTCAGAAAAAGGAAAAGAAAAAAATAAAACTTACCACATATAATAAGATTAAATATTTGAATTTTTACAATTAATATATTTCTTTTAAAATTTTACGGGATATTTGATTTAATTAGTGGAGCATTAGTGAGTAATTATTTATTATTTATTATTTTTAATGTTTTGGTATATTAACAATAATGAACTTTGAATTTAGGACGTCCTATAAACTATCCAAACTTCTCATCACTAAATCAATTATAGTGACTTATTATTTCTTATTTTTATTGTAATTCTATTTCATTATATCATTTTATTTTCTTAATGAATATTTAATGATTCAAATTTGAATTTACCAATCAAAGTTGGTTACTTTTTTTTCTATTTTCTTTTTTTTTGTAATAATTAATATTGAAATTTTGATCTAACTAGTCAAATTTATTCATTTTTTTTCTATATATAGTTTATTCAAAAAATTAAAATTTGCCTATACTATTAATAAAATAGAAAAAATAACATAGAAAATTTTATATGTGTTACAACCAAGTTGATTCTACATTAAATGCATTCAACCTGAAGCTTTTACCAAGAAAAAAAAACTAATTATATAGGGAAAAATTAAATTCAAACTTTTACAATTAATATGTTTCTTTTTAAAATTTAATGGAATATGTGATTAGTGGGTAATTGTTTATTTCTTATTTTATTGTGAGCCTCATTCAATATACCTTTTTGTTTTCCCAATGAAAATTTAATGATTCAAATTTGAATTAACAAATCAAAGTCAGTTACTTCTTTTTTCTATTTCCTTTTTTATGATAATTAACAATAAACTTTTGAACTAACCAATCATATTTAATTATTTTTTTTAAGTATAATTTATGCTAAAAAATAAATTTAAATAATAAATTTTGATACTTTTTCGGGGAGAGGAATATTATTTTAATTTTTTTTTGTGCCTCAATATATAATTTCTAAGCATATTTCATTAATGTTTTGTAGACCAATAATATTATTTCAATTAAAGATTTCATTTATTTGCCATTTTAATTCTTGTTTTTCACTTAAATTTTGCAAGATATATATATATATATTATTTTGTTGGAATTTTATAAATTGTTAATTAAGGGTTGAATAAAGAGATAGAAAGGATAAATGAAATCAATTTTTTAATAAATGTGAAGGAGAGGAAAAATGAATTGATTTTTTTTTTCAATTATTCGAATCTCACTTTAAGATTGGAAAAAGAAAAACTTATAATGCCAATTACTCTTTAAATATGAGATGATATATGAAATGTCTTTATGCAATTTTTCTTTAATATGACTTATATTTTCAATAATAATTTCATACATATATATTTTTTATTTCTAAAATTATTTCATCTTAAAGTTAATTGTATACATCAAAATGCTTTATGTAATATTTTATAAAATTGTGTATTTTATTGTGTAATATTGATAATTATTTATATTATTATACATAGGTTTGAAAAATTTATATAAAATATAAATAAATTGTGGTTAAGTTAAAAAATACAGTTATCATATATATTACGAATATAATGTTATATTGAATTCTTATGCAAGAATTATTAAATAAATTTCATTGAATATACTTCAGTTTAGTTTTAATAAAAAGACACATAAGGGGTGAGAAAATGCATTGATATTTTATTTTAATTATTAAATTTCTCTTAAATATTGTAAGAATATATATTATAAATTAAATGTCAAATATTCTATTTTGTGTATATTCCGTTCCCTTTGATTTTAATAAATTATATTTAATATAAAATGATGTAATGACAACAATTTTTTTTTAAATTATCATAATATGACTTATTATGTACATATTAAAAAAATTAGATATTTGTAGAAAAAGTTAAACTACTTTCATCTAATATTCTTAAAAATTTATACATATTAACTTTCATTTTTTTTAAAACCCATACATTGCTCGGGTCAAAAACACTAATTAGATAATAAAGAAAGATTGCAAGGAATATTGTCGCTTGAAAATTAAAAGAAAAAAAATCAAAGTGTTTTATTTCATTCTACCTTTTAATCCATAAAGAAAAAGATACCATTTAAAAAAAGGGAGGAGTGACGAAAAGAAAGCTATGTACAGGAGCAGGCTTTCAGAGTTTTAAGCCCATTTAGCTGGAAGTGACATTCAACGAGCTCCAAGAAGAAGGAATGCATGAGCACCAATTTGAAGCCTGCCACTTTCTTGAACTCTTGAATTCATGAAATCAGCTGCAATGAGGTCTACAAGAGACATGTAAATTAAGATCCCAATCGATGCTGCGTTAAGAATCCCTTCCACAATGAGAGCAGTTGAGCTGTTCTGTTGTAGGCATGTGTAATCAATCCCTATCGCGATTGCAATTCCCACTGGTGTTGTTAATGAAAATAATAATGCCATAGTTACAACTGCTTTGGCCTTGAATTTTGCTTGAAAAGAAAGGCAAGTTCTATCATGTAACTTACAAAGTAAGGTGTCTGATGCACTCTGTGCATAAAATCGGGTATATGTGCTCTTATCCGTTATTTAATGGTGAGGATGTGAGGGAATATTGATACAACCAATTACACGTAATACACCATAAAATCTCTTATTCTCTCAATCTCCTCTAATTCCACCATATTCTACCTCTGAATGCTCACCAACCACCTGCCGGAACAAAGGCTGACGTCGTGCCACCCACCACCTTGTCGAAATCGTGCGCCGGTAGCGGCGAATCTCTCTCTCTCTTGTTAGACACCTTGCCCAACAACTTTTGGGAGTTGATGCCTACGTGGGCAAAGCAACATGATGCGAGGAGGGCAGATGGGCATACTGCTCTCGATGCGGACATGATTGGGTGGTAGTGAGTTTGTCGCGACTTGCAGTGGAGCAGTGGCTTGTGCTCGGAGGGGCCATCATGGGTAATTGCGGCATCTAGCGGCGGCGATTGGTGTGTGCAAGATTCAAGCTTAGGCTGAGAACGTGGTGACATTGGACAGTAACTGTGGTGATGGTAGTATGAGGATAAAGGTCGTGCGGTGGTTGAAAACGACTGCACAGCACGACGAGAAAGACGCGACGATGGTGGATCGAGGATGATAATAAAGTAAGTGTGGAGCGGTGGTGGTGGTTGAACGGCGGCACAAGGCATCACAGTGGTGCATGGTGGAGATTCGGTGACATGAGGGCAGGCCACTTTTGGGAGAAAATCAGGTGCTCCAACACCTATGGTAACAACTAGTTACCCACATTTAACCACATGCTTAACTTTATGTACCCACATTATGTAAATGCAAGCAAATGACAGGTGTAGCTGCACCAGCAGAATGCACCACACACTATATTTTGTAAGGTGCATGATAGAACTCACAAAAAAAAAATTTGATAATGAGGACTCCTAAGTATATGAATGGAGGTGACTCTCACGTATAATTATATCTATTTATGTACATTATTATTATTATTATTATTGTAAATTATGAAAGTTTTGTAATTTTTTTATTTTTATATTTAATTTTATTTTTATTTTAAAATTATTATTGTCAATTGCTTATTTAATAGTTTAAAAACTGTAAGAAATAAATTATAAATACATCTTGTTATTTATAAGAGTGCAAAAGATGATTGATTGGGCGGATTCTCTGATACCTTTGTAAATTTGTATCTTTGTACCTTTTTGCTTTTATTTTATATATTTTTGTGTGTGCTCCGATACCAGTAGCTCATCTGGTGCATCTAAGCGCCCCACATCTTTGAAGACATGGATTCGATTTTTTCCCTTACCATTTTTTTGCATTTTTTCTTTTTTAAAATAACAAAAACAAGAATAAAAAGAGGAAAAAAGGAAAAAAAGGGGAAAAACACAAAAATAATCTTAACTCTTCTATTTGTCAATTGCTATTTGGTAGTTTTTATTTTATTTTTACTCTACACATTCTTTTTTATTTACTATCTTTTTTTATTTTAATGTTAATTGTTTTGCCTTTTATTTATATAAGTAATAATATCACTTTACATAAATAACATAATTCATTTTATTTTTCTCCTTCTCCCTTTTATTCAACATCTTACTAACAATGTATTAAAATCAAATAAAAAAAGAGTTTAATTGGTATGCACTGACAGTGTAAAACAGTTTTACATTGTCAATCAATAGAAATAGGGGAGAATGAGAAATCATGGTGTGTCCCTCATTATAATACGTAGTTATTTGTATGAGTTAATATTTTTCATTATTTCTATTGGCTGACAGTGTAAAACTATTTTATACTGTCAGTGTATTTAAATTAAATTCATAAAAAAAATTATATATTAATCATTAAAATTAACATTTAATATATGATATATTTCTATAATATTTCATTAAAAATTCAATAAAAAATTATTTAATTTCCCCCTTCCATCTTTTTTTTTGGTATCTTAATAAAAAAAATCAAACATTAAAGTGGTGCATATCCATAAAATCTGTCCATAAATTTTTTTACTCGAATTCAATATAATATAATCTCTATTGTTATAGGGAATACATTTATGCAAATTTTTTTAAAAGTAATTTATTTTTTATAATAATGATGTTACAATTATAATTATAATTTGTACAATTACGTTCTTTATCTTAATTTAGTTATACATAAAAATGTATTCAATAATATTTTAAAAATATGTGTAATTATCATATAATATTAAGAATTATTTATGTTATTATATATATGAGCTTGAAAGTTTTGCATAAAATATAATTAAATTAGAAAGAATGAGCATAGGATAAAAAAATTGAATTTTTTATGTACAACTTATAAGGATTAGGTTGTATTGAATTTAAACAAAATAAATTGTAAATAGATATTATGGATATGCTTCACTTTAATTATAAGATGTTTTTATTATTATATTAAAAAAGAGATGGAAGTAGAAAAACAAACAATGTTTTTCTTTATTTTTTTGGTCAAATTTCCACTTAAATATTATAGGAATACATCATATGTTAAATGTTAATTTTATTGATTAATATATAATTTTTCTTCTATTTGATTTCAATAAATTTTTAGTAAGATCTTGAATAAAAGGGGGAAGGAGAAAAATAAAATAAATTTTGTTCTTTATGCAAAGTGTTATTATTGCTGAAATGCTGCAAGGGTAATTCGAACGCGCGACCAGGGACTTAGAAGAGTGAGCATTAGCCAGATGTGCTACCAGCGTTAATGCTAAACAATGGCATTCGAAACATATATAAAGGAAAACTAAAAGGCACAAATTTACAAAGGTACCAGGACATTTCTTTTGTCAGTTGTCAGCAAGCTATCACGGCATGGAGAATTATTTTCCCTTAGCAGGCCGGCAGAAATCAGGTGTATGGAAGCTTTGCTTATTGGTGGATTCATTATATAGAGGACTTGAAGGCAGATCCAGAATAAAAAGAAAAATTGAACAAAACTGTTGTCCTCTTTTAGCAGGTTTGGAAAGCTGAGAACGACAAAGTGTTTGAAGGGAAAGACATTGGGCCTCAAGAAATGGTGAATTCAACTATGAAGCTAATGGAAGAGTTAAGGATCTGCAATCTTCCATCTCATTCTTCTTCTGCAGAGTAATTATTGGTTATTTCATCCGTCTTTGATTAGTAGTGATGTTGGGTTTTGCCCATTTACTATTTTTGCCTTGTGTCCAAGTAACTAGTTGTACGCCTTTCTTATTATTGAAATGCAATACGTATCTTTGCAAAATAAATAAATATATAATTAATTATTGAGTAAGATATATAATACCTCTGAGATACAACCGCCAAGCCCCATACCTTCAAAAAATTGATGGAAAGTCAAAGCAGTAATAAGAGATTTTATCGTCTTAGGACTCTCAGATGCACCCAAAGAGATCCCTATTATCACAGAATGCACCACAATCCCTAACTCTTAACACCTACAATTTATCAAAATATCAAGATTCCAGATGCAAATAAGTTTGTCAGTGTGATATAAATACTTTTCCATATGCCGTAACTAACTCTTTGCTATTTTTTATGTTTATCATATGCCTTTGATTGTTTTAGGTGCGTTTGGATAAGTTTATTTTAGATTTAAAACAACTTATAATAAAAAAATTTACTTTGACAACTTAAAGAAACAATGTTATTTCCAAAAATTAAGTTGTTAGTAAGCATGCACTTGTTCTTAAAAACGAAACAAGTCCTAGCCAACGGAATTGTTCACAAAAATAAACGGCAAAAATACTATTTATAGGAGAATGGACATTGACGCAAATGCGAGAGTGATTAACTCCAAAGAGCAATGTAGTCAAAGCCAACAATGATTAAGGAAAGAAGGATGGAAAAATTTCAAGATGGGACAATGTTTATATTGATTTCAAAAGATATTTACATAATAATTTACACTATTTGTGATACAGAACCGGCCTTAAGATTGGGTTACCTGAGAAATAACACGATGGCGAAGGAGTTCAGTTGAACCTAAAGAAGTGGAACCATGAGCATGACCATGAGTTGCGTGGGTATGAACATGCAAATGATCTCCATGTGCATCTACCTTTCTTCATCAGTATTTTGATGCTCGTTGTCAAAGTGAGATTTATTAAAGTATGCAGTTGCTAGAGAATCAATCATAAGCGTTCCAATAGCAGATAACATTGCTACAAATCCAGTGAAGGGAAATTCTCCCCATCGATGTTGACTGAGACAAGGTGATGTTAACTTTTCAAAAGCAAGACATGGATAAAACCAGTGGACAATATGACCCCAGCTGCAAATGCCTTCACGATGAAGAAGAAGTCCTTTTCGGGACGTAAGGCCGAGAAAGTTTTGCCAAGCATTGGAATGGTAACGCCGATTGCACTTGCAACCAGAATTGATGCAAGAGATGCTATTTTGTACTTGAGAGCCAAGGTATTATTGTCCCCACCTTCATTGTCCTCTTCACATGTACAGTCGCCAAGAGCTAAGGTTGGAAAGAATTAGGATGACAAAAACACTAGTGAAATCATGTCGAGAACCTGGCCAAATATTGTACGTTCTGGAAATTATCATGACACACCATGCATTTTTTTCACATGCCTCTAGGAACTTTAGATTTAATTATATAGTAGGTATATTTTTAATCAATTTGAGCTAATTTTTAGACATATAAGGTGTATTAAATCGATATATGACCAAAATAACTTTTACAATAATACGAGGAGTATATTAAGTTAACATATAAAATAAGGTAATCTTTATAATAGTTTAGATAATTCTATCTTTTAAATAATATAAGAGGTGTGTTAAACTGATATATGATTAAGATAATCTTTATAATAATTTAAATAATTCTCGCTATTATTTTTAGAGTAAAATTAGGCCTTCAATTCTAATAGATTTAGTGTAATTCTATACTTAAATTTTGTAGGTAGCAGCTATTATAATTGAAGTGCTTTAGAGTGATTAATTTTTGTAGGTGTCAGTTCGATCTTTAAATCGAAAATAGTCAAAGCATGAAGTATATTTTTCATAATTAATTTAAATTCTGCAAGCATATATATTTGAATAAAAGTGTATTTCTATATAGATGATTTGTATTTCCAATTGGTTTCTTGTTGTACGGTATTTGCAATCCAGTTGCATCTCCACCGAACGCATTATCGTTAGCGACTCAGCTTTTAGAAGTGAAAAAGAAATTAGTTTCTTATTTTGCCTAATTAGTAGCAATTAGTGAATGCTTATCATGGTGTTGTTTATGGATAAATGATTTTACTTGGGTCGGTTTAATTAAAAAGCAGAGAAAAACAAAAAGGGAAGGGGGAAATAGGAAAACGGAATTAGAACAAAGCGCAGAGACAGAGTGGCAGCAGGCAGGGGAACAGAGGAAAAGAAAAAGGGGCAAACAAAACAACAGAGAGTGAGAGCATACGTGATTGATTCATTGATCGATTCGAATGGCAGATTGCAGCGACCATTCCAATTCGAATTCGAATTTGAAGATGGTGCCGCCTCCTGTGGACCGTCCCGTTCGAGTGTACGCCGATGGCATCTACGATCTCTTCCACTTCGGTCACGCTCGTTCCCTCGAGCAAGCCAAGAAATCGTATAACCCTCTTCTCCTTATTTTCTTCCTTTCCTTCTCATCTATTTATTTTGCTACATAATCGCTGTTATTCGATCCTTTCTTATTCTTTGCATCAATCAATCAGAGATCTCATCTGCTTGATGCCGTTGTCGCTAAGTTTATAGATTTCATACTTACCAGCTTTTTCTTTAGTTAGTTTGTTTAAGGTCCGTTCAATTTCGTAGACACTCTTCTTAATTTTGAGTTTTAGATTTCCCAATACGTACTTGCTCGTCGGGTGCTGCAACGATGAAGTCACGCACAAATACAAAGGCAAAACTGTTATGACTGAGGCTGAACGATACGAATCCCTGCGCCACTGCAAGTGAGTGTAAGATATAGTTATCATTGTTTTTGTTTTTGTTTTTTGTATGCTTGTTTACTTGAAATCATGTTTGCTTTGCTTTGCTTTGCTTTCATTTATGGTTGTATTGACAATTGTGCCGTGTGCAGATGGGTGGATGAAGTCATTCCTGATGCCCCTTGGGTCATCAATCAAGAGTTCCTTGACAAGCACAACATTGACTATGTAGCTCATGACTCTCTTCCGTAAGAACAATTTCTCTCCACACGGTGCATCAAGTTATTTGAAGCATTTCGCTGCATAATGTAATCCTTTTGCACTTGTCCGCAGTTATGCTGATGCCAGTGGCGCTGCCAATGATGTTTATGAATTTGTATGTATGACAAAATTGTTTTTTTTTTTCGTTGTTACTTCCATCTATATGCCCTGCAATTTTATATGCAGGTTAAAGCTATTGGGAAATTTAAGGAAACAAAACGAACTGAAGGAATATCTACATCAGACATTATAATGAGGATTGTCAAAGACTATAACCAATATGTGCTGCGGAATTTGGATCGCGGGTACTCGAGGAAAGAGCTTGGTGTGAGCTATGTGAAGGCATGATTTTCGCATAGATCTCTTTGATGAATTATACTTAAAATAGGATACCTCGTTAAGTGAACTGTTTGTTCTTATATTGAATTCAGTCTTCTCTTTCCTTTCGTGAATGAGCTTATCACTTGTGGTTGCCATTGTGTTCATCATAAATAGGAGAAGCGACTAAGGGTGAACAGAAGGTTGAAAACATTACAAGAGAAGGTAAAGGAACATCAAGAAAAGGTTGGCGAAAAGGTATGTGTACTGATATACCATATCATTTAACTAATTAAGTTGAATTGATACTCGCTTTAGGCAATATCATGTGAATTAAATTGTATGAGGGAATTGTGGGATGAGAAGCACATGTAAATTTTAACGTAGATAGTTGGTGGAAATAGGAGCTGAGAATTCCAGCTAGAGTGCTTCAAAAAACTTCATTGGTAGAGTCAGTTGTAATTCAAATTGTTCTGGGATGTCGAGCATCTGTGAGTGGTTTTTAGGTTTAATGGTTTATTATCACAGTTTTGTAGAACTACTGAATGCATGGATTATGTAGTGCTTCTTTTAGGACACAAACATAAATTGAGATTTGTAGTTGTGTTGTTTTTATTATTATTTAGAAATTGGTAATTTATTGGAATTAAGAGAATGAGGTCTCGATAGCACCAAATCTGGTTGAATATAACTTACAGTGAATCTATTCCTCATATTGTGACAATTTTCATTATTTAGGTATGTTTTTATATATACCGTACATTTTGACAGTTAAATAAAGTGGCTTTACATTTCTTCTTGTTGTGCACCTACAGTTGTAATTGTGGGAAAAAAAAATTTAATAATAATAGTAATAAAAGAGATCTTGCAGAATGGATTTCTTATTTTGCTTTGAAGTTACTGCATGCTTTGAACACATGCTACATTGTAATTCTAGTACATCAACCTGATTGCATGTGACAATATTGCTCTTAACTTGTCTTTTTTATTAAACTTTTTTATCGAACCTTCCCTGTTGTGCACAATGGATCACAGTTCCACTGATAGTAAGTTTAGTGGTTTTATGATTTGCCATTAAACTGATATCAGTCAGTTTGCTTTGTCAGCTACAGATCTGATTCCTAATATTGCTTGTGTTAATTTTTTTCCCCTAAAGACTTTATTAAGATCAAATTAACAGTTGTCTATCCTTAACATTCTTATGTCCGCACTCCACATGTATTGAAGAGACTAGAGAATGAAAAAGTTATGGACTGGCCTAAATGTACTTTTCCATTAACGCAGAGAATTGACCCCTCGTTGATTTTGTTTTTGCATTTCTTTTTGTTAAGAATAGTTTTTAGAAGCAAAATAAGGAAGCAGCTTTCTAAAATAATGATTCTGTTAAATGTAGACATGTGTGAGAGGGAGCTGTTGTATTATATTGAAAGTGTTGAACCTAATCAAGGTTTTCACTTTGTATATAGCAATATACATGGGTTCAAGGTTTCTAGTAGATATATGTTGGAATGGCAATTGATCATGGAGATAATTTCCTTAAGAAAGTAGAGTGTCAAAGCCTATTGTTATCACATAATAAAGCAATACTTGCAGACTGCAGTGCCGTGGACGTTAGCATCTTCCTTTCAACATTTATTTATGGTTAATAGTGTCATACATTATATTTTCTATAAAAAAGTTTTATATATTCTTAATTTATCTCAGTTGGGTTGGTGGTATCTTTGTTGTTCATTTAGATCCAAATTGTTGCAAAGACTGCCGGTATGCATCGTAATGAATGGGTGGAAAATGCTGATCGTTGGGTTGTTGGATTTCTGGAAATGTTTGAAGAGGGTTGCCATAAGATGGTGAGCATTAGGCAAAAAAAACTGTACAATTCTTTTTGGTGCTAGTGGGCTAGTCATCTCTCTCTCTCTTAATTTGTCTTTTCAATTTCCTGTTACGGTGTGGATGTGTATCAGGGAACGGCAATTAGGGATCGAATTCAAGAGAGTTTAAGAGGTCAGCAGTCAAGAGACGGCTCTTTTCTTCTACAAAATGGCAAGGACGACAAGGATGTTGATTCCGAAGAGTATTATTATGATGAGGAGGATGATAGTGAAGAAGAATATTTTGAAGAGTACTATGATGATGACGAGCTTAATCCCGAGAATAACGGCAACGATGAGAACAAAAAGTAGGTATACTTCAGGGAAGTTGTTGGGATCTCGGCAGAATGTGCATAACAACTGCCCATGTGATTTCTGCAATATTAGACGTATTATCTTGGATTATGGAACATGCTTCGGAGTTGCAGGGGAACTTTCATTTTAAGTTTTGCATGTGGAGTGCTGGTATACATGAATATGTTCTTTGTGCATATGCTTGGTACTGAAAACTTGCCCTGAACTTAGGTTCGTGATTAGTCATGTCAGTGACTTAAGGAAACTATCTCCGTTTTATTTATTTGTTTACTTTTGTGATCTAAATCTTCATTATCTTTTCGCCGTGCATGCTTCCATCTCTGAAGCATGATATTCTTCCCAACTCCCAAGCCAGAGTACTTGTACCGGGTACGGTGCGTAACTTGTACTCCATGAGTAAAATTTGTATTCCAAGCTGCGCAGAGCTATAGATTACGGGTTACGCTCAGTGGTGCGCTCGAACTTGAAGTGTGCGTAACTTGTAATCCAAAAAGATTTGTGTATAGTTATATTATTCGAAAAGCGTTAGCTAGTTTTCAATATTGCGGCCCTCGAATCAAAATAAAACTCACAACTTGGTAATGATATTCAGAAAACACGTAATTGAGTTGTTGGCTTATCTGATCTCTAATCCCGTCTCTTCGGTCCAGTGGTGTGTTTAAGTTCTGAGTCCTGACGCCTACTGAAGTGATGGCTCTTCTCATCCTCATTAGGTATAAGTCTTTTTAATCATCTATATTAGTAAATGTTTCGACTTGAGTTAGATTTTGAGTGGCGTGAAACAATAGTAAGAGTACATTTTCACGTCATAAATAATTCAAACTTGTTACGTTTTTGTAACTGTGATACACGTTAAGCAATGTATCTCGATGACTTGACTTTTTGGCGATGAGGTAAATTTTGTTATTCTGCATTCAACTTCCAATCCAATAACAATAAAATATCAAGTTATTGAAATGTATTGTATGGAAATGCAGGATAGGGTTCACAGGATTACAGTTGAAAATTCGTAACGCATCCCGGGATACAATCACTTAATGGTAACACGGCGTAGAACTCTCTTTACTTGGCCATGCACAATCTAGTAAAGATTAAGTAACTCAGAAGAGAAAATACTAACAGAAGGAGCTGGAAAAGAATAATACAAAGATGGAGCGATATTGCAACGAGAAAGGGATAATTTTATTTTCATTGTTTTGCACATCTATTTATTGATTTAATTTTTGTAGCTAGGACTAGGAGGTAGGCGTTACTGGCTTGGGGAAGGAACATTTGAATAGTAATATTATTTATATATAATATTTATAAAATATTATATCAATATACTTTCATTCATAATTAAATAGAATGTAAGACTTAAATCGAATAAGATCCACGTCCCATCCAATATTTGATAAAAGAATATCGATACGATAGTCTATAAATATTATAAACCAATATCATTTCTCAAAATTTAAACTTCCTTAACCCACCGGGCCAGAGGCCCGACGGCCCATTATTCCCGCACATAATTCTAGATAACGCAAGGACATGGAGACCAGGGCAGTACAAGGAACCAAGTCAACTTACGTAAAAGATTTAGTAAAAGTGATGCGATGTCAATCAATCGCCGACAAGGAATCTGTTTGGCATTGCTAGCAATCCACTGACAAATCCAAAATACTAATTTAACTTTTAACAAAGGTCAAAAAAAAAAAATGGAAATATAAAATAGACAGTTTACAATAAAGGAAAATAAATAAATAAAAGTCTTGGCCAACGCCACGCAAACAAAGGGATCTAGAAGCTGAGCAGCCCAATCACAGAAAAATAAATTAAAAAAACCATAGCCCGATTCTACCAAAGAAAATCCACCCCAAAAAAGGTATAAAACAAGAAAGAAGTGAAGAAGTGTGGCGTGCCTAATAATGCCTGTAAATTATATAATACATAGGTTGGTCAACAATTATCGCCAAGTTAGCACCTAATTGCCTGCTTTATGTCACTATCAGACGGACGAAACCAGCTGCCCTCCTACCCCTGTTCCTATTGGAGGGTACACTTTGCGGATTGGGGTTTCTGTGCACCGCATGATCAGAATCAGGAACAAGAAGAAGAAGTAATTGCGAATTAGAAACGCCCTCCATGACCCATAAACACCCCAGATGCACCCTCGTCGCTAACATTTGGAGGTCTCTGAGCAAACCTGTTGTCTCCACCTTCCCTGTTACCACTATACATGTAGTGCTGGTTTTGCTGCTGCTCATATAGCTGTTGCTGCTGCTGGAGATGGAAGGCAGAAGGGGCTAACATGAGCCCATTTGGGTTCACATGCGCCGGACGTGACCCAAACCCGAAACCCAGATTTGTAAAACCTGTCGCCGATGATGGAGTGGGCGCAAAAGGTGCGCCGGTGAATTGTTGCACCATGGCCCGAAAGTTAGTGGTGTCTGTGTTGAGTAAGGTGGTGGGAGTTCTCCTTGAAGCCCGGGAGCGGCGGCGGGTGGGCTTGGACACTCGGCCCTCTGGGCTCAACTGGGTGGGCGTCGACCCACTGATCCCCAGTTGGGAGGTGGCGGTGGCTGTGGCTGTGGCGGTGGTTGTGACGGTGGTGGCGTCTGAAACGGAAGATGGAAGCAGTTGACCAGCTGGGAAGTTTTGTTGATCATAGAAATGGAACCAGTCATTGGGGCCAGACATGGTTTCACTCATGGCCATGGAAGGGAAGGGAAGGGAAGGGATGCAGAGGAAGAGGAAGAAGAAAAGTGGAGACTTGGTTGCTTTTGTTTTGGTAGGAAGGAAAGCAAAATGTGCATTGGTGGATTATTTATGGTGGTTTCAACTTTCTCCGTTCTTCAACGTGCGACAACGTCATGGAAACAAGGAAGATCTCGGCCCTTGATTTCCACAGCCACGTGGTGATGTGGAAGATAAGCAGAAAAAATTGGAATAATAATAATAATTTAATAACGATAATAATAAGAAAATGTTAGATAGTAGATGATGGTAAATAGAAAAAAATTAGAGCCGAGAAAATCTGACATAGATTAATTGAGGTTCGCCATACTTTAAATGATGGTAATTTAGACTAAAAGATATTTTAATACTTATGTTATCCTTGTACTTGAATAGGAACCAAAACTATGTAATTTTTATCAATTAACAAGTAATAGATTAATTTTGATATATTTTTAGTATAAAGAGTACTATATCATAATGTAATTATGTTATTACATGTGTAGCTTTTTAGAAAGTTACTACAAAAAATAAATATTAAATAATTATATAATTTTTGCTTATTAATAATATATTAAAATTAAAATTTTTAAATTTATTGATACCAAAACAATTTAACATTTCTTTATATTAATAGTAATAGGCATTTTATATAATTCTATTTAATCTATTATTATTTTAATAATGTAAACTAGAGTTAATTAAAAAAAAGATTACTTAGATAAAATTATTATTATAATAAAAGGAAGAGCATGTTGAGATTTCTCGAATGTATGGATGGTAAACATGTTGTGGCGTGTTTGACGGGGGGATGCATGTTTATTGTACAATGAGTCATGATTCTCATGACTACTCATTCATCTTATGGAAATTGGAATGGGGTTTTTTTTTTTTTTTTAAATATTTTTTTGGGGCATATTCCATGGAACGGTTGATGGTCCCATCCCGGAAGCAGCGCCGTCCGGGCCCAATGTCATGATAGCGTCATCGTCTGTGAAGGCCCATGTCATCCTCAGCCACCGACCTGTGAGGGGAGTTGGTGAATTGGACTCTTCAATCTTCATCCTTCAATTCAACCATGGCATAATGCCATATGAGTTCCAAATACCAATCCAACTTTTACAACAAGAAACTGCTGAGTACCTTCTTCCCCTTCCGAACGAAACTAGAAACATATGCTTCGTAATTCTACCACTTGCTTACCCCCTTCTTTATATGCATTGACCTTTCTTCAACAATTTCTGCATCATCTTAAATTAATTTATTCAAAATTAAGCCAAACTTGCACCCAAAGATGTGTGCGGCTGTGTGCACCACAACTTTAAACATTGTTTTAGGAAAAAGGTAAATTGGCAATGCTTTCAAGCCAAAATAATTAAATCACACCAAAAAGTAATTAAGCTAAAACTAAGGACTTCAAGAAAGAAAATTAAGTATAAATTTGAAACATTAACATTTTATTTAATTATATGTTGACTTTCATAGCGCTAAGTTGTTTTTTAACAAAATTTTAGATGGCATAAAGAGCGTTTTGCAATACATTAAGGTAGTGTTTGATATGTGGTAATCTGTCTAGATTACTAATAATATTTGATTAAATTATCTGGATCCACAATATTATCTTATTTGATTAGACAATATTATTGGCAACCTAAATTTTCAAAATAATATGGATTGGCCTCTTAAAATATGGTAATTGGCAATCTTTCTATTATTATTATTATTAAAAATAAATATTATTATTAATTATTAATTATTGTAATTATTATTATTATTAATATTATCATAATTAATAATTAAGTTTTTTTATTCTTATTAATTAATAATAATTATTATTATTATATTACTATTATATTGATTTAATGCATATATTACCTAATAATCTTTTTGATATATCAAACAGGGTAATATAAATTGCCACTTAGATTATTTATACATATCAAATATTATATTTAACATTATCATCAATTTAAAATATGATAATCTTTCTAAATGGTAATCTATATTACTGGTAATCTTAATAGGTAATATATTAAACGCCACATAAGTGTCAAAGTGACTATCATTTCTGTTTATTTTAGTAATAAGGAATAGATATTTGTTATATGGGACACTTATATGTTTCGCATAGAATAAAAATAAAATAATTAATTATGTAAATTTTTTCACACCGTATTACTAATTAGTGGAATCCTATAGGCTATAGTGGTAGTATTATTAATCTTTAAGATTTTCTCTAGATATAAATGAGATTATAGGGTAAATTTAGTGATAACAACTTATGTAAACTACACTAATAAAAATGTCTGATTTTAGTCACATTAAATTTAATTTTATAACTTTAGTCACTTACAGCTAAAAACAAACACGCTATTTTTGGAGCATAGTCTTAGGCGTTCTCTTAACATTTAAAAATGATCAGTCCTGCTCCCGTGTTATGTAAATTGCATAGTTCTTTTTTTAGGGGGTCAAACTTAAATTTTAACTCACATGATGTGATAATTTATTATTAATTGCCTTTATAAAAGCTAGTTTAGCTTACTATAACATTGTCAATTAAATATTTTTATTACAGTAAAAAAAATTATTTTTGTTATAATTAAACGTGCAATATCATTCACTGGGCGTTTATTTATGTAAAAATATTTTGCTATGACCTTACATCGATTTAGTTGAGTCTAATGGCACAAAATTTTCATGTGTTAAAAAGTGAAGGCACCCAAGAATAGATTTTCTTATATAAAATTTTTATATAATGTGATTTTTTGTAACTTTTAATCATTAATTCTCTTTTATCACATGTTATGCTTGAATCCCACTTATTTGATAAATGATAGAAGGTTTTTCATGACTTAGATTAAGTAATATGAAAATTTTATATAAAATCATCTATTTTTGAGATATCCACTTTAGATATACCATAAGTCGAGCTAAGACTCAAAATCACCCAAATGAGCTATTGACTAATAAGAATAGTATTATTTATTGTATCTTTCTTCATATTTTGCCTTTATTTTCTCTTACACAATTTTTTTATTCTATTTATTTTTCTCGATGTCATCCTTAATTGTTTGATTTTAATTAAGGTATATCTCAAAAGTTGTACATGTCACATGCATATTTTTTTATATTTAATAAAAGAGTTTAAATTGAGAAGAAGAAAAAAACTTGTCAAAATTTAAATTAAGATATATTTTCAAATTCTTCAAGTGCCTATGAAGATATTTGATCGAAAGACTTACTAGATGAACAAATCTTTGTTGACATGCATAATTTTATTAACCATTAAGTGAAATGATAACATGAATTTGAAGTATAATTTGTATAATAGTAATTAAAAGCTTACGAGTTAGATTAATTCAATTGAAAATACATATGAGCTAAATTAGGCATGATAACTTGTTGAAGGGGATTTTGCATAGGTTAATTTTAAAAATATATTTAATTTTAAAAATATATTAAAAGCATGTTTATAAAAAAAAAGATTATTTTAGACATATAACTATTTTTACAATTTTATTTTAAGAAATCTTGTTATTACAATTATTTTAAATTTAAAATAAGTTATTCTAAAAACATATTAAACTCAAAGAAAAAAACTGAAAATTTATTTATATAATATATTTTGCAATTTATGTTTTGAAACAAATAAAATGAATAAACAAATAAAGAATTGGGAGAGCCACCTGTGAGCACAGACGGGGGAAGGGTGCGTGAAGTGAAGAAGAAGCAACGAAGAAAGGGGGAAAAAATTAAAAAAATCGAGAATGCTGGGAAAAGTGGAAAGATCATAAGGTTCGCAAGTCACAAGTTGGAGTTGGCGGGTAATAATCGTCGCATCTCAATTTCAAAAAGAGGAAAAACAATGCTGTAGAAATGTTTTTTGAGTTTCATTTATATTAAGGATCTCAAATTCTACAAACCCTCGTAGTTGTTGCAATCATCATATCACACCCTTTCCCCTTTTCATAATCATAATTAAATAATGTACTATAGGTGTTTGTGTTTGGGCATCTAATGCTGTAACTGTTAACAGTTTTGTGCCAAAAACAGCATTTCCTTGGTCTGATAATTTGATGGAAAACAGAGGTGCAGGTCCTGAGCCTCAGCTTCAAACTGATGCTGCCCATTTTGTGTCAGATCCTCCTGTTCATCATCTACAGGTTTCTCCAAAACTGAAATTGTATTTTCTCTCTAATCGATCAAATGGGTTCGATCTGGCATTTTCTGTATTTGCTATTTGCTAGTAGCATAATGTGACTGTACTAAATTTCAATTTCTTATGAAATTTTAATTGTGTGATAGTAAACTATAAGCTGGCACCGCTCTTGGCAGCTATGCATCTTCCTTCTATGTGGGTATGGCCAGTAGTATTATGATAATGTTAAATAAACATGATCAAAAGCATAGGGATGCATACAAATAGCTCTGACCCTTGCACCCTATCTCCATTTTTTGATGTCATGGTTGTATTCTATTATAGACATGTGCTGCAAATGAAAAAGTTGACAAGACCTCCTTGATTCCTCAGTCCAGACGGCCTACCCTCTCCTCTCTGCAAATACCAGCATGGTCATTGGATGTGGCATTATCTTCTTTTGCAAAGACGGATGGTCCTTCCCTCTCGAGTCCTGGTTCCGCATCCACTAGAGGACTTCCCCCACGGCCAAATTCAGCCAGAGTCAGGCCTTCAATGAGAAGTTTAATTCCTCAGGGGAGCTTTTGGGTAAGAACTAGTCCCCGCAATAGTGAAAGGACAGTTCTAATAGTTCCTGATACTCCCCCATCAGATGCTCCTTTGGACAAACCTTCTACTTCAAGGTCCCTCTCCCTTAATGGTAAGGGTTTATTCTATCCATCGGCAAAGGCTGCACATTCATTACCGGTTACTCCAATTGCAACTTCGGGTGCAGAGAATGTACATGGCAGACATCTAGGATGTGATTCTGATTTAAGTGTATGTTTCCATTGTTCATTCTTCTTTCAAGATCAAAGCAACTACTTTTATGCTGTGCTCAGTAAAAGCGTTTACATTTTGAATATTAAAATGGTATATGATTCTTAAAATATGCTGCAATGATGAATATTTCCATTTTTGTGTAGACAATGGAAGTTGAGCAGCATATGACTCGATCACTTTCAGTTCCAGTTGATGGCAAAGCCACCAAATTAAGGCGTATGGATTCTAGGGTCTTGATTCGTGTAATTTCAACAAAACCGCATATTGAAACTGTTGATGGAACTTCAACTGGTGATGCTTCAGTTCTGGAGATCGGTAATTCTTTGAAATATATGTAATGCACATAATTTTCTTCTAGGTGTCCCTTTTAAATTTTTTGATCAAGAATGCGGGTAATCTGAAATTTTCAGTTGTTCTGACCTCCAATAGCTATTAAATATTGGGCACTGAACCATATATGAAATGAGATTAGCAAGAATGATGCATTGTTTTAGAAGACACTATAGGGGAAAGAATATAGTTGCTTCTAGGCAATATAATATAAAGCGTGTCTCATTTTCTTGAACAATCTAGAGCATTTTAAACCCTTTCGTGCCGACTGCCAACAAACTCTCCAAATTAAAGAAAGACATTATGATAGCAAAGGAAGTAACTTTAAATTGATGTTAACTTGTTATTTTTATTTTCAATTTGATTTTAGGGTTGTTAATTTCGGATCGTCTCTTTCTGATGTGAGTTAGGATTACTTGGTATTTAAGTAGAACCAGCTTTATTGGGGAGTAAAATTTCTCATCTGCATGCATAATTTATTTAATTCAATATAATGACATTACTATTCTCACTGTTCTTGGTTATCTTAACCATATGCTTATTTTTGTCTTGATAAACTAAGAAATCCCTCCTTCTCCTTTCTTTGTGTTCTTTTTTTTTTTTTTTTTTTCACTTTGTTCTCCCCTCTCCAGCCATTGAGGATGCTACTGAGGATATTCCAGAGGAAGAAGCGGTTTGTAGGATTTGTTTGGCAGAGCTCGGGGAAGGAGGGAATACTCTTAAGATGGAATGCAGTTGTAAAGGTGATCTTGCACTTGCTCACCAAGACTGTGCAGTAAAGTGGTTTAGTATTAAAGGAAACAGGACCTGCGATGTCTGCAAGCAGGATGTCCAAAACCTCCCAGTAACGCTGTTGAAAATTTATAATCCTCAAACTTCGGCCAGGCAGCCATCAAATGTGGCACAACAGAGAGAAATAGCTTATTACAGGCAAGTTTACTTGCATCAATGTGCTAGTCAATTTTGGGTTCAATTCCCTCTGAAACTGACACAGGAGAGACCTAAGAAACTCTTGTTATGTTGATTTGAAAGGCCTTGTGATCCAGACTTTGAGATCTTCGAGAACATATAAGGTTAAATGCCAGTGTATCTCATTGTTTTGGTTTACCTTTGCTATTAGGACTGGTTAATATTGCTTAGGTCTTAGTAGATCATATTTATTTAGGGATATTAGGTTTAGCAAGCTGCAGCTTCAGTTAACTTTTTATATGTGCATATGGGCAGGTGGCAGTAATATGTGCTCTTGGTACTATTTGGTATCATTTTCTTTAAATAAAAATAAAATAAGCATTTCAAAGAAATGAGGATTAGATTTCCCCCTTAAACTTAACATAAGAAGATTATAAAGATTATAAAACATTGCTAGAACAGAGCTGTCCAATCCCGTGGTATATACTTTAAAGAAATTCCCCACGGGAGTCCATGTGCTGAGCTCCAATGAAAAGCTTGTAAAATCAATCATATCCAACATCAAGTCTAAGGAAGGAGATATCCTCTTAAATATCCAAGCATTTCTGTCCATCAAGATACCAAATGAAAGCATAGAAGAAAGCTGCCATAAAACTTTACACTCCTTGCTCCTGCCAAAACTTTTGAAGTTAATCAAGAGAAACTTTTCCAGACTATGAGGAAAAATCCAAGACTCACCAATCACACCCAAAAACCTACTACATATTTTATTGGCTGCTGGTCTGTATAAGAATAAGTGTGCAGTTGATTCTGAATTTGAATAATGCATGCACCTGACAGGGGACTACAAAAACCTGTGACAAATCATCAGGAATCACTAGTTTTCCAGTTGTAATGTATTCTAGTTATTTCATGCATGACAGGATCTGGCAGGATGTACCAGTACTTGTCTTGGTCAGCATGCTTGCTTACTTCTGCTTCTTGGAGCAGCTACTGGTAAGCCTTTCTTTGTACACGTATTGAACTTTATGGTAACTGGCTACCTGCTTCTTGCTTCAAGTTATGGGTTTGGGCCTATTGCATCCAGTGGTCACACTGCATCAGAAACTTGCCTCTAAAAGATCATTTGACCAACTTATAGTTGTCATTAGGCGGTTCAGAAAATATAACCTCATCTACTTGGAGAATAGTAATTTTCCCAGTTAACAGATGTAGGAAAGTTTTCCTTATTTCAGGGTATGAAGATCAGGAATTTAGTAGTTAATTAGCACTTAAGGAGTGGCAAAAAGGGCCTTAATATTTAGGTTGTTTGTGGGACCAAATTTTAGATAAGTGACTTTCATTGTATTTTATTCTTTATGATGTTACTATTTTGTTCAAGTCTCTCTAGTTAATTATTTCACGGAATACATTTTTGTACCTGAGTGTGCTCTAGGGGAGAGAGAGGGTGAGTGTGTTTTTTGTTGTGGGGGGGGGGGGGGAGATATCATTTCTTTGATTATTTAGTACATACTAGAAGGCCGTGTTTATCAATACTGTTTATATGGATAGTGCTGCATATGCTTTAGAAAAAAATAAAAATAAAAAATTCTGGGTTTTATTTTCCTTTGTCTTCTTTCTAATACAATGATTTCTGGTTTTCCAGGTTTCAGATTTGGGCCCTCGAGCTCTAGCCATTTCGTTACCTTTCTCCTGTGTTTTAGGTCTTCTTTCATCTATGATGGCATCTACCATGGGTAAACTTGTTTCTTTCTGTCTGCCTCAGCATATTAAAGTCATTTTGCATCTGTCTTAGTTCCCTTAATTTGCACTCTTGATTTGATTTTACACTGGTTATATTTTTTACCATGAAGCATGAAAATGAAGAGCATACATTCAGAATTGTCAAATAATGTAAAATGAGGGTAATATGTAATTGCAAGTTATAGTTGAAGATAAGGATAACAATAGAAATCAATCATCAAATAGTGAAGCAGAATACATGCAATGAGAATTGACAATTACTGGACTCATAGCATATTATAATTGGAGAAACACGTAGACCATATAAAATTCTCTATCAGTTCCAAATCCTAATAAATTTGCCCATCATTGACCTGGATTTTTTTTAGTATGCTCTTCCTAAGTAGACCTGTAAAGGTCATACATTCATTATGTGAGCTTTTCCTTGCAACCAAAACATCTGCAACAAGTGGCAAGGTCTGTCCACCACATTTCTAGAGTTACCCTCATTGTGCCCCTAATTGTTGAAGAGCACTGTCTCAAAACTCTGGTTTACCAAGCAAGAAATAAGCATTTTAGAGTATCTCGTAATCACGTGATGATTCAGAACTTCTGATGCATAGTTGTTTACCCTGTACTGGCTGTCGATATGTGTAATTAAAATCTTGGACTAGGAACCAGGTTTTGTATCGATATTGGCAAATGAGGATACAGCAGATTAGATAGTTCAAAGAAATTATATTTCTAACTGCAATTTGATATTTATTTTCCGATTTTTTATGGGAACACTCGGTTTTCTATTTTGTTAGTCTGATTAAGATTTTATGAAATAGATAAAACGGTCAAATAAATCAAACATTGACATCGTTCTATTGTTGCTGCATGAGTTGCTTAGAACTAGACCCATACCATGCAATTTTCCTGTTCATTAAATCCTATGGAATTGTTCTAATCTTATGCTGCTCATTAACATAATTACTAGCTAATAATTATTAAGATTGTTTAATAGAGTTAAAAATCTTACGATGTGTTTTGGTTGCAGTGAGCAGGAGTTATATATGGGCTTATGCTTGCTTCCAGTTTGCAATTCTCATCCTGTTTGCACATGTATTTTATAATATCGTAAGATGATATTGTTCCTACTCCTGTCTTGATTTTAATCTTGTCATGTTACTTCACCCCAATTCAATGAAGATATCATCTAACACACCCCTTTTTTGTTAACCTGTAGCTCAATGTTAATCCAGTTCTCTCCGTTCTCCTTTCCTCATTCACCGGATTTGGGATCACAATCAGCATGAACTCACTCCTTTTGGAATATGTTAAGTGGAGAGCAAGTACGCAGATTCAATCACCCAATCACAATGTTAACAGGACAGGGCAGCAGCGGCCTGATAATGTACAGCAAGATGAACAGGAGCCTCAGCGACAGCATCATCAACGACAAAGACCGCAGCAAGAGCAGCATCGCTGACAGTAGCTCCTCCGGCAACTTTTGTTCAAAGCAGTTTACCAATTGAGAATTTTGTTCTTTTAGTTATTTTACTTAATTTTGTACGCTACTAAGCCATTTCCCACCAAGATGTGATCCTAGATATTTGAATGTATCACTTATCATTACTTTCATCTTCTCTTTTCTTTCACTGACAAACTATCCTGTCATTGTCAACTTAATTCAACCCCATCGTTGAAAACCAACGTTTAGTGATCGGTGACAGGAACTGGGGAAGAAATTTTGGAAATAGCATTGTCGCACTTCAGCGAATAATTTCTGAACATGAATTTTGTCTCTTATTGAGCATGAATTTTGGGTGATTTGCTGATAAAAAATTGATTAAATTGGCAAACGGAGGTGTATAATTATGTGAATCTTACGACATGTCTACTCGCTATATTCAAAAATTGAGGTCTACAAACGGGATTTTACTTGTGCCGTAGCTATGACAATACTCTGCAATGTAATGTTGAACGGACAAGCACAACACCCATTAAAAGGAAGAAAAAGAGAGTATGAACGGCTAGCCATCAATGTCACGATACAAACAATTATATATATATATATATATATATATATATATATATATATATATATATATATATATATAGAAAACAAAAAATCTGTGGAAGAGTTGAAAAAACAATTTTTAATTTCAACCATGCCACCATCTTTTAAATGGAAGGAGCCATTAACTTCCATACCGCACAAATGCACGGGAGTTGCTGGAAATTGTACGTAGTGACCTGCACATCTACTGTAATTCACTTCTCGCTCTAGCCTTGGGCTTAGTTAAAGCTTCCAGAAGTCGGTACATCCAACGGTCAAGCATCCCTGTTAACATACGAGTTTTATAGAAAGGAAAGTGATCAAAATAAAGAAAATAAAGTGCAGTAGGGAGAATTTTAACTCTAAGGACCCCGGAAAGCTAACTTATGGAATTTTATGTCTATAATAGCTTGAATTCTCGCTGGAAAGGCCGAACAATTAAATTATCTCAATTATCTGCCGACGCCGACATAAAATATCTAGGAGTTCCAACTCAACAATTTCATACAAAAGAAGATAACCATATCTCAATCTTTGCTACTGTGTTTTTCTGGAGTGCCTCAGAAGACAAATCACTTTTGTCATGGTTGAAAAAGGTACATAATTAGTAGTTAAGACAAAAACCTGTTAAAGCAAAGGTTCCACCCAACACTGCACAAAGCCGAGTAATGAAGTGGAGAAAACTACGCCGCTCTTCTTTAATTGTGACAGTAATAGGCGATAGATCATACAAAAAGTAGACAGCTGCAGACATCAAAACAAATATGAAATCAAAATCAAAACCTACCCAATAACAAAGCCAACTTCAAACATAAAGGTATAAAAGCAACCTGGCCAGGTCCGATCATACTCATTCATGGGTGAAAAATATTCTGTAACTGAGAACTGATTAGTTGGTAAAACTTCTTTCCAGATGTATCTATATTCGGTTGGAACAACCTGCATCACAAATAGAGAATTTTACGAGGTTTATCATAGAAAATTCACTAAAACAACAAAGAATCACAATATTCAAACCTTAATATAATATTTAAATGTTCCACTTGTATCATGCAAAATCCTTGTTGTCTCGTCAAGTGGGTTGTAAATTCCTGGATATTTGGGGCCAAATGACAAATCATGGATAACATGACTGACATTCACGTTCTTTGCTCCTCCGAAAATCTGCAGAAAACAATCAAAGACTGAATTAGGTATCTGATACAGTAAATCTCTTATAGAAAGCCTCTCAATCCAAGTTAACTTTTCAATGCAATAGGAGACAAATCTAAGCTCTCTATAAAAGGCCAGTTATAAGCATCCTCCTGCTTAAGAGAAAATTATAAAATCAGTAGTCTCCTCAGGTATGGTGTTGGCTTCTTAAACAACTCCTCAATTATCTGCCACTAATTCCATCATGAAACTTGTAAAATCTCAAGCAATTTATTCTTGCACCTTGATACCCCTTCCCTCCCTTTTTCCTTCCACACTTCTAGACAGGCTATACACAGAGTAGGACTGAATCAACTCCTTAGATAGACCTTTTTTTTCCCTGTTAACGGGATACTCAATTATGATATAAGTTCTGTACTTAGACATTCCCGTCTTCATTTACTCTTCTGCCAAAATTTTGGGCAGAACATAAAATCTATTAAAAAGAATTTGAAAAATTGTTTGTTTTCATTGAAATAAGAACACCTTTAATTCTATTATACTCTATAGATACCTATACCTGTAAATATTGACTAATTTTATCTGAGATTACAACATGCATTTTTAAACACTAAAAGAGGTGAGGCAAGATCAATGAAGGAAGACAAAAATCTTACCATTTGAGCAACATATATATTTAGTCCATGAACTGAAATATGGAAGTTTCCTGCAACTCTTTGAACATCTAAAGTGCCATAAACCTACAAGAGAATCAATCCAAATGTTAAAAGAGTTTTCTAGGTTTAACATATAGACCACAAAAAACAATCCATGATATGATAAGATTAGATTTTATACCCTGCATCCTTCTCCATTTGTTAATGCTTGCTTCACCTTCTTGATTGTATTTTCAGTAGATTCATCTAAGGTTTGTAAATGAATCTTTTGTTCTGAATCCTCATGATGTTCTTTACCATCATCTGGTCATAGTTTTTATAAGGCTGTAAGTGGCAAGAAAATAAAATTGGAAGAATACAACGGTAAGAGGAAAAGTGAACTTTACAGTTCTCATTATAATATTTAAATGTTTAAAATAACGCCTAGTTAACTGACTTAGAAAATTATGATGTTGAATTTTGTGTGTGTGTGTGTGTGTGAGTGAGTGAGAGTGTGTGACTGACTTACTGATTTGTTCAGTCAAAACTCAATATAAGTTCAACACTATCAGCATCTTAATCAGCCCTCCCTTAAAGCCCAACAAGAATAAATAGAGTTTGACCCAATCAAATACAATTCATGCAATTTTTATATTGGAGTTCTGAATTTGTATGCATAACGAAGCAAGATATTACCATGCTGATGAGCAGCATGCTCCTTTTCGACAAGATCAGATACATATTCAGTGCCAATTATATGGCCATAACTGTTCAGGCGAAGCTGCAGCAATTACAAACTCATTGTTATAACAACTAATAAACAGATAGAGGTTATAAGGAGTAATAAAGAAGAAACCACAAAAAGGTTAAATAGATTTACACAAAACAAAATTTCATGGCTACTAAACAGTGCCCACTATGCACATTCAACACATTGATGTACTATAATATACAAGAAATGAAGAAACTATTTAGAGAGAAAAGCTCAAAAAAGGAGGATAAAAAGACCTACCAGAAAACAAAAATAAAGGGCATAAAAAGCAAATTAGCTTCACACAACTATCTGATCCCTCTTTAATTTATTAGAGAAATCATGGGCTGAAACCCCAAGCACAACTGTATAGTTGGTGCACAAGAATGACAATTCAATTCTTGTCTCCTTTGGTATCAAAAAAAGATATTGAACAACCGTTTTATTCCAGTCCATACCAGGCACCACAAATACTTAACTCAGCATTCCCTTCTATACAGGGGTTGAAATGGTGATTCCTGGAAATAGTATATAAGTGGATTTTTATTTTGTTTCTTTCTTTGTAATAATTCATTTATAATTATGAATTTATGATTGTATTCCAACTTTCCAAGTCTTTTCATGTACCCACAAAACCAGAAATAAGAACATATACGGAAAAGAAAAGAAGAAGGGGGGGGGGGGAACTTATAGAAAATTCTAAATATGCCAAAAGAGATATATTATGGATTAACACTTACTTTCCATATGTTTGTATCAAGATCAACCTCATGCTTGCCTGACATATCAATGGCATCTACACTCAAAACTGCCCACAGAAACAAGGAATGAATCTTTAAGAACCTCACTATGATAAAGAATAAGAGATTCTAAATAAAGACAGAAACCAACAATAAACTTGTAGTAACGTCAAGTAGATGAAAGGACAGTGCTAACCGTCACAAGGTAAAGAAGGAAATGTCATATTTATGTGAATTGGAAGAGTTTCTCCACGTTTCAAGTCCACTGACATCTGAAAAGGATGAGCATAGGTGAAAATTATTTGCATATCCTATGTGAATATACAAAGTATAGAACTCTTATTATTGGCATAAACCATGAAGAACCCAAAAGGTTGTACAACCGATCCTCTTAATTTATTCCACAATATCAAAATTAGAAAGGAAGGAAGGAAGGAAATGTAGCATAGTAGACTGAAGGGAAACAGTCCTAAATTAAGTCAAGTCTGTTTGAGTTTTGCACTCAGCAGTTAATGTACCATTGTCACCATTATTATTATTATTATGATTATTATTTTCAAAAGAATTTCTTCTCACTAGTATATATTTACCAGCAACTTAGCTAACATTGATGAATTAACTGACCAAATATACTATAAAAAAAAAAAAAAATCTGAAGCAATCATAATGGAGAATATGCATATGTGTGCTGCGCAAGCAGGAGCAGTGATTTGGTATACATTAATTCGGTGGCAATGGTTGGAGAGAAATGCCAGATTTTTGACAAAAAATTTCTTGCTGAGCTGTTAAGTGTTAACCCCTTTTAGTGGTGTTCTTAGTTCATAACTTGTAACAGTGAAAGGAAGAAAAAAGTGCAAACCTGATGTACAGTGTAGATTGAAAGATAATAACCCAGCTCATGCAGGAATAATGTGGCCATTATAATTATACCAATTACGGAAACTGCAAATAGAAAATTTGAAAAAAGCATAGCATAAGGGTGAAAGGAAAGAAGATAGGAGGAATAAAGAGAGGATAGGATGGGAATTACAATTACTTACCAAGAGCCCCAGATTGAGTTTTGTGCAACAAGTGCTCTTCCGCGCGAGGAAAGGCGTCCAGGTTCTTAATCACTTGTCTCAATGTCACACCCATCTCTTTACTTTTGCAATTGATATGATTATGATTATGATTATGATTATTATGATATGATTGATAATATGCAGCAACTTCAACCGGAGTCCCTGAGATTCAAATATTCAATGCATCACAGATTGATTGGCTTTGCAAATTGAATGAATCGTACTCTCAGCTCTCGACACACAAACACAATGGAATCAATACAATTCACGAATCAAACCTCTCTCTCACCAGACACCACTCCGCCATGAACTGCCCCAACAACCCACACCGGAATTTTGCCCTTTTTTTTTTTTTGGTCAGGAAATTTTTGCCTTTCAACGCCTCTTTTTTCTTCTTCGTTTCTTCGTCAACGTTTTTCTTCTTCCGAACTATTTTTCTTTTTCTTTTTCAAATTCTCTTTTTTTATCCCCGGTCCAACTGGTTGATTGGCCCAGGCCCAAACAACGAGAAATTTTGTTATTTTTTTTATTAACAGAAATTTAATTATATTAATATTGAATCGTTGACCCAAAAAAAGATATTGAATCAACTGAACTCTTTCTTATTTTTAAAGCAATTAAAAAAATTTCTAACATTTTTGAATTTGTATCTTTGGTGTCATAGCCTTTTCTCATTATTTTTCTTTATACTATGAGATATTTTTACAAATTTAATTTATTTCTATTCAACTATATAAAATATGAGATTTTAGGTTTCTCTATCAGAATTATTTTTGCGCTTACCCCAAAAAAAAAAAAGGAAATTATTTTCACAGAATATTAAATAGATGTTATTTCAAGTATCATATTGTTCATTATCTCAACTCAATATCAATTTTCATGAGTTTGCTCATTATAAATTATAGGATAAAAGCCATTAAGATTAGGATTGATCTAATGATAAGAAATTTAAATAATTTGCATAAAATTTTAGATTCAATATAAAAAAATAGAAAAATTATAGGATAATCAATACGATCCATCTTCATGGAATATAGATGTGTCATTGTTGTATTCAAACTTTTGTGTGGGATAAAAAGAAGAGTCGATAGCAAGTGTTTCATCTTCATTTCATTTTTACATTTTAGTGCATGTTCACTAACTCATATAACTTTTAATTATAATTTTTTTTCCAATCTAAAATTTAAACGCCACTTTGTTTTTCTCTTCACTCCTTGCCCCCCTCCCCGCTTCCTTATCCCCATTACAAGGAAACGCCTCTAATTAGACTTAAAGTGTGTTTAATTGTGATTTTTTAATTTTTTAACCAAAAAAAAAATCATTTTTTCATTGAAAAAAATTAATTTTTCATGTATTTAGATAATTTTTTTAAAATAATTAGAATATTAAAAAATTATGTTTTAAATTTTTTTATAAAATCTTAAAAAGTAGTTTATGAAAAAATTTAATTTTAAATTTTTTCAATTATATATAAAATTTAAATTTCATAATTATTTTTTAAAAAAATTAAAATAAATACACTCTTATTATTTTTACGTGCATGAAAGATGTGTAAATTCTTTTCAAACTAAATCAATTTAGCAATCAGTTGTAATTCGCAATCAAGGTTGACCGAATTAGCTGCTGGCATAGGTACACACTCTGCTCCCTATTCTTATGTCCCATTGCCTTATTAAATTGTTAGCATACTAGACCATTTTAGGTCAGCACATGGCTTATCAGATCATGCTCTTCCTTTTATTATTTGTACACATATTTTTTCAATTTTTATGTTGATATATTTTCATCTATTAATTATATTATTTATATGCATATTTTCTCGGTTTTTGTTCCGATGTACTCCCATCCACTATTGAATAGGAGTGCGTCGACACAGAAATCGAAAAAATATAATACAAATAATATTTTTCATTACTTAAATACCAAGAAAAAAAGAAAAATGAAAACCCATGTGGCACATGACACATGAGAACACTTAGACACTGTTCATGTGCCACAAGCAAAAGAGTGTAGCCTTTTAATTGTTCTGAGTTTTATGACGATATTTTTTGCTTCGGTTAGAAAAGCGCAAAATTTGAAAAGCAAATATAACTCTATGCTAACACCAAAAAAATATAACTCTAACTCTGTCTATTTTACAATTTTATCTAAAATAAACTCTTATGTAAGTTTGAGTTATTTAATGAATCTCTCAATGATTTTTTTTTTTCTCCTTATAGCAATATTACAAAACTTAATGTAATCAAAATTTTTGATAAAAAATTATAATATTAGACAGACAAGATATAGTGATAAGATCTACATTTTTTTAATCTAAAAATCACTAATTATGTTACATCATTCTAATACTTGATTTCTCCACCCCCAAAAAAAAAAAAATCTAATTATCTAATATTTGTCTTTTACTTTTTGATCTTTAACAAACTAAGTTATACGGCTTAATATATGTGTATAACCTTCTCTATGTGGCCAAAAGTTGGAATATCGGATTCTTACTCTTGGGATGTATTTTGGTCTCAATCACATAAGCACATCAAACAATTCTTTGCTCAAAAACATATATATGAAAGAAAATCAAAATGTACGTCTTTTTTCTTCTTTCAATGAATTATATCACGTGAAAGAAAAGGTGACACACGTTACCTAATGCAATAAGAGTGGTAACACAAAGAAAATAAAACCAACTCGACTAGACCAAGTGGCCTAATTTCCAATTTGGGTAATGTTCCACATCAACAGACAAGCAAAGCCTGCAAAGGTAGCTGCCAACTAATGGAAGGCACATGAAAATACACATTGAGTTACCAAGGCATTAATTGATTTTGAATTAGCAGGTGCTCAAGATATGCGAGCTATAATCCTGTTGAAAAGTTTTGGGCATGTGTTTCTCATTTCCCACGTGCCCACTTCAATAAGGCTGTACCTGTATTCAGTTTGTTTGTCATCCTTCCTTCTCCCTATATATTACACCCTTCAAAATCTGTCTCTGACGCCACTTGAAAGTTGCTAACTTTGTCATTCATTACAAAGTGAATTCAAATGCTTTCATTGCGCCATTTATCAAATTAATATATGAGGCGAAACTGCAATTTGGATCTTCGGCTTCATTCTTCATCTGCTCACTCGCCTTCCCATCGTTCAATGTAAGCAATCTGGACTTCATTCTATCAGTAAACAAATGGAGTTCTTCTTGCATTGATCTTTAGTACTTTTTCCCTTTTTCTGCAAGAATTTGTAGGAATGAGACGTTGAACATACACAATAAAGTTGTAGCCATTATTCATGATGGACGCCACTGCATTTTTGACAAAACGGAACTTCAGGTAACATGTCTAATGATACCATTGCATTATATCTTCACAGTTTCTTTCTTTCTTTTTTCGTTTTCTTTTTTTTTTTTTTTCCTATTTGCAATAGTTTGTTTTTGGTATTCAAACGGGCCCTAAGGCCAAGTTAAAGATTCCTTGAGGAGTAATAACTAATAACTCCCAGAACATCATACATAAACAACGCTATTACGGCCTCAGGGCCCAGGGGATTGTCAAACACCCTTATCCCTGGTTCCTGCTATAAAGTCAAACCAGCTAGCCTATCATGCACCCAAAAAAAAAAAAAGAAAAAAAGAAAAAAAAAGCTAGGCTATCTATACACATATGATATTTACAAAACAGTCCTATGCTATCAAAAGGAATTAAATAACTATGCAGTTTTGATAAACAGGTAATCGTTGAAATCAAATGGGACTAAATCTAAATAATGAATGCTTGTAACGTAATGATTTATGACTATGTGTGTAGGCAAGAGTGATAATATGGTTGGCAAGTCGAGAAATGGAAGAGAGGATTGGTTTGCAACCTCAAGCATTATTAATGTATGTGTCGCGAGGGCGAGGGCGAGGCCTTTCCATGAAGAGATCGCTCCAGAATTTCCTCCAGAACAGAAAGAAAAGGTCTCAAAGCCACATCTCCACCGTAACAACCAATAGCCACACTGGCCTCAATTAGTCCAACTATGATTATGATTCAATCCTAGCGCGCCTCTCACTTCGGGGGCCATGGTGGGCAGAGTCCATGTACGACTATCTTATAAATGAACAACGGCTCTATCTCTTTGGCCCACTACTACAGCTTCCCGATCTAAGTAGGTCAATTCAGATATATGCATAACCTTACCATTCTAGGGATCAAATTGGGCTTTTTGAGGAAATGACAATTGACCATTGTTTCTGCGAACATCACTTCACTTTTGAGGAAATCTACATTGAATTTTTTATTTTTTTATTTTTTCCCTTGAAAAGAAAAAACCCTGGGAAATTCTTCATCATGAACTTTGGTTGCTCTTCCGCCGTTCATCTCTTGAGCCTTCGGAGTTGTTAGCTGATTGATTAATGATTACTTGCGGAGGAACTATGAGTTGAGGTGGGTTAGAATTTCCACTTTCTGCCCACTGCTGATCCCAGTTTCATTCTTAATAAGCTTCTGAATTGTACGCTTCCGCTAGCTAGCTTGGGAATTCTATCAATAATGGCAAAAACCTGTATGCGAAGGTATGCTATGCAGAAAACCTTGAAAAAAGAGGTACTACTTTTCATGGCCCCGGAAATCATATCCCAATTCACTGTCCTGCTCAAGAATAATGTATAAGAGACAATACCTTTTTTAGCATATCAAGAACCAATGCTGGCGTGCGTGCTGAATCAGAAGCCCTACCGGACAATAAAATACAATTAATAATAACAAAGTCGGGGAGAGGAAAAGGTGGCGTTGTGGAGGATCGAACCTATAGCATCAGCATGCGGAATCAATTCAGCTGCTACAAGCTCATTGGCAGAAAGTGGGAAATTAAAAGGAATAACGAAATAAGATATCCTCCAAAACAAACAAGAGTGAGCGTGATGTACAGACCAAAATATGCAACAAAGCTGTCAAAATATCTGCATGTCATTGATGTTACTACCTAACTCTGTTTGATTGACGTAGCTTTTTTTGTTTTTTTTTTTTTGGGGGGGGAGGGTGGGGTGGAGGAAGAGTTCATAGTTAGAAAGTTAGACTCCAGAATTGGCGTAGCCGAAGGAGATAACCTTCCAAACAAGAGCAAACACGAAAGAGATTTTTATTAAGAGCGACAACTCTGATTTGTCAGCAGTGATAATATGTATAGCAAGGTGATTTCTAAACCTGTTAAGAGACTAGGAAAGCAAAGAAACCAAGCTTTCCTTAGAAGAGAAAGAAAAACTATTGCAGGCTGACGGAATTACTTTAGTGACGATACTCCTAATTCAATAAGGAGAACCAAACTTATTAAAGAGATTAAATGATGATGAAAACGTTTACTGGAACGTTAAGTTTATGTATCGTATAAAGTTCTCATTGTCCCGTGTTACTGTATATACCTCTCAGTACCACATGCTCCCTAATTTTGTAGCATGAAATTAAGCCAAAATTGGTAACCGCTGATTTCTAACTTCTTCGTCTTTCTGGTAGCTTTTGTAATTCATCGGTTCATAACCTACAATATGACTTTTTGAAATGCTTTAGCTGGGGGAAAACTATGCATATTGAATACAAATAAAAATAATTGTTGCATAGCAAATAGATCGAACATCTCTCCACTGAGAAAACACGATCCTAGTAAATTAATTAAATTCTCTCCATGCCCGTTCATGTGCAAAAAATTGAAAAAAAACAATGTAAGAAAGGGTGAGGAACATGGAAGGAAACAGGAAATAGAGTCAGAGCTCCACTTTTTTCCAGTCAAAATAACATAGATTTAATACACACTCTCCTCTATCTTTCTATTTTTCACAGCCAGCATTTTCCAATGAAGATTTAACTAGAGTAATCATGAATGGTAGATGCTGCTTTCTTGAGATCTTCCACAAAGCCTTTCAACATGAAAGCTCCCGTTGCATCATCACCCTTCATTCCCATGATCGTTTCATATAATTTCGATAACCGGGCATCCATCTCCTTGTCTTCCATCACCCTTGTAAGTCCTTCTTGAACATCCTTTTGTCCAAGCCCATTGAGTCTCAACCCTACTCTCCACACTTGAACAATATAGGCACAGTTCACAAACTGGTCTCCTGCCACTGGGTAGCACAGCAACCTTTTCTGGAATTGTAAAGCCTCCAATGTGGAATTCCATCCACAGTGTGTGATATAACACCCCACAGACTCATGTTGCAAGATCTCGGTCTGTGGTGCCCAAGAAACAACCCTGCCTCTGCCTTGCTTGAAAGCCCTCCCCACAAATCCAACTGGTAAGCCTTCGCGCCAACTGGACTTCAACACCCAAATGAAAGGCCTACCTGAAACCTCAAGTGCCAGTGCTAGATTTTTCACCTTTGCTTCCCCAATAGGGCTGACCCAACTTCCGAATGAGATGTAAACAACTGAGCCAGCTTTCTGGTTTTCTAGCCACTTCAAGCAGCTCATATCTTCCTCCCAAAAGCTGAGATTCTTAGTTAGTTGATGCCTGCAAATAAGGCTTAAGGGCAACACACGTAGATAGCCTTGTGAACATTTGTTGTTGGCCAATTGTTGACTTTGCAGCTCAAGTTTGCTCTCATCTGGAAAGGAATTCACCAGGAGCCATTTAAGGCTTCTTGATCTTTCCAAGGTTCTGATCCAAAATTTAAATCTTGCTATCTTTGCAGCGACTGTTCCAATTAGCCATGGTAGATCTTCAGTTGAAATTATGGGCAGATCAGGTACAAAGCGAATTTTGCCTTCATGTTGCGGAAGTCCTGCCAGTTCATTGCAATATCTTCAGTTGTTGGCAACATCCAAGGGTATACAAACTTGGATAATGTTATTTTTAAGTCAAAATCTCTTTACATTACTCAGGAAATCCTTACGTAATTACAGTGTTTAACCATTCAAATTAACATTAGACACATGTAAAGACGTTTTTGAGGTATGCACATTTTTTAACATTAAACACACAACCTTTTACTGAATTGTGCACCGAATGCCCTCAACAATTTATTTCCTTCCATACATGTCGATTGTACTATAAATTTTCTATTATAAATAGTGTTTGAATTTTATCAATGAATGCTTAATATTTAATAATGAATAGTAAATATTTTTTAATTATTTAAAAATATATAGAATATCTTTTTATGATTTTTTGGTTTTGGTTGAAATGATCTTTTGTGATTCTTATATGTGTTTTTTTCAATTGAATATTTATTACTGTTATTTTGTCAACCATATATATAACGTTACTCAATCCCAATTCTTTTCTTTTCTTTTCTTTTTTTCAGCAAAAAAGGAGCAGATCGGCATTGCGCCCGTTTGGTTAAGATTATAGGAAAAGTACTTCTTAAAAAATAGAAATAGAAGCAGAAATAAAAGTAAAAGTAGAAAATTATTTTATGTTTGGATATAATTATATAAGTACTCTTTTATCAAAATTAGAAGTTATTAAATTATTTAGATATGATCAATATAGAAGTACTTTATTTAATAAAATTACAATTAAAAATATGGAGAAAGAAAAAATGAGAGTGAGAAAAGAGTAATAGTTTTTAAAAGTTTTAAGGATAAAATTATAATTAAATAAAAAGAAAGTGATTGCGAATTTTAAGAAGCAACATTCCCTCTCTTCTATTGTTTCTATTTTTGAGAGAAATAACTCCTTATCTATTTTTAAAAAAAATAAAAAAATTGATTATTTTTTACTTCTATTTTTTTTAAAACACAAATAAATAATATTAAAAATTTTATAAATATTTTTTTTAAAAAATTTAAAAAAAGATATTTCTTTTTATACCATAAGCACAAACAAACGCACCCACTACCGGCCACAAAATATCATGAATTTGGACTTTGAATGTAAGACTTGCACAAATACAATGGGAGGCTAAACTAAAACTCGCCGTACAAGTTGCTGTAATCATACCGACATACCAAAGTAAATGGCAAAGGAAGCGGCATTCATTATGGATGTCTGTCTCAAAATTAAAGACATTTACATATGCCACATGGTTACTGTCAAACAGTGAGGATCGCCGCTATACGCTCCAATGCGGAATTTTTTTTTTTTTCAAGAAAACAATGAATAATTCTAGTTCATATACAAATTTAATATACTTTATTTCAATATATTTGTCAACTGAATCAAATTATGTCTAGTTGTATTAATTTAAAAATATATCTATTTAGTCAAATTTATAAATATATTGAAAAAAGTATTATTTCTTTTTCAATAAATTTGATACTTTATATTTAAATATATTCATAATATACTTCATGAGACCTATAAGTAGTTAAGTGTGTTTTGGTTAAACTAGTATATTCCAATTTTATTATCAATGTGTCTATTAAGATTTATATACATACGAGAATATTTTGAATAGTACATATTAAGTTTTGAGAGGTAATTTAAAAATGATTTTTTTTAAAGAATTATTTTTTTTATCTAAACTATTAATATTTGAAACATACTGCAATTAATTTGTCTCAAGTCGAGTTACTCTGTTATAGAGGTAAACCTCTTCCGACTTTAATTTTTTTTTTATTCACAAAATTTGAACTCGAACTCAAACTCGAGGTTTTACTTAAAAGGAATAAGTACTAAACTACTTCAACTAACTAAATCTTTATTAAGAATTATCATTATTTGTGCAAGGATATCAATTTTGGACCATTTTTGTTTATCTATCTCTTTCAATATTCTGAAGTTGCTTGGGGAAAAAATAATTAAAAAAAAAATCGAGAGAAGGGGAAGAGAAATAACTTTTAGCTTCTCTGAACTTCTATTTTGCAACTCCAAATTTATGGTTTGGGCAAAAACTACTCAGAGATGACTAATAAATTTTTGCCGAAACTATAATTTAAAGCTTTACAATCAGGAAACCAAACATGAAAAATATGGTGAGAAGTGAGAAGTGAGAAGTGAGAAGGGAGTGGGAGCAACCTGTATCAGAAATGAGGCCAGCCCGGACCATGTCAGGTATGGCTTGGATCAAGCGGTACGTAGCAAACATGGCAGGCCAAAACCCAGCAGCAGGGATGCCACAGCTGGCGGCCACTTGGATGGCCCAAGATGCCAACAAGTCAACCACCACACACACCACTTCCCCATCCTCTGATCCAAGCTTGTGAACCAGCTCCTCCAAGTGACTTGGCATGCACTTCTCCATCGCTGATTCTATGCCAAAGAAATCTGGGGCTGCCTCCTCTTCCAGGCCATCTGGCAGTGCCACCCACCTGATCTCATCATCCTTCTCATCAACATGAAGCATCATCTGCCTGTGAATGTATTGGGGCAGCGCAATCACAGGCTCCAATCCGTGGCTCACAAACGCCGAGGCTAGCTTCTGCATGGGATTAACATGTCCCTGTGCCGGATATGGAACCAGAATGATTCTTGCCTTCATCATCTGCATCTTCATTTTCCCAATCTCAAAAGAAATATTATGACATATAAATATAATAGCCTACGATGCACTCTTACTTTTGGCTCTACCTATTTCTGCTTATAATTTGGGGTTCCAACTGTTCTAAGCAACTCTGAATTTATAGATAGAAGATATCCATGTGTATGACAGGCAGCGAATACGCATGTCCCTGAAAAGGTTTATTGGATTGGGTACATGCCACCCCATGATTATTGCTCTTTTCTGTCAAAGAAATATATAAAAATGTGTAAGCGGATATTCTGAATGCATGAGGTGGGAAATAAGGTTAGTGTAGGTAACTGAGAAATTAGCTAACAATATTATTACTTATTATTATATTTACTAAATTCTTTAATCATATATATGTATAGTTAATTGATGTGTAAATAAATAAGGTATGTAGATAATTGAGAAATTAGGTAATAATTTTATTATTTATTATTATATTTATTCAATTCTTTAATTATATATATAAATTATTTATTTATTTACACATAAATAATTAATGTTTGATTGATAAAAAAAAAATATGTAAAAATAAGATGAAATTTAAGTTAAATACACTAATAAAATATTGGTCTGAGTAAAAAAAGCTTGAGTCTTTTAAATATAAGATCCTGAATTTAATTTCAAAATTTATGTATATAAATATCTATGTTTAAGTATTTTATTATATCTTAAAAGGTTAATCTCTTACCTATTAAACGAGTGAACAGAAAAAAAAAAAAAAAGTTGAATGCCTATCTCTCTCCTATATACGGCCGGCGAAGTAAAATTAAATACAACACTTCAAAAAAAAAATAAAATAAAAAGGGATAATGATGAATTTCCTATGCCCATATCACATCACACACGTAAGTTTTTGTTTTTTTAATCTTTTTTTTGGTAGTAGATTGTCTTTATTTTACTTCAAATATATATAATGTAATATGGGATGGACTCAATTATGGTAGTCTTCGGTCTTAACTTGAGGGTGATGAGACACGATGGTGGAGATCCAACAAAAGAGAGGATTAAAGCTCTTCTAAAGAGGTAGGGGTATGGCCTATGCTAGAGATAAAAAAAAGGGATTTCTTCTTTTAAGTTTGGATCTATTTATCAGGGACAGGAGAAATACCTATCATAAATATGAGGCGCATGTTAAGAAAGGAATTGGGAGTGTGTGGTAAGATAGGCTTGTGTCCAATGGATAAGAATTTCAGATGGACCGCAAGCCTCCAAAATTTTAGATTATGTATATTTTAGCTTTTAAATTTTAAAAATATATAAATTAATTTCTTAAATTTTTTTGAATATATAAATTAATATTTTATTAATTTTTTGATTAATTATTAATAAAAATATCACATATTTAAAAATATTTACGATATTGAATTATATATTTAAAAAAATTTAGGAGGTTAATTTTTATATGATTCAAAATTTAGGGAATATAATACATCTATTTTGACTAAAATATATATTTATAAAAATTTAAAAGATCAATTTATATATTTTTAAAATTTAAGAACTAAAATATATATAATATATAATCCAAAAGTATAATACAATTTTCCTTTTTTTTTTCCCTCGAGGTTTAATATCACATTCGATATTTTTAATGTACAGAATATTTTGTACGTCAAATTTAATGAAAAAAGATAATCTACATAAAATCCATTCTCCCAAAAATATGTTTTTGGAAAATGTGCATATATATTTCTTTTTCAGAAGTCAATTTGTAATCTGATCCGTGCGCGTAAGAATTGGACTCATCCTTAATTTTTCTTAACAAAATTGGTGTTACGCAAATTAAATTATTGAAAGTTCAAATTTCAGGCACACTACGCTGATCCTTTGTGCTATTAAATTGATTGAAGTGAGGACCAGTGTCCAGTATGGAGAATCGATCCTCCTAATTTAATTTTTTACTTAATAAAATTATGTGTAATATCTTATTATTAATTTTTTTATATTATATATTTTGTTTTGATTCCTTTTTTTAATTAATAATAAAAAATTATACTTGACCTTATTAAATAAAAAAATAAATTGAAAGGATCCATTCTTATCCAACGTGATAATAAATAAATGATGGAGAAGGCAATAACTATGCGACTACTGAAACAACCAACTATATTCATGACCCTTAATAACAACCAATTGCATTTTTTGAATTATAGTTTTTCATGTCTAGTCTGGTTGAAGTTACATTAGCAATCCACAAAAAACTCACCAAAAATAATCGCAATTTGCGCTTCAAAGAAATGAAAAGACATATATGAATAACTATAGATGCGACTAGGTAGCCACATATACTATATTAATATGGGTGTGTTTGTTTGTGTTTTTTTGAGATAAAAAATTATTTTTTTATTGAAAAAATTAATTTTTATATATTTAAATAATTTTTTAAAAATAATTAAATTTTCAAAAAAATTTATTTTTAATTTTTTAATTACATATAAAATTTAAATTTCAAAATATAAAACAAATGCATCCTAAATCTACCAAAGATACGGATTCTGGGCACAAAATTTACATCACATAACACTTGCTTCCAATTATTATCCATTTTGTTGTTCTGTGCTTAATTTACACTATTTCAACATCCGCACGCTGAGTGGCCCACATCGCGGTAGAGCTTAGGTTTGGCACCAGTCCAATTTGCAAACATTAAAAAAACCGAACTCTCTTTTCTCTTTAATTAACGTGATATGTTATAATAATAAGAGTGACATAATCAAAAATATTTTTTTTCCATAAAGTTACTTCCTCTGTTCTATAATATTATTCTTTTAAGCATGTTTTCAAAAAATATTAAATAAGTAATTGAATATTATTAGTTTTAAAGAAATGGAATTATATTTGATTAAATTGTCTTCTTATTCAATAAATATTTCTATCTTATTTCACTTGATATAATTATTAACAGACAGTGATAAAATATTAAAAAAATAAAATATTTTCTCTTAAAACAACTAATATGAAACAATACTATCAACATATAAAAAAATTCATTCTAGTATTAACAATTATTCCTTTCGTTAAATGTAGGTCAAAACTCTTTTACTAGATAAACAAATTTCGAGGTGTACTAGTTTGGCAAGAATCATGATGATAGCTTACGAAGGTACACTAATGAAATTAGGAGGTTATATATAACATGTCCCACAAAAAACAAAAAAGAGAAAGATAGAAAAGAAGATAGTGCTTGCGCCATGTGCACTTTAAGAGCCAATAGCAACAAGGGCAAGGGGTGCACAAAAGTAAGCGTGAGGTGTTTGTAAGGTAAGTGCAATAAGGCAGTAATAACAACACTGAAGTTGTCTGTGTCTGCTTCCTAGTGGAAATTTGCCGGAAAAGTGATATGCAAATGCAACCAGGACAAAAGGCCAATATCAGTTTGATATTTTCGATCTGTAGCAACCTTTTGAGAAGAAACCATGGCAAATGCACGTGTTTCTTATGCAATTAAGTTTAGGCTGTGTGACCTCGACCATTCCACTCATAGTTCCTGTCCACCCACCGTACACTATACATGTTAAAACAGGCATTCATATAACAAGAGAGAAAAATATAGACCTTTCATTTATATATTATCATATTAATATTTATTTATTTATTTATTAATTGACTGATTATAGTAATTCATATTCATATACCACATAGAACTACTCAAAAAATGCATTAAGGGCAAGAAGAAACATGAAAATTTAATTTCACGCTTTCAACTTACTAAAGAATTTAAATTGTAACAAATTAAATTTAATGTATTTATAATTTGATATTACTTAATTAATTATTATTTTAAGATTAACATTAGCTGTAATTATGATTGCAATTTAATAATAATGAATTTATTATTGTAAATATGAAGTAATATAAACTTAAAAATTATATAGATAATATGAAAGACATAAAACTTCTAGAATTTAGTGTTGAATGTTGATGTATTGTCAATGTAAAAAGTTTTTACATAGATATCCAATCATATATTGTCACATTAATAAAAATATTTAATTTAATCACTCACTACCTTAAAAATCTTATAAATAAAAACGTATAATTGATAATAGTGTAAAAAATTTTTACACTAATAATACATCAAAATTAATCTCAAACTTTTAATGTATGACTTAGTTTTAAAATAATTGAATATTATATGTTATCATTAATCTTTACTCTCATAATGAAATGAACTGATTTATAATAAAAAAAGTTTTAAATGACACTTAATGGAATGGCATAGCTCGTACTTTCCCTTGTATATTATATTGATAAGATTTGCGTTGTTTCACTTTGAGTTGTTAATAAAGGGCGATAACATGAATGTTGTTTTTTCAGGAACTAGTTTGTTTGCTTCTATTTCAGTAGCACCCAAAAATACAATGGCGATGCTTTTTCTTTTTGACTAATAAGTGGTAACACTTTCACTTCTACATTAAATATATTGGATTTGGAACAGGACCACAAACCACAGTTCAAATTTGCGAATTGCCTCATGAAATATCATTTTTAATTTTTATACTCTCGTTTGTGAAACGGGAGTCCCATTCCCTAGCATCCCTCCGATTAACTTGCTACAAACACAGAAGTGGTGGAGCTTAAAGAAAATTCATAAGGGGCCAAAGAAACTTGAAAGAGTTAAAATAACTTGGAAGAGTTAAAATAAGATAAATTAATCTATTAATAAAATAGTAATTTTTTTTTATTTCTACCAAATAATTACACAATTCATAAATAATTGATAAATTTTTCAATTCTAATTATTGATGAGCATGGAAAATAAAATGCCAAAATTGAAATGGCAAATTAATCTTTACTTGTTCAGTGTTTAATGAAGTCCATTTAGGATAATATTTATCAACAAGAGTACAAATGTTAATGTGTATTTATATTAAATATGAAATTAAAATTATTTCAATTATTAATTATAAATATAATCATTTTTTTTATGATTGATTATTTAAAAACCAATTTTATGTTTGAATATATTAACTTAAAAGTAATTTTAATAAAGAAATGTATTTTGTTTTAATTGTATGAAAATAATTGCTTTTCTATAATAAATTATGAAAAGGGATATGAAATGATTTGTTTATATTTTATAGTATTTGATACTTAGGTTTATTTTGTAAAAATATTATAATTCTAATATAAGCAAAAAAATAAAAATCAATTTTTGCTTATAATAAAATGTTTGAAAAAATCTGTTTTCACTTATAAGTAGATTAATTTACACTTAAAATTAGAATTTTTTTGGACTTATAATCCATTCAAATTTTTTATCCAAATAGTAAATATATCAAAATAGCTTTTATTAAAAAAAAAAAGTTGCTTTTTTAGCATTTTCAAACATACACCTAACATAAGTATTCTTAAGAATCAAAGTATACCTCAGAATTGACAAATCTATTACTTGATCATTTAACTTGTTATTTAACCTTTATAATTGTTTATCTGCTGTAACAAAAAAATATTTTCAATCTAGATTGATGTTCAATTGTGATATAATCTTTTTTATTTTTATTTTTTAATTAAAAAATAACCTAATGAGCTTTTAAGTTAGAAAAACACATTTACGTAAAGTAACATATTTAAGCTCAAGGGTATTTATCATACAAATATATATAGTTTTTTTTTCAAAAAAAAATTGGCGGGCCATGGCCCCCATTGTCCTAACTAAGTTCTGCCCAACAGTTCGAGTGCCATTCCATTCCCAAGTTTCCGCTGCTAGTTGCATTTGTGATATTCGCTTAATGGCTGCATAATAGACCTTCCTCCTTATTTTAAAAAATCGAAACCATACTGTTTACCCTTTATATGTTTTTTTAAATGGAATACTTACCCTTTATGTGTTGTTTTATTTTACCTTTATGGAATGCTGTAAAATGGGATAATGGGACTATAACCGTGTAAGTGTTTTCTAGAAAAGATGTTACGTTAACACAACCTCTGAAATAAAATTCAATGAAATTACACCAAAAATTTCCCCATGGGCCATGACAATCTTTTGTACAATAGACAAAGCATGAATAAGCTTCAAAAGAAGAGAGAAAAAGGGCGGGGCTAGTATGACTCAGTCAAAACTCACGAAGGGCTTTTTCTAAGTAGTAACTCTTAAAGTCTTATTAAATGCTAAAGTAATGTAAGTTGCCCCAAACGAATTTTACCAAATCTCAATAAATACTTTTAAGTAAATTCATAACTCTGATGAGGACTAATTTCGAGTTTTATTCAAATATTTTTGTATAATTTTAAACTAAAATGTATAAGGTTATACTACACTAAACCCCAAAAGGTATGGAGAAAAAGAAAATTGACATCTAAGCAAGTAAGACATTTGACCCGGAAAAGCATGAGAGAGAACATATATATTTTACAAGGCAATATACAAAAGCTATTTCAAATATTTATTTAAAATTGGTGTATGCTGCCAACTGTGGGGAGCAGATGCCAGTTCTATGTATTCAGGTGTTTACCAATCACGGAAAAATAAAAGGATATAAAGTTCCACATCACATGAGAGGTCGCATTATGTACTACTAGCATGCTATTAATCCATGAAGATGATGCAGGGATGGGATCATAACATAATGAACATCATCACCTTGAGTTGTTAGGAGTTAAAATAAGCTCAATCCATACCTGGTTGACCGTAACCAAATCTAGGCATCAAACAATCAATTTCATTAACGATGGAAAAATCATCGGTATTCCTCCCCAATTTAGAGTGCATACGCACAGTTTTCAAGTTATAACCGATTCCTATAAGTTGGTGAAACGAAGTGCATTTGCTATCTACTCCACCAGTGTTGTGTTTCTCTGACACACTTTTCAGATTCAAACGTCTGTTTTTGCTTCCCAGCTCAACCTTTATACAGAAATTGGCAACCTCAAATTAGACCACTGCCACAGGCCACAACTATGATCCTCTCCCTCCTCTTTGCCTCTTCTCTTCCAATGCAGCAGCCTCATTCAACATATCCATGGCATCCTTCTGCATGTCCAACTTTGCAAGAGCGACGGATTGCATGTAGAAAGCCGTGGGCCAGTCTGGATAAACGCATTGCGCTTGCATTGCATCTCGGAGCGCAGGGTCTGGTTGATCACATAACAGATAGCATAGACTGCGCCGTGCAAAAACAGTTGGCGAGACCATTGTTCCCACATCAATAAACTGCATAATAATACGAAAAGCAAAAGCATCTCAAAATAACCAACATGCTCACAGCAAAGCATTACAATCATTTAGAATGTCAAACAAGTGCTTTGATTGCACCTGGGAATAGTTATCAATGGCTGTCTTAAAATCCTTGTCACGGAATGCGTAATCTCCACGCTTCCTTGCCTCCAGCATATCTCTCATCTGTTGGGTCCACTCTTGGAATGACAACTGTACAAATCCAAACGTTATAGCATAATATCCGACCAACAGTAGTAAATTTAAGACTACTGCACCCATCAATTACCTCGTTGGTTCCTTCATCATCTCTGTAGTGTGTTGCAACCAAGATCTGATGTATTGCAGTTAGGTCCAATCTTGAACAAGCTTCACCCATTGCTGAAAGAGGCCGTTGTGGGGTTGACGGAGCTTCCTCTTGCTTTGGAATTCCAAGCATGATGTGAGAACGAACCTAAATCACTCAGAATAATAAATTAATAATCAACTAGATGTATCCCTTATATACAACTAAATTGCCATTTAACAAGGATGTGTTTCCATCTCAAGTAAGAGAAGATATTGCACTGCAATAGCTCAATATAACCATTAATCCCCGGTTTAGATGGAGAAATAAATGCTAAGAAGGGTATGACAATAAAGAGAGTTGCATACATGACAAATTGACAATACTATACGAAAAGCATGGATGAGCTTTGTTTAGCCCCATCAAACAATGCATATATTTAGCTTGGGATTTGCCCTACCATACTGCTTAAATTAACATGTTCATGTATGGTATGCGTGAAAACAAAGTTAAAATTTACAGATGGATAACTAAATTTTATTCCGTGACAATATAAAGACCAAAGCCCTCAACATACGGGCATGGAAATCATATATCTTGCATGCAGTGGCTTCAGGTTTTTCAATTTACACATAAATGCAAACTTAAAAAGTGATACTGGCCTTATCAAAGTCAGATGGCAGCCAAAGGCACTTAACATATGGTACTTGCTCAGACATTAACCATTCAAGACATAAGCTCAGAGCTTGGAATCATAAGCCAAACTACCGGGTCTTACTAATTCAACTGAATGTCTTTACACAGTATTTAAATGCAATACAATGAACAGCCTCTACATGAATAATTGGTAGATAAATTTTGCATCTTTATATTGACAATGCTTAAATATGAATTAAAGATAAGAAGTACAATGAAAATATGTTTACTAACTATCAATAAATGAACAAATAAACTCTTTCTCTATTGGCAGGATATATGAAAAGAGCAAGTTGCTCGTAGCTGACAGGCCTATATTTCAGAATAATATTATCACATATCACTATCTTTGTTAGCTACAAAAGAAGAAGAAGAAGAAGAAGATAGATATACCAGGATCTATTTCATAGATAAATACATATTATTAGATTTGTCACTTATGTTTCTCATTCATGTACTTAATTTGAACAGATACTCTTAACCAAGTTTTTGTTGCTCATGGGTATAAAATTTCATATGTATTTTAATCAATACATATGATATTGGACTTCAGAATTAATGAACACCTTGACACTCTCCACAATTACTATAATTTAGTCATCGGGAAGTTAAGAAATTTTCTTTAGGCCTTTAAAAGTAATAAACTAACGGTAGTGATATAACAGTATACTTATGATGCGAATGAAGCTTATTCATATATTTCCGAAACAACACCAAGCCAGCAAGGATTACTAATTCTTTGCTAAGTTAGTTCTCACAACAAGTCAGCTAGAACCATATACCAATAAATTTAATTGTTTGAGAACTTAAACATATCAAACATGTAGAACCTATCCCATACATAAAGCCCTTATCATATTATATAATTTCAAGTAAGTGGAGGAGTTTATGGCCTAAATAAACCCCACATACTCTAATAAGAAATCAAAGAAATAATGTTTCAATCTCTGGATTTAGTTAATAATAAATAATTTGTTCCATTTTTCAGTTAGAGAAGGGATCCGTACATCAGGTTTTGTATGCAATGGAGCAAGTGTTGTGACCAAATCCTTTGTATCAGGCCGCTCCCTAGGTTCATATTGCAAACACTTAGAGGCAAGATTAACAACTACAGTTGCCTCTTCTGTAGAAAACTTTCCCTCCAAATGTGAATCCATCAAGAGCATGTTGTTTTTTCCCTGTATCATATCAAGTGCCTGCAAACAGAATCAGATACTCCATATGGCACCAATCAAAAAAACAAATTGAAATAGTCTGAGTAAGGAAAACACATTAATATTTAACTCAGATATTTATCATAGCAACTGCAACTGCAACTTTCAATATCATTAACTATCAAAGTAAGTAAAAGAATGGTCACAACTTTAATGCTACAAGATAAATATGGTCAAATGAACCATTTATAAACAACAATAGCCAAGACCTATATAGGAAAAGCACTAAAGGGAAGATCTGAAAAATCTTGATTAAAAAATGTAGGTATTTAGAGCTTCTAATGACATCTGGGAAGCATACAATAAAAATCCTGTGACAGCAAGCCACTCACTATTATTGAAAGGGTGGTGAAAATGGCAATTTTGTTCAGGGCATGTGAGCTTCCATGTGTAATTTGTAATCAGTTATGTATTCCATGTTTGATGTTTGATAGTTAAGCGTGCTATTGAGCCCATCAAATTTTTGTAGTTAAACCGATTTTCTCTAGCTATTATGCTAGAGCAAGTATTATGCCCAAGTTAGTTCAGAGAAAGTTAGTAGTTGATAATTATTTTACGGTAAAACGAATTTTAGGCAGAAGCTGTCAGTTTGAGATAGTTAATAATAAAAATAACTAACTAGTTTGCCAAACGAATGAGCAAGTGAAGCACAAGAGCGCATAGAAATGCAAAAGCAAGGCAAATAAAAGGCCCTTACATGACTTGGAGGGATGTGCTTCCCGCTTAGCAGGTCTAGAAGAACGGTCCCAAAGCTGTAAATGACACTTTCAGGGGTGACCCTTCCTGAAACAGATAATGTGAGACGAGTCCAGCAAACAATTCAGAGTAAAGAAAGCATTAAAGATGGTGAGACAACATATTTATGTAACTTGTCTGTCTATCATAAATCATATCCTAGGGAGTTACCATTTCTTAAATATTCGGGGGGAGTGTAAGCAAGATTTGTGCTATAACTTTTTCCATCCCTGCTGTTCTTCATTAAACCAAAACAGGAGAGACGCGGATCACCTTCCTGAATGAACAACTCATGATTTGATTAATCAGTTAAAACAATGGATCATAAACGTTATAAGTTACAACAAGCAAGCAAGGAAGTCCAAGAGAATCATATGCTATGGTAAATGGAAGAGGGATTGGAAAGAGGGGCGTTGAAGTTACCTCATCGAAAAGAACACGATAAGCATTCAAATCATGGTATAAGGGGCGGCCCTCAGAGCTGCAATAATTCAAAGCTTGAGCGATATAAAGGGCAACTCTCAAGCGCATGGCCCACTCAATTGTCTGATTTTCCCCTGAAACAACAAGAACTGAGTTGAATTGAAACAGAAAGGAATTGAATTGAAATGAACACTTTGTTAGGAAAAGGGAAGAGAAAGAGAAAGAGAAAGAGAAAGAGGAAGAGAGGGAGGGGGATACAGATAGATAGATAGATAGATAGATAGATACAGTGGAAGAGGTGCTTGGCGAGGGTGTCGTTGGGCATGTACTCGGCGACGAGGAGGCGCTCGTCACCGTCGCAGCAGTAGCCGATCAAATTGGCGAGCCTGGGGTGGCGCAGCTTGCCGACGCCGGAGGCCTCCTCGACGAACTGCTTGGGATCGGGCCAGGCGGCCTTGCTGAACTTCTTGACGGCAATCCAGTGCTCCTCGCTGTTGCGGCTGTGGTTTTCGAGGCGCCCCTTGTACACCACGTTCGGTGCCTTCTCCCCGCTCTCCGACACTATGTGCTCCGAGCTGAAATTGTTGGTCGCCGCCTTCAGCTCCGCCAGCGAGTACTCCGAGAACGACAACCACCATGGATCACCATCGCCAACACCAGCTGTAGCTGTAGCTGTAGCTGTAGCTGCCACCGAGTCTTTCTTAGTCTGGGTCTGGGTCTGTGATTGAGAGCGGCTGTGGTTGCGGTAGGGTTGTTGATCTTTCTCCTTCTCCTTCTCCTTCTCCGGGTGAGTCTCTCCCCCTCTGACTCTCAGCAGCAACGATGACTGGCAACAACCCATGATTGATTATTGATTCTTGGATGATTGGATGATTTATTCTCTTTCTCTTTCTCTCTCTCTCTCTCTTCCTCTTCCTCTTTCTCTTTCTCTGTTATTTCTGCTAATACCTCGTGCATACAAGATGAGGATGAATATGATAGATCATGGATGAGAAGAGAAGATGTGAAGATTGGTTATGCCGACGCCTATGCCTGTGGCGGTATCTATGTTAATGTTATGTTCGCGTGAGACTGCCTCTCTTCCCCTCAATCTTCCTTCGCCCTTTTTTAATTTCATTCATTTCCCTTCCTCCTCACTGTCACTGCTCCTAATTACTAAACACTGTTTACTAGACAAGAGAGAGAGAGAGAGAGAGAGAGAGAGAGAGAGAGAGAGAGAGGGATTAGATTACTTACGATACAATCCCTCCTTAAACTTCAACTTCAACTTCAACTCTGCTCCTATCCTATGCTCTAAAAAATATTCCATTCATTGTATTTTCCATATTATTACACCATAACATTATACATACCTTTCACTTCCACCCCCCTTCTTCATTACTACTACCTTTTAACCTTATCCGTAAATCACATTCCCTTTCCTGCCTCCCCCACCACCTTTAACTATCCTCGCTATTAGTACTTCATTTGCATTCAAAACCTTCCCATCTCAATTTCATCAAATTTTAATTTGATTTTAACTTCATTCAAACAAAAAAGTTGATTTTAACTGTATTAGTATTCACATAAAACTACCAAAAAACACATTTTTAATCAAAAAAAGTATATTTCAATTGAATTTTTTTGTGTCAATCAAACTTAAATTTAGTTTCCACAACATGTTTTGTTGCCTTCATGCTAGCTAGTTTTGGTAAACATTGCTAGTAGAATTCAACAGTGCACAACTTCTTAAAATGGATTTTATGTAAATTAAGTTCAACAAAATTTTATTAGTCATTTTCTCTTTGAAATCACATCTAATTCAATTACGACTTGTTCAATAATTTTGGCAATTCGACTTGAAAAAAAAATAAATTTAGATATTACATAGTTAAGTCATAGAATTTCAAATTTAAAAAATAAAAATAAGAAATACCATACAATATTATTATATTATTTAAAATGTTTTAATTAAAATTTAAAAACAACTTATAATTTCTTTACAATTCTTTTGGTCAACTAATTTATTTTCAATTTTAAAAAATCTAATAAAAGTATGTGACTTCATGTTGAATTACGCCTGCTGTAATCCAACAAAAAAATATATCTAATTTTCAAAGTCTAAACTTGACGCAATTAACTTTGTACTAGGACAAATTATTGGACCAGACAAGTGTCCGACAGTCTTTTGGAAAATTCCTTGTCCCTCTTTCACCGATCTAGATTAATTATGCTCAGTAGTATATTTTTAAGTGGATGCCTCAAGATAAACGTGATAGAGATTGAATTTATGTATTGAACTAATAACAGGCTTTTCGCATGAAAAATCACACATTTATGCACTTAAATTTTAAATATTAAAACTAACTGTTGACTTTTGTTAGTTCCATAATAAAATGTTCATATACTGTTACTTTCCATTCAAAATATATTCTTTGCCACCCCGGAGAAAAAAATCAAGTTGTTCTTTGCGAAACTAACAATGTTTTGTCCATAATTTCTTTTTACGGTACACTTGTCCATCAATTTTTGAACTTTTACATTTTCACATAACCACTGACATCGTTTCACTAGAATTTGAAACGAATAGTAATCTAATCGGATGAGCCATCGTGTGGAGATGTGGAGAAGCTTCTGCGCAAATCCAATGAACTGGCTTAAGGAGACTAAACAAGTGTTCGTTTTAAGACTTTCACGCTTTCTTAAAATGCTCTCTCCACTAATTTTGACAGCCATAGATCATGTGTGCCCCCTTTCAGCAACATTTTTAAGGCGAAACAAAAGGATGCATATTCTAATGAAGTCAAAGTTTTTTTTCTGGAGGTGGGGTTCTTAAGGTTCAAGTGCCAGGTAGTTGGTGCTACTTACGCAAGAAGTGGCCCTGAAACAAAATTATTTTGATATTTCCTAACTTTTCTCTTTCCTTCCCATTTCCTATATGTGACATGGAATCCTCGGAGTCCATATGACTAATTTGCGTACTGTTCGATCAATTTTTGTACGTTTCATTTCGAATGCGGCTAATATAACAGTTCCTGTCATTTTGTAAGTGTGACTTAATTATTACTAGTATAAATTAAGGGCGCAATGCCACCAAATCAAATATTCTCTATGAAAAATTCAATAATAACCAATCCAATTTTGTGCAAATTGCGATGTGCCACCTGTTGTTAAATGACAACCTATCTTGCAACCCAAGCATTATCGTTCAATTTCCTTAGCAAAAGCTGGAAAAAAAAAAAAAAAAAGCAACAAAAGAGAGAGAGAACATATTATATCAGAATCATTTCAGTAGGGTGGTAAATATATATAGATTTGCGGGGATCACCATCTTATCCCACGAAAATGCCACTGGACCTTGTTATATTGTAGCAACAAAAAATGCAATTTTGTGTTCATTCACACTTCTTCAGATTAAAGGACCCAAAAAAAAAAAAGTCATACATTAGAAATATTGCACCCAAAAAAGAAACCAGACTAAAAAATATACTCAGATGTGGCATTTTGTTCAATGGAGTGGGGTACTAGCTTTTTGTGGAGTGGAACTGGAGTGAATATATGCGACCTTTGAACTTTATTATATTACAAGCATTTGTGAATGTAAAGTTCAATCGAATTATTTGGCATCTTTTCTTATATTTATAATTACGGAATTATCTTAATCATATTCTTAGAATTGAGTGGACCTAACACAACCTTAAAAATCAATTCATGGGGGAAGATTGTCCAAGTGTGCCATATTCTTAAGTGATGTAGAACTCTAACACACACCGCCCTCACGGCCAAGACTGGATATCTGGAGCGTGAAGTTTGTAAGATTGGACATTTGTGGGTGGTCCAATAATAATAATAGAATAGCCTCTTATACTATCTTAAAATTGAGTGGACCTAACTCAATCCTAAAAACTAGTTCATAGGGGGGGATTATTTAAATACGTCATATCCTTAAACAATATGAGACTCTAACACATATATCAATCATAAGAGGAAAACAATTTTCTAATAGGCATAGAAATTCGCTTCTTTTATCAACTTTAAGGTGATACTCAAATTTGGTACTTTTTTTTCTGAAAAATTTTAAAGTACTAATCCAATAAAAGTGAAGATTTAATGCTCATCCAAGATAACATGTAGTAATAGGTTTGTTTTTTTTCATCTAATAATTATAAAAAGATTTTTTTGCTCTTCATCTTAAATCAAATTCCTTTTTGAAGCACTAACAATATTCTACATCAACTATAGTCTCGATCACTTATCCTAACCCAACATATATTATCACAATAACCCATCAATCTGTTTTGCTTTCAAAGTTCTGCTCATCCCAGGAAAAATCATTATCTATCAATAAAGGCATAATCTTGGAAACTAAGCATAAAACCTGTCGATAATTTAAGCCAAAAGAAGGAATCCAACAACCTCCCAATCACAACTCAAGTACAAATCACTAAATTGCCACTTCCAACTCCAAAAGCCAGATAACAGACAAAGATAAAATGGCATCAGAGGCCCTGGGTCACAAGGGTTTGATCAAAATGCCCCAAAACACAATAAGAAAAAGAAATAAACAAAGAGAGAATTTTTCAATTTAAAGTTGAAGAGAGCTAAAAAGACAAGTGCCATTGAAACAAAGGAACAGAACCACCATCGTCCCCTTGTGCGAAACCGCGACCACGCACAAGCTAACCTTGTCCCTTTGCTTCGCAACAATCATCACCGTCACGACCTAACATTGACACCTCGACTAGTTATCTTCGAACCTCTGCGCACGACAGTTGCACCGCCCACTGCCTCAACCGCTGCTGCACAATGCACTGCCAACTCACCAGTTGCGATGCCATCCCCTACTCCGTGTGCTACCACGCCGCGATTTCGAACCTCATGACCGAGATTGAGGTAAACCGATCTAGGAGGCTGAGGGTGGATGATGCTCCGCTGTAAGGATAGTTTGTGAAATTCATTTTTGTTTTTATTTTTTAATATTTAAAATTTTGTCAAAATTAACCGAGAACTTGATGGGCTATGGTTGCTCCAATTTCAGCTGTCACTATATTAAATTTACCTTATCTATTTTCACCGTTAGATTTAAGGAAAGCTTTAAATCAATGATTATTGAGTGAGGGAACATTTAATATTCACCTTTTATTGTAGACCACTTTAAACGCTACCTCCCTTCCTTTCATTTTCCAGGACACTGAAATTTAAAAAAAGAAAGTGAGATAACCACCAAAACAATTAGTTAATCATAATCGTTAGTATCTCCACTAGTGAATATGGTTTAACTTATAACAGCACGATGAAGTGCATTATAAAAGAAAAAATAAGGGGAAAAAAGTGTAAATAAAACTAGGAGGTTGGATTGTCTCTTGTAGAAGCATGAACTATTTTTGCCAGTAAATCCATGCAAGTGCAATATGCTGTAATTAGTCCAGCAATCTAGTAAAGTGATCTCAAATTGTGAGTGTTAACATGATACATTTTCTTTTTTCCCGGTTCAAGCGTTAACATCATATCCTGCTCGAGAAATAAGATAACAAGACTATAGTAGTAGTGGATGTGCTTTTGGACTCAAGTGAGCTGTAATCGATTCTTGCTCAGATGGCACTATTTATGCTAAGATTCCAGGAACTTACTACGCAGGAATGTACCATCCCAAGTCAAATTTTTATATTATACCCTTGTCCAGCCTCCTATCCCTTTATCAACAAAAAAATTTGAGATCTACACCGTTAATTAAAGCAACATGTCTCCGTAATAGACATAAAATAAACGTAACATAATAGTGTGCGCTGATCCTGTTCCGGGTCAAGTGCAACGGTGGCAATGTGTTGTTGCGTTGAAAAGATAATAATCACCGCTTGGGCTCCACCTCGACTCCTTACTAAACCATTAGCTAATTTTGTTCATGGCGGGCGGTGGTTGTTGGATGTAGCGCAGTTACCCGTATCCATGTCATCATCACATTGGTAGTGGATTGAATTTGAGACCTAACATTCTCTTTCCAATAAACAACAGAATTCTCTCTTCTATCTGCCGCAGTGTGCACGGTGGACCACCTCCAGTTTTGGTCCAAATTGATAATGGGTGAATATTGTAAAAAAAAGTAGTGAGTGGGACAAAATTTTAATTTTAAAAGTAAAATTAATAATTTTTAATTAACTCATAGCCACACCTAAAAAATTATAGGGACATCTAATAAAATTTTGATCCATTAATATATATTAATTATTTTTAAAAAAATTATATTTTTAAAAAAAATTAATATGCTAATTATATTAAATAAAAAATCTCATCAAGCATATCAAATTTATTTGATTAAAAATGTATTTAATTTTGTAAAAAAAAAAACAAATTTGATTTCTAACCAAAAACATATTTTGTAAAGGCATAAATTATTTTAAAATTGAAAATTTTTGTTTTTAAAAAAGAAAATAGCTGTTAATAAATAAGTGAAAAAACCTAAAATTGATTGTGTAACTATTTAATACAAGTATTGAAAAAAGATAAAAATAAAAAATATTAAATTAAGATTTTTAGTATCAAAAATATGAAAAATCATAATATTACTTTAAAATATAAATATATGATATAATAAGATATAATAGTCATTTTAATTTATTTTTAATAATATTAAATCATTAATCCTATCTACTTAAATTAAAATAGAATCACAATATAATTTTATAATTTTAAATATAAAATTTCTATAAATATAAAATAAGATTCTAAATACTATTAAAAATAAAAAATCTTAAATATAAAATCAAAATTTAATAATATAAATTTAATATTAATCAATCACCAACTTCGACCATATCTAAAGATGTTCCACTGCAACTTCTGCCTCACTTCTCAGCCATTACGAAAGAGAGCAGGTATCACAAACAGCCTATCAAAAAGATATTTTATTCAAAATGCTTTTTCATTAAGCCTTGCTCAGGGTCAACAGGTAATCTGTACAATAGTTTTTAACTCAACGAATATTTATATTAAGGTAACATAATTTTATACAGGAACTAACAATACCCATGCAATCAGCGACTTGCGTCACTCCAACATAAGATAAACCAGCTAGCTCTGTTCGTCACGGGAGTGACTTACTTGCACTAGCACTTTTCCCGTCAGAAAATTTTAACCCATTTGCATGCACATTATGCTATTTCAGTTTGAGCACCGTTATTCGGCGATCACAAAACTGGCGCAGGACAAGGTTACTTGGAAGTCCGTCCATCCAAACACACATTTCTATTTTCTAACGGAGACAGAACGACCATTTAGGCGTTGGAACTTGTACGCACCCCTGTCCTTAACCCTTCGACGTGCATCAAACTTTCGTAGTCTTTCAGATAATTTAGTACCCTCAAACCTTGTATGGTAAGTCAGCACAAGCTCCCTTGTGGCCTTAAGAGAGTTGAGTACCCATAAAGCAGTTGTACACCTAACGCCTCAGACCTGGGAAACACCAAATATCTTTCTTTTGTGTGCCGATAACGAACTCCATTGTCCCATCCTAGCATCCAAAGCACCAATGCTGCGGCATCACGTGGAGAAGGATCTTTGCTCAACTCTGTCAAAACAAGCATTCACCCTCTACCCACTACTCGGCTGTAACAGAGAAGTCAAACCCAGCCCTTCTTTCAAAAGCTCTGATGTAAAGAAGAGCTATTATCCGGGGATCAACAAGATTATATTCTTCGCAAATAACGAAGATATAGTTCCAACATCCATCAAACTCACTGTCCTACGAAACTCTCATGACTTCAATTGGTGCTTTCTTCTTCGCTCCGCTGTAGCAACTCCTCGTAAGCTCTCACGGATTCGTCAGTAAATCTCTTCATGGCCTCAAAAATGCGCTGCAGGCTAGCCTGCAGACTACTGCTTTTGTCACTCTGATATATGATATTTTCAGAAACTGAGAGACCCTTACCTTCCCCTGATGTTTGAACCATTTTCCGCTCTAGTGCCTGAATTTGCTTCTGTAGCTTCTGGTCATCTCTATCTATATTTCTCACTTTTCTCTCAAGATCCTTGTTTTCCATCATCTGCCGGTGCATTTCTAACTTTTCTTGTTCCCATATCTGAAGTACACTCATAGTAAATACATGCATGGAATCAACAACTTCCCTTTCAGATATTCGATCCATAGCTTGGGACCACTGGTTGCATATGACAAATATTGGGGGGGCACCAATTCTACCAGGGGAAAAAGGGACTATGCCATCAGGTGTTTCTTCTGGTTCATACAGGAGACATTTCATCAGCCAATTATTTAATGCTCTAACATAACCTTTCTGGGCACTTATCCAGCTAGAGAATTGGAATGTCCAATTGATAAGCTCTTGTTCGAGCCGCTTGGTTGCTACAAGATGACTGTCACCGCTTTTCTTCCTGGATCCAACTGAACCCAGAATTCTGGCTTCTCTAATAGCTTCAGACTGACTATGATGACATTCAAGCATGGATTTCCACATTCTGGTCAACCTGAAAATAAGCACGTTATATGTACCACAAACACTGAAGGTCACAAACAAACGCCCCAAAAGTTTTAAGCTTAAAATTATATTACTATGGGAAAAAGCAAAACAGTTCTGTATTATGTATGTATGGGTATCACATTCTTGCCTTGTATAAAAAAATCAGGAACAAAATACGAGCACTAATTGAAGACATAAACTTAAGAAGAATAAATAAGGGCATTGGTGACCACTGATAGCATCATGTCTGAGTAGTCAAATAAGTTGCAAGGCTTAAGAAAACAATGGTATCAGCTCAATTAGGAGCAGGAAAGAGCACATATGGAGACGGAATGTATATAGCATGTATATTGTGCAATAGGCAACTAGATGAAGCATCAAAAGACTCTCACATCAAGTGCTCAACTCAATCCACTCATACAAGCATGGATGGGGTACATGTTAGGGTTACCCTTGGTGATAAGGGATCAAAAAACTTCTCAGCAAAGCTCTTATAAGCGCTGCACCATTTTCTTCTAAAGGATAATTTTCTTGGGCTAACAGTTTAAGCACAAAAATGTGTAGAACTTGGGTAGATGATATGGTTTGGGGTTATAATCTGACAAACAATCGTCATAACTATCAGAAATGATATTTGAAGATGAAAAGTATTTGCTTCTATCAGCAATTATATGTAATTCAGGCAGTTGAATTTCTCAGGATACTCTTTTCATCATGGCTATCAATTCTGGGATTTTGTGCATCAGTTCTCCAATTAACTTCATAAGGATTAAAAGAAAAACTGACGGAATGGAACCTCAAAAAGTAAATAACTCCTTCCATTAAATCATTATATAATGTTTTATAGGTTAAGCACATAGTTCACTTGCTGGAAGCATATCCAAACTACTAAAAGTGGAAAGTGCCAGTGTAAAGGCCAGAAAATGCATGAATAATGGTTCAGTATGCAACAACATCAACCAAGTCTTAACTCTTGTACCACTAGATGGGATAGGCTACATGGACCAATTGATGTCATTTAGCTCTATCAATAGGTCAATGTCATAAAAGATTTGATAAAATTGGCTACCGAATGCCTAATACAACCCTCCTCTATAATTATAATTGTAGAAAATGAGAAAATTGAACAGATACTAACAGCTGATTAGTATACAATATAGATGTGTCTTGTTTGATGTCGTCTTATATTCATATCACCTCAATGATACCCAAAATAGCAATCGCATAGTCAAATTTCATGGAGAAGGCACATAACTTAACCGTTAACCTATTTCCAAATATTCCCACACAGAGAGAGAGAGAGAGAGTAGGTATTGAGAAGTTCTATCCTCCTCCATGGAGAAAGAAATAATGCTCCATACATGTCATATAACCACGAATTTAATTTTTTACCATATTTTCTCTTTTTTACTTTTAACCATTGGGTGGTTAATATTCATGTGAAGTACAAAAAAGCATTTACTCCATGGAGTGTTTAAGAATTTTTCGGTAGTGAACATACAGCCTGTCCGGCAGGAAAAGAGAGACATTAAGGGCCAGCACAAATAGTAATACTTGAAGTTCTTAACTTCACATACCCTTGGATTAATTCTTTCAGCTGGGGCCACAGCTCTTCATCCCTTATCTTATTTATCGTCATAGAAATCCTATCAACAGCTTGAATTGCCATTTTTATTTTTGTGGACAGACTCCTAATCAAAGCTCGAGTAGAATCAAGTTTATGAAAATCAGCACCCCTTTCTTCCATACGCTTTAGCTTGCGGTACTTCCTATCATGCACGACCCGCATCTTTTCCTCTGCCTGCAAACACAAACATTGAGAAACAATTTGTCAGGAAACATATATATACTGGTTGACAAGACTACATTTAAAGCATAAAAAAAAAAAAAAAAACAGCCACCAGTTGATTTCTCCCAAATTCTCAATACTGTTTACTTAGATTAGAACTCATAAAAGCACCAGCCAAGCACAGTGTGGATTAAATTGCCTCACACAAGATAAAAAAAAAAAAATAGCAATAATCGGGATGGCCAAAGTCAGATTGGTAATTTAATCTCTGATCCCTATATAGATACGACATACCTTAACTTCAGTATATAGTTTCTTCTCCCAGAGGTAAAGCTTTTGCAGTGTAGAAGAAAGATTCCGCGACCTGGTTAATAGATCAATTTCAATATCCAAGTTACCGGGACCAGCCTCATCCCTGGCAGATGAGGATTCGGCACTCTTAGAAGTAGATGGTTGAAAAGACACCATGGACAGGGAGGGAGTAACTACATGTAACATCTTGGAAGAAGCTGCTTACGAATTTGAAGTCAAGTCAGCAACTTGCGAATGAAGAGTACTTAGAATGAATCAAGGAAGAAAAAAAAAAAAACACACACACATGCACACACAGATGAAGAAGAAATTGAGTGACAGCAAAGCCAATAACAAATAATTAAATTAAATAATTGAAAGAGAAGACGATGAAAAATTTAACCTTGATAAGCCCCACGCTTTCGATTGTAGGGGAGCTTCCCCACTTCAAGCAACTTGGCGATTTCGGTGCCGGAGTCGGAAGCCCGTTCGAACTGAAGCTCAATCTCTTTGGCAACCTCAAAGGCGTTGCGGGAACCCGGTCGGCCTCGGAAAGCAGCACCGGCGGCGGCACCGAGGTCCTTGGGCTGGTCGTCATCATCCACCACTTTCTTGTTGACCACATGCACCTCATATGCCAACCCCTCGCTTTCCGAGGCCTCCGCCTTGCTGGACTGCTGGTGGTGGTGGTGGTCCTGGTGATTATTGGCGGCGGCGGCGTCGACGAGCTTCTGATCGCCGTGGACTTCCTTGACGACCTCATGCTGGTAATCCTCATCCTCCAAATCCGGGATCCCTTCCTCCTCTCTGACCTCCCTGGAATCGCGGCTGGGCGTGTAGTGAGTCTGAGGATAGTACTTCTCATCGTTGTCGAAGAAGTTGAGGAAATCCCAGGCAGAAGCCCTCGGAGGGGAAGGCGGAGGCGGAGCCGGTTTGGAGGAGGAGGCGGCGGGAGGCGGCGGGCGGTGGGGCGACGAAGATCCGTAATATGGAGGAGCCCCATAGTAGGCAGAAGGGGGAGGAGCTGAATATGGATCGTAGGCTTGCGGATAAGGATATGGATAGGGATAAGGATAAGGGTATGAGGAGGAGGAGGAGGAGGAGGAAGACTCGCCGACATAAACGGTTTCAGGGTTCACAGGCCTCTGCTGGTACACAACTGAAGGAGTGGGCTGCTTCTTCATGAAATTCATGCGCATGTTATACCCAGAGGGGTAGGGCAGGTGATGATCAAGCTCTGAATTGTCGTCGTCGTAAGCGAGATGGAGAGGAGAGGAGTGGCCAGAGGGAAGGTGGAGGGCGTCTTCGTCGTCGGAGTCGGAGTGGAAGTGGAGGTGGGAGCCGGAATCGGAGTGAGGGGGGGACGAGGGAGGAGAGGCGTGCTTGGCGGCCTTGGGAGGCGGGGAGGGAGGAGGGGAGGAAGTGAAGTCCCGCTCCTGCTGGACGAAGTCGTGGAGGGACTGCCCGATTCCCTTCAGGGAGTTGATGTACGCCATGTGAGCTGCCGCCAGGGCGTACCGCTGGTGAATTGCTTCGTCCAGGAAGGTGCACCGATCCCGGCACAGCGCCACCGCTGGCAGCTCATCCACCTTCGAGCTCGCGCACCCCATACCATATACCCCACCAATTCAAAATTCAATTCAATTCCTTTTCCACCCGATTTTCCAATTACAATTCAACAATAGATGACTGTATTGTATTGCTTTCTCTGTCTCTGTTGTCTCTGTCGTCTGTGTGTTAGTGAGAGCGGAGAAGTAAACTAATTCAAAGAAAGAGAGAGACTCTGTCTGACTCACACTCACAAGAAGAACAAGGGCATGTTGTTTGTAACTTATGGTTACTGCTGCTACTTTTAGGGTTTGTATTGTCAGGAACGGTGACCCAAACCACCAAAAAAAAAAAAAAAAAGAAAGGAAAAGGGATAAGGGGAAGAGAGGGGGTAGAGGGTAGTGTCGTACAGTAGACAAGAGTAGAGTTACTACTGAAGAAGGGAAGGAAGGGAGCGAGTGAATGAATGAATGAGTGAGTGAACGAACGAGGGGAGGGGAGGGAATCTTTTGCCAGCACGGAGTTTCTCGTCCGTTTCTATCTGTTGTAGTATTTGGGAGTACTTAATTTTAATTTTAATTAAAAAACACATCTATGCCTGTCTCTATCTGTCACCATTCTCTTGTCTTCTGCGTCCGTTGCGTCGGTGTAAATGCCATTTGCTTATCTTCTCTCTCTCTCTCTCTAACCTCTAATTATCGGGTCATTCTATAGCGCACTATCTTTTAAACGGTGCTTCACGCACCTTACAAATTAATGGCCAAGATCACATGGTGTATTCATATACCAACTAATGGCGATGCACTGTAGTAAACTCTTTTCTTTCTCCCTCCAGACCCAACCCGCTGCAAGTTGCCGTCTTCCCCCTGACTCTCCTCACCACCTGCGCCTCCTTCACAGCCATCACCGACAGCAGCCACCATCATCGACTACATCTTCAGCCTCGGCTACAACCAACTCGCCATCGCTCAACCACCACCACCGTGTTATCATGATGCATTATAGGAGAGTCTATCTCCCCCTCCTTCCATCACTATCATCATTTCCAACCGCTGTAAACAAGTCTCGGTTCTGCTCCTGTGCTTCTCCGCTGCCACCTTGTCCTGTGTCACCGCTACCCCGCCGTCCTCGTCCGTGGCATCGACCTTGCCGCCCTTGCCATGTGACCAAACTTAAAGAAAGGGAGTGAACTAGCCAAGGAAGCAAATGTTGCTGTGATTATATTTTAGATATCTATAATGGATCTTGAAACATTTTTCATATTAGCCCGTTATTCAAAAAAATCTTGCTTGATTTAACTCGATTACAGTACTTTAAGTTCAAGCTTGAAAGTCTGTTGCTTTTCTGATATTTGCATATTTCTCTCTTGTTCCATTTTCTCTTTTACCATTTTTATAGTAATATTACCATTTGGAATAAGAATATGAGGATCCGTATGATCAATTTGTTTGTGTCAATTGATGCTGTATGAATAATATTTTAGGATCTATTAGAATAATACTACTATTGGGGATTGAAAGGAGATCGAGGCTATGGGGATTTTCTTGGGAAAATGTGTCTGGATGCTAAGAAAATTGGGAGTAGACTCTTTGATGGAGGAGGACCGGGCGAGTAAGTGGCGGCAGTGGCAAGTTGGCTGAAGGCTGAGATGGTGTACGTTATGAAGGAGGGAGTGGGGTGCTAGACGATGTGGCCGCTGCTTGGAGTGCCCGGTGGAGTTGGGAAAGCGGGGAGGGAGATTTGAGAAATGTTACAATGTATCAAAAGAAGGAAATGTATAGATACACTGCAACGTATGATTTGAACAGCGCAACGGTGCTTGAAGCACCAAAAATTAGAAAGTGCATTACAGACAGACTCCTAATTATCTAATGTCAAAAACAAAAATATATCCCATAATGCGACTCGCATACCCGATCTGCTTTCTTCTTCTTTTTCTTACATTATTGAGCTCCATTTCCTTCTTTTCTTTTCTTTTTTTCTTCTTATTTACTACTATCCGTTCAATTAAGCAATTTTATATTCCTTTTTATAAATTTTAGCTTCTGATATACTATATTACCTACTTTCCTTTTGAGGTTGTTTCCCTTTCTTCTTTTTTCATATTTTATTAATGACTTTCCTTTTATATATATATATATATAATAACAATAACCACGTTCTCTTCCTCCCTCTCGACTCTCAGATCACCGGAGTCTCTTTCGCGATAGCTAGCTGAAGCTGGATAAACATGGCGTAGAACTAGATTAGATTATACATAAGAGTAATAATATTATAATCTCAGATTCACCTAAAACTTGTATATTGTAAGATCTTAATCATTAAAATATAATTTATAATTATAATATATAAGTATTAGAGGCTGATATATTACCATATATTAAATTTATTATAAATTAAAATTTATAGTATCATTTTTATAAACATAATAGTCTTTTAGTCCATTACACATTGTTTGTTAGACATGGAACTGGAACTTAGAAAGTAGCACGCGCAGACGCAGACGGAAAAAGAAACCGAAGCCACCAAAATATTCCATTTTGGAAGCTTGACGAATCGAACTTTTTGACCCCAAGTTTGACGCCTGCTCTTTGTTCTATTTTCCAGTCCGGGCCAGTCCCATGCCACTTCCCACCTTTCCATTCTTTTTCAGTTACAGCAATCTGCCTTCCTTAATATTAAAAGCCAAATACGAATTTCATTGAAGCATTCAATTCTTTTTGTTTCGAAGTTTCTTGCTTGTTGGAATGGCAAGCAGTTACGTTTTTGTTTCCTATTAAAACACGTCATTTGAAAAATATGGGCAGCTTACTAGCTTATCCTTTCGCTCTCTGCAAAACATAATTTTCAACTGTTACTAAAAAATGCCATCTAAGTGGTGTTTTCTTTCGGTCTCTTATATATATATATATATATAAAAGCTAAATGGTCAAAATATATATATATAGGAAATGTATCAAATAAAAAGAGTGATTTATTATGAGAATGAAAGGAGCAAATTTTAACTATTAAATTTTAAATAAATAATTAAAATTAAAATATAAAATTATATAACTTTTTTAAGTAATAATATAATATTTAAATAATTTTAAATTTTGATCATCTATATCTGATCATACGATCTAAATTTGCTTCTTTCACTTTTATAATAAATCACTTCTCTCGAATAAACCACTTTCATACACGTTTTTCATTTTATTTAAATTTGTTGCTGAAGAGACCAAGAAGTAATCAAATTTCTGATAAAAACATCAAAGAATTATCCCGTACATACGACTGTGGCAAAGATATCAAAGAATGAATTGCGGCTATAAAAAACATCGGAAATGGTTGTACCAAATATACATATAGATATACGTACGTACGTACACACACACACACACACACATATATATATATATATATATATATATATATATATATATATATCATGAGTCAATAACTTTTCTCCTTGCCATGTACATGATCTAACAGTTTTTCACTGATTTAGATTCAAAAAGGGGGAAATAATAAAAGATAAAATAAACGTTTCTTTCTATATAGTCTATTTTGGCTTCCGTATGTCATATACTTTTGTTAAGTTGCAACAACACCACATCGCCACCTACTTTCGAAAGAGAAAACATTTTCTTACAGGTTTAAGAAGCAACCGAAACCATTTGTATTGGAGAAAGCAAGTAGAATTTAATTAAATATCACACCAAACTGCACCCAACTCTCAAATTGAACTGATGCAGAGTTATCCTAACCCCGATTCCTAAAGAAAGAAATAACAAATTAATTAAAGGAAGAAAAAGAGAGAAAAAACTTTCACGAGACGCAAAACAGAGTCGCCCCACTGAAAGTCCTCCCAACAATTGATTCAAATTTTGTGCGACTCGTACTTATCTATAATTAAACCTAAACTTAATAAAAGACCTATTGCAATGATAATTTGTATTAAAAGTGGTTGAATCGTTTGTTTGCAGTGCATTCTATTTGAGTTTGTAGAACAGGAAAAGTGACATCAATTGGCAGTCGCTCTCAAATGCACTGGCAATTTGGCCATATCAATTATCAAACGTGTAGAGGCACCCCACCCCCACCCTCCAACCCAACCCGCAGTACAGCTTAAGGCCAACGTTATTTACACTTAGCATACATAGGAATATGTCTCGTATATACATATACTCTATCTATCCATATGAAATCTTATGTGATGTCAGTACAATATTTCTAACTTGTCAAATATGCCAACTCTTTTTCTTCTGCTTTTTCCTAAATTTCTTACATATTGTGAACCAAATTCTACGTTGGGTAGTCTAATTATAAATAACTACTCTTTAGCAGAAAAAGTCTCGACACTCCATCTCTCGCGGTCTCACCTCTGCTGCCACTTTTTATCCCAAGCCCTCTATACTTTTGGAATTTTCAAATTATTAACTAAGCCTGTAAACCATCACTGGTGCACGTGAGGCGGGGCAGAAAGAGGGGTTTTCTAAAGCCAAATCAAAGTGGTTAGCAATGGGGCGTTGCATTCCATTAGTGACCCAATTTCTAAGCACTGCAACAGTCCTAATTTGGAATATACTGTGTGTATACTATCATCATATTATATACTCATTGGATTCAATTCCGATCGAGTCTAACCATGTCGACTAATAAATATTATTAATTTATATTATACACTTGTGTTCCCCACAAAAGAGATTCTGTTGCACAACCATATACATGTCCATCTTTTGGTTATAATGATCTGTCCTCTATTCTTTTGTCAATAGTCAATTATGGATACAAAATTCTTACTTAAAAGTAAGTAGGCATCTTTGTCTATATATCATGTTACTTAGAGAATGATATTACTCATTAGTATTTCTTCAATCAGATTGTGTTATATTTCTTGTGTGTATGCCTATTAATATTTCTGCTCAACACAAGAAAGGCACTTGCACGACCGTTAATCCGGACCATCGAGATACAAAACCCAAGGGCCATCGATCAACTATCATCAACTTAGGACTTGTTTGGTTTTTGTTTTATTTCCTATTTATATTTTCTATATTTATTGTTTTTGGATTTTGTGAAAAAAATGACAACAGTAACCAAATATGCTCTTACATTTTCCAATCATGATTTTTTTCCATATGATATAATAACTCATAATATCTTTCCTTTTAAAACAATGAAGGTAACAACCATCCCATCCAAATGGTCAGGTTCTTATGTCCTTTTTTTTTTTTTTTTTTCTAATTTACAAATGATGAAGCTTTGAAAAGATCGACGTCCAACAAGAAACCCTATTAAGGCCACCCACTAATATTCTAAAACTAATTGAGTGAAAGAATAAATACGAAATGAAATGCATAGGCCAACCTATGAAAGCCAATAGGATTAAAAAGATACCCTATATGCATATGCACTGGTAAAATGAATAGCTCCACTGCCAATAGGCTCACTCTCACCACTGCGTACGGTTGCACACTAGATATCTATTTTAACTGGTTTTGTTTGTTGTGAATTAGTCATATACTCACATTTAAAATTTTCAGGTCTCAAGAATCAAAAAGTTATTGACTTGACTAAAAGAAACCGGGAAGGGAAATGAAGGCAGTGGGAAAAGGGCAATATGCCTTAGATTGCAAGCATATAGACTTATAGATTTAGAAATTCCCGAAGTTAATCTAGAGATTAAGCTTTACTCTATGTGTACGTGCACGGTAGTTTATCTGCTAGCAGTAGCCTCGCTTTACTTGTTACCTTTCTCTCTCGCTCCGCTTTATCTGCTTTTTTTCAAAAAGTTAAACCGATTTGGTGTAATGTTGGTAGCTTTAATTTAAGAGAAATGTTTTTTTTGTATTACTGGGGTAGGTAGACATCTTGGACACTCAGAGATAGAAAGGAGAAAAAAAAATTATAAAAAAAAGTGAAAAGAGTGAAATAATTGATGGAGAGAGAAAAAGTTGAGAGAGGATGTTGGGATGTTGAGATTTTTGGTATATACAAATAATGTACCTCTTAATTTAACTGAGTGATGATGTTTTCACATTAATATTTACTATTAAATATAATATAATATATTATTTTATGTAATCATATAATATATTTATTTCATCTTAATACAAGCATATTATTATTTGTCATTCTAAGAAATCAAAAAGTATTAATTAGTTTTTTCTTATTCTACCATTATCATTAAATAGAAAATATGAATGAAAGAATAAAAAAAATATTAAGGAATAAATAAAATTAAGAAATACAAAGTAATTTTATAAAATACACTCTAATTATTCAAAATAAGATAAATATATTATGCATTTACAAGACAATTGATATTATATTAATATCTCGTTATAATGTAAAAATAACACATCTAATTTTACAATGTTCGTCTGCTCTACGTTTCTAAATTCCACGAACGATCGCTTGTGAATTTTAACAGCAACAGCAAGAGCGTGCTTAAAAAAACATGTACTTAGCATTCTATAATATTTCCATTTGTTCCTATTGTATTTCCAAAATTGCAAAATCCATGTGAACTACGGACACGATCACTTGGCGCCGTACACGATACTGTTCATTGAGTTTGTTCTGTTTGGCATTACTGTTTTGCGAGGAGAATATATGAATACGAGCTGTCAACTATGCAATGTGATAATAAATGACTGCTGCCAAAGTTATGCATATTTTGAGTTTTGACAATCAAATACAATCATTTATTTTATCATTATTGGGTTGTTGATTGAATGCCTCTGCTATGGCAATTAACATCCACTACCCTCAAACCTTGTCCGCAGTAAAAAAAATTGTCCCCAAGTAATCAATCCACAGTGAAGTAATTATTGTGAGCACTGCGGCTTTATTTTCTTCAATTTTTATTATTCACCAAGAACACGAGGGCGTGCGATACTCTTTACTCAAAAGTTTCTTTCGAAATTTGTTTTATTCAATTATTTATTATTTATATTATTGTAGAAGAATATCTAGAAATATGTAATAAAATAAACAAGTAATTGTATTATTTTTTGTTAATTAATTGAAGAAGTAAAGTATTTTTGGTTTCTCAAAAATATTATCCCTCCTTATTAACAGCAAAAGAAACTAATTCCCTTCAATCATAATTAAATTTATCCTCCTAAATAGTATTTTCTTCAAAATTAAATCGAGATCTAATGAGTAAAATTTGATTCTGGTATATCTTTTTAGATTTTTTTTTTGAACTGATTTCTCATAATATCTCCTTATATATGTAAAATCCACTATGGAGTTCTCTATTTTGGAATTGGGACAAAAAGTTCCACATACGGCATCCAGAATATTCTTTATTCATAACACAAAAATGTAGGCTGGTCTCTTATCTTATAACTTCCTTAGACGCTGGCTAGAACAAATATTTAGTCGATTTTGGTGGGATGCAAGATAGAAATTCAACTTGGCAGAGGTGATTAATTAGTGCACCAGCTAGTGTATCAAACTATACTTCTGGCCAAGAAATTAGATCGTTTACTGTTTCATGAGTTTAATTTCTAGCCGAAAGGCAATGGCTGAAATTTGCACCTTTTCCCCCATCGCTTTACTCGGTTATCGTATCACTTTATCTTACGATATAAATATATAATTAATATTAATAAGATTACATTAAAGTAGTATCAAATTTCAAAGCATATTAAATAGTAGTAATAATAATATGCCGTCTTTTGGAGAAACTGGAGCAACTCAATCGGCAGATCGACAAACCGACGTAGCTACGATGACTCCGTTGAAGTTTGGCTGTAAGTGCTGGAGTATTTGTATAAAAAATTTTTAAATGTATAACGTCTCATAAGTTCATAGGTAAATGATCACATAATTAAAAGTCATTTGAATACGTTATAATTTATTATTTATGTGGAAATTGATTATACGATTTACACAGCCATTAAAACGTATGTTAAATAATTAATATGGAATGTTAAATGCCTATTAAAAGGTGAAACCTGAAAGCTTCTTTTCGTGCCTCTACATATGTATATTTTATGTGAGAAAAGCATTAGAAACACAGGAGCAAAGAAGTATATATGTAAGGAAACATATGTCAAACTGTACTATATTGTATGCATTTGTGAAAGATAATTTTATTTTCTTTTTCATGCACAGATGAACAAAACTATTATACGAAAGCAACAGAACTAATTTATTGTATGTGAATATAGTTAATAGTTACAGTTTAATTATTGTATGTGGCACATATTATATGTTAATAAGAATGAAGCATGAAAAACCCAAATTATAAAATCTGTTCTTGCTCACTTCATATCTTAGAACACACAGTTTTTATAAAGAGGGAAGTTTTCACATCTTCTTAAGCTGACATTCCTTCAAATTTTTTCTGTGTTTTTTAACCTTTCGGGTCATATCAAAATGCCACTATATCGATATATCTTATCCATCTCTCCAGAAAAATAGATATCCCTAGAAAATACTTGTAATTCAAAGAGAGTGAGATACTCATAACTAATTGTGTCATGTCTGCCTCATCAAAACAGTTATTTTATTTCTTGTTTTCTTGTAGTTTGCTTTTTGAGATTTGCATGTGTTAAGAACTTATGATTAATATGTTATATTATTAGAGTTACAAGCATCTTAAAAGTTTATTTCTCATTATTTGATTTCATTCTTTATATAATTTTATTTTTATATTTTGTACTTTAGAAAAAACAGCAATAAGTATATGAGAGGGTAATATACTCTATATACTTGCAGTATTATCATACAGGGCCACAAAACAGCCGTATCTTGTTTTAAAGTAAAACCTATCTCTCAGATGCATAGTGACCTCTTAGCAATTACTGACATTTCGTGCCTCTTGTTTCACTGCCTCTCCCATTGAATCTCTTATGTCTTTCCTAGTCAAAAGAATTGAAATGCCAAAACACCCCTTTGCCCTTGAAAGAAAGGGAGGTAAAAGAAAGATAGAAAGAAAGAAGTAGAGCTGTAGGAGGACCCGTTCTGTAATTTGACCCAAGCAAGGGAGTTTGAAGTCACGTGAACAAAGAAGAAAACTATCAAGAAAAATGTAATTGATGGTGTTAATTTCTTTTATGCAAAGGTTAGAGAGGTGAAATGAAGGGAGCACATGAAAAATTAGAAGTCAAAGAGAGGATCAGATCGGCTGGAGAATATGCAGATAGGCCTACCAACCTTTTAAAGGCTTTAAAGTAATGTGGACTTTGAGCAGATCAAATCACTGAGGGAGGATCTTCTTTTCTTTCCACTCACCTGATGGGGCAACCATTTTAATCATAATGCTGTTATAGGAATGTGGGAAAGTTAGGAGAGCCAACTAAGGGACAGGGAGCGTCTACAATTTCAAAATGAATATGCTATGCATCTATGGATGGAAGAATGTGATGAGGGGACGATCATTTCTGTGTAATTGCTCTGAAGGTCGTGGGTCCATTTCTGCCAAAATGGGCCCTTCTTGGCCCCACACATGCCCTACAGGGCTTTGTTATTTGTGTTTTGGCCCCTTACAAAAGCTATTTATATAGTTTGCCAAGTTTGGTACAAGTACATGTGCATGTGAGTGATTGTATCTTATTCCAGGATCTGCCAGTTTACACAAACCCCAAGTCTATTTTGTTACGAAAAGTTGCTGTTGCAATGCTGAATTTGAATCCAAAAAGAAACTATAAAATGACTTAAACGTACAAAATAATGTATTATTATTAACGAGTTAGAATCGGATCTCCATATCTGCCTTGGACAACTATGTTGAGATTGTCTACAACTACAATACAAAGAGGAATGGCAATATTGCCTAGGAAGAGCTAGGCATAACAATTAATACAACACCTGTCACCAGCAATAAAACACCGCCGACATGATTGGAATTCAGAGTTGATCCCAGTTATTATGAACAAACTTGGTATTTCTATGCATTTCCTTTTCCTTTTCCTTTTGCATTTTCGGTTCATGAGAAACGTAAAGCTCGATCATCACTGTATTATAATTATTATTTGTATTTGTATTTGTATTCGTAAGCGAAGAGAGGAAGGTACGCCATGCCGTTTCGAGACGTCGCTTTCATATGTTTTTGAGCATTTGATTTCCTGACTGCGCTAGAATTTCATTTGGTGGGGGAGTGTGGTTTGTTGGCAACACCTGCTACCCATTAAACTACACTACTGTCTACACTACACTACGCTGTCATGTACTACTCATTTTACACCGGAGGCAAGGCAGGGACAGAGAGGAAAAAGAGAAAGGGAAAGGAGTACGGGCACTTTCAAGGAATCACGTGCAGAGCACATGTGATTACTCATTTTCTGTGTCAGCCAGCCAGCCTCGCACTTTCTCCTCCCTCACCCTCACCCTCACCCTCACCATGCATACAAATGCAATGCAAACAAATTAACAATGAAATGAGCTGTTGACTCAGATACGTTTTGTTTAACTTTTGAAAAATTTATTTTTAAAATAATTAAGTTAAAAGAATTGCTTTTAAAATAATTATTTATATTTGATTTGAGTATATTAAAAATAAATTTAAAAAAATATTTTTATTTAAATAGTATAAGTTAAAATTATTTTTAGATATAAAATCATTAAAAAGATAAAATTAAATTTTAAAAGGGAATAAAATAAAATATTAGTAAGGATAATATAATAAAATAATATTTTATTATAATAGAAGTAGAATGAAAAGTAATTTTTCACCTAAAAAATAATTTTTGTACTACCCAAACAACCTATTTTATTATAGATTCTCTTATTCTGTCAAAAAAATAGGTTTGAAGACACCAAAAGTGTAACTAAACAGACTCTCATTCAATCACCAACAGAATTAAGTTAATAAGAAAATTAAAGTTGATCTGCTTTGCTTTCAATCTTGATCCTGATATGGGGGAGGGGACTCAAAAGAGGAAAAATAAATAAATAAATAAACGTCAACTGTTTTCCTTTATAATTTATTGTCAGAACTAAGCGGAATTTAGGGCTATAGGAGCGTCAAGCATGTAACGCTTTCCAATGCACTTTTCACTTTGCCCCTTGCACCACAAAATATGAGTGATTAAGGAATTCAAAATACACTAATCTAAGATTTAATGATATGGCAAGTATTCATTGGATGTTAACTGTTAAATTCACAAGAAGGATCGAAAGAACAAGCAGACACAAATTCTCTGGTACCTGAGTTGGAGTTGTGTTTGGATTAAAAGCAGGGGGGAAGTTGAAAGTTGAAATCATAACAATACATGAGGATCTAATATAGTGAACTTGGTACCTTCTCCCGCACCTTATATTTCTAAAGAGTAAAGACTACTGCTTGGGGCACTAGTGCATAATTTTAATGTTATTATTGAGTGTATTCGTTGAATCCAGATTATTTGTATTTGAAGTCCTGTTAAATCTCAATTATTTAAGAGCAATATTAGACAACCCGAAAAGCAGTGTAAAAGCATCAAGCAGAAGGAAATAACCAACCTAAGGAAGTAGCTCGACTTCTTTAGAGTTATGCTTTTCCGGCTGGCATGTTGAGTGTTTAATGAAAATATTGGAAAGATAACTAATTATAAATGGGTGATTGTAAAACTTGTAATTGACCAAATAATGCCAACTCTTCGATCCGGATAGTTTATCGGGTCATAAAGTGTTTTTCATTATTTAATTTGAGTTTAGTCATCCCATTGTTAAAAATAAAACTCTTTTAATAGTAAATCTCTTCTTTCATAAAGTTTATTCCAAAACTTCACTCAAAAATAAGTATCAAATCATTCTACCTAGCTAGATGTTAATGCACTTTTGAGTTTTTTTTTTTTCGTGGGTTGGTAGAGAGAGAGAGAGAGAGAGAGAGAGAAAAGGGGGGGAGGGGGGGGGGAAGGAAGATTGGGTCGGAAGTGGCTACGTGAAAGGGCTGTATGGTTACGCTAATGGTCCCATCTTGAAAGGACTGGCAATGACCTATCGCAGTATTGTGCATTGATGGGCTGTATGATTGGCATCAGTTTTCGCTGTTCGGTTGTGGGAGATAATAATTAGTGGAGAAAACAAAAATAGCAATCATATTCATACTTATCATAATTTACCGGTTAACCACTAATACCATTTTCTTTTGGTTTCAACCACTAATACTTTTCTTTTTTTTGTTTTTGGGGTCATGACCACTAATACTTTATTTGTTTATAACCTTTTCCAATGTAGACGGAACCTTTTAGGGTCACTTTGGGCCTTCCCTTTTTTTTTTTTTAGGCGGGGAGGGCCGGTTTTAACTTTTAACCTCGTTAGGTTTTGTTATTTTAGATTAAAAAAATCAAATAAATAAATATTTTTATATTTTTTAACATGTTTAACTGAGTATTTTATTATAAAGGAATTTAAAGATTAATGTCTATTACATAACATAAATTTCTCTCGTTTAGTTCCAAACTTTTATTTTTCAAATTTATCATTATGGTGCAACTATAAATATTTAAAAAGAGAGTAAATAAATAAATTTAAACAGATATTAACTCTCATTCTATTTTTCACATAAGTTAGTTTCATCTTTTAATTATCCTTATCAATTACATATAAGAAAGCTACTCTTTTACCTTTTAATGTTCTTCAAATTTTATACTTCATATATTATCTTTCCCTTCTTTATGCTGACCATGATATTTAATAATTTTTTATTCATATATTAATTATTAAAATATAAGTTAAAATGTGAATTGATAGACATGTGTGTGCCTATTAATCCACAAGTATAATAATTAAATTTATAGACTTAAGTTAAAAGTAGAGTATAATTCCAAGGGTTAAATTTTAATTTGTCATATTTTTAAATATTTTTGAAATTATCATATAAAAATAATTTTAAAAAATCATATAAACAAAAATCTTTGATTAACCACTAAGCCAATTTGAAATTATGTAAATAATTGTTAAGATAAATATATTTTTGCAAATGTATTTTTGTTAAATCGCCATCATATATATGCACATTACCTCAGTTTACTAATTAAAATCCATACGCTTGATTTTTATATGGTTCTTTCATATTTTTCTTTTAAAATTTAAATAAAAAGAGAATTTATTCAACGTTTTTTCACTTTTTTTTTCCCCATAAAACATTTGTGTATGAGAGAACTATACAACGCAAGAAATAATATTGGCCCTCGGCAGATAAAGATAAGAAATTTTACACGGCAAAGGTAAAAAGCCGTTTTCTCTGGGTCTCATGCATCAATGTTAGCCGACAGGACAGAAGGCAAGTTGAAGAAGTTATGGACAATGTATAGTTCATGAATTGTAGTTTTTCTTTTTCTGGACAGTGTACATCTCAATCATCTAAAAATCACTAAGATAGTAACAAGGTCATAGCTAAAAAAGAAAAGAAAATTGTGATAGAAAATAGAATTCTCGAATGGCCACTCACCCAATGCTATCCTGCCCTGTATACACTACAATCAAAACAAGAAGAATATGCCACATCAACTCTCCCCCACAGATTTCAGTTACAGAAGCTTCAAAATCTTTATGGCCTATACAGTTACCGTCGTCTACAGCTTGAAGCAGCTCCCCATAAAAATCTAATTTATGTACAAATGCATAATTTTCAATACCACCTATGAAAAAATGTTGAAGTTTCTACCGGTGGAAGCATCCCACCATCGAAGGAGAAAACCAGTGACAAATTGCTAGATGAGGGAGATTAGAGATGCATTTAAAACAATGAACGGAATTGGAACATCTCCGTCTAATCTGAAAAGAATTCTTGCAATTCAGTTTGGTCCGTTCTCACTGGAAGAGGCTCCTGCTCTTCCTCGGTAAACTGATCTTCTGCATTGGCAAAAATATCCTTATTCACAATGCCTTCAAGGCTGTCACGAGATTGATCCTGAGGATTGGAAATTCCCCCAGTTTTTGCCCCTGAGTTTTGACATATGCAAGACGATGGATTCTCGTGAAACTCACCACCGCCAGGCCTTAACACATTTGGCTCCCCCATGAAGCCTACCTGAGATTTTCGGACTCTAGAAACGAATTCTTCCCATGCGATATTATTTTTGTTCATGAACAACCGGTTCAACTTTTTAGCATTTGGACGGATGGTGGGTTTATGACCGAAGTACCTCCTGCAACAGAGAAAACAAGTATGAGTATGCATGTATATATAGGCAAAAACCTGTTATTAGCATGCGGAAATATTTGTCAAAATAGTTATTTTAGGCTAAACTTCAAGTGAAATAGTGCCATGTATCGGGCTTAAGAAGATTATTTAAAGGCGGTAGTTTAATCTTTTACATGGCTTTGGCAAGCTAATTTCCTTCTTCCAGCTAATGTTAATCCATTATAAGTTTGAGCACAGCAGTACAGCACCAAAGAAGCACCTTACCTTCTTCCAGCTAAAATTTTTGCCATGTTACCATTGTTGTTTGTGACAAAAACATCACTGTCATCACAAACTATGAAATCAAGTGCAGCCATGCGAGAAGAAAATGACACAAATGGTGCCAACTCCTCCTTGGTAGCTATGGTCTCCTTTGAATGGAAGTTCGGGAAAAGAGCCTTGAGGGGTGCTAACGTTTCGTCGCCTCCATATATCTCGCCAGATGCCACGTACAAGTGCACGTCACTTCCAAAACCTAATGCTCTTAGCATAAGACCAACTTCCTCTGGGGTAAGTGGGCACCTTCCATGCCTTCGAACTTTGTCAGGATTGCTTGCCTGTGTCCCGTCCCATTGCAAAATAAAAATATATCAATTTTCATACAGGCTAGCTAACAGGATGCGGAGTTGATGTTTTCTATGCTAGTAAAACCTTACATGTAAATTTTTCCACCGCTTCCTAATTTCACCAAGTTCTATTCTTTCTTTGTGTCCCCCACCATAATAGCAACCAGAGAATGCAAGCATATCCGGTTCAAACCTACAAGAAAAACATCAATTTGATAATAAATTATCCTATTGAATGACGGAAAGAAAAATGAAATCGAAGTAGGCACAGAACTGTGCTCTTAATTACAAAAATGCATGTTATCTTCTACAAAAGAAGCTGATCACAGATTCTGACCGCAATAGGTGTGCGACTTATTGATGCATATTGCATTCTCTGTTGAGGAACTATGTCAAAGGGACCAAGATCGGAACTTGATCATAATTATTAAATCTTACCTCAAATGAAGAGCAATGAAATGCTTGCTTTTCATTCTGATCCCCTCAACCAACAATTTACCCATTCTCTCAATGGAATCGGTAAATTTCAGAGCATGGTAGTTGACTCTGCACCTCAGCTTTTGTAGCTCTTCATCCAACATATTAGATAGTCTATAATCAAACTTAGTAAGCCGAATAGCCTGCATCAAGGAATTTAAGTGTCATTCATGGAATCCACGGCAATATCAACACGTACTAGTTACGATAAATCAAGGTAACACTTACACGCTTCCTGAGCAGCACTGGTAAAACACGATCCTCATAGCACTTGGCGGTGCATTTCCTAGGGACACGCACATGATACGGAGCCACAAAGTTACCTCCTCTATGTGGAAGCTCTTTTATAACTCTTATGTCATTCCGGAGAAATGATATAAACCAGTCTACATCAAATATTTCAGAGAAGTTGCTGCAAAAAATAGCATATGTTACAAATTAAGAAGTGGAAACAACAATGAACTTTGCCAACAATAAAAATATCATACATGAGCAAGAGATGTCTGCTAGAAGTAAAATCTAAAGACTGACCTCGCGTCTTTCCAGAAAGATGCATGATCCAGCTCTGGAACAACAAGAGTAGCATTCAAAAGATATGCAACGACAACAGCATCTGTTATCTGCAGCCACAATCAGCTCATTTCAACAGCACGAATAATCCAGCCACATACTTTGGCACACAAATGACTCAAAATTGTATTATCTCTCTAAATCGGTGCCTGATCAGTGAGTTTTTGGCCTAATAACCCAGACAGCAATATTAAACTTGTATACCAATGTTTAATAAACATTATTGTTTTAATACTTTCAACGAAATTATGTTTACTTGTGGAAAGAACTACTCATGCTCAAACAATACCCTCGGTTACTTACAGAAAGAGGTAAATCTTCCAATTATAAAGCCAAGATATCAAGTCCATCAAAATGACAAGCACTTTAGATCACAGACTTGAATGCCAACTTGCAGATAGAAAGAAAAGAAATTAGAAATGAATTCAATAGACTGACAATTGTCAGAATATTAATGTTTATTGTTTTATTAATGACAAGTTTTGCATTTCTTTTTATTTTTTTTCCCCGCTTGCATATTACTATTTCCTACAACAAGGGAAAGGAGTAGAGTCACTTGAGAGTCCAAATCAAATTGGCGCTCAAGACAAGAAGCATACCCCTGTTCGCTGTTGATTTAAACCTCCACTGGTGGCAATTAACAAGTATCGATCCGCATGCGTTTTGACATTAGCCTCTGTAAGAAATAGAATACACGCAATCAAATTCCACATCAATCGGAAGTGAAATGCAGTGAATCAATTGCATTATTTACAAAAATTGAAGTCCAAAACTAAACAAAATTCTCTGCGAAAAGAAAAAAGATTGTAAAGCCAATATGAAGATTGGGATTTTAAGTTTACTTGTAAAGTTGAGACCGGCATTACTGCATCCAGAAAAAAGCTGTGAGTGCATGGAACTCCATATATCACGTCCGCTACTACCTCCGCTGGCCTTCAAGGTCCAAGTCCAAACACGAGCAGAATGAATAAGAAAAAAACTAACCAAAAGTAAAACAAAATGGCATTTAACATGAACAGCATACCGGAACTTGAAACACCGGATTCAATTGGGATCTGACTTGATTATACTGAGTCACCAAACAAAGTAAGAGATTAGTGCGCTGCGTAGAGAAGACAGAAAGATTGAATTTGAGTAAATAGGCAAGTTAATCACTAATGAAATGAACTAGAATTGAAGCGCATCGCCTCGTTGGCATGGCATGCATACATTTGCAAGGTGAGGGGACGGAGCGAACACAGAGAGCACCGCCAAGAGAAGGAGGAGGCATGCAGAGATGGCGGACATGAGCGCCAGGAAGAGGAACCGATTGTGATGGAAGCTCGCCACGGTGCCTTTCTTCTTTCTCTTCACTGCTATCGACATTATTTTCAATGCCATGCACGTAATTACAGCACCACACTCAGACTCAGACTCGCACCACGCACCACCACAATTCAATATCTATTTAATTTGCTTCTGCTTTTTAAGATTGCATGAAATAAGGAAAGAAAGAAGCCCGTCCGCATCAACGACGCCGTTTCTTCCTTTCCTTTCTGTGGAGTTTTCTTGTGCTACGGAGCGGAGCAAGGTTTTTCTTTTCTTTGAACACAAGCATAAAGAACAAGAAGGGGAAGAAGAAGACGACAACGACCTTTTAACCAAAACCAACGTAACCGCGCGTCAATACTATCTACTTAGGTGTTGATCCACGTGGCTGATCAAGTGTATTATCAGCCATCGGTTTGATTACGATCCTAGCACACCATCCTCATCCAACAAATGCGTCTATCATCATCTCACTTATGAGTTCTAACTAACCGTACCCCTTGCTTCTAACTAATACTACTTCCTCATCAAACCACGTCAAATTAAGCTAGCTGGTGTTAATCAAACGGACGTGGAGCACTTTGCTTGTCATAGTTTGGTTTGAGTCAAACACTCTGGAAATGCTGTGAGGTGTTTACAATCGATTCCATCTCCATATAGCAGTTTTAAAAAATCTAGTACATTCTCTAAGTATGGAGTGCATGGCAAGCTTGTTTGATGCTTGACTCCCAGCGGATTCTCTAGCTAAATTTGGCACTCAAAGTTATAGTTACTATACATTATTATCCCCCAGCTTTTGCATTGGAGCAAATTCTTGCTGACTAGTCCGTTATAGCTTTCTTTAATTTAGAAGTTGGTTGTCTTTCGCTTATCCTTGTACGTACACCAGAAAAACGTGAGCATAATATGGGTGCTGTGCTCTTCGCTTAGCTCGTAATTACATTTTAATGAAATTGCCTATTACATTATATAAAAATTAATTTGAATATCATTGTCAAGAAGTAGCTGTTTTTAAGTATTAAGACATGGACCGGAGGCGACAGGACAAAGCGTGTTTCGCGAGTATTAGGATATGAAACGTACATATTAAGATGAAAAGGAAAACGGGGAAAAGTAAAGAAGTGGCTTCTCAATCTCAGTGTATACGCGTGCTAGTGCCAACAAGTAACAAAGACTTGAAGAATGTCGTGGGATGGATGAGTATGCCAAACACAAATTCTTTTTCTAGCCTAACTAGTTTTACCATCCCATCAAGATCTCTGGTTGCTCTTTACTACTCTTCACGTGTGTTTCACTTTCATGTGGTTCCACGCTCTCGCTCTCGCTCTCGCGTTTCATTTGTCTGTGTTACGGTTACTGAACGAAAATTGAAAAACATGTTTAGGGACTCGCGACGAACAAAAGCGAAGAGTTTATTAGAGTAATAGTTAAGATTTAAATTGTTTTCTAGCCAAGAGCGAAGCCGCTGGCATTCAACTAATTCTAACCCCATCTACATAGCATTTGTGCACTTAGTTTGTGTTATAACTTATAGATCATATGTGGGGATCAAGCATAAGTCTAGTTGACCATATTAGAGCTGGTTTGTTGAAAAACGAAGCAATTGTTGTGACAAATGCACCTAACCTTTAATTAAATATAATGGGGCAGAACGATTCAAGGATAAGGATGCTATGGTGAAATCTATATTAGGCAATGTCAAAAGTTATATTAATTGAGCATTTCTCATAAAACGAATTAAGTACTAAGTAGATTTTTCTCCTTCTCTTTTTTAAACTACCAGGTATTTTCAACTAGGATACTGAAATGTAAACTATCTTTCATAATAACAATGTCGATGTCATGTACCGAAAATAAAAACTAGGTCAATGTCAACCAACAAATATTACCAAAAATTTATTAAAAAATGCAAATCAATTTTCTTGCACAATCTTTACGTCATTATTCATGTGTTTAAGTTATGTATATGGGGCTACAGGTAGTAGTATTCAAATAAAAAAACCAACACATGTATCATAAAAAAATTTGTAAATAGAAAATATTAATAAAAGATAAAGCTAATAGAAATTTGAAAAATTGAACTTACTAATAAAAAATAAAGTAAAATAGTTTAATACTATTTAAAATATTCTTATAAATTTAAGAATTAATTTCATAAAAAAAATAAATTTCAGAATTAATTACGATTGGCGATGACAGGGGAACAACCGTCTTCCCTTACCTTCGTGGTCCATAGCCAACCCATTTTCGTCATAGCCCACGACTTGCTACATGGCCCAAACAACACTGTTTCCACCTCGTGACTTCAAATTACCCTCTTGACCCACAAAAAGAAAAAACCCTCCCCGTTCCACGACCGAAAGAAATACCCTCCCTTTTTGACCCAAAATTTTTTTTTTTCCTAAATCCGTTGATGCCTGGACGTTCTCTTGCTCGCACCGCACCGTCACACGCAGCCTTGGTTTTATACTCATGCACAGCGTAAAAATTAGAAAAGTTAATTTTACAATTTAGATTTTGACAGATGTTCCTTCTCAAAAGTCAGTGAAATCTTACAATAAAAAGTAAAATTATATTTATTGTTTATTTAATAAAATGTATCACATGAAAAAATTCAATAAAATGTATCCTAATTTTAATTATTAAATAATTAAAAAATAAATATATCTTAATTTTTTAAAATTTGGATAAACTCACTTTTAATAATTTTCTTCTTCTGAAGTTTTCGAATTTACATAAATTAATTAATGATAACTTTATAATTAAATAATAACATGAATCGATTGATTAAGATATTAGTATGTTAACTAATTTTTTTAGTGATTGATATATTAATTAAGTTATACACACTATTAATCAAATTACTGTAGCAGATTTTCGAATAAAAGGAAGAATTTAATTTAAATATATTGATAATATAAAATAATTTTATATTATTAATTAATATAAATAATAAAAAATATTAACTCATATAAATAATTATCTATTATAATAAAAAATTTATTATAATTTTTTATTTTTTTTATTTTTATTGATTGATAATCAATACATATCAATTACATTAGGAAAGAAAATCATTTTCGAAATGAGAAAAAAAAAAAAAAAAGTGTCCTGACGGTGTGGACTAGGATACCCCGTTAAAGTTTGGTTCGCGGCGCCACATTCGGTTGGACTCTGTGGGCTGCCGCTGGAGCTTGGAGCGTCCATTTCCATTGCTGCTTCCTTTTTACAGTTTCTTTCTTTTTCTTTTTAGTCATTATTATTAATTATTATTATTGTATTGCTCTCGGTTTGATGCTTGCGTTGCATGCTCATTTGCTTCCCACGTTGGAATTACGCCATCATCATCATCGGATGAACTTTCCAGTTCCTTCTCCTTGTAGTTGTGCTTCTGCTGCCAGCACTCCCCCCTTTCCCGAAACCGGTACGCTATTATTCAAAATTATTCCTTTCTTTTTCTAATTTTGTACCTGCCCCATTTTCAATTGTCTACTATTTTTATGTGGCAGGTTAATAATAACTATAACTATAATTATCCCTCTGTAATCCATTCTCAAACTCATCGCCTCGTCCGTGTTGTGTTGTGTTGTGTTGTGTGTCAGCTGAATTCAATTGAAGCAAGCCGGCCATGAAGGCTACGCATTTCAGCACCGCTCCTCTCTCTCATGGCCTCACCAGAAGAAGAAGAACAACAACCTCAGCACCCTTCTCCTGCTGCAGCCACCTTCCCCTTCCCACCTGTAAAGCTTCTAACTATGTTGCCCTCCGTCACGGCTCACACTTTCTGCGGGATTCCCCCCTCGCAACCACCTCCCCATTCATAACCCTTTGCGCCAAACCCACTTCTCCCATTCAATTCACTTCTGCTCATGTTGATGATGAACAAGAAGAAGAAGAAGAAGATTCTCTGCTCACAAATTCAGATAAGCCCTCTCTGTAAGATCCTATTTCTTCTACTTTCACTTGCTTTCCTATTATCTGGTGCAGATGCTGTTCCCCCGATTTTCCTTTAAAAAGAACGAAAAATTTAATAATCAAGACTTATAATATCGTTGTGTTGTTTTTTCAACTTGTTGATAGTCAATTGCCAGTGAATGAAAAACCCTACTCAGATTCAGATGTGAGACGTGAGCTTCTATTGCTGTCTTTGCCAGCCCTTGCTGGACAGGCGATTGACCCCATGGCACAGTTGATGGAAACTGCTTACATTGGTCGACTCGGTTAGCACCTAATCTAATGCCTCCTGTGGCTATCTCTCAACAATTGTAAAACCACTACTTTGGTTTGCTCATCGACCTTTAATTGTGTGTTGTTTATTATTCATAGGCACTGTGGAGTTGGCTTCTGCTGGTGTTTCCATAACCATCTTTAACATCATATCAAAGCTATTTAATATTCCCCTTCTAAGTGTTGCTACATCTTTTGTTGCTGAGGACATAGCCAAAAATGCTAACCAAGATTCTGCTTCAGGTGAATTTATGTACACTATTTATGTCTTCGTAGCATTTGTATGCTAGTTGTCATTCTACTATCATCTCATCGTCCATCATTATCTAATGCCATGAATTTGTGGTGCAGAGAATGGTGGTCTACAAAATAGTGGCAATGGTAAACCTTTGGAAAGGGATCCCCAAAGAAAGCAACTTTCCTCTGTCTCCACTGCTTTGCTATTGGCACTGGGGATTGGCATTTTTGAGGCTCTAGCTCTGTATCTGGGATCTGGAACATTTCTAAATTTAATTGGTGTATCAACAGTATGTTTTCACCTGAACACAATCTTCCTTATCAGTTATCATTGATGCTGTACCTTACTCATCTATTGTGGCACCTAGTAAAATGTGGGATACTTTTAGTTGTGAATAATATTTGATTAAAAGTCTATAATATGTCTCTTTTATCCTCTTATTGTACATGAATAATCTCCTAGGGAATAATTCTTAATATATTCTTTACAACAGGATAATCCAATACACATTCCAGCACAACAATTTCTCTCTTTAAGAGCAGTTGGTGCTCCTGCTGTTGTACTTTCTTTGGCTCTTCAAGGCATTTTCCGTGGTTTTAAGGATACAAAAACTCCCGTTCTATGTCTAGGCAAGTGTTTGGTTTGGACTATGTTTCTTTGTGAATTTCATCTTTTTAATCCTCCCTTTTGTTTTTGGGGAAGACCACTCTGTTTAATCATATTGGAATATGTTTATACTGATCAGAGAACTTCTAGTTCAAAGAATGCATTAAGCTCACTCTATGATGTAAAAGGAAGGTTATGTGTACAGCTTTTAAGCTGGACAGTGCCGTTGTTAACTTTTATTATTTTAAATTATTAATTTGTCTTATCCAACATTGACTATGGGTACACATGACTCTAAGAAGGAAACAAAATGCTGATAAAATTTGAATACTTGTGACTTTATCTTGAGGAATGAAGAATAACTTTATATTTTGATGTTATAAGTGTGCACTTCCTCTCAGAGAGTGGCTATATTTTAATTAGTTATTAGTTATATTGTATATATCTGCATGCTAATTCATTTATCAATATACAGGTATTGGTAATCTTTCAGCTGTATTTTTATTTCCATTACTCATGTATTACTTCCAGTTGGGAGTAGCCGGTGCAGCCATTTCCACTGTTCTCTCTCAGTATGTCCTTTTCAAAAGCATTATCTTCTTCCTCTATATTTCTTGACTTGATTTAACCATAATAAATTTTCATATCTCAGATACATGGGGACCTTCTTGATGATCTGGTGTCTGAATAAGCAAGCTGAATTACTTCCCCCCAAGATGGGAAACATGCAATTTGGCAGTTATCTTAAGTCTGGTGGGGATTCACCTCTTTCTTGGTGTTTTCGATTTATTTTTTTGTAAAACCCGAGTTGAAAGAGTTTGTTTGCCTCTCCTCCCAAAATGATTTTCTCCCTAGAAAAAAATAGGCAAAAAATGGGAAGATAACAACTAGATTCTAAATGAGATCTCAAATTGTTTCCAACACAAATTCCAAGAAAAAGAGCTCACTTCCAATTTTTTTTTCCCCTCATTCTGTTCATAGTTTTCAATTTAAAGACAATATGATTAATGAAACAAATTGTTTTTGAGGGTTTTGATTTTTCTTACATTGTTGACTTGTTTGCTTTCCATCTCCTGGTGAAATGCAATGCTATTTGTGCTTGGCGTTTGCAGCTTTTATTTTTTTCCTGTCTTGCATTACCTTTCTCTTTTAATAGTGAACAAGTATTTGAATGTGCACGTTTCTCTTTCCTGTTTTACTGTGTATATCTTTAGCTTTCAGTTAGTTTTATGTAGTTGCTTCAGTTATGATCTATGTGCGGCTATAGGTGGTTTCCTTATTGGAAGAACACTTGCTGTTCTTACAACCATTACGTTGGGGACATCGATGGCTGCTCGTCAAGGTCCAGTAGCTATGGCTGCACATCAGATATGTATGCAAGTGTGGATGGCCGTGTCACTTCTTACAGATTCATTGGCTGCATCTGGTCAGGTATTGAATCATCCCTTTTGTAAAACATGTACATTCTTTAGCTTTATTTTTCTTGTGGTAGGGTTTTTAAAATTTCTTTTAATCTAGTAATAATACTAGGATGTCTAGCAATGGAACAAGTTAAGCCAACAAAGGCAGAATGCAATGGAGTAAGATAAGACTCTGCTGTAGTTACTTTTATTTAGACAGGCTTCATTGAACTTCTTGCAAAATTTATCAGTTTGTTTGATTCTTTAATACGTTTTAAAATCCTAGTCTCTTTTTAGCTTGGCTTTTACCAACCTTGTTGTTAGTGTATGGGTTTTTTTTATTTATTTATTTATTTAAATCTTATGCTGCTATTTTACAATTTCTAGGCCCTTATTGCAAGTTCGCTATCCAGACATGAATACAAAGCTGTGAAGCAAATTACTAACTTTGTATTAAGGGTAAGCTTTTCTTTTTTATTCATTGATTCTTGAGGCTGATACCTTTCGGTCATTTGTTATTCTCAGAATTTATGGAAGCTGTGCCTGTATAACTATGTTAAATAAGTAGTCTCGTGAAGTTGTTTGAGAACCTGATGATGTCTTTCCAGATAGGACTGCTCACAGGTATCTGCTTGACGGCAATCCTGGGTGCCTCTTTTGGATCTTTAGCTACCCTTTTTAGCCAGGACCATGAAGTCTTGCAGGTTGTCAGAACTGGGGTGTTGGTATGTATGATATTGCTTATTTATTGGTCAATGTTTGCTTGCCTTTATCTCTGTCTGCCACAGACATTAGTTCACACTGTCATCTATGATTGTTGCCAGTTTGTTAGTGCTTCTCAACCATTTAATGCTCTGGCATATATTTTTGATGGTCTCCATTATGGTGTTTCTGATTTTCCATATGCTGCCTTCTCCATGGTGAGTTGTTTGCTTGTCAAAATTTGTTGCAATGTCTCTGTCCTGGTTCATATGTTTCACAAGGTTAATTTGTTGAGAATTGCTTCATAGATGGTTGTGGGAGCAGTCTCCTCAGCATTTTTGGTATTTGCACCTTCACTTTTTGGCCTTCGTGGGGTATGGCTGGGCTTGACTGTCTTCATGGCTCTTCGTGTGGTAGCTGGTTTTGTCAGGTAAAATGACACATTACTGTTGCATCTTGCACATGCACGTGATGGAGAGGGATCAACTTACACTGATGCGAGTCAAAATAATTCTTACACTATTGAATAACTTTTTATTGAAGAAATTTCTCATAAAATTGACCACTGGATTAAAAGTTTCTAACTTTCTATCATATAGATCATATCTATAAAATTTTATATTAATCCAAAACTTTTAGTATTTCATTGATATATTTAAGACGAATATAATATATGATAGCAATGCTCCTGTATTGCATTCTCTGGCTGTGCCTGTTAAATTCTTTCTTTTGGCTGAACCCTTCATGCTTTTACATTTTCAGATTACTATCAAAGAATGGTCCTTGGTGGTTTCTACACAGGGATTTACAAATTGCCTAGGTCAGTGTATATTTCTATAATTCTTAACATGCCTATGCTTTGTGAATGACTGATATTTCTTTTTTTTTTTTTTTTTTATCTCTATGATTTTGTTGAAAAAAGGTATCCATTTGGTAAAAATTTGATATAGGCTTGATATTTGGTAGAACCTTTTGGCACTGTTTGATTCTTGTAGCTCACCCTATATTGGGATAAGGCTTGTCTTCTCAATTTTGGAAGTTTATAGATGAAGTCAAATGATTGAAAATGATGCCAACTATAAATTTGAATATGTTTGTGGATGCCGGTGGCCTTGTTTTCTGTTTCACAGTGTCACTACAAAGAGCAAAGATAATGTTGTATGGCATGATCATGGTTAGTGTGCCTATTGATGGAGAGCTAATTTTTGCTTCTTGTGAGTATAGTGGAATCCTATTAATCAGACATAGAGGAAAACAACATCAATAATTTCTAAATTGTCCCTGTTGATTAATATTAGGTGATGAACTCTCGACATTTTGCATAGATATTCAAATCTACGTGTTAGATTTGGTATCCTAACCTTGTAACACATTTCTGCAGAAGCTCTCTCAGATTGTGAATAGGGATGAAACACTGGATATGACATTTTTCAGGATGATGCTCCGCATCGGACACTATATTTACATGTTTCACTTGGTTAGAATTTGAAATTTCCGTTGTACTTGTGTAGAAAATAGAACATTTCAGAAGCACTTTGTAGGCTGTTGCAATGAAATTAGTCAATTTTCAATCTTAGTAATTAGTATAATTATATGACCCCCCCCCCCCCCCAAAAAAATACTTTTTTATTTTTCTCTCTCCCCCTCTTTTCCAAATCGAACAGGAGGATATTGGTGAAGTATTGTATTGATCAGCAGACCGTCCCGGTTATGTAGTCCGATAGCCTAAACATTAAAATTTAAGTGTAAGAATTATGTTGTACCTTAAATTCTGGTATCACAGCCACATTATAACGGTAGTATTGAAGACACGGCCGCTACCAGAGTTACCAGCATGAGCCGAGTTTATTCAATTGATTAAAGCTATATCCATTTAGGCACTTATTCATAATTGACAAAATGAATAATAATAGCCAATGAGTTTGTAACCGAATTGACACTGCATCAAGTCTTAAGGTTTGAGTCTGATTTGTTTCAATCAACATTAATACAAAAGGAACACGGGCCTCTCTTAAAGCAATGTGCGCGCTTCATCTCTTTTTTGCATTCTGAGGAGAAGAAGCGTTACGTATGAAGTTGACAAACTTTTTCTCTCCACTTGAGATATGAGAGGATGGGAAATACCGATTTTATTGAATCGATTCAAAGAAATGAACTTCTGAGACATGTCAAAATTGCTCATCATCGAACGTGCATTCAGTCCCACATTGAACCTAGCAGCAAGTTAGGCACTGCCCATTGCAAGGCAAATTGACCTCACGATGTAAAGAAAACAAGGTGAGTTACTAGTCTCCGAAAATGGATCTCTCGTTGCGGAGCAAATATATCCTTACATGACAAAGCCGAGCAAAATTGAGCCAAATTGTTCGAAGAGAAGGTAAGCCTTCAACCATGTCCAAAAAATAGTAAAATGAAATCTAACCTTTATTACAAAAACCACCATCGAAAGCCGTCCCCCATGCCCAAAGGTTATTTCAAAGGGATTCAGGCAGCAATTAGAGATATATAATTGGTGTATTGAAATCTTATACCAGTTCAGCAAGGTGATGCGCAAGAATAGTAGAGTAGGAAATGAGAAGGCAATTTAGTCGAGGTTGGCGATGACAGCATCCACAACCTCCTGGGTGGTGCTATCTCCACCGAGATCTTTTGTCCTGTACTTGCCCTCCGAAATGACACGCTTGACAGCAGTCTCAAGGCGGTCAGCAAAGGAAGGGAACTGAAGATGCCTCAACATCATGGCGGACGAGAGAAGCAAAGCAACTGGATTAGCTTTCTTCTGCTCCACCATCTTCTCGTTCCCCACATTCCCTGCCGATGCACCTTGCTCGAACACAGCATGATCAGCCCCAACGTTCCCTGATCATCAAACACAATAATAGTTTTGAGTTAGTTGAGAAATGAGAAGGGGCAATCACTAATCACTAATCACTAATCAAGCGTCAATCTGTTTTGATATTAGATAACTCATTGAAAGTAATGAACAGGGCAAGTTCAAGTGGGTGAAGAAGGTGATGATTATATTATTGTTACATTACCTCCAGGCATGACACCAGTGCCTCCGGCAATGCCAGCTGCCGTATTTGCCACAAGATTGCCGTAAAGATTGGGAGTGACCTGAATAACATTGTAATTTTAGCGCAGAGTGGAGTGGGAGTTGCCGTCCGCAGAAGAAACTGAAAAGCATAGTGTCTGAGGGAGATACTAGATAATACCATAACGTCGAACTGCTCGGGCTTAGAGACAAGTTGCATGCAGCAATTGTCGACAATAATCTCGTTGTACTTGATGCCAGGATATTTGGTTGCAACTTGCCGGCAAGATTCTAAGAAGAGGCCATCCGCAAGTTTCATGATGTTGGCTTTGTGGACAGCCGTCACTTTCTTCCTGTTATTCAGGTAAGCATACTCGAACGCATATTTTGCAATTCGTTCGGAGCAGAACTTGGTCATCACCTTCAGTTTATTTCAGTGCCGGAATTGAATTGATATATAATAGATTGAGAATAGTAACTAGATAGGTAGCACTAGCGTATTGATATAAAAGGGAGGGGGGGAAAAAGGAAGAATACCTTGAGGCTCTCGACGACACCGGGAACGACCTCGTGCTCGAGACCGGAGTACTCGCCCTCGGTGTTCTCGCGGATGACAACGATGTCGACGTTGTGGTGGCGGGTGGGCAAGCCGGGCAAGTTGAAGCAGTTGACGAGGGAAGCGTAGAGATCAAGCTCCTTCCTGAGCTGCACGTTGAGGGAGCTGACTCCGCCACCCACGGGAGTCTTGAGCCCACCCTTGAGGCACACTTTGTTCTTCCTGATGGACTCCAACACCTCCTCCGGCACGCGCTTCATGTCCCCGTGCACCTCGTACCGCTCGAAGTACACGGGCGCGTGCATCGCCTCCATCACCTGCTCCACCGCCCGAGTCACCAGAGGCCCGATTCCGTCCCCCGGTATCAGCGTCACCCCACGCGGTGCTCCGTCCCCTGGCCGCGGCATGTACGTCACGCTCCGCCGACTTCCTCCGTAACTGTAACTGTTGCTCCCGAATCCAATCGCGTGCTTTGCCATCCTCTTCAATTTCATGGACTCCGCTACTATGCTTCTTCCACCCATGCCTGCCCCTCCTCCTTCTGATCTGATCTCTGACTCTAGAGTTCTAAATTCAGACTGACTTCAGAGGACGAGATGAAGACAAGAGATTCCACTTCCATTTTAATGGCGCGAGAAATTGACGATAAAGATAGCTCCTTTTCGCAATTTGCACCGATGCCCCTCTTCTTTACATTATTTCTTTATAAAATTACGAAGGAAATCTTTTCGTCATTTGTGGGGGAGAGATAAGGTAAGAACTAATAAACACAAAAAAAAAAATAGAATCAACACTTTGGGAGAGAAAAGCAAGTTAAAAAAGAACAACTATTGTCTAACCAAGAAATTGCATGTAATTTCTACCTTTTTCCATCACTATTTTTGTTTCAATGAGTTCAGTGATTTAAATTTGTTATTATAGACAAAGAATAAAATCTATGATATTACCTATCTAGAAACAAAATAAGGTCTGGTATGCATAAATTAAGCTATTAAAAGTTTCAATTTTACAAGGATAATCAAGCATTTTTCAATCAATTTTCAGCAATATTAGATCTTGAGAAAATTCAAACCTCACATTAGTCAAACAATATCAAATTCTACTAGCAAAAAATCTAAGTTCTAATCTAAGAACAATCATCCAAGTCATAAAAATAGAACTAGCAATCTTCAAACTAATCTAGCATCTTATACTCGGAATTAGAATATGTTTAGTAAAGGAACAAAAATATCATATCAGAAAACCAAAAAAATTAATCATCCAGCTTCATCAAATTATTTGCCACATGCTTCCGTTATTTAAACCAAATCACATAAATTGCTTTTTTAAGACCTAGGAAGGAAGACACAAATGGGGCAAAGAGAATGATTGGATGCTGAGAAGCCGTTGGACCCTAGGAGTTGATCAATTTAAAAATACACTTAACGCTATTTTGTTCTAATTGGTTATAATGTAACCTATGCACACACTAGTAGGATTTGCACCCATTATTATATTTAACTTTTTTATTTTTTTAATGGAATTATTATAGCTAACTTGTACAAGGGTGCAAATTTCATTTGTGTGGAACCTATACATCCTTGGACATTGTACCAACAAGCAATAAGTACATAGATAAGCCCATAAATAGTTGAAAAGTAATCATTTTTTTTTTTTATGAACAAAAACAGGACAAGTGCTCTTTTGCTTCTATGCAATTGTATAAGTATGTATGAAATTTAAGAGGGAGGAACACGTCATTGCAATAGAAAAACTACTCATATAAAAATCAAGCTAAATTGCAATTTCCTGCCATTATCCAATTTTCTCCTTCACTTACACATATAAGCATGTTGAATCGAAAGCTAATGCATAAAAAACTAGGCAATAAACATAGCAGTCAAGTAGAAATACCTGAAAATCGACATAAAAAATTGTGAAATTCAAGTGACAGTGACGGTCTACTGCTTGGAAGATTCGAGGCACTTGTTTTTTTTTTTTTTATTCTAATCGATGATATAGAGGGAGCATCTAGGGAAGCAAGAAATCTCCTCTTTGGAGATTTGGAATAGGTCCACGCACGGAAATGGGTACCATAGTGATGGCATCGGGCTTCATGGTCGGACCCGGTGAGGCTCAACAGCTACTGTAGGGGCATTGAGGTGAGGATAGGGTAAGGCTTGTTCGTTGGCGCTTTGGGTTGTGGTAGAAGCTGGATTGCCGACGTTGGAGGTGGTAGTGGTGGGATTAGAGATTGGAAGGGGTGAGAAAAAGTGAGAGAGTGTGTTTCTTTTTTTTCTCTTTTAGGGGGGAAAAAAAAGACTCTGAGCAGGAGAAATAAGACGCTCAGTAGCAAAATAAAATGTTCATACGATAATGCTCATTTCATACGGTGGGTTTGTCATTTTGCGATAATTTTGTACAATGTCCACCGTATGTGTTTAAAGAAGCGCGTGTCAAATGACGTTTCTCCACAAGAAGTAAGAATATACTAGTAAGAAATGAGTAGAGGAAGGGAGGAGTGAGATAAATAACTAAATATTATTCCCTATTCTATAAAATAAACTTTTATTATTGTGTATTTTTAAGATGCATATTAAACTATTAAAAATAAAAAGTATTTTTTATAAAAATGCTAATTATATATAAAAATACTAACATTTTTTCTCTTCAGTATATTAAATATTTTTTAAAAACTACCTTTTATGTTGTATTTCTTTTTCTAATTTTTTTAATAAATAAGGTTAGGATTGGTACACTTGTTAACATAATAGCTTCTATATAAAATAAAAATAGGGATAATAGTTGTGAGAGGGACCACAGACGCAGAGGCTGAGGAAGGTTTAGGGGGGAATGAATCAATCAATGGCAGGTGTAAATTGGGTGAAGAACAGATACTGGGTCCTGAGGCATGGCAAGAGCATTCCCAACGAGCGAGGCCTCATTGTTTCCTCCATGGTCATGGTTTCTTCAACTCTTTTTTTAAATTAATTAATTCTTGTTTCCAATCTTATATTCCTTTGACATTCACTTTTTAACCGATTGGATTGGATTATTCATGGTTGGTTTGGTTGTATATATCACAACACAGGAAAACGGCACGCGCCCTGAATTCCAATTGGCTTCCGACGGAGTTGATCAAGCACAACAAGCTGGAAAACTGTTCCAACAGGTACCTACTTTACCATTCAATATCATTTTTCTCGTCTCGTATATCTATTGCAAACGCAAACTAACATATGCCGTACTCCACACCCATTGGAAGCTAAGCTAATTAAACATCAAAACCGAGACCTTTATTCGATTCAAGAGCTGCACAAGCACAATAACAATTGCCAAATATGCTATTGCTACTTCACTTTCACAACATATGGTGGAGTTGTGGTATATGACGTCCAAAAAGGAACGTTCCCCCTGACAATTTCACACCCATAAATAACACACTATTTTCTTCGCTTTGAATAAGGGGGGAAAAGGCAGCCATGGGTTAATTTCAATTAACCACACGCTATCTTCTCTATTTGCATTACAACTAGCCTAACTGAAGTGTATTCTTGGGCAGGAGCTAGAGGCAAATAATATACCACTTGCAAATCTACGCATTTGCTACTCTCCGTTTTCAAGAACAAAACACACAGCACAAGTTGTTGCAACTGTGCTGAATATTCCTTTTGAAGGCCCCCAGTGTAAGGTTAGCCACTCAGATGCAACCCCTACGAGGAATTCCATTTTTCTTTATGGTTTTTACTCATCCTGAAATGACGGTTTACTACTTGCTTTGTAATGTGTTTAGCCCTCAAAGTTCATAATTTTTTCTTTCTGAATATCACACCTTTTTCCTATACATGTATTTTGAATCATCAATTGAGTCTATTTTACTATGCAGGTGATGGAAGATCTTCGAGAACGCTACTTTGGTCCTTCTTTTGAACTTTTATCGCATGATAAGGTAAGTGATGGTCATTGGCACTTTTTTCAGCTGTGTTAACCCTTCACCACCATAATATAATTGCCAACTGAAGGGCTTTTACTCTATTCTCTGCGCCATATTTGGTTCTAGAGTTATTAGATCTTCAGAACATTTGTCTAGAGTTATTCCATGCAGTGCCACTGTTTAAATATTCTGGTGCATATAAGTATTCCCAGGCCAACTGTAGTTTAGGCAACTCGTTAATTTTCTCTTTCCACCATCAACAGTATGCAGAGATTTGGGACATAGATGAAAAGGATCCACTTGTTGGGCCAGAAGGAGGAGAATGTGTTAAGGATGTTGCCTGTAGACTCGCAAGAGCAATGGCAATTATGGAATCAGAATATGAAGGGTAATGATTTTTGTCCTAACTTCATTAGAAAATCTTGTACTATTCTTGAATTTTGTAGCACATAATCACATATCAGTGCAACAAATCTATTGGAGGCCTGCGGTTATTTCAAAGCTGCCAAAAGACACTCTTTGATGTGCAAATGCATTCAAAATTAAAAAATGTGCACTTTCTTACTTGTTATCTGAAATGGAACAGGTCTTCCATCTACAGTGACAAGCTAATATTTGCCATCCATATATTCTTACTTATTAAAGTATGGTTGGGTTTTTTATTCATTCGTATTCTTTCAGCTTATATAATTTTGTTCCACATCCTGCAGATGTGCAATATTGGTTGTCAGCCATGGTGATCCCCTGCAAATCTTGCAAACAATTCTGCATGCAGCAAAACAACAGCAGGAACCCACTAACAAGGACTTAGCATCAATACTAAATGCAGTTCAGGTGGCACCGATCTTGTCCCAGCACCGCAAATATGCTCTGCTTACCGGAGAGCTCAGGGGAGTCATTTGATAACTTAGGTATAGGAGAAAGGCAACTAATTGTTTTGGCTAGATTTGGATCCCTTATTGTTGATAAAAACTAAAAACATTAGGCATGCTGTTTTGAGAATTTGAGTCCATCTATCTCTAAACTGGTATGCCTCACAGAAAATCATGGGAGACCCCCATATGATTTCACTTCAAAACAGCTCCCCTGCATTTTTTTAGGAACAGAGATCTAAATACGTTTTGGTTGCCCCTATTCCATTTATTAATTTATTATCATATACAAAACTTTTTGGAGTATTTAGCAGGCAATTTGTTTATGGAGATGCTTGTTCTGAAAAACAAAAGAGTAAATAAAGAAATTGCAGTTTATGATAGTCAAGTTTTTTTTTCAGATGATATTCAACTAATTTTATATCGTATTTAGTATGTTTGGATATTTTCTTATTAATCCACTGGAACGGAACAAGAAGAATAGACTAGAACGGGGATGAAAGAAACACATCAAAGTTATTTTTCCTCTTGTTTAAAAGATTAATAAAGGATAGTAATGGAATTTTATGATTTTGCTTGAGAGTTAACATATAAAATTATAAATTATAATATAAGATAGTTATTTTAAACTTGTAAAAGCTTATTTATTTCTCTTTATTCTATTCTAATTTTGGAAGAATAAAATTTAGCTATTTGGAGACAAGAGAAGAGAGAGACAATAATTTCTCACGAATTCCTTTTCATTTCCGTTAATATTTAAACTTTTCAAACCAGAGATACTATTTTTTTTTCTTTTTATTTTTTCCTCATTTCTTTTCTATTTTTCTCATCCTCTGTCCAAACACAGTTCATATGAGAGTGGAGTTCCATTTATGTCCCAACTCACAACGTGAATTGTAATTGTGTGAAGTTAGTTGATAATGTATAAAATTTATTACATTCTCTTATATTTTCTTGTTGTGTGGGTCAGGAGCCACTCAACATCTCAGTTATTTTTATTGAAGATGAAGTATAATTCAATAGCAGCTCTCCGTCCAATGTCTCCTTAACAGATAACTTGAGTTGCCGTTTATGTGAAAAATCAAGTTTGGTTTAACTTTGGGAGAAGGTTATAAATTCTTTTAAAAAATATCTTTTAGAGGACTTACTTTTAAAAGAATGAATTTTATTTATTTTGAATATGTCAAAAGTAAGTTTAGGAGAATAAATTTTGTTTGAATAGGATAAAGTAAAATTATTTTTGATTGTTGATGTGAGAATGATAGTAAAAAAATTTTTCAAAAGACTTTTTTTTAGAATAAAATATAACCTCAAGGATATTTCTCCTAAAAGGTCTTTTGGTATTTCAAAAGGCCTTCTAAAAAGAGATCCTTATATATTCGAATATATTAATTATTGTATATTTTAATTTTCATTCTAATAAAAGGTCTTCTGGGTTTCTTAAAAATATAACCAAACGGACACAAAGTCATTTTGTTCTTATGACAAAAAATGTATATAGTTTCTTATTTGTTAAAAAAAAAAAGGGAATAAATCAACCCATTAATTTTCTCTTTTTTTTTTTTTTGGTCGAAATTATCCAAGTGCGCCATACATAGAGGAAATGCAATGATGGTGCGTGTTAGGTTAGTCCCACATACTTTTTGGAGTTTCTAGTACTCCGCCATTATATCATCGTCAAATGGAAAATAAGTGAAATATGAAGGTGGAGGTTGTATCCGACTTATGGAGTTTCTAAAATTTACAAAGACTTCCATTTTTGCTAAAAATTGGAAATGAGTCCCTCCTCCTATTTTATGAACCAGAAACATCTTCGGCTTCCCTAAATCCTTGTCTAATAGCCATGGGCTCCCGCAAACGTCCTTCGTTTAGGCTTGTAACTTAGAAAATCTCCAACAGTGTGCCGTGATCATACCTAAGCGTATGTTGCTCCCGTTCGAAACCTAAGCCTCACGCGACCCACCAACCTTGATTTACCCATCAGCAATCCAATGCTTCATTGGAGATGATTTATTGATTAGCCAGTTAACAATTAGAATATAAATTATGTTTTGTTATTTTGGTGAGATTTGCATTGTTGGCTATCTAAGAAGTTTTTGATCTGTATTATGAAGAAAAAGGGTGTTGGATCCAATTTTCGGTGCATTTTTGTCTAAGAGATGTGTCTTGTATGAATAAGGCAACAACAACAAATTGTTTAACAGCCAAATGATATAGGTGGGTGAAAGTTTCATCAAGTGTTGATTGAAGTTGATTTAGGCAGTAGGAAGTTAGTGGGTTAGAAGGGTGTTGAATAACTTCTGTTCCTCCTAATAAGTTGCTGGCAGATTATGAAGATTGTAAAAAGGTTAAACCCAATGACAACAACATTTATAATGGTATATAGCTTACTCTCTCTTCCATTCTTTCTAAACATCATCGCGGGTGTCTTTGAACAAGTGGATCTCACCCACGCCACAAGTGGCAACAATGCACCTCTCAACCGCGGCCATTCGAAAAACTTATCAAAGCAGAATAACTGCAAAGCACTTCCTTCAAGAGTAAAGATCATGTGAAACATAAATCCCTATTTTTGCACTAAAAAAAAATTATAATAGGTCCTCAGTAGCAATTTTAAATTCTAGTGTGAGGTGTCATTTTCATAAATACAATGGCGGAGTACCAAAGACTCCAAAAAATGTGTGGGACTACCATAACATGCACCTGCAATGATAATTTGCTCAATCACCCCATTTTTTTTTTTGGGTCTACGCTCAATCCCCTTTTCTTTTTTGGTCATGGCTCAATCCTCTTTTTCTTGGTTGAAATTTGCTCAATCCTTGTTCGCCTTTCAAAAGCCCCCCTTTTTTTTTCTATCTTCCCTTAACAAGTCCAAGTCTATGGTTTTTCGTTTTTGGTCCGATAGTCTCAGCTTTTTTTGTTATCAATATAGTCTCAACTTCATTTTGACCAAATGCTGGGCTTTACTCCGTATACCCAAAACAATACTCAATAAAATATTTTGGTTCGACCAAAAATCCATTTCACTTGTATTTGCTCTTTTATTTTTTATTAGGGGTGTACACTGATTGGATAAAAAAAATAAATCCAATTAAATTATTTAAAATTAAGTTAGGTTGGATTAGGTAGTTGAATTGTGTATCTTTTAAGGGGAAAAAAAGCATAAAAATGTTTAAAAAATTGAAAAAAGATATATAGAAAAAAACACAAAAATAAGAACTTTTATATACTCATGTAGGAAAGTCCTAACCAAAATAGGTTACAAAATCCTTCTAAATCAAAACATGTTACAGAATCCTTCTTCTACAATATAACAAGTATAGTAGAGATAAGAGAGCATTGTATATACTTAAGCACAAAAGAGATAGAGAATGAGGGTAATGATGAAGTGAGACGAATCAGAGGTGGTGGTTACATAAATTTCGTGATTCAATAGTGGCTAGGGCAAGATGAGAAACCAACAATGACGGAATTTGCTGATCTCGCAATCATCGATGAACTAGCAAACTAAAGATGAATGAACTAACTAACCGGATTACTCAACATAACCAAAATATTTGTAATTGGGTTATATTGGGTAATCAAGTCAACTTGCACCTATGTATAGCCTTGATTTTAATAATATGAAATAGTTTTTCATATTGATGTAGAATTTAATAATATATACAAACACACACACACTTCTTCCTATGGAAGATGATAAGCTCCATATTCTCTTTTTTAACAAAACAAAATTGCCATCTTTTATTTTGAATCAACTTATAGGTCAGGATAATTTTGTGATTTTATTTTTTCTATATTAATTATTGCTTTGACTTTTTCTCTCATCTATATAATATGCTCTCTTTTCTTTTAATGAGGATAAAATGAAATTATAAAATTATTCTAATTACAAGTTGACTAAAACAAAAATGTGGTAATTTTATAATTTTGTTTTATTCTCATTAATGATTACTTTAGCTTTTTCTATCACCTATATATATTCTCTCTCTTATTTAGGTGTGAGTAAAATAAAATCATAAAACTATCTTAACTATAAGTTTGTTTAAAATAGAAGTTGATAAATTTTTTGTCCAAAATAAAATGTACAACTCGTTAACTTTCACATGAAAATGCAAATTCCCGTACGTAGACGGACACTATATATATAGTGTGTGTGTGTGAAGGTTAACATCCTTCAGTTTTTTATTTGGAATAAAAAGTTTGTTTTATCTTTTCCATTTAAATTATAATAATGTCTAGTTTAGTAATTGAATAATGATCTCATTTAATGCAGATGTATATGTTCTCTTCTCCTTAATAAATGAGGATAGAACCATTGTTTCTCTCTCCTTATGACTATCTATCTCTCTTAATAATTAATAACATAAAAAAATTATTATTTTGAAAAAAACTAATTATTTTATCAATAATTTAATATTAAATAGATTTATTTAATATTGATTTGTATAAAATCACAAGTGATCATGTATGTGGAGTTAATGCACATTAAAATTTTAAATAATATTTTCATTTTTTTTAAAAGTAGAATAAACATGGTATTTTATTATTAATTTTATAATTTTTAAGGAGATAAAAATAACTTGTAATTATTATATCAAATTTGACTAAATAAAGTTATTTGTTAACAAAAATTATCTAAGTAGTAGTAATTATTAGAAAATAAATTTATGTAAGGATTAGTAGGAATGAATTAAGAAAAGTAACATGTTATTAATGAAAGATTTATTTCTTGAGTCAATGAAGTTGCTAAATTACAAAATTAGATATTACTTTTCGCGGAGTAGTCTTTGTTTTGTGGCTACATTTTTTTTTTAAAAAAAAATATTGATCAATTATCCCCACTATGCAATTTTAATTAACTGTTTGTTATTATTATTAAATGATTAATTATCTAATTGCAAATAAATTATTCTTCATTATCAACCAATTATATATTATATTTTATATAATTTTTAAGGTAGTTATGTATGGTAAAAGTCAAACATTTTTAGTGACTTGTTATTCATGATTGGATAATTGTATAAAAAAATTTAGATTTAATATATATGTACTGATAGTATAAAATTATTTTATGTGGTAGCATAAAATAATATGTAACAACATATAAATAGATGATAGTATAAAAATATTTTATATTGATAATGTATTAAAATCTTATTAAATATTTCAATCTAATATTTTATATAATATGTGTGTGTGAAGAAATCAACTTACGCTCATGTAAATTAAAAGAAATCTAACATCCTTGGATAATATTTTTATTTTTATTTTTTTCACAAAACTTATTGTTGGATTGAAAATTTATATCTTTTATATCATACCTATAAAATTTTATATATTTCAACAATTAATGTAACAAATACTTTTTTTATTTAATCTAACAAATACTTTTGAAATGTACAAAAATAAATACAATATAATTTACCACATTCGTATTGTTTTCATTTTTTTTAATTTGACATATATAATCTATATGATAGATAATTATAATTCAACATTTTGGTTGATAAAAATTAAACTATATAAAAAATGTTGTTGAGTGGTGTAACTTTGTCGAATCTTATGCTTGTGCTATATATATATATATATATATATATATATATATATATATATATATATATATATATATATGTGTGTGTGTGTGTGTGTGTGTGTGTGTATGTATCACTTGTCACATTAATTTAAAAGAGTTTTTATGTAAAATAATTTTATATTTCAACCAATAGAACAATAAGAAAGTGTCATACTAAGTAATTACCCATTATGATAACTATTCATGGTTTGGGACTCTTTTGTATTTCTATTAAATAATAATATAAAGTTATTTTATATTATTATTCCATAAAAATTAATTTAAAATTATTTAATATACTTTTTGTAAACATCAAATTCAAAGAATAAGAATTATCTAATCACATTTTTACTTATGCCAATTTTTTAAAGAAAATTATAATACAAATAATTTACATTTATATGATATATAGTTATAATTTAATAATTAAATTAATAAAAATTATATTTATAAAAAATTATTGAAGATGTAATCGTATTAAACTTTACACCATTGACAACTGATATTTCTTATACATATATATATTTTAGTATAAAATAGTACAAGTAGAGAGAAAGAGGGAGCAAAAATGAAAATTAAATTCATTAAATGTCAGGTTAATATATATAATATGATATTTAATATACAATATAATAAACTGTTAATAAGTTAATATGAATGATTACTCATAACATCTGATGATTTAATTATCATACCTACTTATAATGAAAAAAATATATAGTTAGTTACATTTAAACCATATAAATGCTTGAGATTAATTTTTATGTACTGATAAAATGATTTTATACTATTAACTTATAGAATTATAAAGAAGTGCCAAACTATGGTAATTAATTATCATTATGATAAATAGTTATCATAACGAGTAGTCACTTACTATGATTTTGGTATTTTTTTTATAATTCTATTGGCTGGCTATATTAAATTATTTTATATTATCAATATATAGAAATTAAATTCTAAATATTTTATAAAAAATAAAAATAGAAATATAAATGCATGTGTTGAACAAAACTAGATTCCATGAGGTAAAGAAAAAAAAGAGAAAAGGGGGGGGGGATTTAAGAATGAATTTAAGAAGAAACCGCCAATTCAAAGTGTGAGAGAGTTGCAGTAACCGCCGGGTGGGGGATGGGGTTGTACATATGCCCTCGGCCTCCATTGTCGAAAGGGTTTGGTTTCGTTTGACCCTCACAAATCAATCACTGAGATGCACAATACTTGCTATTTCTAGAGCCATGAACAACTCCGCGGATTCTGATTCTCCTGACACAGATCATGCATGTGTGGTTGGGGTTGGGGTTGCTGCTTCCTCTTCCTCATCCTCTGTTACTCGCACTCGCAACCCTCGAAAGAAGCGCACCAAACTGATTACGATAATGGACGACCACAGCGTTGCCGTGAAGGCCAAGCCTTACAAGAGGCCTGACGCCGACGCCCCGAAGATCACCCGTCCCTGCACCGAATGCGGCAAGCAGTTCTGGTCATGGAAGGCTCTCTTCGGCCACATGCGATGCCACCCCGAGCGCCAGTGGCGAGGGATCAATCCTCCTCCCAATCTCAGACGACAACAGCAACAACCACCTCAGACGGAACAACAAGTGCAGGTACGAGATACGACCCAGGAGGACCACGAGGTTGCCGCGTGTCTGCTGTTGCTGGCGAGTGGGAGGGAGAGGGTCCACGAATATGGAAGTGGAAGTGGAAGTGGAACCGGAACCGTGCACGTGGAGGTGGACAAGGACAAGGACGTGGAGTGTGGGAGTCAGGAGCAGCAACAGGAACGGTTCGAGTGCTCGAGTTGCAAGAAGGTGTTCGGATCTCACCAGGCCCTGGGAGGCCACAGGGCCAGTCACAAGAACGTCAAGGGCTGCTTCGCCATCACCAGGACCGATGGGGATCACGCCTCCGCTTCTTCTGCCCCTGACGACGATCGCATCAACATCAACATGAACATGAACATGATGACAATGATCCACGGCGGTGCCGGTGCCTCTACGGCGGTGGACGACGGCGGAGGCCACAAGTGCAGCATATGCTTCAGGGTGTTCTCCACCGGCCAAGCTCTTGGTGGCCACAAGAGGTGTCACTGGGAGAACCCCTCCATAGCTGCACCTGCATCCGCACCCTGGGAAGGATGCGTCCCTGTTGACTTGAATCTGCCTGCTCCTCCTGAAGACCGTTGCTCTTCTTCTCCCCTCACTTTGGATTTGAGGTTGGGACTTTAAGCTGCCTAATTAACCCGACCTTTTTCTTTTCTTTTCTGTGTGCTGATTCCGACCCCTCTTGTATCTTAGGTTTTGTCATAGCTAGCTACTATTAATTCACAATTGACTTGATGTATGATCAATAGTGCCTCCTCTCTGCCCCTCCGTTGGCACACATATCTGATATCTCTAGCTAGTTCTTAGACATATTCATGAACTAAATCATTCCTTGTCTTTAATTACTTACTGATAAAGCTTGAATGTTGATTTGTTTACCCTTCCCATGCTATCAGCATTCTTTTTTGTCAATATATATCCACGGATTAACAACCCAAGACAATAACCTGATGTAATCACGCAATTGAATTTGAACCTAATAACATGCAAACTAAGTTCATGTTTACAACCAATGGAGCTACACTGCCTAAATATAGATGAATCTACATCACACCACAAATAAATATCAAAGCATAGGTGAGCTGGTTATATCTGATCTTTGTTCTGACAGAACGGAACTTTAAGTGTCCGATTTGCTTTGCTCCTTTTTAACTATATGCATGTATCCATTTGAGGAAATAATGTTCTGGGTCACTGAAGACTAAAGAGGCCATTCTTTGTTCACAATTTTCATATGGAGAAATATAAGAGAAATAATTGCATGGTTCGAGAATATCATGTGGCTATACTCCCGGATTAATCATGTAAGTATATTTTATATGAGACCTACCATTATTACATAATTCCATATAAAATATACCTACATGATTGACGGAGAATACAACTATGTGAAACTACCGAATACTATGCAATTATTTCTCAAATATAATGGGGGATGGAGAATTGATATTTGGACATAAAAATTAGACATATGGATAATTGGAGAGAGAAAGATATACAAATGGTGAATGAGTCACTTTTTTTTTCAATACTCGTCACTTTTATATTTTTTTTTCTCTTTCATCATATCTCTAATAAGTCTAATTTATATGTCCAAATAATTTTCCTTAGGGATGGAGTGGATTGAAATTCAAACGGGTAGCTGGATAATGAGGCTATCACCATATTATTATTACGTCTCATATCTCAACTACTGCATATTACACTATAATATAATTGAAATTTAAGAACATTTAAAAAATGTCACTAAATTATAAAAATTATTATTAGAACTGTTTAATGGCATAGCTTATATATACCACTAATGAAAATATTATTATAGAGTTTTAACAATATTTTTTTATATCTTTAAGAGATTAATTTTTATATATTGATAGTATAAAATAATTTTATATTATTAATCAATAAAATTTGAGAAAATTGCTTCAAATTCTATTAGATAATAGTGTAAAATTATTTTATATTATCAGTTCATAAAAATTAAATCATATTTTTAATAATATTTTTTTAATATTATAACTTTTTTTTAAAATATTACTAAAAATTAAATATGTAATAGTGCTGGTACTCTGCAGAGTTGCATTTTGAACAACGCTTATTTGGCTCCAGAGATATAGTTCGTGACAGTAGTCCCGAGCCTCTTTATGATCCAAAGCTAATATTTACTTTATAATATGCGGCATTATTTTGAAACAAAGAGACATTATTTTATATTCCACATTTTTTCAAATAATAAGGAGACATTCTTTTATTTTCTGCATTTTTTTTTTTTTGAAATAAGGGCAAATTCTTTCATATTTTATAGAGAAAGAAATTTCTTGTTCCATAGACTATCTTAAAAAAAATTTGGATAGACACAAATCTAATAACTCATATTTAATCACATTCACAATAAAATTGGTAGAACTCATAAATAAAAAAATATATTTTAAATAAAATTGGTGAAACCTACTTTTATTGTGAATAATTGTATATACGCAAGAATTTCTCGCATATTAATTAGTCTTAATTTAACCTTAAAAGTAAAGAGAGATAAAAAGATAGAAAGAAGAAATATGAATGGTGGATATTTATGGTGAAATTTTTTTTTTCTTCCTCTCTGTGTATGAAATTTGTTTCTTGAAATAAGTCCATACTCAGCATTTACAAAACCTACAACAATATATGACAACAAACAAGTTTTTCCAAGACTTTATAGCATAACATTCATGTCAAGACCCCAAAAAAACCAAGAAGAGAGAAATTCTTATGTGGTGGTTAAGGAGATACATATAGCCTATAAAAGTGAGTGATTTAGAAAATAAAGGTAGGGAAATGATAATGTGACAAACTATAAATAGATCAAAGAGAAATGTCTTACTCTTATAGCAATAAGAATTTCTCAAAAATAAAGATGGTGACAGGTTGATAAGAGAATTACTCAGCCTACCATGCCATCTTGTCATTTATCAAAATCAAATGAAAATACATAAGATTTTTCAGAAAGTCAAAATAGAATTTCGCATGTAACTAAGACATCTCAAAAGCTTAGAATTGCAAGTTAGAGTTCAAATCCCACAAAAAATACTTAGTATAACATCAAAGAAGTTCGCATAAATTAACTGAATTTAACCTGAACACAATTCAAGATGATCTAAACATGATGATCTCAAATCGGAAAAATAGCATGCCAAGAATAAACCAAATTTACATAGTTAAATTTTGATTGTTGATAACCGAGGGATTTTACGGAAGTCAATAATCAAATGAAAGTAAAAAATAAAAACTACTAAATTTGCCCACCGGGTCAAACATGTACAACTAAATAATGACAACAATAAAATTATAGGCACAGTGAAACAATAGTTGGCAATTGAATTTAACAATCTACGATAATATACAAGAAGAATATACAATAATATAAATATAAATCTTTTAACAATCGCACAGTAACCATTAGCGCAAATTTACACACTTTCTTCTCAAAATGAGCTCATGTTGCCACAAATTTGTTTTCAAACCCCTACCATCCATTTCAAACCACAAAACAGTCGTTACTATGAACACAATTTGTGTAATCATATTATAAATTTTCAAAGTCACTAAATTGAAACCTTATATTTTACATTCAAATATTCTCAATACCTCGAGCACTATTTTGTGGAAGCGCTCGCATGTTGACTTTATGAAGTCACATGTTTTATATTTTGGTCGAATGGTGGCCTCCAAGTAGGTATGATCTATTTGGGCCTTTAATTAGATTTAATTTTTTTGGGCTTGGGTTTGATATAATATTCTTAGTTCTCATTTGATATATCTGATAGTATAAGGTTTGATAGGATAAGAGCTGATAATATAAGATTTGATTGTTTAAAGCCTGATAAAAATTTAATATTATGCAGTATTTGATATATTACTGTATAAGATATTGTATTATATAAAATATAACCAGAAAAAGATATTATAATAAATATAATTTTTAAATATTAAATTTAAAAATTAAAAATTAATATAAGTGTTTAAATAGTTATTATAATTATTTTAGCTATTTTTTATTATATATGAAAATAATGTTATATTAAAAATATTTATTTATTTATTTATTTTTAATTTTTTTCATAAATATATAAAATATGAGAGAGAGAGAGAGAGAGAAATACAGAGAAAGTTTTTATATATCAAAATCCAAGCAAGCTTAATATTATATTTCTATATTTTGTTGTATTTTTTATTATATGTAATTAAATTTATACTAAATATTATTTATATATTTTAATAATAAATTTTTATTTCTATATTTTTTATATTAGTTTGAATAGTTATTTTATAATTATTCTTTAGAAAATATTTATTTACTATTAAATATTTTTATTAAATAATATTTTTATTTATATTGTTTTTATTTTTTATTTAATAATTATTTTTTAAAATAAAAAATATATTAAAAAATAAAAAAATAAAAAAACTCTTATACATAAAAAACTAATCAAGCTTAATATGATTTCCCTAGATTAAATGAAATTATCTATTATTATAATATATAAGGGAGATTTGATGGATAAACTTATACAATACATTGACTATATCAAATAACGAATAAAATTATAATATATTATATTACCTTATCCTGCCATGCTTAATGCGACATACGAAACGCCTCTTAGATAATGATATGTTAGTTTGAGCCAGAAACCCCTCAAATCATAAATCAATAGAGCTGGATTAGTGGGTCGTTATGACAAAAAAGATTAACGGGTGGTTGGTAATATTTGGAGTTTTCTTTTTTGGGTCTTGGTAATTTTGGACGTTCTAAGACTATGTGTTTTCAAGCCATTGGCTTGGTAATGGGCCAAGTAAACTTGGGCCTTTGATGTTGGTCACGTTGTGGATCCAATCTCCTTAGCCTTTGAACTGGACGATCCTATGGCTTAAACGAACCAACCTAGGATTGTGATATTATAATATTATACGTAGCAGCTAATAATAGAGTTTTCAAATGACTCAAGGGAAGTTTCGTAGGTATTCCACTTTTTATTCCAATTTATTCTTATCATACTATGCCTTATTTCGCTTACTTTCTTCCACTGATGTTTATGTGTATCCGAAAATTCATTTAAAAAAAGAAAGAAAATTAATTTAGGCAGCCATTTTGTGAAATTTTTTTTAGTAAGACCTAAGTCCCACCCTGTAAGTCTGGTGGAAAGGCCTCACTGTCACTTGTGCAGTTTTATACATTCTTACTTCTAATAATCACAACCAGACCATCATCTTATTCGGATCAGGAATTGAAGCTGCCCTTTAGTTGTACAACGAATGTCCGCATGTCTCCTCTGTCTTGTGCGCTTGATATTTAAGAATCTGACATGAATCAATATATCAAAATATACAACCCAACTTCTTTCGTGAAATTTTTGCTAGAATGAAATAATAATTTCTTATTAGATAAATGATTTTCATTATTTTAACTTAACTAATAACCACTCTTTCGGGGAAGGAACGGAAAAAGGAAAAGGAAAAATAACCTTATACCTGATTGTGTGATTTTCAATGAGAGAGAGAATGGGAAGTAAAGAGAAAAAAGTGTTTCCCTTCCTCTTTCTAAATTTTCTATTTCAAATTGGAGGACAAAATAAAGAGGAAAAAATTTTATTTTAAAAAATTTTAAATTAAATAAGAGCATAAAAACTAATTTTTCCTAGTTTTTTTATTCTCTAAGTTAAACATTCAAATAGCAAATGATTTAGCTCCTCTTCCATTCCACCTCTATAAGGTCTAATTTGATAGTACTTTCTGCAAAATTGCTCTGACTTACGAATAGTATAAAGTAATTTTTTCTGTTTGGTAAACTAAAAAATCGAGATATTTTTGCTCTTGGCTTTTAAAAGCCAAGGTGTGCTTTTGAAAATTCTCATGGGATACTTTTTAGAGTTGGTTTGTGCTCTCCAAAATTTAAAAGATTAATATAACTTTACTTTATTTAATGACATTAAAAATAGAAATTACTTTTTTTAGTATTTATAACCATTATAGTCATTTTAGATATTAAGAGCAATTTTACCGAACACTAATTTTGTGAGTTCTGCTTATTGAAAATAATTTTTATATTATTTTATTAAACGATACTACCATGACTTTTTTAAAGCAGCTTTTAAAAAGCCGAAAAAATTCAGCAGTTTTTAAAAAGCCACAGCATTACCAAACCAAGTCTAATTGAGCTTAATCATGTCATTTACTTCTAATTGCATGACAATATTACTCTTTTTATTTTATTTTATTTTTTAAGATTTTGAATGTCTATCACCACGTAGATATTGTATACTTAATTCCGGCTAGAAGTGTTCAAACTTGCTGCTTCCCATATTTGGGTTAACCAACAATTCCAGTGTGTCTACTGTCATGTATAAAAGATGTAAGCAATAAAGGATCTTAAGCTCATGAATAATGAGTATCTTTTCGAATCTACTGCCAAAAGAATTCGTTATTTTTTGAGGGCTAAGATTGACTATCTGATCTGATAATATGGATCAGATGTATCTAACTGTTATTAGTAAGTCTACCCGCACATACTATGTCTTAATCAAAACGAAAAAGAATAAGAAATAATTAAATTACGGGAAAAAGAAAACAAATAAAATCAAGCACGTAGGCCAGGTTTTCTTCTTACTAATAAAATAAAACTGAGAGAATCTCCGTTGCAGATGTAACTATGATTCATTAATATCCACCCCGGGCCCTTTAAAATTGAGTGCGATTATTTAGATCAAAATAGGGATATTATAGTTTGAGTAGGTGATAGATAATAGAAGGAAATTTAATTATAATAATATTTTAAGGTTTGAATCTTTAAAGTGAATAGCTTTATAAAATACGATAATAAAGAGTTATTAACTCTTAAATCAATAACTTCTATTATATATGAGTTTTAATAAATATTTAATAATTGATAACTTCTTATTTTATAAAAATATTCACTTTAAAAAATCCAAATTCTTAATATATTATATTAAAGACAATCTTGATTTATCAAAGGTGTCTCGCATGCTGTTCTCTTTCCATTTTCCAAAAACATTTCTGTTTAAATTCTAATTGATTCTGCGAAAACTAAAATATGTGCTTACAACAAGCTCGATGTATAGGCTTAGGACCATCGATGTAGGAACAGGTCAGCTACAACTCTGTCGTGCAGAATATTGTAATATCATATATATGACCCTACACCTGAAGCTATAATTAATCATTCACCGATTACCATCTTATCTAGCCAAAGGAAGATGACCTCGCGACCGTGCTACCGAGGCATGCAGACATGCAGTATACGGATAATCGAACATAAATGTAAGACTTTAATAATTATAAGACATGACACTGTTAACGGATAATATATTTAATTACTACAATATTATCATGAATATGTAAAATATAATTTAATAAAGTTATTAATATTTTATAAAGTTGCATTATTTATTTAAAAAATAATATACATATAATTTTGATATATCACATTAATTTGTATTGATACCAAAATTAAGAAAGAATAACTTTATACCAAAAAAAAGAAATACTGCAATATATAAATTAAAGTACTTAAAGGTGAAGAAACATGAATGACTTAATTTATCATATGTTTAACACTTTTTTCGCAATAACTTTTTAGGAGTGAAGTGTGCATAAAAAACCCATTTTTACTTTGTTTTAAAATTTATTTATTTTTTTATCCTAATACCATATTAAATATTAATTCTCCTAAAAACTTAAATTGTTGAGTGAATGATCACAAATTTTAACAAGTTGCGCTTTTTTTTTTTTTGGCCCTTTATATGAATACCTTTAATAAGTTACTGACAACTAAATAAGTTTTTGTCTGCTATTCTCTTGGTGGATTTGGTTCTCAATCTAGATATCATCTTCCATACAAAAACGTATATATCCCCCGCTTGAAAACTTGTCCAAAATAAATTAAAATAAAAAGAAAGAATTAGAGCGTTTTTATTGCTAGAATATTTACTTATAATACGTCGACGGTAAGGGATCATAATGGAAGAAGCGACTAAAGCGGACAAGCTATTAGCAATCATCTGGAAAAATAAATAACAATTGGTTTGAAACAAAGGTGGTTGTTGCAGGCTTGAGCAATGATAATTATTATTAAGAGGTTGCAGCCATAAACGAAAACTTATTTTGGGAAGTGATATTTACGCATAAATTTTTAATGCAAATCATATACTTTCATTTTATCACCGCTTTTTTCTTTCTTTTATTCGTGGAAATCAATGAACTTTTTTTGTATGCATCGCTTATTTAGTTAAAATGTCTGTGTACTTAGTATTTTCCTCCCATGTCATGTCCAAAGGCCACTATTCTACTGTTTTCGCAAAAGGAAAAAGGCCAATCAATCAAAACATAAATAAATGAAATAGGATTACAAGGGTAACATCCCTATAAGATATGGAAATCTATAGAACATAGCAAAACTGTATCTATGATTTAATGTGACAATCTAGAACGTTACGAGAGCCTATCTCGCAGCCATGCATAGGTATATTAAGCAGATCCTGTTAACACTGATTGCCGGCATAGTCAAGTATAATTTAATTTGGTTTCCTGTTAATCAGGCATGTTGCATTGCTGTCGAAAGTAATTTTTATCATTACTTAAATACTAAACTAAAATTGTGTGTCATGTCAAATCTGTGATTTTTAGATCCTAATCTAGATTGGGATATGAGGGAATTAGGAACTCGAGGAGAAACAAGTCAAGGAGGAGATCCCAAGGAACCTTCCAATCACCTTCCCATCCCAACTGGTCTACAAGCATGCCATTAATTATTTTATTTATTTACTTATTTATTTTTTGCTTCGCCACTCTCACCTGTGTAAAAGAGTAGACCTTGAGGCAGGAAAAATACGTCATGTATTCTGATGAGAGAAGTATCATATTTATTGAAGAATCGCTGGGGCAGATACAACTCATACTAGTGATATCGATTCAAACCAGATATTTTTATTATTTAATTTGACATCTACTTAAATCTTGCTGAAAAATTGTGAATTTAAGATTAAGGAAGATAAAAAGATCAAACACAAATAACATTAATATATTATTGATATATAATGGGATATAAGGCATTAGCCCAATACATTTATTTATACTAATAGTTAGGTAGTATTACCAGTAATCTAGTATGAGCCAAAGCCCACTAACAAAAAGATTACTAACCCTAATTAAATAATCAAGAATATGAAATAAAATCCTAAGACTTGCTTCTTCAATTAGATAATTAATTGAGTCCATAATATATTTTGAATATATGTTATATTAATTTAAAGATATTTTCATTTAATTTGACATCTACTTAAATCTAAGCATAAGTTATTAATAATCATAAACAGTGCACTTAAATAGCATCTTTACAATTTTTTTTTAATATATCGATGATAATGAGATATAAATTTATAATCTTATATATATTACCTAGATCTGTCACGACTATCCTACTTTTAATGGCTTGCATCTTTACATTATTATATAAAAATCTATAACAGTACTTGGCATCTCTAACCATGAGCTAAAAATTACTTAAAATTGTTTTGGTATTGAAATTTATCACATAGAAAATGATTGATTGGCCGTAAATATCTGAATATTTTGCAGAGCAGACAGCACAAATAGTCTTAAACTTTTATGTGATTGTACTCTTTCCTTTTATTTTTCCTTTTGTTAATTGACCAAATAAAACAATTTCATTTGAGTTGCATTGGTAGATTCGATATTTTTCAGAGGTAACCTAACACCTTAGAAATAGGGGTATTCAAGATTCCACTTTTTGTCATTCTCTAGAAGCGTAGTTTGCTTGCATATATGCCGAATTCCTTATTTGTTACTTACAAATGAAATTACTCCTTATTGTACATAAAATAAGCTTCTAAAAATTCAATGAGTTTTTTTTTTTTTGCGACGATATTCAATGAGAAATTAATAAAGTATGCAGTTGCTAAAAAATATTTTAAGAAAGACTAAAATAAAACGATACAGGCATTAATTAATTACTTTATTCAGTACTCAGTAAAACTTTGGTTATTAATTTAATTAAAAGTGAATAGATATGTTGATCCGATCATTACCTAGGCATGATTAAAATTTTGAAGTATAAGAGTTGGGAATTAGCTAATGTCAACGGGGTTAGCAAAAGCATATCTTGAAAACAAGATAATATCCCAATTTTAATTACTCTGCAATATTGTCCTTAGTCTCAAGAAATTTGACCATATCCTTTTATTCACTATATAATAAAGAATTAATTATAGTTTATCTTCTGTATTATAGGTCATATATATTTTATCACTAATATTTTAAAAATATGTAACCTGATATCTTGTATTTTTACAATATGTACTTTAGCTTATTTTGTCAATTTTTTTATTAATTATAAACAAAAATACAAGATGTTAGATTACATATTTTGGAAAATTCAGGGGGTCAATTCGTATATGATCCAAAAATTTAGAGGAGTATAATACATTTATTTAAAGTTAAAATATACATTATAAAAATACAAAATATTATATTATATATTTTTAAAATATTAAAAATAAAATACACGTAACCTATAATACAAGGAATATGCTGTAATTAACTCTAATAAAAGAGGTTCTCGTTATTATAAGAGAATATGAAAGCACATCAAATTTACACCAAAGCAGTACTTTGTAGGAGTTTTTTTCCCTCTTTCTTCTAATAGACCTTCTCACATCCGCACTTTGTTTGAGACGGACCTCGTTCTTTGGATGACCAAATTGAGCCTGTGTTTGTAAACACGTTTCCACCTATTAGAATCAATTGTGGTGAATAAAAGTTGATTTTTAACGATTTTTATGTTATTTGGTTGGATATTTTTAAAATTAATTTTTATTTTTAGAATTGATTATAAAAAAAATAAATTTTTTTAATTTTTTGTTATAATTATTTTTAAAAAATTTTTAAATATGAATTATTTTATCTTAAAATTTATTCTAATAAAATTAATTCTACAAAAATATAATAAAGCTTGCGGAAATTTGGCTGCAACATACCGCGCGTGGGGAATTCAAGTCCCAAAAAGCGAAGGAGAAATTAAATAAAAATAACAGAAATTATGGGAAGCGGAAAACAAGTGGGGTCTCTAACTTTCAGTTGTAAATCCACGGCATCTGACTGGGTTCTAACGTCAGTGAAGATGAACGATTGGTTGAGTATCAAATCCTCGAAAGAGTGGTCAACCTCATAAAGGATATCATCATTGAAAGCATACAATAGTGGACCATGATTATTGGCGTTTTTAATACAAAGACTTTGTGCAGAAACACGTAGGTGGAATTCCTAATGCAGCATCATCTCCTTGATCCTCGAATCCACATTCGAATTACTTTATTTAGACACAGTCAATCAATCAGCAATTCGCCGCGAGAATTTCAACATCAAACGACATATTAATTCAACTAACAACCGATACAGACAGAAATACTACAATTTTTTTAAAATCATTAATATTTAAAATTTATTGAATTCTAAGTAACTTAATTAAAGCTGGGTCGGTTAATTATACAACAAAATTTTCTCAACATTACTTCTTTTTTTTAATTTGAAAAACTCAAACCATGACAAAAAAAAAGTCAAATTGAAACCTTATTTAAAAAAAAAAAATTATCAAATCACTTAAATTAATCGATGAAATAATATCTTCTCTAATTTCTGTGGCTCGGCATCAAACTTCTATCTTTGCTCTTACGTTCGTATTAATTAATATTTTATTTTCTTTTAGTGATTAATCCAAATTTATATAATATTAGGTCATTTTCGGTCAGATAATAATGGTTTATTCATTATATTAACTTCTATTTATATCTAGTGATGATTTATTTTTTTAAATTATTTTATTAATAAATAATTTATAAAAATTTCTATAATTGCCAAACGAAATTATAAACGTGTTTTGAGCCAAAATTGGAATAAGTTTCTCTCAATATACTAATCTTTTATTTAAAAAAGAATTTAATTAGTATGCATTGATAATATAAAATAATTTTGTACTGTCAATCAATAGAAATATTAGAAAGTGAAAAATTATGGTGGGCCCCTCATTATAATATATGGTTATTTGTATAAGTTAGCATTTTCTACTATTTTTATTGGCTGATAGTGTAAAACTAATTTATATTGTCGGTGCATTTAAATTAAATTCTTTAAAAAAATCCATTAACTAACATTATATCATGCTTTTGTAATTAAAATTCTTTGAAAATGATAGACTGCGACACAACTCATGATCATGTCCTCATAATTAGAGGACTAAATTATTATTTATCAATTAAATGAGTGAAAGATAACCATTTGTTAAGTTCCATTTAGATTTTACTAAGAAGTTCTTAGCACTTGCTACTGATTAAAACAAAAAAAAAAAGTATCACATAAAAGGTAGATTTTTTAAAAACTTTTTATGTGATATTTTCTTTTTTCAATTAAAAAAATCTTTGGGTAAGAACTTCTTACCTTAAGTATATAAATTTTAATATATGTAATGTTGTGTTAATAGAAACATGTGTATATATATAAAGTATAACCCACAAAACTTTGTACATGTCAAAACTTAATTTATATGCTTTAAGTAAGAAATTCTTACTAAAATATTTTATTAGCTTATAGATTTTTGATGCTATGATCTGATTATCATGATGCCAAATCTGCCGGCCAAAGGTTTACAGTTTTTTGATAGTATAATATTCAATTAATTAAGTGCATCTTGTTTTAAACATATTTTAAATTTGATCCAGAAAATAATGAAAAATTTTTTTCTTAAATTTGAGGGGAATTATTATGAAAAATTATTTAAAATTATGAAAAAAAGAATTAGTAGAAGGACCGCTTTAGAAGTCTTTTGAAAGTTTAGCTATTATACAGAGTTTTTTTTTTAAATTAAGATATTGATTATATAGTTTAAATTTGACACATTATGAATCATACTACACGTTCAGATATATAATAATGTATAAGTACATCATTGAGAAAGTTTAACTTAAGACTTTATCAATTTTAATTAATAATCAAACATTTTTAAAGATTTAACAATATATAATTAAATGTAATATAATTACATTCATTATGCATCAAAATGAAGTTTATCTAAAGACTTATCTATCATTAAATTTGTTAAATGTGATTAAAATTTTTTTAAATGTAACGAAAAACAAATTAAGAAAACTATTGTAGATTTCTGGTTGTTTCCATGAAAGGATAATACCGAAGAACGATAACAACTTTTGTTTTACAAGGACTATGAAGCTTTTAAAATGTCAATTAAATTTATTTTTATCTTCTTTTTGTTATCAAATAAGAGAAAAAGTTGCCTCATGTTAAGTACATGCTTGTTTTGATTATATTTTAATTTTTCATTTTTAAAACTTTTATAATATAAATAAATTTATTAAATATTGAAATCATAAGATATTATTAAGTTATATTTTGGTTTCCAATTGCCCCTTTCGAGAACAAATAATATTTATGGAGAAGGTTTTAAAGCATTTTATTTTGCAAGATATACTACATACTTTACAATTTAAAATTAAGATGTAATGATAAGTATATTTCTTATATTTGTGATATATTTTAAAACTTACGTTAAATTTAAAACTTGAAACTCAAAATTTGAAAATTTGATAAGTGAATCCGAGTTCTAGATTGAATGCATCATTTAAATGATGTAAGAGAGTTTATTGCTCAAATTTTTGAGTTCCAAACTCCAAATTTCAATTTTAACATAAGTTTTAAAATATATTACATACATGATAAATATAAATATATTATCAAATCTTATTCTTTACGCTACAAAGTCAGTGTGTACTTGCAAAATAAAATGCTTTAAAACCTTCTCCAATATTTATTGCGGTGGCCAATTGCGCTCTGCGTAACACAATATATTCTCTGTAAATCTTTTGTCAACATCATGATTCACGAGGATTCCAAATGTTGATCGCCAAAGTACAATGCTGAATAAAAAATAAGATGCACCTGTTTTTTTAATGAAAATATTTTTTTTAGTTTAAATAATTAGTATTTAAAGTTCATAGGCCTCAACTAATAGGTTTTTAGTTGAGTCAGTGCACTAACTTTTTTTAATTTTACATTATTTAAATTTTAGATAATAATTTAAGAGATTAATTATAATATATTATTATTTAATTAAATTTTTTTATTTTAAATATTTTTAAGATAATAAATAATTAAGTCAAATATTTTTATTAATATAATAATATATAATTAAATGTATATATAATTTTTTATACTAATAATGTATTTAAATTAAATTTATAGTTTTAAAAGATTTGAATTACTTCAATTAATTAAATATTAACTAAATATTAATGATAAAAATATACTTCAACTATAACCAATGAGAGTTTAATCAAAGCTCTCGAGCTCAAATTTTAAAGTTACAATTTTATTAAAATTTAAAAAAAAACTTTAACCATCCATAAAAAATCTTATTCCATTTGAACATAATTATTTTTGATGGGGGATGCTTGCAATTTTGACAAGAAAAAAATATACTTCAATCATAAGGATTGGAACCAAAAAGGAGCTGAAAATAATAAAGAGGACAAAAAGTGCATGGAGAAAATCATAATTGTTTTTTGGGGGGAATACAAGAAGGAAACCATAGTAATTGTTTAGGCTAAAGTATTACTCTAGTGTGCCTTTACAGAGCATTGAAAGGCAGTTAAAGTTAAAAGTCGCGTTAACAGTATTTTTTACCGCAATTCGAGAAAGTGACCCACAAAGAATTATTCAATATTTTAGTTATTTTAAATAATAATGGTTTGTGAGTCGTGAGTGGAAAGGCTGGATCCTAGAGAATTGAGATACGTGTTCCTAGTCTATTGGATGCTTGGAAAAGAGCATTTCCATTTAAAATTACAGTCCATTTTCCGTATATACTACCAACAGTAACTATTCGCACTTTTCCCCATCAATCATTACAATTATTAAATGTTATATTCTCTTTCGAACTTCGACTAATATAAGGTTACTCTTTTTGGGTACTATATTATACTTTTATGTACCAAAAATAATAATACTTTTAATAGTAAAATTGATAATATTACAATATCTCCTTTTCTAAAGTTGTGCGACTGCCTCTTTATTAAAATTATAAAAAACACTAACTGCAGAATTTAATAGCACTATTATTTGTTTTATAACGTCAAAAATTTACCAATATTAATTTGTTCGAGTAATTTGACATTATTCTTTTGAGATTGCTGAGTTCGAATCTTATATAACCGAAACAAAAAAAAAAGAGTTTTTATCTTTATAATAGATCGACTCAAATCACTAATTGAAGTGCAATAAATTTTATATATTGAAAATTTATTAAAAAAAAAGTTGAAATTTATGGATGAAATTATTGACACTCTTTTTTATCTATTCACATTCTCTATTATTAGGTCATAACTTTGATTTTCTAAACTACCTTCATTTAAATCAATTGATTTTATTAAAATTAAATTTCAATTGATGAGTAGATTATTATTTGCCTATTCATACTCCTATTTAATATCAATTATTTTCATATTTTTCTTCTAAAACTTTCTCCTTCACTCCACTGCATTACTAATCCTAATATTATGTATATTCTTTAATTTATTTATATTTATTCAAAATTCTTGAAAAATAATATGCACTACAAAAGTTATGTAAAAACATAGGTTATAAATGAATTTTTGGCTTCAAAATATTGCAATAAAAATTTAACATCCAATAACTAATAAAAAGTAGATAATACTACTAGTAATAACAAGTGCATGTCAAAAGTATACTTCTCAGACATGAAAAAAAGTTATATTTTCAAAACTGAATATTTATTTTTTACAAAAAGACAACGATAAGATATCGCTATAATTTGTTTAGGGTTTAGGCTTTCCTTAATATCACGTGATAGTAGTGGATGAAGTCCCTAAATTAAATTTATTTTCTATTCTCTCTTCTCCAATCTATTTTTGTCATTGGACGCAATAATTTCATTATAATTTATAGTTTTATGCATAACTTGTGGTTTTTGATTCATTTAAAATCAATAGATTTGTTAAACTAATGAAAAAGAAATAAAATGATAAAATAGTAAAATAAGAGTTTGATTTAATGGAGTGGAGGGATGACTTATGTGATGGAGTAGAGAGAAAATTTTTAAGAAAATAAAGGTGATAGTAATTAATATTAAATAGAAGTGTAAATAGATAAATAATAATATACTTAATTAAAATTTAATTATTATAAATTTAATTGGTTTGTTTACCAAAAAATTAATTGACTTAAGGGTAGTTTAGAAAATCAAATTTATAACCTAATAATGGGGAGTATGAATAGACAAAAAAGAGTACTAATAGCCACACAAAAAATTTACCAAAACTATCAAAATAAAATTGAATATCTAGTATATGTTGTTTAAATAATGTAATTATACTTGACAAAATGAGAATTTATTACTATATATGAAGAGTGAGATCCAAGTAACAGATTACTTTTTTTTTTCTTTAAGGATGAATATAGATGAAGTGATATCTATGAAAGGAGAATATATCCGCTATACAAAAAATGTACCCAAAAGATGATATTAATTCTTGATCAAATTAAAGAAGCCTTATTCATTTAATATATTTATATAGCCCCATCAAAATATATATGGGAAAATTCCAATATCCACTTCTTTATGTCAAAGGTGGTATTCTTCATTTACTTAGATAAAAATGTTAATTTTATACTAATGAGCTGGAGTTCAAATGTCATCATCTTCCTTGGTTCTTATCTTAAAGAATTATTGGTGCTCAGGGTTTGATTTCCATATGCACATCCATTCTTTATCCCATCCCCTATCTCCATTAGGAGCTCTTTAGAATAAAAAAAATGTTAATTTTATTTTTTGTATTTAAGTTGAACAACAGTATGTCTAACTTTTTTATTTGGGTAAGCTTAAAGAATAAAAAAAGAAAAAAACCAAAAAGAACAACACGTTAACAACAATATGTCTAATTTAATAATTAATAACAATAATCTTATTAATTGAATATGTACATCTCTATGAATAGTAACTAATAAAATGATTGTCTCTTTCTCCTTATAATTACCCATTTCTCTTTTAATAATTATTAATATCATAAATTTTATTTTTTAAAATAAATATTTATCAATAACTTAATATTAGATGAAATTATATATACAAAAGATGTTAGATAAAATTATATAATATTGATAATATAAAATCACAAGTTATCATCTATGCATAATTGATACAGATATAAATTTTAACTAATGTTTTTAAATATTTTTTAATGAATAGAGGTATATATCGTATTAGATTTATCTGTTTTATGTTACAATTAAATGATATAAATTTATTTATTCGTGTACACTTTGATTAACTTATAATTATAGTCGAATTAGAGGCAGACCGTTGCGCGCATTAGAAATACAGGATTGGTAAATGATAAGGAAATCCATAAATCATAATACCACAATATTGTCAAAACTAATATTAACACACATGATAATGCGTCTAATCACGCAAGATATGTAATTTAGATTCGCTACTAGGCTTTGTGTTGGGATTTTGGACAAAATGTAATAGCTACAGGAAATATATATTATCTAAAAACCGTGATTCGAAAATGTTTTATAGGTTTTTTTTTTCTTCTTTTTTATTTGGTTGCTATTATTAAGAATCCTAACACAAAATTAACTAATATTTTTTTTGGGTATATTATCGGCAATGAAATTTGAATTTAGGATTTCATGTAAACTACTCAAACTTCTTATCACTAAACCACTCCTAATAGATTAAAACAACTAATATTAAATATAAGAAATGGTTGTTGAAAATCTAAATACAAGTTTCAAATAAATAGAGTAAATGAAATCTCATATCAAAAAAGGAATATACAAAATGAGGACTTTATAAGTGAATGAATTCATAAATTTGTAATTTTAATAGTTTAGATTGATACTCACTGTTAGCCTACTATTATTGATGCAGCACTAGGGCACCTTCCATGGCTGCCAGGGTAAGAAGGCGTTATAATATAATTGGAGTTTAAGTAATATTTAAAAGGTTATTAAATTATGAAAATATTGTTAATAGCATATGTAGTCTAAATACAACATTAATAAAAATATTATTAATTAAAAAATTTTAATAATATTTTTATATTTAAAGAAATGTTACTAAAAGTTAAATATGTAATAAGTCTTGGGCTTCACATTTTGGATTTGGGCTTCACACATGGAGAAGCAACAATTAAGGGGGAAGCAAAGCAACCTCCATCGTTGCCATGCACGCACATTTGGGTGGAGCGAGATGGAATAATGAAACACATTTTATCTTTATTTCTTGTTCTCTGAAAATAAAATAGAAAACACTCAAATTAAACTACTAGATTTTAACAAAAATTTCTCGAACTCTTTTTCTTTTTAAATAAAAATTTTACAAATATGATCAAACCCATTATATAAAATAAGTTAATAAATATAATCCGGCTAATTAATATGACTTTCCAAATTATTTAGGTTGAATTTGGATTCTCAAAATTAGATCTATGATAAAATTTAGCTTGCATCGGTTTGATCAATGTAAAAGTTATATGTTATTAAAAATGTTGACGCTTATAATAACTACCTTAAAAGTTATATATATATATATATATATATATATATATATATATATATATATATATATATATATATATATATATATATATATATATATATATATATATATATATATATATATATATATATATGATGTTGTATAAATGATTGATTGAGTAAAAACACTTTAACTTCACCTCTTGAAATTATATTAAAATTAATATATATTTTTATAAATATAAATTACAAAGTATTCTTTAACTTTCGTTATTTATTTATAAAACTATATAATTTATTTATACATAATATATAAATTTATGTATTTTATCTAAATTTCGACTTGACATACAATTTTAATCTAATAATTAATTGACATATATTTGGATTCATAAAATTAATCTAATCCAAATATTAAATCGAGAACAAAACAGGTCAAATTCAACCCAACTTCATTAACCCCCCTCCCAAAAAAAAAAACACCAAAAAAAAAAAAAAGAACAACTAGATTCATAAGCTGATAAGCACCTAGTATTTGATATCATGCTAGATTCATTTTCTTCCCTTTGCCTCGTTCGTTCCCCTTCCATTGCCTTCCTCGTTATTTGAGTTTCTGGCTATAATTGATGCTTCTTTTACGTACGTGTGTATTGGACTTTTAATAAATTGACGTCCATTATTAATATTAATATCTAGACACAGGTTTTCTTTCATTCTTTAATTTTCATCTTTATCAATTATTGTGAAGATTATTGTAGTACTTTCAAACTTCAACAGAGCGAAGCATGGCGATGAATAAAGAATAACCAAGATATAACTTGTAAACCAGATGATTGCAGTGACAAGATTTTGGCAGTAGCATAGCATGCTTAAGAAGAATGAATGAAAGCTGAGAAGTTATCCCTCCTCTCCCCGTTGGTCGAAAAGTGAATTTAAACTCTGTATAATGCAGCTGGCCTTTTTGGTACGGTGAACCATCTCATGACAGATGGCAGCAATCTAAATTATTCCCTATTCATCATTATTAATTTTATATATATATATACTATATATATATATATATATATATATATATATATATATATATATATACTATTCCTTTTTATAGCTACAGGTAGTTTAGGTGATAAGTATTAAACTTAATGGTAAAATAGAGGTTTAAACAACTTAAATGTTTCAAGTGAGAGTTACTCTCACACTTAAAGAATGATAGAACAACATAAAAAGAAAAATAAATGACACAATTTATTTTAATGTTGTATAGTACCCAAAAATTAAAAGGGCCACAAAGAAACATGAATTATTATGGACTTAATAAACTAGCACTTTTAAGGGTGTCAAGTACTCTTCAATATATGTATTTGTGAATTTTAGTTAAACATAAAAAAGGGACGAACTACCAAGTTAGCCCCCAAAAGATCAAAATATTAACAATTTAATCCCTAAAAGATGTTTTATTAGTCCGTAATACTCCAATGATAAATTTTATTATTGCTAATGGATTTTTTTAATATTAACAACAAATATTTTAGGGACTAATTTATTATTAAATTAATTTTTTATGGACTAATTTATCAATATATTAACCTTTTAAGAACTAATTTGTCAACATATTCATCATTGAGATACTATGGGAGAAAATAATATCTTTTAGGCACTAATTATCAACATTATGATCTTTTGGAAACCAAATTAGTGGTTCTCCCCATAAAAAAGTAATCAACAACGAAAAAATTATTATATTTATTAAATTTTAAAAATAGTAATAACATTATGAGAATTAAGAAAAGTTTAAAAGTAATTACAACTATAGAAAATATTTATAATTTTATCAATTTTATATTTAAATTTAGTTAAATGACAATAAACAACTAGGAGTGGATTAGTAGTGGGGGCTTAGTTAATTTGCCTAAAGTCTTTAATTCAAATCTCAATATCGCCAATATAAAAAAACAATGATAATGAAATTTTCAAAAACAAAATCATAATCAAATGAAAAAAAATCCTTTATAATAGTATAAATATACAACTAGCACAAGTTGAGTGAAAGTGATTTCTATGAGTTGTCTGAGAATCTTAAATCAACAAACCTCCCCAATAAAATTTAATTATCTTTCCTTTTCAAAAAGAGGCCCAACCCATCTATCTAGCTAACTAGCTTGAATCTCAAGGTTTTACCACAGTGGTTATTGTTGTCAATAAACTCACCAATGAAACACAGAAGAATCTTTGTCAATTTTCACGGCTTAACTGGGGATGTTAGAAAATATTATCACTTTAAAAAAATCTCTAAAATACCGAATACTCAAAGCAAGCTTAACTAGTCCCACAATATTGTTGCCATCCACTTGTATTTGCTAAATTGAATAGTTAAATGCATTCTTATGTATATAGATCGTAGAGACATCATTGTCGCCGATATCGTGCATGTGTACGCGATCTCGACATCCTATTCTGCTCTTTTTTTTTTTTTTTTTGCTACACTATATTTGTAGGATCGCCATGTGGCGCATGAAGAGGGAGCCCGCAGGAGCCGAGGCCCCACCTACTTGTACCTATATTTTCTATTATTTTTGTTTTGGTCATACATTGTGCCTATAGATTCTACTGTAGATTCTTCTTCATAATGATCTCCCACTATTATGCAGCCGGTCACATAATACTACATATATTAGTGTGGTGAGACTTTACATACATTACATACATTAATAGGCAGAGAGACATACATCCCAAAGTCACTTGCACTTTGTACCCCGGCCCAATACTCTCCAATTAATTCTATTACGAGAATAATACACCTTTCTGTCTTTTTCTGTCTTTCTTCCAATCCCCCGCTGAATTAAGTTCATATTTTCATGTTGCTCTCAGCATGAGTACGACTTGCGATGTGTTGTTTTGTTACAGGAGAAGCAGCAGAAAGCATATGTTATATCCTATATAAATATATATAATTTACGGCACTGGTAACTGCAAGAGAGAGGTCGTATATATATATATATACTTGCCACGCCAAGGGAGACGAGACCTAGACTTGAGGCCCTCTTTCCTTTCTTCCTTTGGTTTGTGTCGACTGTGGGTCCTACCCAATTGCAAGGAATTTTCCGTTTCTGGTCATTAAATTTAAATACTCCTCAATGGCATGCTCATAACTCATAAGCAATTAAGCAGGGCTGAGCAACTTGAGTTTGAGATCAACAATAATAACATTCCTGGTCTTTATCTACAAGCCAACCAGAGCGAGCACGCCACACATCTTTCCTCCGTTCTCAGTCTTGCTGCCAAACAAGAAAAACCTTCTCAATATATATCTTAACTACGTACCAGCTCTACCACACAGTCTTCAAAATCAAGGTGTGTGTATCTTGTACTTGAGTCCCGATTTCCTATTTTACATATTTATGTATATGTATATTCACATGATATTTCTCACTGCGATTGAACTTACTTGACTAATGTAATGTAATAAATTACAGGATCATATACATATATACATAAGCCCCGACCAAGTCAGGCAAGTAATTAAGATGGAATATGGTGCCTTAGTGCATAGTTCACCGTTTGGGACCTTGTCGGAGCCAGCGGCAGTCCCAGAAGGAGACTTCATAGATGAGCTGCTCGTAGAAGGCTGCTGGCTGGAGACCACTGCAGGCGGATCCTACAGCTTCATGAATCCATGTGACACTGCTGCTGCTGCTGCGCTGGCCGCCGAGCCTCCGCAGCCAGTGCCACACCCACACTACTTGCCAGCTTCCGAAATGTTCCAGCAAGAATCAGAGGAGAGTTTTGTGGCGGGGAAGAGATGGTGGATTGGGCCGAGGGCCAATCCTGGGCCTTCTTCCTCCGTGAAAGAGAGATTGGTGATTGCGGTGGGGTACCTGAAAGAGTACACGAAGAACACCAATGTGCTGATTCAGATATGGGTGCCCCAACGGAGAGGCCTTGATCACTACCACAGAAATGATGAGTCGGTTCCGGTTGTTGGTTTTCCCATGAGTCCCAACGTAAACCCCAACCCTAACGTAAACGTTCGGTTCTTCAGAAGCCATGAGTACCCGCGCTTTCATTATTCTCCGGCGCAGCAGTACGATGTCCGTGGATCTTTGGCCCTTCCCGTCTTCGAACGAGGCACTGGGACATGCCTTGGTGTCCTCGAGATTCTGATGACTAATCAAAACATGATCAACTATCGCCCCCAACTTGACAATGTCTGCAATGCTCTCGAGGTTTTCTTCTTCTTCTTCTTCTTCTTCTTCTTCTTCTTCTTTCAAAGTCTTCCCAATTCCCAACCCTACAAGCACGGTAAGATTGGTAGCCATTACTGCCCTAGCTATAGCCTATATAGATGATATAAAATGACAAATATATATAATAGAATACTTGTGCCACCACCACCTTCATTTATTTTTATTTTTCACCCTTCTTCTATCTAGCTTCTGAGGGTCTCAATAATTGCTTTCATAGCAATACTATTAGTAGATTCTTACGACCGACATACAGCACATAATTGACAAAAATATGCATGCTTTACATATATTGTGTGATTTATTATTTAGCTAGCGATTCAATTAGCTTAATCAACATCTTAGTGCTCAAGCAAATGTCTTACTAATACAAATTATTGATTCAAAGACCGATCTAATCAGTGTGATATGTGATATATGCAGGCTGTTGATTTTAGGAGCTGTCAGAACTTCATTATTCCACCTGCCGTAAAGGTGCGTAGTAGGTTAATTGCTGGCAGACACAATCCCTAATCTTGACATATATATTCATCTAATTAACAAACAATAATGTTTTAATAATTTTACTATTATTGTCAATGATCAGGTATTTGACGAGTTGTACCAAGCAGCACTGAATGAGATCTTAGAGGTGTTGACGTCCGTGTGCAAGACGCACAATTTGCCTTTAGCTCTGACATGGGCTCCTTGCATCCAACAAGGGAAGTGTGGTTGCGGGCATTCAGCTGAGAACTACGCGTGTTGCGTGTCCACCGTGGACTCTGCGTGCGTTGTTGCCGATCTCGACATACTGGGCTTCCAGGAAGCGTGCTCGGAGTACCACCTCTTCCGGGGTCAAGGAATAGTTGGAACAGCCTTCACAACAACGAAGCCGTGTTTTGCGATCGACATAACTGCCTTCAGCAAAGCAGAATACCCTCTTGCCCACAACGCAAAGATGTTTGGGTTGCATGCCGCAGTGGCTATTCCCCTGCGGAGTGTGTACACCGGATCAGCTGATTTCGTGTTGGAGTTCTTCCTTCCCAAGGACTGCCGCGACAGCGAAGAGCAGAAGCACATGCTCAATTCGCTGTCCATGCTCGTCCAGCAAGCTTGCCGGAGCCTGCATGTTGCCACGGAGGATGACTACTTCACGCTGCCACCGCCGCCAACACACGACAGAGAAGAAGCCCATCATCATGATCACAAGTTGTTTGCATGTCCCTCATCACAGCCACAAATGGAAGAGGCGTGTTCGAAGGAATCATCGTGGATAGCGCACATGATGGAGGCGCAAGTCCAACAAAAGGGGAAAGGGGTGTGCGTGTCGTTGGAGTACCAGATGGAAGAGCCGAAAGAGGAGTTCAAAGTCACAACAAACTGGGACACCACCAACGAGCAGGCGCAGGTGCTTTCAGATTTCGGGCACATTGACATTGACCAGAGGTCGGGGTCAAGGTCCAGGACAAGTGTTGAGGGCGGGGAAGAGTCTTATGCATTCGGTGGGAGGCGCTCATCTCCCGGTTCGGGTGGCAGAAAGTCAGGCGACAAGAGGCGAACCAAGGCAGAGAAGACTATCAGCTTGCCTGTCCTTCGACAGTACTTTGCGGGAAGCCTAAAAGACGCTGCCAAGAGCATTGGTGGTGAGACCTTATCTTCACTTCAACTACCACTGCCTAGTTACTTCATTGATTGATTACTACAACTTACTAATCGTCAACAGCTTATAATCAATTGCGTGATCATTCTCATCCTCTGATATATCTAATTTCATGAGTAATACTCCACACTCGATCAGCAAAATATAGCTAGAATATTAGAAAGAATTATGGTAGTTATAAGATGACATGAGTCATTTAATCAATAATCATATCATATCATATCATTTTGATAATTAAATTTTGACAAAGTTTTAGGCTCTATAACATTATTCTAAATTCATTTGTTGTTGTGATTGCAGTGTGTCCCACAACCCTGAAAAGGATATGCAGGCAGCATGGGATTACGAGGTGGCCCTCGAGGAAAATCAAGAAGGTAGGGCACTCTTTGAAGAAACTTCAACTGGTGATCGATTCGGTGCAGGGCGCTGAGGGTGCCATTCAGATTGGCTCCTTCTATGCGAGCTTTCCGGAGTTGAGCTCGGCGGATTTCTCTTCCAGTGGCCGTTCTGAATCATCCCAGAAAGCGCACACTTATCCACAGAATAATAACTTGTACGGCCATGGAGATGGAGCAGCTAATACCTTGAAATCCCCATCCTCTGCATGCAGTCAGACTTTTGGTGCAAGTACCATGTCGTGTGCTGGAAACCAAGCTTCCACTGTGATGAACACAGTATCGGTATCCAACAACGGAGATGTTGTCATGACAGAAAGCTCTGATGCAGCATTGCTCAAGAGAGCTCACATTGAGGCGGAGGCGGAGTTGCAGCATGCATCAATCCTAGGCCAAGAGGATACAAAGCATTTCAACAGATCCAAGAGCCACTCTCAACCTCCCTTGTCTGAAAGCAGTGGCTGGAACTCGCGAGACAGGGGTGCTTTCAGGGTCAAAGCTACTTTTGGTGATGAAAAAATCCGTTTCAGCTTGCAGCCAACTTGGGGCTTTAGAGACTTGCAGCTTGAGATTGCAAGGCGTTTCAACCTAAACGATGTCAGCAACGTCGATCTCAAGTATTTGGATGATGATGGGGAGTGGGTTCTGTTAGCATGCGATGCTGATCTCGAGGAGTGTAAAGACATACATAGATCATCTCAGAGCCGCACGATCAGACTCTCACTCTTTCAAGCTTCGCCTCTGAATCTAGCAAATACGTTTGGCAGCAGCAGCCCATCCTAGAAAACACCAATTATGTGGTTGGGTGAGAGGGTGAGTGTGCGCGCGCGCGTGCGTGCGTGCGTGCGCGTGTGTGTGTGTGTGCGTGTGTGCGTGTGCTGTTTACAGTTTACTCACTGTGTAGGATCCAATTCCAAAGCACACAAGGCAGGGAGCCATATACTTTTTCTGGTTTTTCTTGTTAGAGTTAGGGGCTCGATCTGTCGGGCCACCTGATGTTTAGAGCCATGAGGAGAAGTGAAAGCTATGTTCATTGAATCAATACATTGAAATATATCAGTTCGAAACAATAAGCCTTGGTTGAAATGCTTTAGACTACCTAAACTTTATTCACGTGCTTGAAAGGTCTCTTTATTACTCTGGTAGTCCATTGACTTGCATATTAAGAACCGCTTTCCAGTTAGCTAGTCCGACATGAGATATTTTTCTCTGAAGTTATTATTTATTTATTTTACTTTTGAATCCGCACAATTATTATAGAGCAGAAAGGAAACGGGCAACACCATTCTCTCCGCCAAACAAATACTAGAATGCATGAAAAAGTTGGCAACGTGCCCGAAGCATCTAGATTGCAGGATCGTCCATTGGCATCCTTCCTAGTTTAGTGCCTGTTTGATTTCAGATTGTAGGATTATTATTATTTTTTTTTAAAAAGAGAGAAGTGTTAAAGGATTTACAACGTTTGAAAATCTAATGTTTGAACAATTTACAACGTGCTAATTTCTATCTCTAAGCAAAATTAATTTGCTCTGACCAAATATATTGAAAAAAAAAAAAAAACTACTGAAGTTAATTTGCATATATTGAGATATTTGATTCTTCTATTTCCAGTGCACTTGAACTTCAAAGTTCAATGCCTTCCTTTCTTAGTTCTTAACAGTGACAAACATTGTTGAACAATGAGAATGATTTTCACTTATTCAGTTACGCGCTAATCTTAACATTATTATTTGCATCTAGTGAACGTTCCATTCCATTTTCTCGGCTCTTTTTGTGTCGTTCTAGTCCCATGCTTACCGTCACATTGTTTAAGAATGAGAACGATAGTAAATTACAATAACCAATGTGAATATTAATAAAAATACATTTGTTTCAAATATCAAGAACCGTATTTGGGATCATATACACGTTGTTAACTGTGATGATTAAAGCTAGCACAAATCAGAAATTAGTAAACTTCCGCGTAAGGTTTCTCCAAGACCACGTTCAGATATAAAAGCTTCTAACTTTAGATTTCTCAATCTAAAAGTTTAAAAGAAAAGATAATATTAATCCTGTCAATGAATTATCTTGTTCGTTAAATATGTGGGCAGCCTGAAGTAAACTATCTTAAATCTAACTTCATCCTTGTCAAGATTGTTATGATGAGGCAGAAGACATGTCTTCTTCTAGCTGCTGCTTAATGACTGTATACGTCGATGGAGGACCAAATAAGCTCAACACCACCTGAAAAAAGAGGAAATGTGAGACATCTCATAATTAATGATTGTATATCCTTTTTGTTTTTTTGGGACAAAAAGGGGGAGGAGTTGCTATCCTATTCTTAGGTCTGGGCATCCCATAATCAGAAGCATGCTGCCAGCGGGAGTTGAACCTAAGCCTTGCAATGACTATGTCACAATTAATTAGCAAAAATAGATTACTCCCATCTCATAATCCAGCAAAACAAAGGCTCTTAAAGAGCACATATTGCCAATATGTGACCAATAAAGATCACAAAATGGCAAAGGAGTAAAACATTGTATGAACTATGAAGTCAATATGGGGCTACAGTTATTTATAGAGCAACATCAAACTCCACCGACTTACTGGTAGAAACACGAGACCATGCAAAAAGCCAATGATAACCAAGGCAAGATACATCTGGAAATAGTAAACCTGTAAAGACCAGAAAGCTACCGTTAAAAATAAAGTATGCTACTTAGATATTCCTTGAGCAGACAATCAAGTGTCAAAGGCCAAGGGTGATATCACATACCACAAATATTTCTGACGTTGAGAAACAAAGGACAAGAACTCCGACTAATTTTGTAAGTGTGATTCCACTGCAAAACCGGGTTAAATAATACAAAAAAGAAAAGTGTCAACATAATCATGCTGCAGACAGAAACAACTCAATTCCCATTAAAATCATTTTCTGCAATGAATATAAGATGGTGTACCAGTATCAATTCTTTGACAAGAGAGAAAGAATTACATCAAAGATTCGCTACTAAATAGCATTTTATAAGATAAACTTTTAACAAAATCCACCATCTGATCAAAAGTTAACATCATGTAGATCATGTGTACAACATTTCAGGTTAATTAAAAATTTCTTACTCTTTATTATTCAGTAAGATTAGTACATAGTAAGGTATCTTAAATATAAAAGCATGGACTTCTTAATTGTGACTTATTCCTGACTAATTGGTTTGAAATTTGGCATCCATTATCAACTTGATAATATCTAATGATTCACATTATACTTGTGTTTGTGTGTTTGGGGCTACACTCAATCCAAGGTATAAAGGTCATCAAATTTCAATATGCAACAATACATATAGTCAACCTGAAAACAGAAGCTCCCATGGTAGACAATGCTGTCTTTGCTCGTTGACTCCTATCCCCTGAGCTTACCTGTATAGACAGAAGTGATATGAGATCATCAACAAATTTTCATACTGCATATTCACCAACAGGCAGGTGGTCCAATTGCACACAGCCCTGCCATAATTCACCAAAGCATCAAAATTCCCCATTGTGACAAAGCAGGTTGAATTTTACATACTACAGTAATCTCCATAACACCATTTACATGGTGAACAAGTAGGTATTTATAATGTGCCACCTTGACAAATATTACTATTTCCTCTAAGTTCTTCATGCCCCATGGGGAAGACTCATCAAATTTATAAAACAACAGAGGATTAGACTAACCATGAATGCATGTGCTATATGCACACAGAACTCAACTGCAATCCCAATTGACATAATAAGGTTTACAACAGACACCGCATTTAGTTGAATACCCAGAATTGCCATTACACCCTGCAGGACTCAGCAAAGATAGAAAGTTTCACTTTTGTAAGTAAGAGGTATTAATTGACAAATAAAAACGAAGTACAACTGGGTTCTACAAGAGAGATAAAACATTAAACACCCCCCCCCCCCAAAAAAAAAACAGAAAAAGGAAAGAAAGGAAGAAACAGAGGATTCCAAAAAGAAGGCAAATAAAAGATGTAACAAAATTCACAATATTAAAGATAAATGATACCATGATGTCCAAGATTATCATGACCAGAACAAGTAATATGATTGCTGAACTCCACAGGCTACGATGGGATGCAAACAGAAAATAAATAAAATTAATTATAATCCTGAAAAGGAATGGACAAGTTTTAAATTATACTGTAAATACACAAGGCTCGAGTTTAAAAAGATTTTATACCTGGATGTGATGACCAGACAAACAACAAAAACAGCACCTGTTACATCATCGACGTTATTTAATTACAAAAGAACTTGATTACAGAAAGACATAGACATACCTGATATTAGAAATTTAAAGACTCACAGAAGTAATAATTGAAAAGTTTTAGTCAAGAAGAAAGGGGAAACAAAACATAGAGAAAGGAGAGGAGACAGCTGAACACAAATACAAATAGGGTTGACATTATGCCATCTTGTGTGCATATATTTGATATTAGACTGTTTTGGAATGCCAACCTAGTGCTATGGCGATGTTGATCAGCGCTATCTTCCATACATCCAGGTATTGTTCAAAGAAGATATAGAACACAGAGTATGGAAATATATCCATCTGCACTAGAGAAGTCTAGTCAGCAAGAAATGGAGATCCGCATAGAATCAACAATATGGGACACCATGTCCAGTTTTAGCCAATAAAAAATACTTCACGAGGAAGAGAAAATGGGAAGTAGAATCATAATCATACCACCTACAATTTTGTCAGCAGCATCAACAAAGGCATTCAGGTATACAACTTGAGACTCAAAGCTCAAGTAAAAATAAGGCAACACTTCCAAGAAAAATATTAGATTGGTGAAAGACAAAAACAAACATTAGATATGGTTTATGATAGGATGCAGTGGTATCATTTGATTCATGTAGCCAACCCTACTTAATGAAAAAAGGCTTATCTGTTGTTGGTGGTGGTGTTGGTGAAAGACAAAAGTAGCATAATGTAAATAATAAAGAACTGAGTCAACCTAAGAAAAGGCTTATAAATGTGGTTATAACATAAAGTAATCATAATTGCTGAAGAGAGAGAGAGAGAGAGAGAGAGGGGGGGGGGGGGGGAGGGATCCATTTCCAAGCTATTTATGTGAGCACCATATTCCTGAAAATTCTTAAATACAGAAAATTGAAACAACACAGGTAAAAATGTGTGATGCACTTGAAGTCCAAACCTTTAAAGAAGCAGAAATTCTTGAGGAAAAACCCCTTGCAGCTCGTATAGCATTAACATAGTCAGCCTAACAAGATTCCAGTTGGATCAATCAAACAGAGAAAAATATGAAAGAAATCATGCGGAAGCCTGGAAAATAAGATTATCACTTATCACACTGCATACTTGTCTATTAAGTGGTGTGTGATAAGTACGAAACTCAGAAGCTTGGATGACACCGCTCTGGAAGCCTGAAAGTCAGATATAAGCAAAATCGTTGTATCAGAATTTAAAATTTGAGGTTATCATTGTATCAGAATTTAAAATTTGAGATTGATAATTATACTATACATGTGGAAAGTATAACAAAGATTTCAGAATCGACAGAACTTACATCTAGCTCCTTATATATGCTTGCTATACAGTTTTTTTGTTTATTTAGAGACACATGTATGTTTTTTTACCACTAGTTATCCCTTTGTAAAAACAACTATTCAGTTTCAAACCATGCTCATCCTTATATCTCAGTCCTATCTACTACCATTTTACCAGAAAACAAAAGCCTTCAACTCGGTCCACAAAATACTTATTGCAGCCCTATAACTCTTGGGCGACCAATCTTTCACAATTTCTGCAAATGCGTACGAATACTCTCCATGGCCCTCTATATTCACAGACGCTCGTCACAATTTTTTATTCTCCACATCATAGTCATTGCTTCCACACCACCTCATTGTCTCTTCCTCGCTACATAACTACTTGTCATAGTCAATAGTGCTATAGATTCTTTTAAGAGAGAGAGGCTCTAAGAGGTTATCTAATTAGTCGCTACCACTAACAGGTCAAAATAACCATGCTAAACAATGAAAAGTAGAACAATAAAAGGTATTCCAAATCACAAAATTAATGAACAGAAAAAGAGTAAATTAAACTTAAATCACAAAATTAAGTTATAACAGTAATTAAATCACAAAATTAAGGCATAACAGTGATGTGAGGAAGTGGATTGGAGAACAGAGTAGTAATTGAACCAAAATGAAGATTCATCTGGAATAGGAAGTGAAGCAAAATTGTAAAATACTTGGAGACAAAGATCTGCATAGAGTCAGAAACTAGAGTAGCAAGAACAAGTTGGCACCAAGGAAAAAAATGGTGTTAAAAAGAGTTTTTGACCGAGAGTCTCAATTTAGATATTCTGCAGCATTGATGGCCTTGCAGAGAAGATCCAATGATCTCATTGTCTCAATCACCAAAAACAAACAGTTAAAGGTGAGAGAAGCGCTATAGTGATAGAATATATAGAGGCATGGCATGGGCGAGCCACAATTTGAGATTCAATCATTAAGAGAAGAGAAAGGGGAAAAAAGAAAGGAAGATGATATGTTGAAGGGGTCGTTAAATAGCATCAGCATCAGCAGCTTTGAAAGATTTATGAGTATTAAAATATGTGTATATGTGAAAACTTAAACAGAGAATCTTACACCAAATACATAAGGAACAGAATATAAGTTTTATCCTTTCAATAAGAGGGAGTGAATATCTCTATCATACCATTCAGATCTACACTGTTAGTGTAAGCCCCATGACCACCCTTAGCACAATCAGCCGATGGCAGTGCATCAAGAAACCAGGGAAGCTTCTCTCTGAACTGTGCTGTAGACGGACGATCATTAACCAGATCCGAGTGGCGGAAACACTAGGAATCAACCAAAAGCGTTAGTCCTTGCGCTTATGTAACATTTCTATTCACAGTCAAAATTGTACAGAAAAGTATATTACTGTAGTACAGTCTTTGCATACTCCACCCAACCCACATGGTCCTTCATCTGGGAAACAGCAAGGAGGCTGAAGAAAGACACATTTACAATTGTAAGTTAAAGATACATGATGGTATAGAGAGCAATATCTAATTAGATTAATCATTCAACCAATTGAAGTAGACAGAGAAACTAAACAGGAAACGGAAAAGAAATCATAACATGGCAAAGAACATATGCATACCATGTGCATGAATATAAGTTCAAAACATGGAGACAAACTAATCAAGCTGCACAGAAGATTTTGTCCAAGGACATGTAAAGATTAAAGAAGCATATACCTGATCATCAGGTGGACAATAAGAGCCATTTATGAATTTTCGACAACAACTAAAAGCTTCAGGTGATATCCATACAAGGAAATCATCAAGCCATGAGGCAGCTGGTTTGGCAATGTAGCTTAATTTTGGCACCAAGGATGCCCTAGATATCTGCAGTGTTATAAAGCAAGACATGCATGGTCCATTCATATACTCCAAGAAGATAAAAACACACAGAAGAAGACATCTAAGCCAACCATTCAATAATATCTTCTCAGTTTCACACACAAAAGGAAGATATGAGTAGTTATATACAAGTCTACAATACAATTTGTACTAAAGGTGGTATTGGTCTTTCGTTAAAACTAAAATCAAATTTAATTATTTAATTAACTGAATTAAAGTCCATGCATCCCACTTATTATAAGTGGTTAAAACAAATGATGAACAGTTAGTGTGGTTAATTAAAAATCAAATCTAATTAGTTGCACTCGAATGTGATTAAAGATTCTGGTGGTATCAATACCACTGAAAATTGAAATTAAAACTGTAGACATGGCTGAATAATAACTATCAAGCCTTGTTAGCATGCCTCATCCTTTACCCTTTGCTTGGATAGCATGAAAATGGGAGGAAAGAAGTAGGAGAGAAAGAAAATGGGAATTTTCTCTTGCTTGCATAGGAAAGAAAACAAAGAAGAAAGAAAAAAAAAAAAAGTATGGGCCCCACATAAAAAAGTTTTCTCTCCTCCATTGGTGAGAAAATGTGAGAGAGGAGGTTTATGATTTGAATTGTCCACTTTGCCTCTTTAATCTTTTCTTTAGTCATATAAAATAAATTGGTAAAATTATCTTTTACATATAATTACATTTTCTTTCTTCCCACTTTTCTTCTTAACCAATCAATAAGAAAGAAAATATACTTTTCTCTTTATTTTCTTTCTTTTCATTTTCTTCCTTCTTATTTTCCCTTTTCATCGAAGCAAAGGGTTCTTGTACTCTTTCCTTCTCTTCTTATAAAATTTCTTCTTCTATCCCAAAAAATAGCTACTATCAGGCTAGACTAAACTATAAAAGTTAAATCTGATGAATTTCCCTTAAATAAAACATGAAAATTAATGAAATGAACCGGCTGTTAGAAAACAGCCACTTATTTAAGTACTCGACCATTGAATTACCTCATTTAACAGAGAATTTGAATCACAATGGCTAATGGAGCATAGCTGATTTGTATGTTTCGATTCCAAACTGCAGAAGGTCACAGGAAAACAGTTCAATAAATCAGATAATGATCTTAACTGATACATCTATATGAGATTTTTCACATGCTAGCACAATGGAGGGAAATAATAATATGTGTAACTTGTTTCCATTAACTCTATTTCTTTGACTATTCATCTTTGGTTGCATCCATAAGGAATCATTTCAGTTGAAAATGATACAACATTGAATTGTGTGCATAAAAAGACAATGACATCAATGAATAAAGAGACAACTACAACTAGAATAATAAAATCAATTAACCTGTAATTGTAATCCTTTACAACAAAATATAATGGTGGTCCAACTCTGAGGTACTCAGAAATGTTACTAAAATACCCCTGGAAACAGAATAAAATAGTGAAGGTAAGATGCTGGTTAGTACAGAATGAAACTGAAAGAAATTGCAAAAATACATCATAAAAGAATTAGAAACTTAAACCTGAAGGTAGGAATCCCGTGGAAGAGCAATCTGTTGCTCGAGACCAGGTTCAATCCTAGTGCATAATGCCTATCGGAATAAAAAAGTACAAGGAAAATTATAGTATCCAAAAAGATCTATAAAATGGAAGTTACTATTTGCTCATTTCCCAAGCAACTTACAATGCTTGCTAAGGTAAATGCAACAAATATGGCAATGACCAAGACTTTAACTCCCCATAGTCCAAGAAATGGTGCATGAACCTCCTATAATTTCACAATGATAGAGGAGAGTTAATTTTGATAAGACAAGCAAGACAAAGTACAAAGTCTATGCTGTTAACTCGACAAATTTTTGCATATGGTCACCAATTAGAATAAGAAAACAACACAAATTGAATTCATAAAACATGAGTAGCATGATAACATGTTTTTCTTATTTACACAAAATCAACCCATGAACTAAATATAACCTACCTTCATATATCGTGTCAGCAATCCATCTCTTTCCTCCCTAATGCCTACACTTCAATTATGATATGATTAGCTAAATATAAGCAAGGAGATACAAAGTTTTAAAATGCTAAATATTAACAGAAGCTGAAAATAATTCACAATTATGCTTGAATGGAAAATATGAGAGATATAAATCATTCTTGATCCTCCCCCTAAGACTAACCGCTTGGTCATGGATCATTTGATACCATGTCAAGGACTAGTAAATCCTAAAAGCTTAAGTTATTAGATAGAGAGGCACAGGAATGATTTATGTCTCATAGTAGACCTCTTCTACAAAAGCCCTTTGTGTTTGAATTGTGGACAAAGCAAAGGCCCATTATACATTACACTGAAATTCAATTTAAGAGAATGGGGACATAAATTATCAAATTATCGACAGCTTGGTCATAGAGGCACCAATATCATGTCAAAAACCAACTATACCCAAAACATAAGCTGATAGATGTAGGTGTAGGAATGGTTTTTCTCTGAAACAGAAAACCAAAGTATCCATGAGTGTCATAGCTTGCATGTACCTTCACTCTCCTCTGTGGAAGATGAATTCACCTTTATGCATGGGAAGCAATCAATCCTGTTATCCTTGGCTCTCAAAAAGTCTAATGTAACCAAAGCTACAAAAGCAGTAATCTGTAGAAGGAAATCCAGTAGAACCGCCAAAGCTACAGAAACATAAACAAACATGAGTCAAGAAACAAGAAGAAAAAATAATCTTAAAATCACCTTTTAGAGGAGTTGGATTTATTTAAACCACCCCCCCCCCCAACAAAAAAAAAAAAAAAAAACCCAACAATTATTTAACCTGCAATCATGGAGAAAACACGGCATGCTGGCATAGAAACAAATGATCCTACTGCAAATGCTAGAATCTCTGATAAGCTGGCCAGTGTTATGGATGGTCCAACCTCCCCCATTGCATTACTTATTTGTTCTTCCATTGGTAAACCTGAGGGTTGCCGTTTCACGGCATCTACAATTATACACATGTTATCTACACCAACCTGATCAAAGAATGAAAATCCAAGGAAAAAACAGTGAAATCTCACAATACTTGCAGAAAGTCATAATTAAAACAACTTGGAAGCATTGAATATACAGGTATTAGATGGCTCAAGAAGCATCAGAGGCTGACTATGCGTAACTTCAGCTCAATGGAACTATAACATCAAGTGAAAGTGGAGCAAAACAGAGTACGATATGTCCTGGTGTTAAAATTTATTCACCAAAAAAGGAAAAAAAAGTCCTGGTGTTAAAAAACAAATCCTACCAGTACAAGAATTGTCAAAGACCAAATGCTATTTACCAAAAGAGAATAATAATAATAATAATAATAATAATAATAAGGGCAGCCCAATGCACAAAGCTCCCACCTGGTGGGGTCTCGGGAGGATTAGATGCACGCAGCCTTATTCCAGCAAACAGAGAGGCTGTATTTAAATTTTTTTTTCAAAAATAAAAAATAAAAAATAAAAAACTGTTTGATGCAGGCCCAAGAATGATTTTATCTCACGACCCCCTTAACAAAGGCCCTCCTCTAGAGTTTGGGTCTGGTTAAAGAATATCGAAAGATAAGAAAAGAAGTAAGAGAGGAGAATGTATGTGTGAAATCCTCTACCATATTTTAGTTACACACCCTGTACATTTATACTAATGAATTTGGTCAACTACATGAAAGCCCAGCCGAATTACACTGGTTACCTACTAACAATTCAACTTTCTAAAACTCCCCTCAAGCTCAAGCATAGGTGTTAATCATGCCTAACTTGTTGCATATGTAATCTACTCAGTTCCATCTGAGTGCTTTGATGAAGACATCTGCAACAGACCACCTTTATCCAGAGAGGGAGCCCAATCTGCATTGGAAGCCTTCTATATCACAGCCATCATGATCACGATACAAGATGCCACACCCTGCAGCACCTTCAAGATATCTTAAAATCTGCATAAGAGTTTGGCAATGAGTGCTTCAACTTTCAAGGAGAGGACATGAACTGGCAGACTGCACTGACTGAGGAGACAAAACCAGATGTGTAACTGTAAGATAGTTGGGCCAAGCAACCATCTTTCAACCCATTGATCATAACCATTCTGCTCCAATGAACTCCTAGTTGGAAAAAACATTCGCCTTTCTTGCAAAAATAGGATGTTGATTTAATTACTCGAGTATGACAACCAAAGATGGAATATTTGATAGTATCATTTAACACTTGAAATTGAAAATGGCATATTTCTTAAATTATCCACATTTTCATGAATTTTAGATAGTTACCTTACATGCCACATTTGCTTTCATTCTATTAATGCCACTTTATGCTACACAAGTCATTCACAAAAGTCCATTAAAACGAAGCTTTCCATCATGATTTGGCCTACTTAATAAAAGATTAATATAAAACTTTGAGGAAACAAAATGATAGTGTAGAGTAGTGTAGTCTGCTCCTTAGAGCAGTGGATTACACCCACTGTTAGTTAAGTAGTTAGGCGTTGACACCTAGTGCCAGCTGTACATAACCGCCTGTAACTAACTCCTCTCTCTCTATCTCTCTCTTACATCTATATAAGGACTAATTTACGTTCCATTCACTCAGAATGAAATTATTCAGATTCTAGCATACTTTTCTCTCTCATTCTCTCTTCTTCTCAAACTCTATTATGGTATCCAGAGCCTAACAAAAGCTTGTAGCTATGGATCCTCCTCAAACTACTCCGATCGGTGCAACTATTGGTGCAACCACCACTCCGATCCAAAATTCATCTCCCTCTGCCACTCCCTCTGCCGCACAGAACTCACCGATTTCGCAAATTCCTTTTCCACCACCACATTGAGTCACGTTTTCTCAGCCTCTTGTAATAAAGCTCGAGGACAAGAACTTCCTCCTATGGCGGCGCCAAGTACTTGCCACCATCAAAGGCCACAACCTTAGCCACTATACGATCAACCTCAGCCACTATATTGATCGTACGACAAAAGTTCCACCGCATTTTGCCTCTTCTGAAGATGCGCTCCAAGATCGCGTCTCTGAGGAGTTCAGGCTTTGGGAGCAGCAAGATCAGCTTATGCTTTCATGGCTTATGGCATCTATGAGTGAATCCATTCTCACGCAAGTTGTGGAATGTGAATTCACATGGCAAGTATGGTAGAAACTTTAGATCTACTTTGCCTCCCACACTTGTGCTCGAGAACAACAACTGAAAATTGAACTCCGCAATACCTATAAAGGATCTACTCCAGTCTCTAAATATCTGTTGCGGATCAAGGCACTAGTCAACTCACTAGTCTCAATTGGCTGTATCGTTTCAGATTCTGAACACATTGCCGTGATTCTTGGTGGCTTATCCTCTGAGTATGATGCTTTTGTGACTTATGTGAATACGCGTGTAGATCCGTATTTTGTGGCTGAGATTGATACACTTCTACTAGCGCATGAATCGCGCATTGAACAAGCTCAGCAACGCACAAGTTCGCCTGCATTTCAGGCTCACATGGCGAATGGAGATCAAAATCCAGCTTCTGGCGATCAATCGAGTTCCATCGTGCCACAATCCTATGCTGGTTTTCGCGGTGGCCGTGGCCGCAGAGGCCGTGGTGGTCGATCAGGCGGTCGTGGTGGCCGAAGCCGAGGTCGTTCTTTAGGGCGCAACTTTCTCCAATGTCAACTCTATCACAAGCCGGGCCACACCAGCTTCAACTGTTGGCATAGGTTTGACTAAAACTTTCAACCCTCACCACGTCCACCGCCACCATATGCTCATCCTACCTCTTACCATCGCTCATTCATACCTCAATCCCCTTCACCTTATCCAAACCTCACTCCTCATGCTCCTGCAAGGGTCCCAAGTCCTGCATCCTCGGTCTATAGTCATTCTACTTCTTTGGCCACACCTGAATCAGTGGCTGATGCGGCATGGTATCCAGACTCTGGAGCCTCAAGCCATGTAACTCCTGAGTTCTAGAATTTAATGCACTCCTCTCCCTACCAAGGAACTGATTAGCTACACGTAGGTAATGGTCAAGGCCTTAAAATATCTCATGTAGGCAATTCTAATATTATTCTACCTCACTCTTCCTCTAAAACTCTCGAACTCCATGATCTACTTTATGTTCCATCAATTACCAAAAATCTTGCAGTGTTAGTAAGTTAGCTAGAGACAATAATCTGTATTTTGAATTTCATCCTTTTCACTGTTTTGTTAAATCACAGGGCACTAGTGAAGTGTTGCTGCATGGTATTTTGGGCAAGGATGGCCTATATCGGTTCCATTCCTTCAACCTTCAACACCTTGCTCTTCTCAAGTCCCTGATTTTGCTGCTTCCCACTCTCAACCAGTGTTTTTGTCTACTTTTACACCTAGTTTACATCTTTCTGTCAATAATACCGCTACAACTTTTAATAAAAATAATGTGCATTCTAGTTTTGACTTGTGGCATAATAGGCTAGGCCATGCCTCTATAAATGTAATTTCTCTTATTCTGACCAAATGTAATATTCCATTTTCAAATAAAAATGCTATTGATGTTTGAAAGGCCTGTTGCTTGGGTAAGGCTCACCACCTCCCATCTTCCCTTTCCTCCTCTTCTTATACTCTCCCTCTGGAACTTGTTTTCCCTGACCTGTGGGGGCCTGTCCCTGTCATGTCCTCATAGGGTTATAAATACTATATAGCTTTTGTTGATGCCTTCTCAAGATTCACTTGGGTTTATTTCCTCAAAACAAAGTTATAGCTGTTTCAAGCCTTCTTACAGCTCAAAGCTTCTGCTGAACTACAATTGGGACACCGTATCAAGTCAGTTCAATCTGATTTGGGGGGGGGGTGAATTTCGTGCTTTCACAATTTTTTTTCAAGCCCATGGCATCACACATCGCATTATTTGCCCACACACATCACCAAAATGGTACTGTTGAACACAAGCATAGACACCTCACTGAGGTTGGGCTCACACTCTTAGCTTAGGCTTCAATGCCACTTAAATCCTGGGATGATGTAGTGGCCACTGCCACTCACATCATCAACCGTATTCCCCCCTCATCCCTTCTTTCTACATCTCCCTTTGAGACTTTATTTCACAAACAACCTAATTACACAGTCTTTAAAGTTTTGGCTGTGCTTGCTACCCATTTTTACGTCCATATAACAAACACAAGTTTCATTTTCACTCCTCAAAGTGCACCTTTCTAGGCTACAGTCCTCACCACAACGGTTATAGGTGCTTGGACCGTAGTGGCCATGCCTATATTTCCAAGGATGTTACCTTTCATGAGACAAGGTTTCCCTTTCAAGAGCATTCCAACCCTTCACCACCACCATCTCTCTCCAATATTCCTTATCCTCTTACTATACTGCAAAATCCTATGACCCCTCACGCCACCCACCCCCCTTATCGCCATATAACTTCTCTCCCTCCCTGGCCTCTCCACCCTCAACCCTCTTTATTCTCGCTGGCTTCTCCACTCATTCCACTCCCATTCCTTTAGCCACACCCCTTTCAATTCGATCCCCTAATGCCTCCCCTCATACCCCAACTCCCTCATCACTGTCCTCATCTCCTTCTTTCTCCTCCACCTCACCAAGCCTTTACAATCCCTCACCCGACCTCTCATCCGTATCTCTTCCATAAAATGCCACCCCATGCTTACCCGTTCTAAAACTACCAACATTAATCCCTTACCCACTCCCCATGCCCTTATTACCCATTTGAACCTGCCACAATTTCTAAAGCATTGGCCTCACCTTAGTGGCTTGAGGCAATGACTGAAGAGTTTACTGCACTCAAGAAGAATAACACTTGGTCGGTTGCTCCTTAGTCCCACTCCCCCCAGGTAGGCACCCTATCAGCTGCAAATGGATATTTCAGATTAAACAAAATCCTGATAGTTTAGTCCATAAATACAACGCCAGGTTAGTGGCCAAAGGGTTTCATCAAAGGGTTGGTTTCGAGCATTCAGAGAATTTTTCACCTGTGATTAAACCAGCTACTATTTGAGTTATTCTCACACTAGCCCTATCTCATAATTGGGTAATCCGACAACTAGACATCAACAATGCCTTCCTCAATGGCATTCTCAATGAAGAAGTGTACATGACACAACCTGAAGGGTTTTCTACCAACTCCAATCTGGTGTGCAAACTGCACAAGGCCCTGTATGGTTTAAAATAGGCACCAAGGGCCTGGTTTGAAAGATTAGCAGCAGCCTTGGTAAAGTTTGGGTTCACAAGCAGTAAGTGTGATCCTTTTCTCTTCATTTACACCCACGGGTCCAACGCTACCTATGTTCTAATAGATGTAGATGATATCATAGTCACTGAAGCCTCTACTGGTTTCATTCAAGGTCTCATTAGTAAGCTCAATTCTAAATTTGCTTTGAAGGACCTTGGATCTCTTCACTATTTTTTAGGTCTGGAAGTTCATCGTCTCTCTAATGGGTCACTATTGCTTTCTCAACAAAAATACATTAAAGATCTTTTAATCCACAGTAAGATGGACAAAGCAAAACCCATTTCTACACCTATGGTATCAGGTCTCAAACTATCTAAGCATGGCAGTGACAAGTTCTTTGATCCTTCTCTCTATCGCTCAGTAGTTGGGGCTCTTCAATATGCTACAGTGACTAGACCTGAAATTTCTTATTGTGTAAACAAGACGTGCCAATTCATGGCCAAACCCCTAGATAGTCATTGGAAGGCAGTGAAGTGCATCCTCCGGTATCAAGGCGGCACTCTTCACCATGGTTTACATTTGCATAAGTCTCTTCAACCCTTAGGCACTTGTTGCCAGGTCAAGCACTGAAGCTGAGTACAGGAGTTTAGCTGACATCATAGTTGAGATCATGTGGCTTCAATCCCTCCTAGAAGACCTTAGGGTTCCCTCACCAAGGCCAGTTGTATGCTGTGACAATCTGAGCACAGTAATGCTTTCTCATAATCCAGTTCTGCACTCAAGAACAAAGCAGATGGAATTGAGCCTGTTCTTTGTCAGAGAAAAAGTTATGCAAGGGAAGCTTCTAATTGCTCACATTCCTTCATCTGACCAACTAGCAGACTTATTAACCAAAGTAGTGTCGAAGGCAAAGTTCTCAGCTCTCAGAGACAAAGTTAAAGTGACGGATCTGCAGCAGATCTCAAACGACAAACCCCAGCTGGGATTGCGGGGGCGTGATAGTGTAGAGTAGTGTAGTCTGCTCCTTAGAGCAGTGGATTACACCCACTGTTAGTTAGATTCTAGCATATCTTTCTCATTCTCTCTTCTTCTCAAACTCCATTACAATAAGATTGGACAGCAAAGAAGATTGAAATTACAACATTTTTAGCCTGATCAACTTGCAAAGTGCTTAGATAAGACATAGATAGTACCTCCGACAACAATTTATAAAAGATAATGAACAATGACAAGAACAGAAGGACTTACAGCTAAAACTAGGAAAGGTATGACTTCCATTATGATTAGTGTAGATTTTACTCCAATAGCACTGAAAAATCCAACTGATCCAAGGACAGAAAGCATAACAAGCAAAACCCCTGAAAGGCCAAGCAATACCTGAATAACATGAAGTTGAATGAGTAGTGTTAAACAATCATAGCAGCATTTGTTGAAGAACTTACACTTAAAATTAATTTCTAGCATCTCTGTGTCAATCACATGAGCCAAACAAATTGAAAAGAAATAATGCAGCTGTTGATATGGATGAAAACCTACAGAAGAACTCAAGATAATATGTACTGTGTTTTTCTTTGCATGAAAACCTAGAGTAAATGCAAACTGATACTGTATCTTCTGCAGTTAACAAGTGAACTGCCTTCAACTTAATAATGATGCCCTCTTGAAGGACCATATAAATAGCTCTAATACCAACAGATGCATTTGATAAGATCTTGAGAGAAAATGAAGAGAAAATAGAGAGGGAAGATATAGGTTAAAAGAAGTGACTCTCATAAGAACCCAAGCAGAATTTGTTTGGTCACGGAGAGGGGGGAAAAAAAGAAAAAAGAAAACCTTCACCAGAAGAACCGCAAAAATACAAAGCCAAAATTTGAGAAAATTGTAAACTCTTCGTCAAAAACCAATGGCAACCAAAGATGAATATATAAGTGCAAATATTGTAACAAACCAAAACATAATAGCAAACAAAAATATTTAAAATCATCAACTAGTAGATCCAAAATTAAAACTCGCCATTATAATGATGAGAAATGCCAAAATACGCGAATTATTTCCTGAACAAATCATCTCTGACCTCATAATCATATTCCTTATATGAATTTCCTCAATCTCCTCTAATGCCACACACATAAAGATCAGTTTATCATTTGGTAAAAACATTTACCCTCATTTTCACCAGAACCTTAGGAATCATTGAAAATTGCTTCAAAATAGAAAGATACGCTTGGTGTTTGTCAAGAACCCCAAAACGTAGTTCCATAAGAAAGTACACTCTGTTCTAGTTCTGAGAATACAGAGAATGCAATATTAGATTTAAAGTATTAGATTTAAATTAGCCACTTTGTCAAAATCACCCTATCAAGATGCTTGTTATGTGCCAACCATGAACATCTGCATACAAAAATGAAGGAAACTACAATTTGATGGATCACCAAAGAATGTATATTAATGATATTTTCAGTAAATAACGGATAAAATTCTTATCAAATAGTAAGTGTCACTGAATTGCACAGTAACTTAACCTTTTCATTTCTTCATCATCTTAAAATATAGTATCAACAATGAACTCTTCTAAAAGCTTAATGTCAAGAACCATCTCTTCCAAAATCTTAAGCTGTTGGTTAGAGGCAAATGAATAGTTTCATATTTTAACATGACCCTTCATGCAAGAGCTCTTTAGGCTTGAAGCGTGAACAATGCACAGGCCTACCTAACTTGTATTGAAATTAAAACTATTTTATTTAGAAAAATGGGTACAACACTTGTTGTACTCTAGATTACTTGATCATAGAGGTTCTAATACTATATCAAGGACCATCTCTCCCAAGAGCTTAAGTTGTTGGATAGAGGCAAATGAATAGTTTTTATATTAAAGCTATTAGGTAGATGCTTATAAATGGTTTTATAACTTGTATCTAACACGTGCCCCATAGGCAAGAGCCTTTGGGCTTAAAAGCATGGACAATGAACAGGCCCATTTTTACCTTGGGTCAAATTTCAATTTCTTTATTTAGAGGAAGGGGGTGGCAAGAATCAAAGTCTTAACCACTTACTCACATAGGCTCTGATACTGTGTCAAAGACCAACTCTCTTAAAAGCATCAGCTATAATGAGAGGAGGCTCATAAATGGTCTTATAACATGCAGGACTCGTACTATCAGCCATAAAACTCCATGCTCATGAGCAGTAGTTAAGAGCATTCACATGAAAAGTACAGTTAACTATACATCAGCTGTTCAGCACTTATATTAAGCATGCATGTATTGAGTACATACAAATAATTCAATATCTCAGCATAAACTAAATGAGACAAAGATAATGGAAAATGTTTGATATCATACCTTGGACGAGAGGTAGAAAGAAGATATATGAGGTGGAGCATCTCCTAACGTCACCGATATATAAGCAAACATTACAATATAGCTCACCTAATAAGATGTTGGAGATGAAGTTTAGTGTATAGTTCAATAAAGCACATCATTATGATGAAGCCACAGCCAAAATGATCAGTTTATGAGGTTATGCATAACACAAATCAGCTTTTCACATTCAGTTGATGGGAATGAAAACCTCTTACAAGTATTGTTATGACATCTGCAGTGCTTTCTCTCTTTAATTCTTCCTCAATTGAACTTTCTGTCGAAAATGACAAAGTAAGATTGCTAGATCGCACCATTGGCAACAATTCCTCCTGTCAAATGTAAAATTGGTTCAAAATATGATGTGGTAAGAATGAGAAGTCAAGAAGGATAGCTGCAAAGTACCTCAGCATTGAGCTAGCAAATCAGCTACATCAAACAACATGCAAAAGCACACTTACTCTGGAAACATGCATAATATACAGCCTCTTGTACTTTGAAAATATAATCAATTATCAGTTTAATTGAAACCCTACAAATAAGCAGGTATCTGGAAGACGACAGCTCTATGCATTGTCTCCTTTTTTATGTGGATAGAAAAAGAAATTTTATTAGAAGAGAAGAAAAGAATATAAAAGAGGGTAAGATGTCCTCACAAAGATACAAAAATAACTAAGTCCTATGAGGATAAACCATGCAACAAAGCATGCCAATCCATTTGTATATCATGTAAAGGAACACCAATAAATAAACCATGTGCAGAGCACCAAATGGATGCCCAAAAAGTAATACAATCCCAAATAAAATCAAGAGTTGAAAGGGAATCATTAAAAATTTTAGCATCCCTTTCCAGCCAGATACACCAAAGCACAGCAACATCTGAGGACACCACAAGATCTTGGCTTCTTTACAAAAGCCAAAACCTCTAAAATCAGTGGTTAATTGATCCTTAATTGGAAGAAAGATGATAAAATGTATATTTCTGATAATTAAAACTGTACAGAATGGCTTACAATATATAGGCAATACCAGATACTAATCTTCCTAAAATACAACAATTACATCTAATCATATCTATCACTATAAATGGAATAAATCTGTAAATAGAATAAATCTATACTAAATCTGTATAATATCTCAACAATATCTCAACACTCCCCCTTAAGTTGGTGAATGGATATCTATCATTCCAAGCTTGCATGTAAGTTCTTGAAATCGTTCCGTGGGAAGTCCTTTAGTTAACATGTCGCGCTTGGAGCCCTGAAGGAACATGTGCTGTGGCTATTAATCCGCTGTCCAACTTCTCTTTGATGAAGTGTCGGTCAATCTCAACATGCTTAGTTCTGTCATGTTGGACCGGATTATGAGCAATACTGATTGCTGATTTGTTATCACAAAACATCTTCATAGGAGCTTCATATTTTATTCTCAAGTCATCTAGTATGATCTTCATCCATAGCAGTTCACAAACACCTTGCGCCATAACTCGAAATTCTGCCTCAGCACTTGATCTAGCTACAACATTTTGCTTCTTACTTCTCCAAGTCACCAAATTCCCTCCCAAGAACATGCAATAACCTGATGTTGATCTTCTATCAACAAGGGATCCTGCGTAGTCAGCATCAGTGTATATTTGCATGGATAGGCTTCCACCCCTTTTAAACAACAATCCCCTTCTAAGTGTGGCCTTAAGGTACTGTAAGATCTTATCCACTGCTTGCATATGTCTCACCCTTGGGTCATGCATAAATTGACTGACTATACTAACAGCATATGCCAAATCTGGTCTAGTATGTGCTAGGTATATCAATCTTCCTACTAATCTCTGATATAGTCCTTTATCAACTTTAGGACTCTCCTCATCACTTCCTATTCGATGATTTTGCTCAATGGGAACACCTGTCGCCTTGCAACCAAGCTTTCCAGTTTCTTTGAGAAGATTTAAGATGTATTTCCTTTGTGAAATGAAGATACCTTGTTTAGAGTAGGCAACTTCAATTCCAAGGAAATACTTTAGTTTTCCAAGATCTTTCATTTCAAACTCCGCTGCTAATTTTCCTCTCGTAAGTCGCTTCTCAACCAAATCATCACCCGTTATGACAATGTCATCAACATACACTAGTAGAATAGTGAGTTTTCCATCTAGCGTATGTTTAAAGAAGAGGGTGTGATCTCCCTGACTCTGTTTGTATCCCAATGAAGTCATCGTCTTTGTGAACCTTCCAAACCAAGCACGAGGGGATTGTTTCAATCCATACAATGCCTTTTTCAGCCTGCACACTTTGTTCGTCTTGTCAGTGATATCATAGCCAGGTGGAATCTCCATGTAAACCTCTTCCTCTAGGTCTCCATGTAAGAAAGCATTTTTTACATCAAATTGATGTAACTCCCATCCGAAATGAGCAGCAAGGGAGAGCAAGATTCTGACTGTGTTCATCTTGGCTACTGGGGCAAACGTCTCCTCATAGTCAATCCCATATGTCTGTGTATACCCCTTTGCCACTAATCTTGCTTTATATCGATCTAATGAACCATCAGACTGATATTTCACTGAATATATCCACCTGCATCCAACTGGTCTTTTGCCATCGGGTCTCTCAACAATCTCCCAAGTTCCATTCTTCTCTAATGCTCTCATCTCCTCATTCATAGCTTGAACCCAATTCTCATCCTTCAATGCTTCTTGTACTGAGGTTGGGATTTGGATAGAGTCTATGGCTGCAATGAAACTCAGTCTTTGCAAGGAAAGGTGTTTAGAGGAGACAAATTGAGAAATAGGATACTTGGCACAAGTCCTTTTTCCTTTTCGCATTGCAATTGGTAGAGTATCTAGGTTAGGCTCACAAGTATTCAAAGGATCATTTTCCAAGTTGAGAATGAAAGAGCTAGTACCTTCAATACTTACCATAGGTTCAGACTCTTGAAGTTGCTGTTGGTCTGATTTAGGTTTCCTTCTCCTTTGATACACCAAAGTTGGTGCAGCTACTTTAGGTGGTGCAGTAGAGGATACTAATTCCTGGGTAGAGTCAGATGAGTTTCTAGTGGGAAGTAATGGCTCTTGTGTACTAGTGGAAGGTAAAGGCTCTTGTGTTGGAGGAAAAAATAAGAAAGACTCAGGGATAAATGACTCAGCTTCCGGAAGACTCTCCCCCTGAAGCTGAGGACAGAAGAAAGACTCAGTCTCATGAAAGGTGACATCCATGGAAGTGAAGAACCGACGACTGGATGGGTGAAAACATTTGTATCCCCTTTTATCAGGAGCATAACCTATGAAAATGCACTTAACAGCTCGGGGATCAAGTTTATGACGATGTTGACGATGCACATGAACAAAAACTACACACCCAAAAATTCGAGGTTGTAAAGTTTGCATGATAGGAGCAGAAGGAAAATGGGATAACATAAGTTGCACTGGGCTCACATTTCCAAGAACACGGGAAGGCATGCGATTAATTAAATAGGTAGCAGTTAAAACAGCTACACCCCAATATGAGTTAGGGACAGACATCTGGAAAAGTAAGGCCCTAGTGACTTCTAATAAATGCCGATTTTTTCTCTCAGCCACACCATTTTGTTGTGGAGTATCCACACATGTGAATTCATGAATAATGCCATGCTTTTTAACAAAATTAGAAAATTGTTGATTCACATACTCCCTACCATTATCAGAACGCAAACGTTTGATAGTTTTGCCAAATTGTGTTTGAATCATATTATAAAATTGGACAAACAATTGGAAAACGTCTGATTTATCTTTCATCAAAAACAGCCAGGTTACTCTTGTGCAATCATCAATAAAGGAAACAAACCATTTTGTGCCAGAGATATTAGGAATAGAAGCAGGACCCCAAACATCAGAGTGAATAAGTGTAAAAGGCTCGTCACTTTTATTAGAACTGGATGGAAATGACACACGATGGTGTTTTGCAAATTGACAAACATCACAATGAAAAGACTCAACTGATTGATTTAAAAACAATGATGGAAACATAGACCTAAGTAGGGAAAAAGGAGGGTGGCCAAGACGCTTGTGGTGTAACCAAATTTGAGAGACAGTAGACTCTGAACTTGTTTGGTGACATGAAGGTGGTACCTTCTGACTGGAACCACCTATAGCTTGCAATTTGAGGAGATAGTATAACCCTCCTTCTTCCTTAGCAACTCCAATCGTCCTCCCCGTGGCAAGATCCTGAAAGACACAATGGGAATGAAAAAAGATTACTGCACAATTGTTGTCTTTGAGAAGTTTATGAACGGAAATAAGGTTATGGGAGAGCTGAGGGACATGAAGCACATCATGTAAGTGTAGGGAAGGGTGAAGGGCAACAAGGCCAGAGCCTGCAACTGAGGTACGGGAACCATCAGCTACAGTTATATGGCGTGTGCCCAAGGTGGAATGGTAAGAAAGAAAATGTGGGGTGTGAAAGGTCATGTGGTCAGTTGCACCAGAATCAATTATCCATACATCCTCAGGTACAATACTAGAAGCATTAAAAGATTAAGAATAGAAATTCTTACCAGACAAGGTTAGAGAGCAAGAGCCAGAAGGCTTACTAAGAGAGGTGAGGAGAGTTCTCAAGTGGGCAAGCTCATCTTTACTAAGGGCTGGAACTTCATTCTCCACTGGTGTATGTTCTGATGTGATGACATTTTTCGAGGTAGTCAGATTGGCCTGACTAGGGGATAGGCCTCGAAATCCTCCTATGCGACTAAGAACATTGTCCCTGCCATGAAGTTTAAAACAATTCTCCTTAGTGTATCCAGGCTTCTTGCAATATGAACACCAACGATTATCTCGGGAAGGCTTCGAAGAGGTTGAAGAAGGTCCTGGCTTGGCTGTCTTGCTTGCAACCAAAGCGGATCCGTCGGTGGGTTTGTGGTCAAGCATAACAGCCCTACGACTTTCCTCGCCGCGAACAGTGTAAAACACCTCAGACAATGAGGGTAGTTTCTCTTTACCCAAAATCTGAACCCGAATAGGGTCATATTCTGGATTCAAACCAGAGAGAAATTCAAAGATCCTATCCCTGTTAACAAAATCTGTCAGAATGGAAGCATCTTTGCTACATTCCAATTGCAGATTCTGGTATTGATCCAATTCAGCCCATAGACCAGTAAGAATCCCATAGTAATCTGTCACAGTCATCGCTCCTTGCTTGATTGAGAAAATCTTCGTCTTCAACTCATAACAAGTAGCAATATCTTGCTTCTTAGAGAAAGTCTGGTGAAGGACATCCCAAATCTCACGAGAAGAGGATAGGAACATACAATTGCGACTCACATCGGGTATCATAGAGTTCCACAGCCATGTCATAATAAGAGAATCTTCATCATCCCAAGTCTCAAAGTGAGGGTCTTCCTTTGTAGGAGGATTTCCCTCAATGTGGGATAATTTTCGACGACCTTTGAGAGTACGCCGGATAACTTGAGCCCATTGCAAATAATTTTTCCCATTCAAGTGATAGGTAGGGTGTAGGACAGGAAGGTCATTAGGGTTTAAAGGTGTAGGTGGATTGGGAAAGGAAGTAAAAGTGGAATGGGTAGCATTAGTGGTGGTTTGAGGGGTGATTTTAGGTGTTTCGGATTCTGCCATAGGGAACGGGTGGCCGGAGGTAGGTCGAGTGATCTTTGCGGTGGTCGGATATGAAAGAGAAGCTGGAGAGGGTGGCTTACGCGCCTTCACGGCTGCCAGATACGCCACAGCGTGAAGCGCGTCCGTGGTTTCATTTGAGGTTGGGTGGGCCGATCCGGGGTGGCGATTCTAGTGGTGTGGTCAGGTGGTCGGAAATATGGCCGGCGGCGGTAACAGTGGCGGGTCTGGGAGAATATGACGGAAGAAATATTGGGAAAAATTGGGAAAAAAACAAAAAGGAGGCTTTAGGGATGAAACAGCAATTAAGACTGTAGAAATTGTCCAGCAATGAAGGCTGGAATGTAGCGGAAGGTGCTCAGGCTCCCAGGTCGAGAGCTCTGATACCAAATTGGAAGAAAGATGATAAAATGTATATTTCTGATAATTAAAACTGTACAGAATGGCTTACAATATATAGGCAATACCAGATACTAATCTTCCTAAAATACAACAATTACAACTAATCATATCTATCACTATAAATGGAATAAATCTGTAAATAGAATAAATCTGTACTAAATCTGCACAATATCTCAACAATATCTCAACATCCTTATTTGAAAATAAGTTGCCAAAATGCTCCATAACAGCAAATGCCCTTGGTTTCTTCCAGTTGATTATTATGACTGCTGAGTTTGAAGTCAAATATTACTACCTAAGATGATAAACTATTTTCTTCCACTAATTAACAAAGAACATAATGAAAACATAAGAATTTATGGAGAGACATTAACAATATAAAGCAATCAACAAAATGCAGATTGTGTGCATACAAGCTAGACAACAATTAGTAACAGCAAAGAATGAATATAATGAGTAGACAAACCTTAGCTAATTGGATGAAAGCTTTTTCCCAAGCGATTGCTTTCCCATTCTCATCTCCAACTTTTGTAATTGCATTATTAACAGGGTATGTGATAACAAATGCAGAAGCCTAGAATAGGGTAATCAGCATAGCAGTATTACATAATGTTAGGAACTGAAATATTTGATTACATAATGTGAGAATAATTCCACTGAAATCACAGAAAAGAGCTCCCTCACTCCCACTTGTAGTAACAGAAAATAGGAAGAACAAGAAAACGATAGGGACAATGCAGACTCTCTGAGGAATCTGCTCCATCCCTACTCAAAAGGCATCAAATCCTCACTCAGTAATTGTCAAACCCTTCTTTGTTCTCTTCACATTTATCCCCATTCACATAAACTTAATTCTCCTCCTCACCCATTTTCCACTGCTCATTGGCAGTCTGTTATGCTGGCAGGTAATTAGCTTGAATATTTTCAAACCTGCCCTTACTATACCTTAGGGCAAATCCACTGCCTTCCTTTCTACCCTTCCTCATATACACCTTAGTATGAAGGGTCTATCACATAAACAGATCTAAGGACGAAAACCAAGATCTTACCTCAGAATAATTGTTTCCAGAAAACCCTCCCAAGGCAGTAGTTGGCTCAAGGGGAGCCTTAAATGCACTAAAACATGTTTCTGCAGACGTGTAATGCTGAAAATGATAAATTAAAAATGAACAGAGTCAACATATACCAGATAGATGGACCAATCATAAGGACACTTCTATAATTAAGTCTTTTTTTTCAGCCAAACACAATCTATGAGAGGAACTCAGTGAACTCTTAGAAGTGATTATGTACTACAAAAGCACCAAGTGGTCATTACGCATGCACACACACTGCATGCAATAGGCTACACCATCTTAAAAAAAAATGAAAAGCAGGCCTTCAATGCATACCTGTACAATTCTATTTAGCTTGAGTTTAGTAGATTATTGGACTATAGTGTATCTAACAAATTAATCTTTTTGTTTTTCACTTTTTGTCTGTTACATAAAGGAAACAGCTTTAAATCAAACCCATCTGAACAACTAAAGTACGATAATCCATGATCAGATTAGTGAAGTTCACCTGAAAACAATACTCGGCATGCTCAACACCTCCATAGTTGTCATAATTGTCAGGGTCCATTTGAAAATACTACCAGAACAAAATTTAAAAAGGTAAAAAAGAGATGTCAAATGAAGGCATTTGTGTTATGCCAAAATAAATAAATAAATAAATAAAATAAAATAAAATGGAACCGGATAAGAAAAGTCAGTTGGCTGTACTACACACACTGACACACATAATAGAATCCATATAATTACAACTGCAACACACAATTGTATTTCACTAATCTTTTGGAGGCTGGGGTTTGGACCTGCAAAATGCTTTGAGTGGCACAGTCCTCGCCTAAAGGCTTCAAGCAAATGTCACTTAGAGTTACTAATGAACCAGAATAATTTGCACGAATTCCATCAATCTGTCAAAATAATGAAATGGAATAAATATTTTTTTATAGAGAAGGTCCCACTAAGCAAACAACAGCTCCATTCAAATTATAACAAATGAAAAGAACAGAAAGCAGAACACAAAGCACCTTTTCCTGTATTTCGAAAAGCAATTCAATATTATCTTCTGTTATGATACTTGGCGGCTTCTCATGCTCAGATTCAGGGATTGTCGCTATTATGAGCTGAAACAAAAGTAAACAGTAGAGCTATTTCAGATAGAATTATAGCATGGAACTAAGAAGGAAACAGAACAAAAACATTGAACAGGAAAGCTTAGATAACAGTAAACTAGATTACATGCATAGAATAACAAAAGATTGAAAAGAAAAGTTTTAAAAAAAAAAAAAAATAGCAATACTGAAACCTGTTCAATTCTGTAGAAGGGGGCGAGGTGGCTATCAAAGAATTCTTTCTCTTCAGCTGCCTTACTCCCAGGACCTACCCATAGCTGCAATACAAACAAGACCAACAAGTTTAGAAAGGATAAATGTTATTATTAAAAAATAAAAATCAGAGACAGCAAGGCCAATACTCTCCAACTCCTGGAAACAAAATGTCCTCCCAAAAGGCAAAAAACAAGAAGAAAACAGACACAAAATAACTTCAACACGAAATCTCATAATTGAATATCTTAAGTTTAGAATATTTAGACTTATCTAAAAGTCAGTGCTAGAAATTGACCAAATTGCATCCAAAATGCTCACCAAACAGAGGTTGTATTCTTTAAGAATCCATCCTTGGACAGCGTTATTTTTGCTTATAAGCATATAGTTGGTACCATAAGACTTTATGAAAAATAACTTTACTTCACATCTTACCTTATAAGAAGTATGGGTTTGGCAGTGTAAAACAATTTCAAATTGCTTGACCCGTTATGCAAAATGTGCTTATCATTTAAGCACTAGTTTCAACAACCCATCCAAACTTGTCAAACAGGAGATAAAACAATAAAACTAGGTAAAATACCAAAAAGGAAAAGGAACAAATTATTCTGCAGGCAGGAACAAGCTAGAAATTTAAGGTAGGAAATATGTAGTTTTGATGAATAGAAACTACAGGGACAAAAACAAAAATAAGTGAAAAATATAGAGACTGATAAACAATAGGGACCAAATACCAAGTAAGTGATCATAAAAAGGACTAAAATCCCCAAAAAATATATTATAGGGACCAAAACCCAAATTGATAGAAGCTATATGGACTAAATTCACTTTCAACCTATAAAAGTTACATAAACAAATTCAAATTGCACATTGTAGAGATGCTAGAGAGGTAAATATGATACCTTCTCAGGCCGGGTCTCCACCTCAAAACGAAGCAGCCCCAAACATAGCAAAAGAACAATTGCTACTGAGGAACAAAGCACAATAGTAGGCCTTCCAGCGGCCCATCTTCCATATGTCCTGGATGCAAAAACAAAATAATAATCAATGGATTATCAAATTGTAAACGTAGCAAGTACTAGGGCTACTGACCTGTAAAATCTGGACAAGCATCCTTGAACAAAAGAAAATTGCACCACATTCTGCCCTTGAGGATCCATCAATTGTACCTTTTATTTGTCAAGACAAAGTCAGCAACATGATGAATTTCAATGCATCTTAATGTAGAATCGAAGGAGACTAATTGAAAAACACGACTCTAGATTTCAGAAATTAAGTCTGGTCTCATGGCCAAAACATGAGCAAAACAGAATGGAGTTGGTTATGAACTAAAGAGGTATATTAATAAAAGCATAACTCTTTCTGTATAAATAATAATTGCAAGTCATTTATTTTCACATGCAAAATAGAAAATTAGTTTCCTACAATTCCAAGATCTTCAATGAATTGTTTTTACAATAGAAAATAGCTCCCTAGTTCCTACTTATACTAGATTCTGAGACATTTGGACAGAGTACTCAAGGTAACCAGTCCCATGCAGTTAAAATACCGCAATTGAAGACATAGTTTGACCACCACTCCTACAGACAGATTAACAGCTGTCAAAATGCAGCCTTCCCTCCCTCCTCCCCCCCTCCTTTTTTTTTCCTTATTTTCTTTGAAAAGAAGGAAGAGATTTAGCCATTTAGGAAGACCAGGGTTTTTTTTTTTTGGAGGGGGGGTGGGTGTCGAAAAGAGAATTCGTTCAGAGAAAATAAGTAAAAAGAGGGAGAATCAACAATCCTCGTACAACAACATCCAAGATCTTTCCCACTAGGTGGAGAATCAGAAATCCTCCTAATGCAGAAAAAAGAAAAAAACAAAATCAAAATCAAATAAAGAACACTAGCTCATAAGATCTAGCAGTCCCTTTGCATAATAGGGGAGGACACTCCTTCAAAAGACTAATGATGTGAAACCTTGCAAAGACCCTAAGAAAAGAAGCCTGTATTAGAAAAAAGGAGAAGGAAGAAACCTGTGAGCAAAAAATCAGGAATTTTACTCCAGATAAATGCATCAAATATGAGCCAGAAGAGCACAATTCCAAATCACCTTATTCTCCTTTTCACCCCCCAAAATCTTGAAAGGGGGATACAAAAAACTAGGCAAGCATGTCCAATGCTCTTCAAACAGAGCAAACAAATAACTCAAAAACTGCCAAGCTACTTGCTAAGGCATGTGGCAAGCCCTAGTTTTGGAATGCAGTAGTACCCCCTCCCCCTTAAAATAAAAGCTAATTAGATTCCTCCTTCTGAATCCTAAACATAGATGAGTTGATAGGAAACAATCTTGTTCACAAATTAAATAAAATATACCTCTACAGGATGTGTTCCATCTTTTTGGAGGTTACTAAAACTACTTCCTTCACTGGCCATATCATTCAACAATGGCTCCACATTGGATCCAGGTCTCCTCCTTTCTCTTCTCCTTTGCAGCAATAACCATCCAAAGAACATGAAAACTAATACAACATACAAGATAGCCAATGAAAATTCCACGCATCTGACCTGCAGGTGTCATTAAACAAAATCCAATTTGACAACTAAATATTCCACTAAATCATCAAACCTTTACTTTTAATAAAGAAAAAGACAATTAATTTATCTAGAGACTGTAGTCAAAAAGGGAATTAAAATTAATCATACAGAAAGAATCAATTTCTATTGTTCAACCTTCAGAGACCCAATTCTAACGGAGCAGGGATCTTTTCTGGGTGGAGAAGGTTCTGGTTCTGAGCAGACAGGAGATGAAGGACAATCACCACAAGAGCAGCCCAGTGAAGTGTCATTGCATGAATAGACAGAGGCATTCATAAGTTCCATTGGAGATGAGTCAGGAATGGTTGTCCTAAAATTTATAGAATAAGGTGAACCAGGAAAACCAGGAGGCACTTTTTGACCAAGAAATTCAAACCACTCTGGCAATGACAATCAGAAATAAAACGCATTAGCACATGAATAGCATGTACAATCCAAGTAGATAAAGGGAAAAGGCAATATTATAATGATATATGGAGATAAAAATCAGAAGCAGCTCCGTAGCACCAAAATCGGAACAATAAAAAGCCTTAGTTACATAATTATAATAAAAAAAGCAGCTTCAGAAATGCTATAGCTCAGCAGTATCAAACTACAACACAATTTTAAGATAATAACCAGCAATGGCATCATCCGGGATGTTGAGTTCTGCCCAAAATCTACACTATTTCTATGTATGTATAACCAAGGCAATAAAGTTTGGACAAGTGTTTTAAGACTGAGCAGAAGCTGATTAGGATTGGACCTACAATATAGTTCCTGATTCACAATATGAACTGAACACTGAGTCTGCTTTAGCAAAGTATGATCTGGACATTGCTTTCTTCTTACAACAAAATATTTTTTTTGAAAGGGAATAACAAGAAAAGAATCACAAGCAGGACGACAAGACAACAAATCCTCCGAAAAAAGGTCAAATACTTCCTCAATCCAACATAAAGTATTTATCAAACTCTCATAGAAACCCCAATTGCAAAGGCACTGAAGAAGGTAGTTATACAATTTTATCCCAGAGTAACTAAGAAGGCAAAAAATAGTTTTTGATCCTCCAGAAGGAAATTTTATATGGTTGGAGAGGAAAGCGGTTGTAGACAATTGGAAAGGATGAACTAGTCTCCTACATGCTTTCTTTTTTCCAGACTTCCACCAACTCCATTTCTTTGTAGTATTTCATGGCTAAACCTGCAAATCTGCAGTCTGCGTCAGAACTACGAACATGCCAAAACAGGGAGCAAGTAAACATTAAGTTTGCTCCCAGTTCCCCTTTTAATGTTCAGAAAAACAAAAGATTTATTTCCAAAATATAGACATTCCTGTCAAACCTCCAAATACATTTTTTGTTTTTTTTTTTTTTGTTGGGGGGGGGGGAGCTTTCTAATTGAAATGATAAGATCACTTGATAAAAGAGTTTATGCATTTCATATAATAAATCCACCAATATTATAATAAACTAGAAAATTGATAAGGAGAAAGAAAAAAGAGGGAAGGAGTAGTCACACATGTTAGGTAGTTATTTTACACATAAATTGTAAATATATACAAACAATAAGTACAAAATGGGCAAGAAAATGTGACCAAATAACAGTCAAAGGGGGCAATCCCCTTGGTTAAATACTATAGGTTACCTTTAAAGTTGCTAGCTCCAGCCCCAACAAAATCTATGGCCCTTGTATTCATTGTCCCAAACTTTACATCCTTACATGATTTATATAGACCTTCTCCAAAAGTTTCAGTTACATAAAAATCAATGCCATCCACAGTCCTATTACCATCAACCTAAAATCAACATAAGATAATGATCAACATCATATTATAACTAAAATATAGAGTGAATGTATAAGACTAAATCACATGATAAAAAAAACTCATTTGTTATTTATAAAGTTGTGATGTAAGTTTCATTTTCCCATTAGTCTAGATACGACGTTAGAATATGAATAGATTTCATAACAAGATGACTCCAGGTGCAAAATATGGATTTCTCTCATGATGTACAAAACAAACTACAATATACATATTAACATTAACACTGCAAAAGGCAAAAGGATGTTCCATGCTTCCATTCTTTTCAGCATTTTCAACGGGTGAAATTGATTAGTAATAGAAGCAATGGAGCATGATTACGACACATATACAAGAACCAAATAAATGCAGTTGACGAAGCCAAGCAGTATTGCAAGTGACCTGACTATGCAACTAGAAGAACAACTGAAGTTTTCAGTTATGATTTCATTTATAGGTGCTCTCTATATATATCTTTCCTCCTTTCCTTATTTGGTTATTTTGTTCTTTTGTTGCATCTTTTTCATTTTAACACATCAAACAGTGGAGGGAGGACCTGCTGCCACAAGAAAAGTATAAGCCTGCAATGCGATGATGATATGTCTATCTAGGGACTAATATATTATCTTCGTTTCACCGGCTTCATTATCAACTGAAAATATCCACTACATAATTTGCAATCCAGCTGAATTTACATAAAATAGCTACATTAAAATAGATACTGATCTAATGAATGGCTGGAAGTTTGTTGCCCAAATCATTTAGCATTATAGACCTCCTGGAAACCTCAAAAATAGCATCTCCAAACCATAAATGCTAACAAACAGGGTGAGCATGCAGTTAATAGGAACAGATAACAAGGTTGCATCTTCTGATTACAAGCATTATAAATAGATATATAAGTCTGGAAGCAACGAAAGCATTTCTGTAACCATAAAAAAAAACCACCCAAACCGAAACTCCAAAACAAGTTCCACAAAGCAAATTCCTGACCTCAGAAATAGAAGTCACATTGATGAATAGACTCTGATTAGGAGAGCAAGAAAGCTCGCAGAAAAGATTAAGAAAGTTCCTCAAGCATGCTGGACAGCCCACTAGAATTGGTACTGCCTGCAAGATAATGAATTTGTTTCTATTACATCATAGTTAAAACAGAAATAAACAAAATGCTGATAGGGGTCATCAGGTCAATATGCAATGTTAATGAGAAATATAAAGAAAGCAGTAGGAGAAAAAATAAATTTCCTGCAATAGTCCAACATAAACTGTATTTATTCTCCATCATCTCCTCTATACTATTCCTGTAATAATAACAAAAACTGAAGACATAGGGAACATAATGACTAAAACTATGTGAAACCCCCAAATTTTATAGGACAGGGTTTCAACTTTCAAGATAGATGATGATTACCCTTAATAATTATAGCTCATTATTAATCAGTCACAAAGGTAACATAAAATAAGAAATTCATTCACCATGGGGACACATACAACAAACGTAGGATTTACACAATAACTTGCTGCTTCAATGGAGAACAACAAAGCTAACATATTCCAATATTCTAGAGATTATTTGAAGAAGAAAACAGAAAAATATTGACCAGAATTATGAATTAGTGCTCTCCATTGAAACAAGCAGCCTATAGTATTCCTTTCCAGTTCCCAAAGACATTTATCCATTTCAATAAATATAATATGCAGCCGCAAACACCAAGTAATGCTAAAATGCTGCCAAACAAAAATTCATGTTAAATAAAATTATGAAACTACCCTAGACTCTAGTTTTCGGCACTGCATAATTGATGTAGATCAAACTGAAACATTAGAGGGAAGGAAGAAGATATTGGGAGGAGCAAAGAGAAAAAGGGAGACACTAGATAGAGAAAATGAGGGGAATAGAAGAGAGGGAGAAAACAAACAACTTTATAGACTACAGTAGTCTCAATACTCAAGCACAAGCCACAAACCCTAAATAAATTAAAAAAAAATTCTAATAAACGTAGAATTCATCAGAAAGCAGAGGAAAACAGAGCAGGAATATGAGGCATGTTCCTAGTTAGAGAGAGGGTGACATGTAGAAGGATAACTTGCCTGTTGAACCTGAACCCTTAATGTGTCAAACTGATCCTCCGTACAACAAACATTTCCGGAGATGGTGGGACACAAGCTTTGAATTTTGGCAGATAGCAGGTCATCGGGCTGGAATGAAAAGCAGCACATAATAGCAGTTAAGAGTTAAAACAACCTTTGCCACAACACGAATACAAAGATGCGGATGTTGTATCAATATCGAGTGAAGAAAAGATGATTTACCTTAATAGAAGGGGAACCATATGGGCAATTGAGAACTTTCCCATCGCTACGTTGACCACATATATCATACATTGCGCAGTATTCTTCAGAATGCTTAGCCCTAAACAGCACTCTTATTTCTTAGAATGAAGAGAAGAAGCGGAAATAGTTACAGACAAATTAGTGATTTGGAGAGCAAATGGAAATGTAGGATTACCCATAGCTAGATGCTTCATGCTGTGACTGTGAGGCAGCAGTGCCGGTGAGCAAAGACGAAGAGAGTAAAAGTACCTACATCACATCACATCGCATCGCATCGCATGTTAGTTAGTTAGTTGGTTGAGATGAGATTATTGTTGAGGAATCGAGATGATCGACTTCAAAATTAACAAGGTGAGGAGAGGAGTACCTGGAACAGAAAAGCAACAGAGATGATGATGATAGCCATGTTCTTTGTCTTTCCGGCTTGATTGCTTCTGCTGGATTAGATTAGAATATATTATGATTTTGGAACTGCTACTCACTCGCAGTCGCAGTGGTTGGTTGTTATGGGTTGCTTCTGCTTCATGCTACTGCTATTGCTCTTTGGTCAAAATACCCAACTTAACTCAAACGGAACCTCCTTGGGGCCTTCAGATATCTGCCAAAATTAAACGGCGAATTCTTCCATGCCACTCTCGCATCAGCGGACGGTTTTTTAAATAAAATAAAATGAAAGCACCTATTAAGTGTAACTGAAAAATCAAAGTTCAATTATTAATTAGTTAATTTCTATAAGCATTTTAAAGATTGTAATTAGCACCTTATAATTTTGGAACAAAATAATATGACTTAAGGATAGGTAATTTTGATAGTTCTAATTAATTTTTTAAAAAAATTATATAAACTCATTTGCAATTTATAGAATATGTAGGATGCAAAGTTACATAATAGTAATAACATTAAGAAAAAAGATTTTGTAACACTAATTCAAGACTTTTCTCATACTATAAATGTTATGAGCATAAAAAGACTTTCTACATTTATACTATATGTTAAAATTGACTCTTATAATGAAGCATCTTATGTACATAATAAAAATTAAATTCATTATGTTAATTAAATTATTTTAACAAGATGTTAATTGCTTTGATTTCTAACTGTGTATAAACATGAATTATGAAAACAATCCTTGTCAAACTTAGTAGGTAAAAATATATTATCTTGAAGATTTGATTTTGTAAAGTTCTTATAGAATGCCATTTTCTTACCAAAATGTTATCCATACAAACATCATAGCTACAGTTAGAGATAGTTTATTGTAGGTGATTCAAATCTAATTACTTTGAATGAAATCAAACTTTTGATTGATATAAATACTTGAAATCTTAGATGAAGTAATAAATTTTGAATTACTATTAACCTTCACAATTTATATGCTCTCTTATTTTCTCTCAGATGACTGTAATTCGTGACTAAATCCCTTTCTCGCCGTATTGAATTACATTGGAAAGAGAATTTTTTAACAGATTGTATAAATTATAGTAAGAGAAAGGAAGGACAGGATTATCAGAACTAAAGGTTGTTCCCCCTAGCACTTGGGTTCATGTAATGGATTTTGTGTTTGTGTAGCATGGAATTCGGAACAGGTGAGACAGCATCCAAAAACATTCCCATCTCCCAAGAATTTTGAAAAATTTGGCAAACCAAATTATACTTAAGCACGCCAAGAGTACCAATCACCTTACTTAACACTTCAACAATGAGATAACACTTCAACAATGAGATATATGCATATCCATCCTTACACAAAGTCACAAACACATATTAAAACTTACGCCAAACTGAGCTTTGTCAATTGGTGCAGAAGCACAAGGCCATTGCTCCCCATAAATGGGACTGAGAATTGAGATAGCAACCACAAATATGGAGAAAATTTAAGATCTTTATTACAAGGAAAAGAAACGGCGTCAAGGTATGGTCGTCACTCATCAGTATATCCAAAATGGATACTTGGGGTTCTAATTGCATTAAGTACTCGATACATTACAAAGGGAGAGAGATATATAAAGTAATGAACAAGTCCCTCATAGCTGAACTAGAGACCTGTCCACCCGTTTAGCAAAACCACAACTCAGTGAGCTACTGAAAATGATAACACTCAGTCATTTACACTTTACAGCATTAACTATGATTTACCAGCACAAGTGTCTTTGCTACTTGAGACCAAGAAATGGAAAATGAACAAGTGGCAAACCCTCCAATGAAGAGACAAATGACACAACCAAATACCAATGGCAATGGCCTTTCAACCATATTCAGTGGGATAAGTCTTGGGAGGAGTAGGACCAACTAGTAACTACTGTCCTGCTTCGGATGAAGTGGAGAACGATGGTGCACAGCTTGCTGACCTCGACGGCTAGCAAGGGTATGGCTGGAGCCTGATTTGGGCTCCACAGCTTTCTCATTGGCAGCATGGTTTCGCTCCAAGATCTCCAAAACTTCCTTCATTGATGGCCGACGTTTGGGCTCAGCTTCAAGACATCTCAAAGCAAGCTGAGCTATACGAAATGCAGCTTTGGATGGATATTTCCCTTCCAGTCGACCATCCATAATGCTCTTCAATTTTCTTCTCTCATGCAGGTATGGTTTGATCCAATCCGTTAGATTATGTTGCCCACTTGGACGGTTGGGATCAAGTGCTCGTAGGCCTGTTAGCATCTCAACCAAAACAACTCCAAACGCATACACGTCACTCTTCACATACAGATGCCCTGAATTGATAAACAAAATATGTCAAGGTGCAGTAATTCTAATTCTATATTAATAAACTTAAGTTAAATACTTCAACCTAACAAAACATTTGGACAAAATAACATCACAAGCTTCAAATTGGAACACCGCAAGCTCACCTGTAGCCACATATTCAGGAGCCGCATAACCATATGTGCCCATCACCCTAGTTGTCACATGGGATTGACTAGCTGAAGGACCCAGTTTTGCCAAGCCAAAGTCTGATATCTTTGCATTATAGACCTGTAGCATAACAAGAATTTAATGAAAATGTAAGTACTGCACCCAGTAGTGCATTGTAAACTAAAAATGCTTTTTGATGTTCATGATAGAAAATAGATGACCCAAAGATTTTGTCATCACTCATCATAATAACAGGATGACAAAATGGCAACAGCAAAAATAATTTTACAAGCTTATTTTGCTAAGAAGTTATATGTGTGCTTCATAGAACTCACCCCATCGAGCAATATATTGGAGGCCTTAAAGTCTCTGTAAATTACTTTTTCGGATGTATGCAAGAATGCCAGGCCACGAGCTGCTCCGATTGCAATCTTAAGCCTGATGTCCCAAGGAAGTGGTTGAACAGCAGAGCCCCCTGTGCGATTAAAATAATTTAGCTTTTGGTTGAAAAGATGCATTTATTTTGTCGTTTTTTTCAGGTTTGAACCTATACACTTGTCAAGGCAGTGATTTAATTTAACTGAGCACTTACTTCCAAACAGATGATTTTCCAAACTGCCCTTTTGCATGAATTCATAGATGAGAAGAAGCTCTGTTTCCTCCAGACAGTATCCCAACAGCTTAACAAGGTTAGGATGAGAAAGGCGTCCTAGAAAATTTACTTCTGACTGCACCACACAAATGAAACATTAATGTATCAGCAAATTATTAAGTTGGTATGATTAAAACAGTTTGATGGAACAAATAACAAAACAATGAAAAAGATGGGGGCGGTGGACCACAAATCAACGCCTTCATTTTCATAATAAAACAAGGATGCTCACTATTTACAATTCTAGATACAAATTACATAATTTACATATTTTTACATATGATAAAACTCCAACTACACTAACAGCGTATTCATTATGCTGCACTTTACTTTCTCCTCAAGGGGAAGGCGACTTGTGTTGATTATTTAAGTCAAATTTTAAATTGTATTTTCAAATAAGAACATGAATTATCTTCCCCTGCAGAATCTGACACTACCAAAAAGCTTAAAATGCAATCAGTAGATGCATAAAATTTTCTTTTTCTAGGGGCAGAGGCTGGGTCATAGCTACTTCAGTAGCTGGGATGAGTTACATAAGTAACAAATATATACACTGCATAAATAGATGATGCAGCAGACAAGTGTCCATTTGCAATAATTTGCTCTTCCGATCAGTTTTACCTCTTACTCTGCATTAAGAAATCCTGAATACAACGTGCTATTTGAACTATTAACAGCTAAATTCGGATATAACGAGAGTGAAGTTAAACCTAGTAGGATTACCTTCCACTCCTCAATTCCTTGTAAGCTTTCGGAGTTCAATTTTTTTACGGCAATGACAGTACCACTTCCATTCTTTGACGGTGGCTTCTCTTCAATCCAACCCTTGAAGACTTTCCCAAAGCCTCCCTCCCCAAGTACTGTATCAGGTCTGAAATTCTTAGTTGCAGCCTTCAACTCCGCGAAAGTGAAGATCCTCAAATTTGCTGCAGGTAAGATCTGGCCGTTGGGATAAGGTTCATCACCGCTAGACACCGAGAACTTGCTTATGGAGCTGCTCCCACTTCCAGAAGAAGTCGTATAGCTGCTGCTCGTCGCCTGGGATGTCCCGGTTGACGGTGTAGCTACATGCACAGCATAGCATAGTCATATTAATTAATAGGAGAGCAAAGACGACTAAGTCAAAAGATTCTTAAGTATAATCCATTAATTTATCTCATCTCGGGTGCTGAAGGATTTAGCATCACATAAAGGAGTTTTACTTAAATGGAATGAAATCTATGAGAAATCAAATGAGTCTCACAAGATTGAGAGTGAGACCAACAAGGAAAAGGACAAGAACAGGTTTCTTTATTAAGAGTACCTGTGCTAAGGTTACCGGTTGTGCTTGGGGTTGGGATTTGAGTTTGAGGTGGGGGAGTTGGAGAACCCCAGCAAGTTCCCATGTGAATCCAGCACTTAATTTGCCTTGCCTTCCCTTCTTCCCCTGAAAGTTGAAACCTTGGTGCTGCAGAACAAGTTGAAACTTGAGACTATCCTTTATCCTTCTCTTTCAGGTTCACACCTCGATGCTCTGATCATCAGACTCCGACCATCTTGTCCAACACCAGGCTTTGGTCTTCTTTTTATATCTATATATTTTCTGTTCCTTTTCTTTCTCTTCAATAATTGCATTTAGCTTTCTTCCTCTTCCATTAGTATAAATGTAATGTATATGATACAGTACAAAGGCAAAACTTTAGTGCAACGACGATGAATATATTATAGATAAATAAGTCACGTGGACTTGGTCCTACGGGACTTTCGCGGGTAATTGCCAGCCAGCACCTTGCATCACAGTTATCAGTATTCTAAAGTCAACTTTCGTGTCCTGGGGATTAGTCAAGTCAAACAGAGGAATCAACAAAAAATCTATTCAAAGAAATCGGAAGCGACGACGAGACAGGACAATTACATTAAAAAATAAAATAAAATACGGTATTAAATATTAGAATTACACTTAGAAATAAATAAAAAAAAGGGAACAATTCTAGGTAAATACTATTAGGAAATCGCAAAGTTAGGAACAACAAGTCGAAGATGCTTCCCTGCGATGCTCACAAAGTTAGAAATTGGAGTCATGCGTATCATTTTCAGGAATTTCCACATGGTTATGGCGCCCTTTAAACAAAACTATAGACTTGCAACTGCACAGCAATTCTGATACAGAAAGGTAAAGCTATGAAAGGTGATTGAGAGAATATCTGATTAAATGTAAGAATAGAATCTTTATTAAGCTAAAACAATTACACAGTAATAGAGATATATATAGTGAGATCAGATACATTAGAATGTCTAGATACATTAAAGGCTAAGCTAATCAGAATATAACTAACTCTAATGGTCTTTAGTTATTCCAAGCTGGTATCTAACTGCTCTAACATGCCCCTTGAACTTTCATTCGAACTCCTCATAATAGCCAATGAGGTGGATTTTTGAGTATCATCACTTGCATGGGACGCTGGCTGTGCAATGTGCAGCTTATCACGAAGTAGAAGAAATCGAGTGCATGGTAAGGCTTTGGTTAGTAGATCAGCTGGCTGATCTTCAAATGGAATGTGGACCACTTGCAGTTGCCTAGCAAGGACCTTTTCCAACACAAAGAATAGATTCAACTCCATGTGTTTGGTACGAGGGTGAAGTACTGGATTATGTGCCAACATAACAATACTTAAGTTGTCACAGTAAACTGTGGGTGCTAAGTTTCTGACCCCAAGTTCAGCAAGAAGAGTTTGAAGCCACAGTATTTCAAAGACTGTATCAGCTAAACTGCGGAACTCGGCTTCAGTGCTTGAGCGGGCGACCATGAGCTGCTTCTTGGACCACCAAGAGATGAGATTTGGTCCGAGGAACACGCACGAACTAGAAGTGGATCTGCGATCATCGGGATCTGAGGCCCAGTCCGCATCACAGAAGCCTTTCAGAATGAGTTGAGGAGCTGGTAAGAGTACTAAACCTGATGATAAAGTTCCAGCAAGGTAGCGAAGCACTCGCTTGACTGCCTTCCAATGTACCTCGGCTGGATTATGCATGAACTGACAGCACTTGTTGACACTATAAGAGATTTCTGGACATGTCACTGTAGCGTACTGAAGTGCCCCAACAATAGACCGGTACAATTGTGGATCAAAGAACGCAGGAGTATTGAATTTCGATAGCTTAAGGTTGGAGACCATAGGTGTGGGGACACCCTTTGCAGAAGAAGGAACCATTGAGAGATGAGCAAGAGGAAATTCAGTAAATCGGTATAAGCCATGCTCGTCCAAGCTACCGCGTAGTAGAACTTCATTAGAACCCTGGGATTTAACAAAACAAGTAAATGGGTGAAATTGAAAATAGACATTGTTATCTCTGGCTAAACGACTAACACTTAATAGATTTTTGGTTATAAAGGGAACATGAAGTAAGTCGATTAAAGAAAGAGATGATGTAGAGTGATTAATGGGCAAAACCGTTGAGCTACCAATATTGGAGATTGACAAACCTTGACCGTTTCGAACAAACAGCTGATTAGAAACACTATAAGGTGAGCTATGCATTAGATTTGAAAAATCTGAAGTGACATGGTTGTAGCGCCAGAGTCTGGGTACCAATTTGAGTCAAGAATGGTTTTTGGTGTTGCAACCATAGTAGCTAAATTTGCAGTAGGTGTTGGAGGCCGAAAATGGTATGGTGGTTGCAGGTAATGTGTACCATATGGATTGGTATAGGGAGATATCGATGGTGGTGTAGGTTGCTGAAAAGTGTGATCAAATCTATGTTAACAGTTGTAGGATGAGTGACCAGGTTTAAGGCAAATCTGACAAGTAATAACTCTAGCATAGGAACATCCTCGGCCTCTGCCGCGAGCACCAGTGCGTCCTCAGCCGTGGCCTCTACTATTACCACCATGATAAACTTGAAAATGCTAGTGGTTGAGAGGCATTATTCATTGTAGCACCAGTATCAGATTCAACAGCCTATTTCTTTGCAAGATTAGCTTGATGCAGCAAATCAGAAGGAGAGGAACTAGCTTGTTTATCAAGCCTGGATTCCAATGCCATGAGCAACGCCTCTAACTCAAAGATCAAATACGGATCAATGCGTGACAAGATTGAGGCTACAAATGCATTATACTCAGCTGGTAATCCTTCAAGAATGACTTCTAAGTGCTCATGCTCAGAGACGGGGTGTCCAATAGAGATTAATGAGTCAACAATCGCTTTGATGCAAAGCAAGTATTCTGAGATAGATCTGGTACCTTTTGAGGTGTGCTTGAGTTCCATTTTCAACTAAAATGCCCTGGCTCTAGTCATTGATGCAACATAGGCTTGAATTTTCTCCCAGATCTGCCAAGCATGACAACAACCAACTACACTAGTAAGAAATGCTTTAGACAGAGATCCAAGGAGCCGTGATACGAGCAATTGATCTTCTTGTTGCCAGAGCAAGAATTCTTTGAAGGAATTTTGATTGAGTTCATCTTCAAGAGAAGCGAACTGTGCAGGGATCGGAGATGAGCGATCCAGGAATTTCTCGAGCCTGTGACCATAGATAGTAGCTAGAGCTTGTTGCTCCCATAGAAGAAAGTTGGAATCATCGAGTTTGAGTTGCAGCGGGTGCTTGAAGGTCACCAATCCTGGAGGATGAGTATTCAACTGCGAATGTGGACGAGATTGGCTCAGATTTGGTGGAGGAGAAGGAGGATCGGAAGCTCCTCCAATGGTGGAACCCTCGGGACCTCCCGTTGGGGAATTTAGAGCTCTTGATACCATGATAGAGAAAGGTAAAGTTATGAAAGGTAATTGAGAGAATATCTGATTGAATGTAAGAATAGAATCTTTATTAAACTAAAACAATTACACAGTAACAGAGATATATATAGTGAGATCGGATACATTAGAATGTCTAGATACATTAGAGGCTTACCAAATCAGAATGTAACTAACTCTAACGGTCTTCGGTTATTCTAGGTTGGTATCTAACTATTCTAACAAATTCCAACGGGGGGTCCTGGGCCTAAAAAATTTCTTATTATTTTGTACCACAAAGTTTGCCTGAAACTCAATCCATGAAAACAACCATTTTTAAGTATGACTCATAGTACAAGTTGCTTACCTTAGAATAGAATTGAGTTTAATTTGTACAATTTTACACAAATATCTAATTATTTGTTACCTGTAACACCCTAATAAACTCATACTACGCTTAAGTTGTATTACGGCGTTTTATTAGTTGTTACTTATGCTCGTGGAAAACTAAACTTCATTTATAATTTAAGTTACGCAAAAAATACAGTAAAATTTTTTTGAAATACGTCATTGCTTTGCAGCATTTTGGAAAGCAAAGCTTGAGCGAGAAGACAGATAGAGAAAGAGCGTGTCGCATAAAATACATACCCCAATATCATAAAATATGAAAAAGATAAATAAATAGTAATTCACAAATACATTGCATTATATAACTAATCATTACATTCATATGGGTTTATAATATATATATACATACATATATATCAGCATTACATCGAAGAAGGCTCATGGTCATGCCATGATCCAAATACTAGATACAAACTTAAATTGATATTATTCGTCACAAAAAGGAATGTATGAAGATGCAGAGCTACGGCAACTATAAGTTCACATCATCATTGTCTGACATCCCATGTCATACATCCGCTCACAGTGTGGGGGATTCATGCTCCACTCCACCGGATGCGCCATCGAATTTTGGTGACGATACGAAAAAATAACTAGAGTGAGAAATAAGATTTCTCAGTAAGACTCGAACCCGACACTAAAGTGTCATCGTCATCATCCCAGCCACTTCGGTTTTATAAATGAAAATAGTGAGCATGCATAAGGTCCAATTCTTAGATTTTTGAAAACATAGCCATCTGAAGCAGATTCAATTTTAACATGCCCTCTGATCATTTATATCATAACAAGCATAAGAACAATTATAATTACATAAAACATGTATGGCCGTTCTATAAGCTTTTCTTAACTTCTTCTCTTCAAAGGTTTGGACCGAAATCTCTTTTCTTTTCTTAACTTGACTTTATTTTAAGTCTTTTTCTTTTCACCCACTAAACATAAGTAGTAATGAGCTCATACCGTGGCCGTCGCCACTATAAATTTTCGGTACTTACATTAACTAGGTCATGTCATGCCTCACGTAAGACCTATCCCTTATACTCACACTAGCGGGGTCGATGTCATGCCTCATGTGAGTCGTGGGTGAGGGAAGCTTCTTATTACGGGTCACCTTCCCTTTTGAAGGATCACTCCCTTAGTTCAATCTCTTCTTATTAAGGCCTATGATGCAAAATTATTCTAATTCTTTTCCACATCTAGGTGTTACGTATTGCCATCCTCAAATATGATTCCTTTATCACATATCATTAAGTGTCATATCATCAACATATCATATTCATATCATCATCATTCATTATCGCATCGTCATCATATCACTATCATAATCATCATCATCATTATCATATCATCATCATCATCATATCATATCATCATATTGACACATAAAGGAATACATGTCACACAAAGTCTTATGAGCTTAACTTAGTAAATTTGATGCAAGTTTTTAAATAAGGTTGCCTCTTATATAAATTCTTTTATTAGGCATAGGGTCAATTTCGTCTATTATCCTTTTTAAAACTTTTAAGTTGAATTATGAAGTTTTCCCATATCTTAAATTGAGGGTCTTAATGTCTTTAAATTTATTTCTCATTAATCTTTATAACTTAACTATAACCAGTTTTACTTTTACAGTGGGGCAGCAACTTCAAAAATTTGCCATAATTTCACCTTTTACTCTTTTGCTTTGAATTTTGGTATGATTATACTTCTCTGAGTCTATGTTTAAACAAAATAAACCCCGCTTAAGAATTTATTTTGTAACTTGAGATATGCACATTTTATTCTGACTGCTCAGCTTTTAAGTTTATTCTCGGTACAGTGATTTTTAAACTTTACTGGGAGTTCCTCACAGGAAATCTGACAAAACTATTCTATGGAGATGTTCCTCTATGTCTTAGCTTTCTAACAAACTTGGTTCCACTAAAAATGTTATGTATAGCTCGAGTTATGCATGTTTTAGTACAGACTGCCCGAACAGAAACACATATGAGAACAGCCCATTTTAAAAATTCATATCTCTCTCGTTTTAAGGCCAAATTTCACGTATTTTATATGTATAAAAATCTCTATAAGTCTATTTTCATTTAAAATTAGTTTTGTTCCATTTGGAGTTATATTGAAAGAGTTATTAGTCACACCATACAAACTACCAGAATTTTCCAGCTTCCATGGTTTTGGTTTCAATGAGTTTTCTTGTAAAAACATTAAGTCTTTTCTTCAAGTGACCACTTTTCTCTTCCAAACCAATTTTATACTTTGAGATCTTGATGAAAAATCAATATTTTGAGTTCTAAAAAGTTTGGTTCAAAATAAGAATAAATGCACAACAAGTCATTTTCCAAAAAAAGAGCAAAAATCACAAACAATTTCTTATAATGAAAGCATGGCCATGAGGCCTTTAGTGCAAGTTCTAAAATCACCTAGCTATGGAGAGTTTAGGAGTTCTAGAGCTTGAAAAATATAGTAGAAAGAGGGGTTAAAGTCACTACCAAATGGGTTTCTTGAAAGCTTGAAGAGTGAAAATGGTTGGAGATGGCCTCCTCCTTTTTAAGCTTGATAATGAGACTAAGTGAGTATTTGTTTTGCTTCCTCAAGAACCAAAGAGCGTGGTCCTTGAAGGGCTTGTGAGGATAGTGATAGAATATGAGGGTGGTGGTGGTGGAAGAGTAAGAAAATAAGAAGGAAAGTACGAAGAACAAAGAGAGGTTGAGAGGAAGAGGAGTGGCTACTTGGTATCTTTGGGAAAGAGTAGAAATCACAAATAAGAGAATGAGGGGGCTGTTTTGGGGTGCAAAAATGGGGGTGAGGGCTGATTGGTTTTGCTTCTCCAACAAACAAGAGGAAGTAGGTGAGTTTAACTTTTTTTTCAAGCAAGAAAGCTAGGAACCTTGGGGTAAAAGGGTGGGTTATATTTCTCTTGAGTTTTGGTACTTGGGTAAAGACCTTTTAGTATTTTTCAAGTGGTTAAAGGCATGACCACTCTTCGGATTGGCTTGATTGAATAAGATCACTCCAAGTGGCATAATCCTAAGAGAGGAAGGTACTTCTCTTATCTTGACTAAAGAGATACTACTAATATAGACCCTTGATCTAAGAGTTCATGATGAGAAGGCAAATGGATGGTTGGATTTTGCTCATCCTTAGCCGAAATTTGGTGCATCAATTACGAGAATTTTTTTTTTTTAAAATCTTCAAAACTATTAAAATTACCTAAGTTGCTAATCAATTTGATTAGTTAAATTGCTCTTTAACCGATTTCGATTAATTACACTTTTAAGTTGTTTTCCTCTAAAAGAATTGATCTTATAAATTATGAAATTAGGGTGAAAGAATTAATCTATCTCAATTGGTAAGGTAGAACAATTGTCTTGTACTTAATTAATAAGATTAGATTAGCTTAATTATGTTTCTAAATTACGAATTAATGAGGTTCGAATAATTAAGTTTTAATTAAAATATTTAGTGCGTTATGATTCAATTATTGACTTGACTCAATTTACTAAGCTCTTGCTCATCGAGATTAGCCGATTAGTTCTCAGTTAATCGTTAACCTCTCTAATTAGCCAGGATCACTGAGCTAATTAGCTTAGACAAAAATTGGGGATGTTACATTACCAAATCAACAAAGTGTTTGATTCAACTATTCATTATCTTAAAAGTCTTAAAAATATAAGCATTTGATTAGATAATAATATTAATATAAAAAACCATTAATTTGCAACTTATGGGAAAGAATATTTTTTTTAATCCACGCGAAAGAAAAATCATAACATGAGGACTAGTAAATATAAGTTAAAACGTAAAATAATTATCAAAATGCATCATAGGGTATCAATTATTTCCACCAAAATGTGTAAAGCGAAATTTGATTACAAGCCTCCCGAAGTTTCTTATATATTTTTCTTATTTTTCTCTTAGCTCGTAATTTGTGTACTTAAGAATGTAAATAAAATGGGTTTAGGTTGGAAGCCAAAACTTTCAAACTTGAAAAGTAAAATTTGAAAGTTTTGTAAAATCCAAGCATTTTCCTTTCTCAATTGTTGGTTTTGGATGCTAGTTTTTGCATACGAGTCAATGTAAGGGTGTAAGCGGATTAGGTCGATTCAATCAACTCGATTAACCGAACCGAACCAATTAAATTGGTTCGATTTGGTTCAAGTCATCAAGTCAATTGAACGTAACCCAATTACAATCAATCAGTGTTTGATTCGGGTATTGGATTTAGAAGTGTGAGACATGAAACCCAACCCGAACCGAAGACCACATAAATATATGCACATTTTATTGTCCCACCGTGGTAGGCAAAGTTCCAAAGCAGCGTACGACCACGAATGCAAAGTGATGATGTGATGAATGTGAGCCCACTGCTTGTGACATGAACTACTGTATCCGCTATCGTTGGTCATGTGTCCTCCGTGGTTCCTCCTCCTTCATGGCCGTCGTTGTTCCTTCTTCATGGCTAGTAGGTTTGCTTCTCCTTTGTGACCATGGTCGCAGTTGGTTCTGATGTTTTTTGTTCTATAGTCACCAACCACCATTGGTAGTGGTTTCCTGTTAATAAACTGTTTATTGGCTATGCTTTGCATACAGAATCATTGTATGTTGGGATTTTTTAATTTGTATTTTATAGCCTGTGATTGTGATTAGGTTGAGCTCTTCTAATTCTAGATCTAATGCTTGATCATGTATTGTTTTTCTTCTTTTTCATTAATGTTACATCCAAGTTTCAATTTTTTCCCATTCTTCCCTTTTGTTTTTTGAAAGAAGGTCGATGAATCACAATCACAAATCTATAGATCTGAAGCATTGCGCCTCCACATCGCTGCTATTGCCCCATATCATAGCATTGGTGTTGTCGTTGTTACATGCCGCTGCCATTGCACATCATTGCCGCTGTTGCGTTGTGTTGCCACCCACCTCTACATTTCGTTGTCGGGGATATAACTACATAGCAGCAATCATGGGGCCTTGTGTTTTGGTTGTGTTTTTGAAGTTACACAATAGCAACAAAAAAATATGACCCAAATACCCGAACCAAGCCAATCCAAATTTGATTGATTCGGATTTAGTCAAAATATTTCTTGAACCCGAACCAAATCGAACCAATCAAAATTGATTGGTTCGAATTCACTTTTTCCCTAAACCCAAACCAACCTAACCCGATTACACCCTTAAGTCAATGAATTAAGATAAATAGAGTAGAAACACTATCGATATGTGAATGGCACCACGATGGTCTATGAAGAAGATTAAAATGTAAATCCTGACAAAGGTATTTTATTGTTAAAGGTAATGCCTTAATCAAAGATAAAAAATTAGAGAACTTTTATTTTGATAGAACAATTCATCCCTATCATCAACGAAATTCCCTTTTAACAATATAAAAGTTTTTTTTTTCCTCCACTTGTTTTCTTTTGCCCATTTTATCTCTACTTTATTGATACTTTTTAATAAAAACAAAATGTATGTTCAAAGTGATTCCTTTCATACTCAATTTCTAGTATTTTTCTTTTTTTTTTTTTTGTACCCTTCCTGGGTGACCAAAATAAATTAGAACACATGTTTATTTCTTGTCAAAGTTGTGTTAAAATTTGTTTGTTTTCTGAATGACTTATTGGGCTTCTTTCAAATTTTTTAAACTTATATCATATTTGGTTTAATTTTTTTTAAAAAAAAATCAACTTATGGTTTGGATATGAGGCAAAAGGTTTGTCTCTTGTGACTTTTGTTCAACCCATGATTTTGAAGTTTCGAAAACTAAATTGGACATTCCATTAATTTGTTCTAATCGATTGATCCAAAATAGTCTGCGAAAATTGTATGCTTAAGGTAAAATTTTTCAGTATTTTTTTTATTTGAATTATGCTGACCTCTCCTAAAATTTTATGTAATTATATTTGATACCCCTTTATTTACATTTAGTCTATTTACCATTCTTATTATTAACAGTAGTTAACTTCATTTGGTTTATATGTGATTTTTCCATACTGCCCTCTTTATTCGTCGTGCGCCACACTTCTCACCCAAAATTGAAAGAGGTATAAGACCTCAAATTCGCAGCGGCAGAACCATCGACAACTATCGTGAAACCTGGTTCTTGGCGCCACTGGCATAATTGGATCGCTTCCAATCGACGGCATTTTATATGCATATATGTATACATGCTTTTAAACTCAAGTAAGTTTTCCATCTAAAAATTAGCAATGTAATATTTTTTTACTTGTTCATACTTTTCACTTTTACAAAATTTGGATACCCTTTGGCTTGAGTGACAGTGAAATCACAATCGCAAGCCAATCGAATCCTCCAGGTATGTGGCTGTGTGCATTTTTTGCCTGTGCGTGCATTTGGATTGCGTGAACTTTTTGATAGCATCACAACTATGATGATGAGAAATACTTATATGGTCTGAAAGTACCATATAGCTATGCTTCTGGATCAATCATATAAATATATTTTACATGTAAATTATTATTAACATATAATTCCATACAAAATGTATTTATATGATTGATCGGAAATACAGTCACATAATATTTTTGGACTATATAAGTATTTATCCTGTGATAACACCTTTACATGTTGTATATCTTTGATACCAAATACTCTTGACTTAGAAGAAAAGGAGTTTGTAACCTAGGGAGTCTGATTTTTCACCACATGTGAAGCAGGAGCTGATAATTTTAAGAGATGATAAAAAAGGGTATTTTAATTAATTTTTAAATCAAATATTCTCAAAATATGACAATTGTGCCATTAATTATCATGTGCAGCGCACATGTTATTTTTTTCATCAATTCACTAAATAGATCATTAACTATATGGGAGGTTGGTATAGATTTTATTAAATCTTGAGGGATCTCTGGTGACAATTTTATAAATAAAAATATATTGAGTATAATTATACTAAATTTCATAAAAAATAAATTTAATTTATCTTTTTTTTTTGGTTAGCAATTCAGTTATTTGGACAAATTTTTTCTAAAATAAGTTTGTATTTAAAGTAAGAAAATAAGAGTATATAATTTTGGATTATTTAATAAGTTATAAATATAATATATTTTATTAATAAAAAATAAATATTTACTCATTTTCTAACTTTAAAGATAAGGTCACTTCAAAAAAGTTTTATCACAATTGTTTAAATAGGGTAGGGTCCTAATGGGTCAAAAACAGAAGGTCCAGGCTATGCCATTGAGTTTGATTTCAAAATAAACATAAACCCAGGACCCAACCATGTTAACACCTAAGCTAAGGGGAGTTTCATACTTTCATTTAACACCCGAGTGGTGGTCGGTGCATTTTGCAGAGTGTTAACCCAACGACGGCATGGTTTGGCGAGCAGTCGATGGGGGCCGCAGGTAGCTCGTGCTTCATGGTGGTCAGTGCACTTTGCAGGCTGTTGACAACATGCTGCGCACCCAGCACGCTAATCGAGTTAGTGGAGTTGGTCTCTAGTATTTAGTTTAGACAATTCTAGTCATATTTTTAGAGTTTAATTGTTATGTTCAGATTTTATACTCTTATCTAATTAGGGTTTGTGCTTATATTATTTTTAAAATAATAAATAATTAAATTAAATATTTTTATTAATATAATTATATATAATTAAATATTTATATAAAAAATTTTTATATTAATAATATATATAAATTAAATTCATATTTTTAACATGTGCTTATTTAAATTGAAAAAAATACTTTTGTTACATATTTTAAAATTTTTTAGAAATTATCTTTTACCTTATAAAAAATATTTATATGATTTTTTAATTTATAAATATAAGTTAGTTAGAACTATTTTTTTAAAAAAAGCTTAAATAAGCGATACCTTGCTCTATACCACTACAAAGGTAATTATCCAATTTTGTTCATAATTTTGTAATTTCGTAGAAGACCCATTTTCGACCTTCACTCCCCCAGTATTCCAATTAGATAATTCTAGCCAGATTTTCAATCAACACTATTATAAAGGTGATTATCGAGGCAGGTCACAATTTTTTTATTTCCCAAATGTCAATATAATTTATTTTAAATAAATTAAAATTTTAAAAAATATTTAAAAGTGCATTTGTTTTAATTTTTTAAAAAAATATTACAAAATTTAAATTTTATATATAGTTAAAAAAACTAAAAACTAATTTTTTTCATAAACTACTTTTTTTAGTTTTTATAAAAAAGCTAAAATTAAATTTTTTTAAAATTCTGATTATTCTTAACAAAATTATCTAAATATATAAAAATTATTTTTTTAATAAAAAGTGATTTTTTTGTTAAAAAAATCACAACCAAACATACTCTAAATAACTAAGTTACTATTATTTTCAAATTATTAATGCTTTGGATAATCAAACATAATGTTTTACATAATTAAAAAAAAGAAGATTTAAGCATAATAATAGGATTTTTTTGCTAGCACAGAAGCTGATAAGGAACCTTGACTAGATAAACGGGGGAATGGTGATGGTAGAGTTGGTGTAGGCAAAGGTGATGGCCATGAAAGAGAAAATTGTACCAGATCGGCTGATTAGATCGGGAACTTGTCTAGTGTTTGGTTTAGTCTTGTTAGTTAAATTGTTGTCCCTGAAAATTGCTATCAAACCAAACTGAACTGGTGAAAACCTGAGAATCGGTGTGAATCAATTCGGCTCTATCAGTTTGGTTGATTTGTTTTTTTTTTTTTTGTAAAATATTGTTTTCTCTTTTCTTTTAAAAAAATAATAAATTATATATATATATATATATATATTGTATTAATTATGTTATAATTTTTTGCAATTTATTTAATTATATAGATATTTATATATATAAATAATTAAAATTTTGTATTTTAATTAATTATATATATTTTATTATATTCCGGTCAAACCTTCTGTTGAACCGGTTGGGCTTCTGAACCTTTAAAACCCTGCTTTGACCGGTTCGATACACGAACTGGTCTACTTAACCTTCATTATGGCACAAACAAGCATGTATTGTGTCACCATTTTATCTAGCCCATCTAGGACTAATTTTAGTGCATTGAATTTCAATTATCCACCCTTGAGTTTTATAAAATAAGCTTAAATATGTTTTTAATTTCTATAAAATTTGCGAATTTTTATTTTAGTCCTTAAGAAATGCTTTTTTTTTTATTTTGATCCAAATATTTCAAAAAATTTTGGTTTTAATATTTACCATTAATTTGCCCTCATTAAGTGATAATATAGATGATGGATAGTCACATCATCCTTCTCATATTCAAGTAGGAATTAAAATCAAAATTTTTGGAAACATTTGAATTAAAACCAAAAAAACAAAAAACAATTAGGGACTAAGGGCTTGTTTGAAAGTGTTTTATTTTTTAGTTTTCAAAAACTGTTTTATAAAACTGTTTTTAAGTTCAATTTTTAAAAATAAAAGAACAAAAAAATCTATTTGATAACTTTGTTCTGAAAATAATTTTTTAGTGGTAAAAAATAGAAAATCTGTTTGGATGATTGTTTTTAAAAACAAGTTTTAAAAGTAATAAAACAAGAACTTGTTTGGCAAATTTTTTTTTAAATTGGGACTGTTTTCTTCAATAAAAAAGACCAATTTTGATCCCAACTTTAGTAATTTATCAAAACTTGTTATTTCTATGAATTCATATTTTCCTTGACACGTAAATATCTAATTTTAATTCGTTAAGGATCTCCCAATAACCAATTTTAGCCAAAGCAAATGCTATTTTGATAAATAGATAAATAACTAAATTCACCAACGATAGTGAGGAATTAGAGTTCTACAACCAGGATCAAAACAAGAAAAGTAACTCAGCTTATTACATCAATACAGACACCATGAGACAAAAACACCAAACTAAATGTGACTAAGCATGTACACCAATCAAGATTTGAGAAGAAGCTAGCCACATCATTGTCATTCTCATTCAATTCATCTTAGGACCTACAGATTGAAATTGCATTGAATACAAATTGAGAACTAAACCCTTTCAACCAAATTCATAATTGCATCATGAATCACACGTCCTTAGTCATCTCTGCTGTTGAATACATCTATAGATTTGGGTGGTGTATTTAATAGCAAGGGACCTTGTGAGACAACAATGAGAGCATTGTGCTAATGTGTTCAGTCCATTAATTGATGGATATATCAGTCAAATGGTGATATCTTGTGAATTCTTGTTATCTGGTCTTGCATTCCAAATATCATGCCAACATTTGGACACATGAATTGATCGAGGGAGACCATAGTTAGACCATGCCAAATAGCAAAGACAAACCTCAACCAATATTAATAACTAAGCGGCAAGACTCTAGTTATTGACAAGCAGAGCTTGATGTAGAACAATAAAACACATGATATCATGTCAAAATATCAAATTATATCATGAACTCTAGAAGAAAGATCCACTCCTTAAAGAACATAGATATTGAAAACTCACATAGCATAGCAAGAATCAACCCACTAAACACAATAATATAGCATGCCAACAATATTAGTCCGATAATTCAAACTTCCAACTAAATCTGTCAAACCAGGAAAGTGGTAAAACAATCATAGTTCTAAACCAACTTATTCCAGCAACCAACATCAACATCATGATCAATCATAATGACATGAAAACAACATCAACAACTCATACATCCCCATCGAGAGTTGAGAACATAAAGGAGTCACTTTCTGGGGACACAAATAGCAAACAACATCACACTCAGAATATCACAAAAACACACCAAAAATCACCCTGTGCACCTCCAACCAAACTCAAACAATACACAAATTTTATAAGACAACTTTCAGGGTCTCAATCCAAAATAGAATCCAAAATGTCTCCTAAATCAAAAGCAGTATGCAGGATAGCAAACCAAAACCAAATTTCATCAAAATAAAATTAAAAAAAAATATAAAATGTATAAACCATAGTCGCCATTCATTGCTCAAATCATTGTTTTCTTTGCTCGCACTGTTGGGTATGTTTGAGGAATGGCGGCATTGGGATCGCCAATTTCCATCTTTGGTTGCACGATCTCCATAATCAAGTTCCTCATGGCGTCGCTCTTTGTTGGTTGTGGTGTTGCGCCAGCCGCTGCAAGGTTATTCTGTTGTGCGTGCCTGCCAAGCGATGGAGAAAGATGGGTGGCTTCCGCTAGACCCTTCCATTGTGAGGAGAAGACCACCCACCACCACGGAAAGACCGCCAGAGAGGCGAAAGAGCAGTACGACACTGAGAGAGATCGCGACACAAAGGAAGAAAGGAAGTGGGATTTCTGAGGAGAGAGGTACGGTGGTGAGTGCTGACAAGAAGAAAGCGGCATAAAGGAAGAAAGGGAAAGGGGATTTGCAGGTTTGAACACGGTGGAAGGCAAAAGAAAAGGAAAAATGGAAAAGAAGAAGAAGCAAGAAGGAAAAGAAGAACGGGAAAAAAAAAAAAAAAAAATTGACTGTGAAACCAATAAAACAAGGTATTTACAAGTATGCCACCCTTGTTTATGTTTTTAAGAACAAAGAACTCAAAAACATCTCTAAGCTGTTTTCAATTTTCTGTTTTTAAAACACACAAATAATTTTTTGTTTTTTAAAACTAATGTGTAGAAATAGCCACCCAAACAAGTGTTTTTATTTTTTTGTTTTAAAAAATCAAAAACTGTTTTTGAAAACAGTTATCAAACAAGGCCTAAAACTAAAATTTTTGGAAATGTTTAGATGAAGACTAGAAAAATAATTTCCTAGGGATTAAAATCAAAATTTACTAAAATTATAGGGACCAAAAATATATTTAAGCCTATAAAATAATTCTTATAGAATTAAAAATAATGTAAAATCTCATTTTTATTTTTAAGGTTTTGTTTTCATTGGTGTATTTCATCATGGCTTTAATTTGCTGCGAGGAGACCAATATTAGATCAAAGTTTAATACTTGAATTTCATTTTTTTTTTGAAAAAAACTATCATTTTCAAGTATTTAAAAAAAGTACTTGAAAGTGATGGTTTTTATCAAAAAATAAAAATGTGATAGTTTGGGAATCAGAACATTATTTGACATGCTGATCTGACTGCAAAAGAGAAGAAGGATAAATGAAATCATTGAGGGAGGTCTTAAGTGATTTATTTATTTCCTATTTTATTCTTAGCTGTTAATTTTGATATAAAAAAAATACTATACAAAGTTTATTTCATCTCTCACAACAAAATAATCATTTTATGCATCAAATTTTATATAAATATATAATAAAATTAATTAAAATCTAATCTGATATTAGCACATTAAAGCAATTAGACGATTGTTATAGAAAATAAGTTAATAAGTATAGCTCCTAAATGAAAATCTATTTTTTATAGAAAAATAAGTACAGATTAATTTTGATGTACTATTAGTATAAAATAATTTTACACTATTATCTATTTGTGCCTACATAGCTGCATAACACTGTCAAAAGACGACTGAAGGCTTTATCTTTGCTACTCTATAAAGAAGTTGAACTATTTTAATTTCTCTCTTGATCATATTTCACTTTTGACTATAATTTTTATTTTTTATATCTTAACTTCCCTTATTTTCTTAAATTCTCTTAATTTCTTTAACTTCATGAGTATTTTAGGAATAATAAAATGAGATTAATTGCCATATATTGACAATGTAAAATAATTTTATATTGTCAGTCAATATAATTTTAGAAAAATGACAAATAATAGTAAGTAGTTATTGTAGTGGATAGTTACCTACCATAATGTGATGATTTTTTAAAATTTTATTAGTTGACAGTATAAAATTATTTTACATTGTTAATGTATATAATTTTTTTTATTAATTGTGGGGTCGAAGCCCAAACAACACCAAATTACAACCTAATCATCTAAGGACAACAGGAACTCAAAGCATTAGCTAGAAAGTCTAGGGAAATATGGGGTGGCAAACTATCAAAGAACGTGAAGGATACGTTGCTCCTTGTATGTTAGGGAGTTATGTTAGTCCCATTTAAAATGCAATGCATTAGAAATGATGTCAACCGTTGGATTGAATTTTTTTGGAATCCAATGGCTGTTGTTGAATATGTGGTTTGGTAAGTCAAAAATCAATTTAAAATGTTGCAAGTGTGAATATTTGCAAACAAACCCTTAGGTCTTGTTGGTCATAGCTGCGCCAGGTACACCGGCGATGTTGTTGGAGTGGTTGTGGGTGTGCAATGTAACCTCAGTAAAGGCATGGGTGAATGGACAGTGGAGATGGTAAACGACATCGTCATGGTGACAAAGTGGTAGCATTGGAGACCATCTTAGCGATTGAAAAATTAGGGGATGGAACAGCCAAGGTACGCACGTGAAACATATGGGTTTTGACTAGTTATTTGGTGAGGAATAGGGATGGCAGCTATCCGTTTCTGGTGGTTGAGGTATGTCGTGCCGATGCGGGGTTGGATAAGGAAGTGGTTGTGTGGTTGAAGAGGGTTAATATTGGAATAAAAAAGAGGATTTTGTGCCAAATATCTACCTGACTGGAATTGCTATGCCTTTCCCTTTCTCTCTCTTCGATTATAATCAATTCTCTTTCTTTGTCTGTTGGTCGATGATTACTTTAGCTTTAGCTATGGGATTCAAGCTTGACACTTGAACATCCAATAGAAGATACATGCAGTATGGTGCCAAAGTTTCCAATGACCCAATTGAGTATAACGTTTGCTACACCCAGTTATGTGATTTCATCCCACACAAATTTTTTGTGGATACAAGTATTCTAGAAGAATATTCTTGGAACAAAAATTCCCTTTAAGAGGTAAATTAGTGCAATCCTTGAGCAATGGATTAAGTTAGTTTGTATGTTATAGTGTGCTGTCTAGGAAGCATGGAACCACAGCGGCAGATTTGACATGGGTTGACCATATCCCCACCCATAGGTTCAACATGAAGTTTGAAATGATTTAAGGATTTATCCTCCGGTGAATATAACAGCCTTTGGGGGAAACCTATGTTTGAAAAAAAAAACACTAATAGACCATTTTGCAATTACTTTTTGGGGTTATTTCATAATTTTAAAAAGGGAACTAACAGAACTCCCTATTATACAAGGAGCAACTTATCACTCACCTTCAAAGAAACTTATGCCCATTAGGAGCCTATGGCCAACTCTAGCAAAGCTATTAGCACATCTACTCGCCTCACAATAAATGAGGCAAAGCACAACATTCCAATCCTCATTTATAAGTCTCCAGATCGCATGCATAATGGTGGCATAAGCATGAGCAATAGGAACCCCCTGCTGCACTAGGTTGAAAGTTGCTAAGTAGTCCATCTCCAGCACAATGTTTTCCCAAATTACGCTCCAAGAGGATAGCCTAGAAAACTCCCCAAATCTCAAAGAAATTCACTGTTCCAGCGCCTAGGTTAACACTCAAAGCAGCTAGAAACTGGCCTTGATTATTCCTTGCTATGCCTCTCTAAGGAATATGAACTGATATTGTTCAATCTTATTAAGCAAAGAGATTTACACTTGTACTTATAGGGAAGTTTGTTGCTACAAATAAGTAAGGATTACAACAAACATTCTAAAATATTAAACGGATACATTCTGTTACAATTGAGATAAGATGGAATCAAATCAGAGTAAAAAAGATTTGCCAATAGATCAGGAGAGTTGACTTGGCATAACTACAACTGATTCATTTTGAATGTTGTTGATCCTCTATACGCCCCCTCAAGATGAGATTACAGTTGGTAAGCTTCATCTTGCCTCGAAAATATTCAAACTTGGTTACTGGCAGAGGCTTGGTGAGTAAGTCTACAAGTTGGTCTTTGGTGGACACATGTGAAACTTTATGCAACCTGCTTGCGCCTGCTCACATACAAAGTGATAATCCAATGAAATATGCTTCATTCTAGAGTGGTTGATAGGGTTGGAGCAAAGATATGTGGCTCCTATGTTGTCACAGAGAAGAAGAGGAGTGCTAGTGAGTGTAATCTGAAGCTCCTTTAGTAGGTTAGTGGTCCACATAACTTCAACTATAGTAGTAGTTACAGCTCAATACTCTGCTTCAATTGAAGAGCGTGCAACAGTATGTTGCTTCTTAGAGCTCTAAGAAACAGGATTTCCACCAAAGAATGAAATATACGTAGAAGTTGATGTCCTATCATCAAGGTTACTACCCTAGTCAGCATCTGAGAAAGTGATGAGAGTGAATGAGCTTGGTTTCTGTAGAAGGAGACCATGGTTGATGGTGGATTTCAAATAACAAAGCAGTTGTTTAAGGTGTTGAAAATGAGTGGTAGTGGGCTGATGCATGAACTGAGATAGTTTGTTGATGGCAAATAACAAGTTTGGACATGTCATGTTTAAGTATTGAAGGGCACCAATGATTTGTCTATAGTAAGTGGCATTAGTATGTAGAGATCCATCAAGAAGTTGCAGAGTAGCAATAGAGGCCAGAGGTGTGGGTGATAGCTTCGCCCCCTCCATGTCAAATCTTTCAAGTAGCTCTCTAATGAATTTATGTTGAGATAAAAACAATCCAGACTTAACAGGTACAATTTCAACACCTAAGAAATAATGAGGGGAACCAAGATTTTTCAAGGAGAACCGATTGGATAGTGCCTGGATGAAAGAAGCTAAGAAACCATTATCATTTGTAATTAACAAGTCATCAACATAGGCAAGAAAGTATGCAGTGATATTATTCTTAGAATAAATGAATAAGGATGGATCACTGTGACTTGTGCTGAAGCCATAAACTGTGATATATGATTTTAAGGCCTTATGAGCGACAGACATAATTTGGAAATTGAGGATGTTTGAATCCAAGTGGTTGACTCATAAAAACTTGTTGAGAAATGGTGCCTTGAAAAAAGGCATTATTGATGTCTAGTTGATGCATGTGGCAAGAGTTGGCCAGGGCAATTATGAGAATGATTTTGACTATTTGAGGACGAACCACTGGAACAAAGGCTTCACCAAAATCTGTGCCTAGAGTTTGTGTATATCCTTTTCAACAAGGTGGGCTTTATGTCGAGAAATTGTGCCATTAGAGTTCCTCTTAATGCGAAATAGCCACTTGCATCCAACAATTTTGTTGATCCGTGGGAGCTGGAATTAGAGACCAAGTACCATTTCTCAGAAGTGCATCAAACTCCTCAGTCATGGCTTGGCGCCAGTGAGGATACTTCATACATTGGTAGCCTCAAGATTGTCAGGGAAGGGGTATTTGGTGATAGAGAAGGTTCTTTTTTTTGGTTTATAGATTCCATTTTGTGAGCTAGTGGTCATGGTGTGTTGTCTAGTAGGTGTAGGTGGAGTGGGTGTAGGTGGAGGGTTGGTTGGGCTATTTTCAGATGAAGAAGGTGAGTCTTCAGGCACTACTATTATCGGACCTGCAAAGGAAGTTGATGCAGTAGAATGTGATACAAATGATTTTGATGGAGTGGAGGAGTGAGTGAGTAATGAGGGTGTTGATGATGCTAGAGGAAGTGGTAGAATGGGTTGTGCAGGAAGGTGTGTATTGGAAACACGTTCAACAGATTGAAGAGGGCTAGCCATGAGAGACTTGTAAGGGAATTCAGTATAATGAAATTGAACATGTCTGGAAGTGTATATTTTTTGAGATATTGGGTCAAAACAATGATACGCATATTGTGTAGGAGAGTAACCAAGAAAAATACAAGGTGTAGATTTTGGTTCAAGTTTGTTGTGTGCATAAGGTTTAAGCCAAGGAAAGCATAAGCATCCAAAAGAGTGTAAATGCTGAAGGTTGGGTTCTGAATGATTTAGTGCTTGAAAGGGTGATTTCATGTGAAGGAGGGGGTGGGTAATCTGTTGATAAGATATGTGGCAGTTAAAAAGGCAAAAGACCAGAAGATGGGGGGTAGTTGAGCATAATGAAGTAAGGCTCGGCCAGTCTCTACAATGTGTCGATGTCTCCTTTCAGCAAGTGCATTGTGTTCTAGTGTGTGGTGGTGTTGTGAAATGGGATATGCCATGAGTAGTGAGAAAGGATCTTAGTGTAATAAATTCTCCAGCATTATCTGAATAAATAGTAACAATTGGTAAATTAAAGAATTTTTCAACAAGAGCTTTGAACTTGGGAAATATTATTGAAACTTCTAACTTATTCTTAAGAGGATACAACCAAATATACTTGGTAAAATGATCAACTAATACTAGATAATAAAGAAAACCATCAATGGACCTAACAGGACTGGGTCCTCATACATCAGTATAGATTAATTCTAGTGGCCTAGAGCTAATGAGAGTCGATCTCTTGAATGGCAATTTGTGACTCTTGGAACATTCACATGAAACACATAGGGAGATTGTGTTGTCTTTTATTTGATGAGAATATGTTAGATGGTGAAGAACTTAGGAGGATGGATAGCCTAGAATGTGATACCATGGATATGCAGTGGTGGTAGTGAATGCTTGTGGAGGTGATGCAAATGGAAAATGATAAAGTCCTTCCTTAAGAGGTCCTTTGAGTAGTGTCCTCAAATCCTTTACATGAAAATAGTTAGAAAAAAATTCAACAGAAATTGGGTTAGAGCTGCATAATTCAGAGACAAAAAGCAATTTTTGAGATATACTGGGGACATGTAAAACATTATTGAGGTGAAGAGTATGTGTACTGTGGTTAGTTTGGTTTTACTAGTGTGAGAAACTGGCAATGCTATACCATCACCTACAAAAAGGTGATCCTTGCCATGATATGGAGCAATTAGATGTAGTTGCTCCAAGTCATTGGTTATGTGGTGACTAGCACCAGAATCCAGTATCTAATCATTGGAGGCCGCATGTGGTTGAGCTTGAGCATTGCTGGCAGAGGGCTTGAATTGAGATTTGTTGGGATATCCATGAATTTTGTAACACACTTTTATAGTATGTCCTGGTTTCTCATAGAATTGACAGACTACACATTTGGAGGAGCCAATTGCTTGAGGAGAGCTAAATGTTGGAGAGCTAGTAGAACAAGATTGTTGCTTGTATTTCTGATTGGAATGTCGTGCCTTTTGGGCTGCATTTGCAGTAGCAATGACAGAGGATTAAGAGTTTGCTGCATCACGAGCTAAGTAAGATTCATAGTCTGTTAACATGTCATGTAGTTCATCAAAGGAGATTGGATTCACCCTTGCACGAATAGCAGGCGAAACTTCACGAAATTCTGAGCCTAGTCCATTCAATGTGTGAATGACTAGATCATCATCATCATCAATTTGACAGTGAATAACTGCCAATTCATCTGCAACAGCTTTAATACCATGAAGCTATTAAGCCATGGATTGAGTTTTTTTGAAGGACCGTGAGAGTTTATCTTTGAGATACAAGATTTTGTGTCTTGTTTTGCTAGCAAACAACTTGTTGAGAGTGTCCCATGCTTGCTTGGATGTCTTGACATTTCCAAGCATTGAGACAATAGATTGGTCCACCAAACTAATGATAGCATGGAGGATTAGTTGGTATAGCATGGAGGATTAGTTGGTCTTGCCTCCTCTAGTATTGATAGTCTTGATAATTTTCTGCTGGACAAGTTTTAGTGCCATCCACAAAGCCAATGAGATCATAGCCAACAAGGAGAGCATTGAGCTATACTCTCCAGGCAGGGTAGTTATTGCCATTGAGTTTGGTGGAATTTTGTGTATTGAGAGCTATGACAGAGTTATTTGGAGGGGGAATAATTTCAACATTTGGATTGGGATTGGGATTTGGATTTGGATTCAAGGTAGCAGAAGACATGGTTTGGATCGAAGAAAGTTGTGAGGCTTAGAAGGCCGATACCATATAAGGAATATGAACTGATATTGTTCAATCTTATTAATCAAAGAGATTTACACTTGTACTTATAGGGAAGCCTGTTGCTACAAATAAGTAAGGATTACAACAAATATTCAAAAATATTAAACGGATACATTCTGTTACAATTGAGAGAAGATGGAATCAAATCAGAGTAAAAAGATTTGCTAGTAGATCAGGAAAGTTGACTTGGCATAACTGCAACTGATTCATTTTGAATCTTGTTGATCCTCTATAGCCTTCATAGGCTGCTGTAGTTGAGACCTCAAGGCAGAAGCCATTGTGTTAATTTTAACCCAATTCTAGGAGGGGGAAGTCCACACCACTTGCTTTATCACAAACATAGGGATGCTTCTTCTTGCTGCTGCTACTGACCTCATGTTACCATGGTAGTCCTGAGCCAAATTGATAACTCGACAATTAAGGAAAGCACGAGCATCATCAATGGACTCAAATATATACAGATTTCTACAATACCATAATAGATAGTAGCCTGTCATAAAGATTAAGGGCCATTCCATCCCTTTTACAATTCAAGATTCATTAAACATGTTATTTTCCAACCATGAAGTCAAAGGTTGTTGTCAAAAGGAGTCTTTAATGAAACTATTTCCAATGCTTTTCCATAGCTCTTTCGCTTTCAGACAATCACAAAGGGCATGGAGCATTGTTTCAATAGCAATATTGCACAACATGAAAGAATCATTACAGTTAGGCCTTTTCTTAACTGAGCATAGTTAGTAAGCAAAGCATCATTAGCAGCCAGCCACATAAAAGTCTTTAATCTTTAAGGAGCCTTAAGTTTCCATATAACATTGAACAATTTGTTTCTATTTTCTGGACTACCTTCAACCAGACTATTATATGCTGTTTTCAAGGAAAATATACCATCAATATTAGGAAACTAAGCCACAGTATCTTCCCAATCATTTTTATTAAGCATACTCATAGAAAATTAAAACTTCCATGCAATCAGGATCTAAGATTCTTTCTAATTTAGCCCAATCCCAACTTCCATTATTTGTGACATACTCACTTACTCAGTCTTTGATTCAAGAGGTCATTCCTTATTTTTGTAATAGTTAAGTCTCCAAGCTTATGAATACCTGGTAGCTAATGATCAAACTAGATTTTAACTGATTTCCCATTCCCTTTTCTCCAAATCAAGTTGCTTTTGAAATGGGCCACACTTTGGTAATGCCCCTCTAAGCATTAGAAGCGTTAACTCTTTTTCTTATATTCGGAAGGATATCACTGCCATACCTATATTTCTATCTCATCACTTTAACCCAAAGTTTATCAAGTTCTTTAACCACAACCCAAGCAAGTTTCATCATATAGGATAAACTGATCTCTCTAACTTTTCTAAACCTAAGACCCCCTTCCTCCTTGGGCTTGCGAATTCTATTCCAACTTAGGAGATGGATTTTTCTTTGAGAATCCAAAGACCTCCAAATAAACAGTCTACAAACTCGCTCAATTTTTGAGCAAATGCTAGCAGGGAGCTTCACAATTTGCATAACATAGGATGTAATAGTTGCCAAAGTTGATTTGGCAAGGGTAACTTTCCTTGTTAAAGATAAAAATTTATTCCAACCATTTAACCTATGATTCATCTAATCAATAATAAACCAAAAATAAGAAATTTTACATTTTTCATGAATCAGGGGAACACCTAAATATTTCCCTAGATTAGTTGTCAATTGAACACCAAATAAGTCACTAAACTCTCTACGTCCAACAATATTGACATTCTTGAAAAAGAAAATGCAAGACTTATTGTAAATAATTTTTTGGCCAGAGCTCTTATAAAATAGCTCTAATACCCCTTTTATCAGCCTAACTTGGTCTTTAGAGGTCTTAGCAAACAATACAATATCATCCACTTCAAACACCAAATATATTACTAGATTTAAACACCTAATAAATTATAAATTACTATAATATATATAAATTATTCTCTAATAAAAATTAAACACCTAAATAAAAAATAATTATTCACTTCAATTAAATCTCTTAAAAATAACTAGATTTAAATTTTGCAAATTTATAATTTATAATAACATTAAAAAAATGCTATCAATCCACTAGTAAAATACTAATAATAATAATAATAATAATAATAATAACAATAATAATAAGAAAAGGGAAATTACAATTCAGCAGGAAAATGAGGCAGTGGTATTTTTGAAATATGGAAACGAAAAAGGATTAAAATTGTCCGTTAAGCGGAAATGGGAATTGAGGAGTGATTTTGATTTTGGGGGACTCTCTCTCTGTGACTGGAATCGAGGGAAGCAAAGTGCAAATGAATCAAATCGTTGATAGATATATGAGATCGGCTTGAGATCGGTGAGCGATTTCGCCTGCATCTGAATCTGTATGTGTATGTGTATGTATATGCTGTGATCTGCGAATTCAATTCAAGTTACAAGTGTGGAATCAATCAGAATCAGGGGAGGCGGTGGGTGGTGTTGTGTTGTTGTTAATTGTTGAATTGTGGAATGGCATCGGGGGCGCCTAATGTCGATCTCTTCGATGCTTATTTTCGACGAGCCGATTTGGACCGCGACGGCCGCATCAGTGGTGCCGAAGCTGTCTCCTTCTTCCAAGGCTCCGGTTTGCCCAAGCAGGTCCTCGCCCAGGTCCAGTATTCTCTCCTTTCTCCTCTCTGCACTCTAATCGTATCTTGTTCTATTCCTTTTCACTCTTCACTCTATGACGTTAGAATTGCACGACCACCACCGTTGTATCTATTTGTCGTTAATTTTTGCTTATGATTCCTGCTCATTTCCTATCCATTCATTGCTTAATATATCAACTGCCTGTTGTTGTGCATTGCTTTTTGCGTTTTATTGGCTTTAGAGTATTCTTTTTGAATTAATCGGTTTGTCACATTTGCTCTTTCTCTGAACCTGTGTTAATCCTGTTTTTTATACTTGCAAACGCAGCTACTGGGTTACATGTTATTTATTCCGTTAACAGCTTAACTTCACTTGCTGGCTTCTTCTGCAGATTTGGGCTTTTGCAAACCAAAGCCAAAGTGGGTTCCTCGGCCGGGCAGAGTTTTACAATGCTCTTAAACTTGTCACTGTGGCACAAAGTAAGCGAGAGCTAACCCCTGAAATAGTAAAAGCAGCATTGTATGGTCCAGCTGCATCTAAAATACCTGCACCTCAAATAAATTTTAGTGCAACAGTTGCACCCCAATTAAATTCTTCTGCACCTGCTCCTGCACCTACACCTACACCTACACCTACACCTACACCTGCATCTTTGCCTTCACCTGCACCTGCATCGCAGATTAACCCTGTTAATCCTATCTCCCATCAAAATGCTGGACTAAGGGGCCCAGTTCCAAGTATAAGTGGAAACCAGCAAAATCTTCCTTCCCAGGGAAGTCCATTAGTGAGGCCTCCGCAAAATCTGTCTGCTTCTGCTTCTAATCTAGTACCTACTATTTCCACTCAAGGAATCCCTGGAGTGGTAGCTGTTGCTGGACCTCGCCCTGTAACCCGCAGCGTATCAAGTGATGGGTCCACTGGCAGGATGGGTGGAGTTCCAGTAGTAACATCCTCTCAAATAGCTACTAGAGGAAGTAGTCCCACATCAACTCAGGAGGGGTTTGGGCTTGCAACATCTGGATCAAATGTTGCACTGGCACCTGGACAATATCCTGCCTCTGGCGCTAAGTCATCAGATCAAGTGGCTAAGCATTCTAAATCGGATACTTCTGGTAATGGTTTTGCTTCTGATCCGCTTTTTGGAGGGGATATGTTTTCTGCTAGCTCATTTCACCCAAAGAAAGACTCTTCTACACAAGGATTTTCTTCTGGAAGTTCACAGCTTTCATCAGCTATTGTTCCAGTATCTGGAGGGAACCAGCATTCTATTAGGACTAGCTCCCCTGATTCTTTACAGGGCTCACTTGCAACCCAGCCTGTTGGTGCACAGCTTCAGCAGGTCCAGCCGGTGGTGAAGCAGAGCCAGCATGCCCCAGTCCAAACACAAAATATGCTGAATCCAGCTGGACATCCAGTGAGATTGCAGGATTCTGCTTCTAGTCAGCCCCAATCTCCATGGCCAAGAATGACACAGACTGATATTCAGAAATATACAAAAGTATTTGTGGAAGTAGACACGGATAGGGATGGGAAAATCACTGGGGAACAAGCCCGGAACTTGTTTCTTAGTTGGAGATTACCAAGAGGTATATTTTTCTTATACTTGTCTATTTGCTTGGACAGCAGGCTTAAAGTGCTTTCTTTATTTTTTTTCCTTCTCAAGTTCATAGGCTGTTAGCTTAAGTATGAATGATTTCCCCTATTGCAGAATCTAGTTGCATTTGATAGCATTCGCTGTCCCCCCCCCCCCCCCCAAAAAAAAAACACAACAAAAAAACAAAAAAAAAAAAAGGTTTGTTGCAGGGTGGAGTCTGTTCTATCATTTTAGTTTTCACATGTTCCATGTTTATAACATTTTTTTGACTAGCTAATTCCCTGATCAAGATTTCTATACAATGTTTATATTTTTCAGAGGTTTTAAAGCAGGTCTGGGACTTATCCGATCAAGATAATGATAGCATGCTTTCTCTCAGGGAGTTTTGTATTGCACTGTACCTAATGGAGCGACATAGGGAAGGACGTGCTCTTCCAGGAGTACTTCCAAGTAACATTCTGCTTGATTTACCAACTACTGGTCAACCTGCCACTCCGTACAGTGCTGTAACTTGGGGAAGTCCATCAGGTGGGAGTCCAAGTACTACCGGTTCTCTGTGTGTGTGCATGTGCGCACTCATGACCATTTACATATATGGAAAATATTTACTCTAGTTTTTGTCTCTCTTCTCTCTTTTGTATCATTGGAAGGTTTTCAACAGCAGCAAGGGATGACTGGCTCTGGTGCTCGACATATGAACCCTACTGCAGGCCGGCCACCGAGGCCAGCTGCTGTTCCTCAGTCTGATGAGGCACCTCAGAACAAGCAGCAGAAGCCTCGAGTTCCAGTCTTGGAGAAGCACCTCATAAGTCAGCTGAGTTCAGATGAGCAAAATTCAATTAATTCAAAGTTTCAAGAAGCAGCAGAAGCTGATAAGAAGGTACCTGTTCCATCTTTGTTTCTTGCATCAATTCTATTGTTGTCCCACAAATTTTGCATTTTTTTGGGTATATTAGGAGGTGCATGGTCCTTGATAGATTGTTAAGGATTGAACCTCTGGCATCATCACCACTCCCCATTCTTGATGACTGGGGCTGATGACAATTGAGCTACAGCGTGTAAGCTTATTGGCTGGCATGTTTATGTTTTGATGGTTCTCCTTTTAAATTTTGTTTTCTGCTAACATTGCTACAGATTCTTTGATTTTGTTTTGATAGAAAAGTTTGCATACGTTACCTCTCTTTCCTAGCTGGCTGTATTTTGGTTATCTATTGTCCAACTGCCATTGCTTATTGACTAGTTTCTTAATTTCTTAAAAAGTAACTTTCTGAATGTTTCCCTTTATGTATGGTCTCATATAAAGTCACCTAATTTTAGGATGTGGTGAGATGACATTGTGAGTTATATTTTAATTTCAATATGAAGTATGCTTTTTCTCGTTATCCATCATGCTGATGATGGTTGTAACTGTCAGATATGAAAATTATTAGCTGTTATGGCATCTCTGAAGATAGCATGGGAAGTTTATATTCCCAATTGTCATTTGTCATTTGTGCTGCATATCATTATGTCAGCCTGTGTATACCTGATTATACTCTACTGTGTTTCAAGTTGAACACAGGTAATTATTATCTTTTTATTCTTTTTGTTAACTGCAGGTGGAAGAACTTGAAAAAGAAATTGTGGAGTCCAGAGAGAAAATAGAATTCTGCCGTGCAAAAATGCAGGAACTGGTGAGTATTTTCCTTGCTTTCTTCCTTTACATCTTATTAAAACTCTATGCTTTTTAATATTTGCTCTGTTTTTGGTCTCTTTGCTAGATATTAACAGTTCATTTCATTTGAGGCTGAGCTATGTACCATATAGATGTAGCTAGTAATTGTGAAATGTAAGTAATTTGGTAGAAAAATTGTTTAACATCACGATTTCTTGCACACTTCAGGAAGAAGGGATCTTTTTAAGAAGTAAGAACCTTCACCACACAAAGCTTTAAGGATGCAAAATATACATAGGCTATTATTTAACAATACATAAGAACATAATTTCTACTTCCCATGCCATTATTGTTAATGTAAATATCACAAATTCATTTAAAAAATTATTCATGTCTTCCTATAGGTCTACTGAATATAATTACATACACATGTATCAGCTTCTTGGATTCCTGTTCCCTAGTATTTAAGGAAGTGAGAAATGGGCTCCTGGAAATGTCTTTGACTCAATTGTTATGATGTATTTTATGCTTATGTTTCTCATTAGTAGATGGCATGCCCCCTTCTTTCAGCTTTTGGCTACTCCTCCAGATACTTAGGAACTACTGGCCAAGAATAAAAGATACTTCCTCCATTCCTTTTTATCTGTCACTTTAGTCATATGTATAGGAACTAACAAACCCAAAATCAAGGCTTAATTATGAAATATTCTTGCTAAATTTATGAAATATTCTTTCTAAATTGTCCTTGCTCAATTTCAACATCTAATTAATTCATTCTATTAATATCTCTCTATATTTCTCGATTGTTGGTGCGTTTAGAATATTATGAAGGGTAAAATTGGAAAGTGAACCATAACTACTTAATTGATATGTGAGAATGGCAGATATTATGAATCAAAGTGTTTTTTCCCAAAGTGATAGATAAAAAGGAATGGAGGGAGTACTTATGAAATAGGCATGTTCTGTTGCTTACACAGGTTGCACTCCTTTGCATCTGTATAAAAATTGTGTTGCTAAGAAGAGAAAAGCATATAAAAACTGCCTTCTCCCTCTTTCATGTTCTACTTGTGGTTAATGATGCCATCTTAATATTTCTTTTTGTTTTTCTTTTCTCCTTTATTTTAAAAGATTTCTTGTTGTTTTTCTGGCAAAAGGTTCTGTACAAGAGCAGATGTGACAATCGTCTTAACGAGATCATAGAAAGGATATCTGCTGATAAGCGTGAGGTATCTTTCTTTATAATTGCTTGTGTTCTTATTGCCTACATAACCTTAATATTTATCATTTGCTCAATATATCAATCTCAGGTTGAGATTCTAGCAAAAAAATATGAAGATAAATATAAGCAAGTTGGAGATGTATCATCCAAGTTAACTACTGAGGAAGCCACATTTCGTGACATACAGGTGCGACAAGATATGGATTTTTCTTCAATTGATAGCATATATGTTAAAAGCTTGTTATTTCTGGCCTATTTTTCCTAAATGCTTTCAAATTATTTATTTATTTAATGTGCAGGAGAAAAAATTTGAATTGTATCAAGTGATTGCCAAGATGGAACAAGATGGAAATGCTGATGGCTCTTTACAGGTACGTTTTAATATATCGAGGTCTTTGTATTCATCTTGAGGAATTGTTTTCATATCTCATCCAGTCATCTGAAATTTTCAGGCTCATGCTGATCGTATCCAATCAGACCTTGATGAGCTGGTGAAATCTTTGAATGAGCGGTGCAAGAAGTATGGATTACATGCAAAGCCTACAACACTGGTGGAACTACCCTTCGGTAATTTCAAATTTATATATGGTGTTGTTATTTCCTTTCAGGAATTCTTTATTATTCTCTTGGATGTCTATAACTTTGTGTTTTGGTGCTAGCGAATTGACAGGCATTTCCATGCCAGTCAGCATTTTTTTCCTTTTAAAGTAAAAGATAGTATTTGAGAAAGAAAAAACAATTTGAAAAAAAAAATTCAGCAACAAAAGAGAAGTTGGAGAAGTTATTGTGAGTGTGGGTAGTTATTTTTGAAGTTGTAAATGTGGAAGGAGTTATTGTAGGAGGTTTAAGAGAGTGGCATTTTGGGAATTACAAAAGTTGCACCAAAGGGGGGAATCCCCGTAATATATGTATAGATTTGTTGCTTTTGTTTTGTTCTTTTGTTGATATCAGTTTTTGTTTTTAAGTTGAGGAGGTGGTCTTCAGTTGTTGGATACTGTTTTTGAACCAGCATGAATATTACTCGAACCATTGCAACTTAAAAAAGGTTGCCCAATCAAGTGGCGTTTAACATATATTTGTTTAGCTTTTCTTGGGTAACCTTTATCAAATTTATTGGCATGGATTTGCATGGACAGGCTCAATGTAATCTTATAAAACTCTTGTCCCTTATCAGGAATGTTTTCTCTTGTGTAATTCTTTATTTGAATCAATTTATAATAAAATATGATGATGCATTGACACTTACATGGTTCTTGGTCATAGTTGCTGCTGTAATTGTTATCAAATATTGGAATAAATGCATTCGTTTTATGAAAAGACGGGTAACTTGCAACTTACTAATGTTGCTAAGAACAGTATGCAAGATAAGCTATACATTTTGTATATATTTGTCTTAATTTATTTTATTATCGAAACACAAATTAAAAATAGCTTGGTGGTGTTCTATTGGGTGCAAAGATCATGGACTTCTATATGGGGTTTCCTTTAACAAATGTCGAGGGATTTGGAAGCTTTGTTACATTGATTTTCTCTCTTGTTCAATTTTTTTTTTTCAAAAAATGTTTTGTTCTTTTGTGTAGTTGGAGTCCTATCCTTCTCACTCTTTGTAATTCATTCTATTCAACTCAATAAATTTCTTCTTTTATGAAAAAAATTGTTCCGGAAACAGTCTTTAGTTGTTGGTTTTCTGTCTCTTTGCAGTTGCATTTATCTTCTATGATATTAATTAAGATCAGAAAACTGTTTAGTCTGCAAATTGGCTTTCCATTTGTGTTAAATGAAATTGTTTACTTTTTTTCTCTTCGAAAGTGCACTGTTGGCCTCTTGATACAGATACAGTTATCATGTTATCTCCTTTTGCTTGTTTTATTTGTGTCCTGTCCTTTCTCGTTGCTTTGTGGTGCTCTGCCAGAAGTTCCCAAGTGCTCTCTTCAACTAGATATTTTATATTGAAATGAAATAATTGCATTCATGTAAAGTTTTTTTTATTTCCTTATATTCTCTGGCCTCACTCAATTTTACACTTTAAGGCTGGCAACCTGGTATCCAAGAAGGAGCTGCTGACTGGGATGAGGATTGGGATAAACTTGAAGATAAAGGTATCCACTATAACTCTAGTTAGATCTAGATAATCTGTTGATTATAAAAAAATATTGGTGTCTGCATTGTATGGCATCCACCATTAATTTTGAGGATTCTTTACATAAGGTTATGAAGCCGCATTGCTAATTGTTATTTTTTCTGAGGGGTGTTGTATTCTTAATTGATATACCACACACATATTGGCTGTCTAGCTTCCCCAGTTAGAAGGTCAATTTGTTTTCATTTGCATTTTGGTTTGATAAGAATATTCTTTTGTTGTTGTTATGCTTTAAGGCAACAGAATTAATCTCAAAGCAAAAGTCCTGTGATGTAGTAGTGCATGCACGATGTGCTTCTTGTTTTTCTGTCTTTTTCATTTGTTTTGCATATCATATTTTTATCCTTCCCACCTGTATTTTCTTATTCTATAAGGGTGTGTTTGCGAGTTTTGATTTTGGAGGGGAGGGGGGGAAAGGGAAGCGGTTTGAAAACTCTTCAAACCCCTTACCTTTTCTCCTTTTCCTTCCAAAATAAAACTCACAAACACACCCTAAGAAAATTGATAATGTATTTACACATGCTGCATAATTTGATGCATTCTCAATTTTTACTCCTTCCCTGTCAATTGCTTGCAGTTTTACTCCTAGTATGCACATCATTAGGGTATCTTGGGAGTTGGGAGGAAAGGGAAGCGAAGGAATTGAAAGGAATGATAGGGAACAAGGGGAACGAAATAAAGGGTTAAACAAAAATATTGACTAAATATACTTATGTTTTTTTACTAACTTATCCTTTTGTTTATTGACTAATATATTAAAAGTCTATTTCAACAATGAAATGTAGATGACATTTAGAAATATTAAGAAGGGTATAATGATAACTTTGTTAATTTCTGTTAATTTATCCTCCAAAATTGTCCAAATCTCAGGAGCACCAAAAAATGAATGTTGGAGGATTATGGAATGTGAACTGAAAATCCCTTGTCCCACCCACCTTGAAAAAATCTTCCAAACTGGGAAGCTTTCGTTGAAACATTCCCATTCCGTAGCCTCAATCTAGACATACGCTTAATCACTTTCTTTTCCTATTGATGACTTATGTTATTTGAGTTGTGTTATTAATGAAAAAGAGTGGAAAGAGTGCAGCTGTAGTTTGGAGGCAGAAGCTGAATTTTAAGGCATGCCTGCTCAATTGCTCATGACAAACTGACATTTTCATTACCTGAAAATGATAATGTCAGAAGGCTAAGTAAACTCATCCAAGTCCCATCACACAGACACCCTTCATGGTAAAGAAATAGGATTTCCATAGTTGAATGTTACAACTGTGTGCTGCATTAAAAGAACTAGAAGTAGCTGGTCAGTCTTTATCTATATCTATGGTTTTCTCATCTATATGCACTTTCAGATCTTAATTTCTGTGGCATTTTCTGTTTGCCACACATCTCTTTTATATCTTTATTTCTTTTACACATGGTACTTTTTTCAGTGGATAGACTATTACATAGTTGTGCTATATTATGTTATTGTTTGCCCAATGTAGCTGTTTATCGAAATGTGAGGATTAATTTTGAACAGTTATACAGTTCTGGTGACAGGACAACCCAAAAATAGGTCTATATTTTAGAGAAATTTTGTGGAATTGGTGCGATTAAAATTATGGTTAACTGCTATTTCTTTATTTCTCCTCTAGCAGAATTTGCTTTCGTCAAAGAACTCACACTTGATGTGCAAAACATCATAGCACCTCCGAAACAAAAATTGCCATCGGAAGTGAACAGGAAAGATTCAGAAATTGACAGTACCACAATTGCAGCTTCACCTAAGGGTGATGATAAGTCAGAAAAGCCCCGGCCTACAGATGAACAAGAAGTTGGCAATGGATCTGTTCATAATAAAAGTGAAGATGGGTCTGCAAAAAGTGCTCCTAATAGTCCGTTCGCTAGGAGTTCTATTGGAAGCCCCCATGGGGACTTTCCTGACTCTGACATTGGAAAGACTGCTGCCGGTGAAGATCGCTCACCCCATGGTCAAGATAGCTTACAAGAAACCCAAAGGTATGGTCTTATGATTTGCATCCCAGTTTTCCATATGCTGGTCAGTTGCTGATTTGATTGTAAAATTAGTGGATGCATTCTCTTATTTTGCTGATCATGAAGATTCTTTGTGCCTTTGGAAGGACATGGTGTTTATTACTATTACTATCATCATCATCATTATTTAACAAAATGGTGTTTATTATTGTTAAAAATTCCATGGACTCTAATTCATAACTTAAGCTTTTAGGAGACTTCATCCTCGACATCGTTTAATAGCCTCAATGGCCAAATAGTTAGGAGTTTGATTCTTGCTGCCCCATTGTTCTAATCATATTATAATTTCAGCACATGGTAAAGTAAGTTTGTGCGTTATCCTTGCTTCAACTCAAATTACTTATTTGTGAGGGTGTGTATCAGTTTATTTTTAATGGAAATAGAAATTCATTAAGAAAGAAGCAGAAACAGGATGATGCAATGCACTCCATCAGAAAACAACTAATGCAGAAGTACAAAAAACCAAAAAACAAGACTAAAGAATACAGTGGGCAATGGCAGCCCAGCCCCAAAGTTATTAAAAAACAATAACCCATTAAAAAACTATGAGCTGAGCACAAAAGAGAAGAAGCCAAGAACCTTTTTTTATCCCACAACAAATCTAAAGACACCAAAACAATTTGAAAAATCTGAGCATTTCTCTTTAACCCAATGCACCATGGAACTTCAAACCATGTATAGTTCCATAGAATATTGACCTTTTTCCTTCTTCCAAACCCTTTAAACCTTATTGTCAAAAAATATTCTAGAGTTTGGACCCACCCTTCCCCACAAACATTAAACAGCCATGTGAGGATGTGTATTTTGCTCTTGTTGGATTTGATTACTGATTTAATTTGTTTCATTTTGACTCAATCTAGTGAGCAAAAGATGTGGGCTTTTCTGAAAATTTATGAATAAAGGAAAGTTAATTGCAGATCTGCAAGAACAGGAGATCGAACATAATGAGAATGGGATATACACCATGCCAGTTCAGGGGTTCAATAGGGAAAAAAGAGATAGAAAATCTGTTGAAAGTTTAGAAATGCAGATATACCATGAAATCCTCTTGTAAACATCCTGATAATATTCAATGTCTTATTATGTTATGTTATTTATGTCTTAGTAATATTTTGCTTTTCAGGACTTAACTTTCGGCCATGTTTTCTCTAGTGTTTTACTGATTCTTAGGAGTGCTTCTATGATGCTAAGACTTTGTGATGAGTCTAATTATTGAATTGGCATAAAACCTTCATGGGGCAGCCTTGCATTTTTTTGGGTTGCTGCTTCAACCTCCATTCCACCTTGTCACAACACTGCTAATTATAATGTAGGTCTTACAAGACAAAATATAGAGAAGTATAAGATGAAATGGTTATATTGTGCATCATCTTTAAGACAACTGATGCTGTAGAAAACAATGCTGGATTAATGTGAATTTTATGAACATGTTGCGCATGATATGTACTTTCGATCCAACTCTGGATTATTTTTTAAATGGATACTAATATGCCATTTCATTTTTTTCACGTGATAAGATCTTATGATCTTGCAGAATAATTGTTTATATATAATTTTGGAGGATAACTGTTTATTTATAATCTTGCATATGTAGTGACCATACTGGTGTCAAGTCTGTCTTTTCTGGTGACAAAATTTTCGATGAACCAAATTGGGGAACCTTTGACACTAATGATGATATTGACTCAGTTTGGGGATTCAATGCCAGTAGCATCACGAAAGAGGTATGCAAATTCTCACACCTTACGTATTGTCTAAGCAAAATTCTTTCCTATTTGAAAACCTACATTTTGTATATATGTTGCTTAAATTTCCCTTGGCTGACCCCACCTTGTGGGACAAGGTTTAGTTGTTGTTGTTGTTGTTGTTGCTTAAATTTTGCTTGCTTTATTCTACCTTTTTATGACCAGCGGTGTTTGTTAATATTATTGGGGTTGAATGGAAAAGAGTGGAATACACACAGTATATTTAACTTATTGGATTGTGATGTTGTTGTAATGTTATGAAAGCACTAAATATTCTAATATGCCTATTCATCCCAATATCCTTGGAAGTATAAGTGTAGTATAACTAGTACTAACACTCCTAACATGATGAAACTCCTAAATCCTAACGCAATCATAATTATCCTAATATTTTAACACCTCTGTTAGTTTTTGTTACAATTTAACCCACTTAGCAATGGGTATTTATATTCTAGTAGTCTACTGATCGCATTTGGAAATTATTTTTTTTTTATATTTATTTATTTTTAACAGGAGAGAGATCTTGACGGAGCTGGCAACAACTATTTCTTTGGTTCTGGAGATCTGGGCCTCAACCCCATTAAAACTGGTTCACCGCAGGCTGGTGATCCCTTCCCGAAGAGTGGCGGATTCAGTTTTGATGATTCTGTTCCAAGCACTCCACTTTTCAGCTCAAGCAGCTCTCCGCAAAGGCCCAAAGAGTGGTTGGAAACTGCTTTTGACAACTTCTCAAGGTATGATTCTTTCCGAGCACATGATACTGTCACTTTACCTGCTCGGGAGACGCTAGCACGATTCGATTCAGCCCGCAGCAGTATGGATTTTGATCATGTTCAAGGCTTTCCAGCATTTGATGACTCGGATCCTTTTGGCTCTGGGCCGTTTAGGACTTCATCAGAAAGCCAAACTCCTAGAAGAGGATCTGATAATTGGAGTGCTTTCTAGTTTAGTAGTTCTCTTCCGTACATGCGTTATTTGTGCCTTCAGGCCTTCCGACTGTTGCCTCTGTTGGAGTGGGTTGTCTGTCACATTGTTGAGAACCTCTTATTTGTGATGTATTCTTTGTATTAATCCTGTGTATTCGTTGTTACTCTGACGGCCTGTTTATATTTTTGGCTTGTTGGTTGATAATTTTTCCGTAGGGTACCGTCGAAGGAGATATCCACTTGAAGAGACTGTGGCATTGATGACTATCGGAGTGTTGTTTCATGAGCGGAATTTCCTTATGATTCTTTTGTTTTTGGTTTTTCTGGGGTAATAGATTCTTTTTTTGATTTAGATTGCGAAGTATAACTTGAAACCAAATCCGTCCAATTGAATCTAACTTTATCGAAACACTCGGTTAGTTGCTTCTTCAGAGCGAGTGTTTTTTGGGCAGGCAGAGTAGGTATATTCAGTGGCGGTGTCTTTGATGCAACGCACCAGCAAGTTGCATGCAGCTTTAGTCAATCTAATGGGTGGGATTTAATGGTGTCATGGAAGTATGATTTGAAATTAAATAAAATTTTTGGGGGATATTTTAGGATCATATAGATAAATTTTAATTATTTTTAAAATATTTATGATGTATTGTAGTAATTTTTAATTTTATCTGCTTAATCTTGAAATTAAAAATTTTTTTTATCTATATGTTCTAAAATTAAATATATGTTTTTTGGGATATTTCAGAATCATATATATAAATTTTAGTTATTTTTAAAATATATTTAATCATAATTCTAAAATCTAACTAAAATTTAAAAATTATTACAGTATATTATAAGTGTTTGGATTATAATATATTTTTAAATTATATCCATATATCATGTTGTATCTTGTAAAGGTGCATAATGCCCCTTACAAGTAAAGGGCAGTATAGCATTTGTCATATTCAATTGCCAAAATATGTTTTACTTGGATCGGGTACTTTAGAATTTAGAAGAAATTTGAAATGAATCAAATAATTGTATGATACTTTGATAAAAAGAACAAAGAAAAAGTCATGTACTTAGGGTCGGTTAAAATAACGCTATTTATAACTTTATTTTTAATTTTTTGTAGTCAAAAATTAAAATTTTTATTTTTATTTTGTTTGACCATAAATAAGTACTTTTATTGTATTTAAATATAAAATAATTTATTCATAAGTTATTTTTTAGAAATTATTTTTATATAAGTGTTTAAATAAGTTATTTATTCAAACGAGTCTTTTATTTCTATTTGGATAATATTATTTATGATTTTTTTAAATTTTTTTAAAAGTTCAAATTTATATTTTAATTATTTTATCCTATTGGGCTATACAATTTTTTTATTTTCCAAAAAGTGATTTTTTAGTATTTTTTAAGAAATTAAAATATTTAATTTTTTAAAACACTTTAAATAAGTATTTCTATTGCTATGTATTAAAACACAATAACTTATCCGTAAATTATTTCTCAAAAGTTACTATAAATGTCTAAATAAACTATTTATTCAAACGGAGCCTTTGTTACTTGAGTTGAAAGAAAGTAGCTTTCTTCTTTTTCTAGTGAGCTGAACATCACGGCCTTGGACGCGCATGAAGCTCACAATGTATTATATACAACCTTGAAGTCAAACCAAGGAATCTGAAAAACAAGGATCCTGAAAAGCAAAGCAAACTTGAAATTTTCTTGTGTGCACCGACCGTGGCCTGTGTCTAACTGTGATAACTGACGGGGACACACAAATACTGATGTATACGTGATGCATATTAAAAAATAAAAAAATGATAAAAATATTTATATAATAGGTTTTATATAATTATTATTATTTTTGTTCAATCTTTTTTTTAAAAATTTATTCACGTGAGCAGTGCATACGCTAGTAAATTTTATGTAATATACATAAAATTTGTCAGCATGTGCACTGTTTATGTTGGTAAGTTTTGAAAAAAAAAATTTACCAGTGTATACACTATTTACGTTGATAAGTTTTGTAAAAAAAAAAACACTCAGTGTGTTTTGTAAAAAAAAATTAAAAAAAATTTACTAATGTGAATAATGCTGGTAAGTTTTTTCCTTTTTTTTTTTTTTACATAAAACTTACTTGTGTATATACTGTTCATGCTGGTAAGTTTTGTAAAAAAAAAAAGAAATTTATCAATATTTTTTAACAATATATTGGTAAATTTTATATAAACACCGGTAAGTTTTGCATAAAAAAAAATTAAACAAAAATAACAATGATTATATGAGATCTAATATCTAAATATTTTTATTATTTTACTCACTTTTTTTATATTTATCCCGTATTGCATTCCATATCATGCGTCCCTCGAACTTTTTTTTTGAGAAACGTTATTTGGCCACTTGCTGGCCGACATATACTGTGGCCAACCGTATTTGAAAACAAATGAAAACGACAAAAAAGACAGAATACGGCTCTTGCGGTGAAGGAGAAGGAAAGTGAAAAATTCAAAAATAAAAACGAAAAACTCACACCTGCAAGCGCCTCAAGTTTTCCTCCCCCACCTCTGCCCACTGCTCACTCCCTCATTCTCTGAACACCACCCCTTACCATTGCTCACACTCGAAACCTGTCTCCCCTTCCCCGGATCGCAGCCATTGTCCTGGAAAGTCTCCTCCACACCACCGACAATCTAGTTTCGACCACAACCAAAAGTGCTAGCCGAGCAAGCCACGTGCCCTAGCATCATCGCTATGCCCCCACACCAGTCGCCTAGCCTTTCCGTGGCCCGCCCGTGAAACCCACGTAAGGTGCGCCTTGGTTTTGCCTCTTCTTCTGGTTCTTTTCTTAAATTTTAATCATCCATTCCAAAGTTTTGCAATTTGGAGAGTGCAAAGGTGAGTTTTTTTAGTTGGTTTTTGTCCAGTATTACCTTTAAAACTAGCTTTCCTTAGTTCTCTCCCCCTCTCTCTCTCTCTCTCTCTGGGTTTTCAATTTTCTCGTTGATCGTTTCTCATGAATTTTTTTGTGTGTTGTTATTATTTTTGTATTGTTATGAATCTGGTTCTTGTTGTTATAGAAACTTGATATCCCTTTTTATTCAATCTCTTCTTTATTTTATGTATTTATGGATTTTCTTTGGTGTTTTATCAATGATTTGTGTTTTCATGGAAACTTGATTTCGATGTCTTCTTTAGAATGCATATCAACATACACATGCTTAGTATTGTTGAGGATTATGACTTCTGTGTTCCTGTTTCTATTCATGAAGGTTACTAAGTTATTCTATTTGACAAAATGATTGAAAAGAGTAAAAAAATTTGATTGTAATCAGTTTAGTGTTGTTACTTTGTCACAAGTAATGATGATAAGGGGCAAAGATAAGAGTGAGGCTGAGGAATAGGATCTCAGGTGCTCCTTTGTTTAGTCATCTTATTGATGAGCAGGAAATTTTATCCAAGTGAAACACAAGATTTTTAGTTTATGTTAGTTTATTAGTTAGGCACTGGAAAATGCTATTTGGTTTCTGGCATTTTGTTGAGCTTCTTTATGGTTTATTATCTACTTACATGCTTAATAGGAAACTTTTTCATTGGTCTAGTGCCCAATTAGAAGCAGAGCACTAATAAATACTAGTGAGTTTTGTTTCAAACATTACTTATATGCATACTTAAATAATTGAATTATTATGTGGTAACTACTAGATTCATATATTTTTTATGGGTATTGATCCTGATGAAGAACATATATCAAAAGTTGATAAAGAGCTTATGGGAAGAGAGCTTGAACGTGAACATGCAAGAAGAGAGCATAGAGGCATTGATGGTGTAGAATCAGAAAGAATGAGAGATAGCATTGCTAGGCAAATGTGGACCAACTATGTCTCCAAATTAGTTTTGTTTTTATCCAATCAATGTACTTATAGGACTAATTGCTTGAAAAAAAAATGAAAAGCATGTTAGTTTTGGTTACTTTTTGATTTGTGTATCAAGTTACTGTGAGTGTTGTGCTAATTTTCACTGCACACTATACTAATGGTTGTGTTTTAAAAAATTGGTTTACTTCATGGGTTTCAAGTTGTGAATCTGAAGAAAGTCTATTGCTTTTGTTTGACTACATAAAAGCAATAATGGGGGTAATCGACACTGACACTTGCTGTTTGTATCTCTTTACCTTGAAGTGACTACTTGGCAGGCTCTTTACATTTGATTAGTCCTATATCACTTGTTTTAAGTTCTCTTTGATGCATTTGTGGAAAGAATTGCCACAGTGTCAGTCTTCATTGCATATGTTATTTCTGTGTATCATAATCCAAGAAATTTAGCATCTTGTTATTGCATTCTGGGTTTCTTTTACAAGTGTGGCAAATTGATAACCGAATGATCCATTTTTTTTTGTGTTTTTTCATGCAAAAAATGACACAAAGTTATCTTAATATGTGTTGTGAGTAGTGACTTCTTGATTTTTTTGTGCTGCCAGTAGCCTCCAAAAGGAGAAACATAATCTCAGTCCTATGTTTATAATTTTTCTTAATCTCAATGACTATTGTAAAGTCTCACCGCTTTTCCCTGTTACTTTTCTTAAATCTTGTTACACCACTGTCAGCTTATCTAATCTGTTACTTTTGTCAAGTACACAGGTATGCCACTGAAGTGTAACATTCTGATATTTGATATGGTCATTTATTTTTCTTAGATTTCTTATCCTTAAGACAGTATATATGACACTTTGGTATATTCTAATTTGCTTTTTTCAATTTCTCTAATATTGCTGTTGTATTTACTTTATATCACTGCTCTTCGCTTTACTTTATGTTAATTTTTTGTTTCAATTCCAATGTGTTGAAATAGGTTTTAAATGGCATGGTTTAATTTCAGTTTTAGCTTCAGTGTACTTTTGATATGTTTTCACATGCTTGAGTGAGTAACTTTTAAAATTCTACTATCATTGTTTCCTTTGTCATGGTTTTTTTTTTTTTGTCACTTTGTCAATTGAATGATTGTTATATTTAGCTTCTGAATTATTCCATTGAAGCTATTGTTTGAATTTTTCTGCATTGGATCTTTTAAATCCTTATCCATTGAAATGCTTAAATGTATTGTTTTAGTCCTGCCAAGCTTTTAATTTGAGTTAGTCTAATCCATGCTCTTAATCATGAGTTTCTTTATTTAGTGTCACTGAGGCATAGATATATATTAGTGTTTGTACTGTTAATTTTTGTACTAATTATTTGGTGTTCTTTTAGTATGGCCTTATCTTGTTATTGCTTGTGCTTGTTTTGATTGTATGTTTCTCTCAAGTGTTGTTCAAGCTTTCTTTTATGACACTGTGATGTTTTTTGCTGATTATGTCTCTTAAATGTATTATATGTATCATTATAAAGTGCATGCCATTGTAAATGTGCGAATGTAGTGTTTTTACTTGATCTTATTTTCAATGTTATGAATTATGAACAAAGCATTTTAAAGCTTCATCGATTTTGACTTCTATTTTTTTGAGCTAATATATTTTAAGATTATCATATATTTTAAGATTATCTTTTCAATGTTTTCTTTGATATAGGTTCCATATTGCCATTATTTTAACAATACCAAATTGGATTTGATATTCATATTAGTATTCCAGCCAACTTTTAACTAACCAAATGTGAATGTGTTATTCATATCGCATTCCTTAGCTTTCAATTATGCAAATTCTCGATTCTCTTCATGCTATCTTCAAATTTCTCATGTCAGCTTTTATTTCATGTTTCTTCTATATACATAATATAGATCTCATCGCTTTGAGGTTATTTCTTTTTAATTACACTTTACATTACCTGTGTATGCTTATAGTTTATGGAATATCACTAATGTGATTCTTTATTATTTGATAGTCATGCCTTGATATACTATTATATGGAAAACTTCCTTGTTTTGATATTGAAATACCCACGAGCTGTATGGAAAAGTGGGATGCATTATATGAGGAGTATAGGAAGGATATGACTAATGCCTCTTCTAAGGCCAAAGATGAAGTCAAACATGAGGCAACTAAAGTCCTCAATTTATAAGCAGGTGAACTTTTCAGGTCCTCCCCCTAGTCTTTGCTTTCAGATTTTTTATCATGTTTGATGTGCTAATGGGAATCTCCCTTTGTAGAAATTGTATGATGCGAACAAGATGGAGGATATCAATGATATTTATAACAAGGCTTTGGTTGTGTATCACATTACTTATGGCTACGCCATTCAAACAAATTCAGTTGGAAGATGCTTACATCAAGTTGATAGTTCACTCTCATGAGTCTCTAGACCATTAAACAAAATCAAAAGGCTTTGAGATGTGCCGATGTGTAAAAGTGCGTGAGATTTTGGATCATGAATATCTTTGTTAAAATGTGTCAAATTTTGTGGCTGTATATATGTCTAGTGTAGCATAGTCATATCGACACAAATGTCTCATATCCTTTGATAATATTTATGGTTGATTAAATTTTGCCAAAGTGTACCATAGTTGTGCCGAACTTTCCTATCTTACTGTCATATAATATTGGATTCATGTTATCGACCTATAGGATTGGTCAATGGCAAGTAATTTCTATGGATGGTAATAGAGAAATGTGATTTTGCATGTCATTTCAAATTTTTACATAGCGAAATATCACTTGACAATTGATTACCTTTCATTAGGAAAGCAATCGAAGGTGGAAATTTCAATTAACTTATTAGGAAATTATTATTTGGGTTCTATAGGGCTTGCAGAATGGATTGGTGCATCCAAATAAGTCAAGACCACACTTCTTCATGCTAGATTGGTGAAGAGAGTGTCATGTCCATGTGGGGATTGATTTGCAAAGCCTAAGTGAGGACCTGCACTTGGTTAGTAACTTCACAAAAAAACTGGTAATTTTAGTTCAATAAGCTAGTAATTTCAACAAAAGTTGGTAACTTATCAGCTAATTCTTGTTTTGGCTCTATTGTTTTAAGGAATGAATTAGTGCATCCAAACAAGTCCAGGACCACTCCTTCATGCTAGATTGGTGAGGGGAACCTTAACTCCACATGGGGAGTGGATTACAAAGCCTAAGTGAGCAAATGTGGGTCCTGCATATAGTGGCTTTAGCCACAAAAAAGCTAGTAACTTTTCAAGTGCTTAGAGTTTTGTTTTTATTGGGTTCATAAATGGATTGTGCATCCAAACAACTTAACACCACACCCTTTTTATGTTATATTGCTAAATGGAGTCTCAACTCCCATGTGGGAGTGACTTGCAAATCCTAAGTGAGGACTCAGATTTGGTTGGTAACTACACCCAAAAAGTCTGGTAACTTCAATTCAATAAGCTAGTAACTTTTGCAAAAAAACCAGTAACTATCGCTAATTATTGTTTTGGTTCTATTGGCCTTGGGAAATGGATTGGTGCATCCAAATAAATTAAGACCACACTTTGTGTTACATTGATGAGGGAGCCTCAACCCTACGTGAGGAATGACTTGCAAAGCCTAAAGGGTTCTCCAAATCTTGTTCAATTAGGCAAGTTTATTTACAAATCAATATACTTCCACAATTTTGCAACACATGAAAAGTTACCAGAAACTTCAAAAAGTTACCAGCTTCTTGATGAAATGTATAGTACAAATGATATCTCTCAACCTATATTCTTACATAAATTTAGCGAAGAAACTATAACCCCTACAAATTTATATAATCTCATAAGTTAAGTCGTTTGGATGCACCATTCCATTCCGCAACCCAACAGAAATAAAACTGCAAGCACCTGAAAGGATTCAATTTTTGTAAAAGTTACTAGATTATTGAACTAAAGTTACTAACTTTTGCAAACTTGATTACCAACCATGTGCAAGAATGAGAGGTGCTGACATTGGCTTTGCAAGTCTCTCTCCATGTGATCTAATATCCTAGGGTATGATCTTATCATGTTTGGATGCACCAATCTATTAATTTATTTGCACCTATAACTAACTGATAAGTTACCAGCTTTTTGTAAAAGTTACCAGTTTATTGAACTAAAGTTACCAGCTTTTTGGGTAAGTTACCAACCAAATGCAGGCCTTCACTTAGGCTTTGATACTCACTCCTCATGTATGGATAAAGGTTCCCCCATCAATATAGCATGAATAGGTGTGATTTGGATGTACCAATCCATTCCCAAGGCCAACAGAGACAAGACATGAACTAACTGATAAGTTACCAGCTTTTTGTAAAAGTTACTAGTTTTTTGAACTGAAGTTACTAGCTTTTTCGGTCAAGTTACCAACTAAGTGCAGATCCTAACTTAGGCTTTACTACTCACTCCCCACATGAAGATAAGGCTTCCCCTCACCAATCTAGCATGAATAGGTGTGGTTTGGATGCACCAATCCATCCCCAAACCCATTCATCCTGATAAGTTACCAGCTTTTTGCTAAAGTTACCAGCTTATTGAACTAAAGTTACCAGCATGTTGGGCGAAATTACCAACCATGTGCAGGTCCAAGTGGTGGCCACTTAGGCTTTTCAAGTCTCACCCCATGTGATTTGGTGCCACCTGCTAAGTACTTCCTAATATTTTCTAAATGCCCATGACTTGAAAACTCTAATACTTCCTAAATTCCTATGACCTGACAAATTACCAGCTTTTTCGATAAGTTACTAGTTTTTTGAACTAAAGTTACCAGCTTTTGAGTCTAAGTTACCAACCTAGTGCAGGAAAAAAGGTATGCTTCTTAAGGCATTGTAACTATTTTCATGCTGTTTTCAGGGTCCCTTTATTAATTTATGATCACAGAGTCCTCATAACTTGTTCGGTAACATAATTTATTCAAAAAACTCAATACTTACTACATTCCCATGACTTGAAAATTATCGCTTTTTTTTGATAAGTTACTAGCTTTTTGAATTGAAGTTATCAGCTTTTGAGCCAAAGTTGTCAACCAAGTCTTGAAAAAATGCTTCTTAAGCATCAGATATCTATTTTCATGCTTTGTTCAAGCTTCCTTGATCAATAACCTTATAATAACTTTTTTGACCCAAGATTTGGTTAAAAAGAAATAAAAAAATCAAACACAGCTACTTATTTTGTATGTGTTGGTAACAATTTGCACATACTTTTTTTTTTCACTTTATTTGCACATAACATGTATCAATTTTATGTAACCAACACCAAGGCACAAAACATTATCCTTATTCCAGTACCACAATAGATGTCATGGTTACATGTAAATCTATCTATAATGAATACAAGTATAAACGAGGAAAAATAAATCTATAGTCAAACCTAACTTCTAAACTTAACTGCACTCCTTTTTATCTTTTAAACACATAGTCACGTTTGTTGTTGCACACCCCTTTCTTGTATCAAATCAAATTGCATTCCTTGTATCAGAACCATGCCCACTTATTGAGTCTTGCATCCCTTTCTTGTCACAAAAAACTCTTGCATGCCATATTGTTTTATATCCAATTCCTTATACTAACACTCCTGAAGCTCTAAGAATTCTTCTGCACCTCAAGTTATGGTTTCAGACTGCGTGAAGCTTGAACATCTACAAAATGAACCAACCTAAACACATTAAGAAATAAGGAAAGTGCATCTCAATCAAAATAGTCCGCAGGTAAAGAACAAGCTAAAACTAAGCGGGAATTGCAATTTTGCAATGTAGAAAAGCAAGTAAAGGGTAAAAAACACATATATTGCAAGTTTGTCCAATTAGCATCACCAGCAAGATCAAGTAATATACTTAAACCAAACAGAAATAATTTCCTGTCTACAAATAATCATTGTTCAAAACAAAAGATCAAGTAATATACTTAAACCTCATGCCATTTATTCTCCTGGATATCTTCATACCAACTGTTGGTCAAGCTTTTCAAATCCTCATTATCAGTCCAATCAAGACCGCTTTTAGCAATAGTCTTGTGCTTCAGCCAACAAATTCAGTAAAAAAGATGCTTTGGCAGGCTGTAGTTCTATAAATTGCCTAATCATAGTTTTCATTGCTTTTGAGAAATCAAACCAAGGAATTAGAAGAATAAAATGAAGAATAGAGAGCAAGAGACGCAAACAGAAGTGCTTAAAAATGGCCACAAATTTTGGTACCTCTAACACAAAAAGTAAAAAACTAACAACATTAATACATAAGCACAAATTTCGTTGATGTTTGATTGCTTTATATAGACGTGAAGGTCCATATGTAGTACAACATACTCATGAATCATATAATAAAACACACATAACAACCAAACTGATGATAAGCTAAAGAACAAAGTCACAAGCACTACACTATGATGTATTTTCTCAATAATAATAATAATAACAACAATAATAATAAATAGCACTAAACTAGCAAATTAAAGGGGTAATGATTCATGAACTCTATCAATTAATCAACCAAAAGATAGAGTTTTAATCCCCCAAACCCAGATTTTCAAATCATTAGCATATTTAGGAGGTAACACTAGATTCATAATACATTATACTATTAAATAAAGACTTAAGGTTTCAATTATTTGTTCTCTATATCTGGTATAAAAGCATTAACAATTGAACAAGCATTTTGGAAATCTAAGCAACCCAATTTTTGGTTGCGTATAGGTAGCTATATCTCAAAGTTCAGGTTTCTAATCACCTTTTCTGCTATAATTAGCCCCGGTTATTGCTCTTTGTGCTTGTTCTTAACTGATTCCTCACCCTTAAATTTGCCTATAGTAGCCTCTTCAACAACATCAAATTTGCCTATAGTAGCCTCTTCAACACCATCATATGCCGTATCAATAATTTGGCTTGCCACCCTTTCGGGCAATCCCTGGCCTTCTCCTAAGAAACTCTCTCGAATTCTTTAGCGTGGAAAGTGCTCTTCTTTCCATCAAATCCGCTATGGTTTCCTTTGTCTACTTGCCTATAGTTCTGTTATGCATGGTTCATTCAATGAATAAGAAAAAAATTAAAGTATTTTCTTGATCACTATGAATAGTTTCACTATTTTGAGTTATGAAATACAATTAAATAGTGTGATTTCTCTTGTAGCAAACCCATTTAAGTATAGATTTCACTTAAGTTCAACTAGCAAAAAAATTTACTTTCATGATGGGGTTTGATCAATTCCTCATTCCATAATTTCCACTTCCAAAAGCAGGATCATGCAGAAAGCCTTTCATTAAATACATGTAATGTATCCTACTCCTCAAACATCTTCCAAACCTAACACTTAATTTCAAACAAGACAACTTGAATCTCAAAGCAATCGAAATCGCATATTCGTTTTCTTCAATTGAATTTTCCTACTCTTTTTCATACACAAGAAAAAAGTTTAACAATGAAGTACTTTGCTTATACAAAATTGCCAGCTGATTGGAAAAGAAGCAAATGCTCATAGAATTTGGTACACTAATCAAAGAAAAAATAAACACCAAGAGACAATGATATGATTGAGGGTACCGTAATGGGGTTGTCTAAAAAAGTGGCCTTGTGGGCTTGGCCAAGGAAGATCCTGAATATGCATGGAGAAGAGTGAGGAGTTGGCTACCAGCCATGTTGCTTTACTGCTTCTATGAGGAGGCACAGTGTTTGTTTGACAGAGACGAGGTTGTAAAAAATATTGCAGTTTGGAAAGCTGGACGATTTGTCTATAGGAGGAAGCTAAAGATAGGCACATAGTGTTTGTGAAATGAGCCACTTCATGCAACCCAAAAGGAGAAGCTTGTTAAGGAGGGAGTGATCAAGCTCAGAGGTTTTGGCGGCGATGGCGCTAGCCTCGACATTGCGGTTGACAACGACAATGGTGGGTGCTGCTTGGCAACGAGGTCCAACTTGAGGGCGGCGAGGTGCTGGTCATAGACGAAGATTTGTCGGGAGGCGTGTAGTGAGTGTGAGAGAATAGATGGTGACTCTCTGTTATGGGAAGGAAGTTAGAGCAGAAATTTGAGTTCGCGTGGGGGAGGGAGAGAGAGTTTCAGAGAGTGAATTGTTCGCGGATTGATTTTAAGCTTTTTTTGAATTTTTATTACCCGTATGTACGTTTTCCCCTTCTACGCTTGTTTGGTCTTCTTCTGCCAGTGACACCGTATATGTCGAAATGGGCGTGGGCAGAATAACATTTCTCTTTTTTTTTTGTTTCCTCTGACTCTAACTCTAACCCATTGGCAGGCATCTCACAAATGTGAGCTAGGGGTCAATCTTGCAAGAGGAGACTCATGCACAAGCCCATTAGTACTTGAATGACGCATCGATGACCACGATACATTCCGACATCCTCATTCCATCCTACACGCCACGCGGCACCCGCACGTTGAAATTATGATGAATCTGATGCGCATGTCTTGCTTTTTCGACTCATTCGTATCATATATTGCTCATAGACTACAAAACATGGTCCGAAGTGCTTGCAGTGCCAGTCCCACTTGCCACTGAGCACTTACTGTAGTGGTGGAGTGGAGGTGGTCCTCTACAATTCCAACACTAATCTAACCTCTTATGCACAGTACCACTCCACAGCACCACACCTCCTTGTCTACCCCTAAAAGCCTATCTAGTAGTAGAATGGCATCCTCTCTTCTCTTCTCTTCCAAGTTCAAAGAATATATATCACAAACCAAAACGTTCCCTGCAGCTGCCGACCGTCACTTGTCGTCTATAATCTATAATAATTTCCATTAAAACATACACAGCTTCATATCATCGAGTAGTAGGAGTAGTAGTAGTGCCTTTTCCTTCACTTCACTCCCTCTTTTCTCCTATATATACCTCCTTTAATTTGTTCACACACAAGCACAAACACAATGATGCAGTTTGCCTATTATCATGGGTTCTGGATGAATCTGCTATGCGTTGCATTAACAACATTGGTTCTGTTGCATGGACATGGAGCATCCGCAGAAGGAGCTTCCAGACCTGACGTCATCAGAATCGGTGCGATTTTCACATTAAAAACTATAAACGGACGAGTTTCCAAGATTGCCATCGAAGCTGCTGAGAGAGATGTCAATGCTGATCCTCGCATCCTGGGTGGTCGTAAATTGTCCATCACCGTCCATGATTCCAACTTCAATGGTTTTCTCAGCTTCATTGGGGGTATCAGGATCACTCCCTTATCTTGTCTTAGACTGATGAGAGAGATTCATATTAATTAATTATCTCTTTAATTTTCTTGCCTATATTCCTAGTTCCTACCTACTAGTTTACTTTACTTTGGTATTCATTCTTTTCCCTATCCTATCTCATTATTGTGAAGTGTAATTAATTGTGATTATCATGCAAGTATGTTATCTTGTTGGTTGGTGTACTGTTTCCTAACATAACATGTATGTGTCATTCACACTTGTGTATGTTATGACAGCCCTCAAGTTCTTGGTGACTGACACTGTAGCAATAATTGGTCCACAAAACTCAGTAATGGCCCATGTGCTTTCGCATCTTGCAAATGAGCTCCACGTTCCTCTACTGTCCTTCACGGCTCTGGATCCCACCCTATCACCTCTTCAGTACCCTTATTTTGTTCAAACTGCACCCAGTGACCAGTTCCAGATGACTGCAGTGGCGGACATAATTAGTTATTATGGTTGGAGAGAAGTCATTGCAGTTTTCAGCGATGATGATCAGAGTCGAAATGGTGTAACTGTCTTAGGGGATAAGCTTGCAGAGAGACGCTGTAAATTGTCTTACAAAGCAGCACTGCCCCCTGATCCAACAGCCACCCCAAGTGATGTTTCTGGTCAGTTGGTGAAGGTTCAAAGCATGGAAGCTCGAGTAATTGTTGTACACACCTTTGCCCAAACAGGTCTCTTGGTTTTTGATGTGGCTCAGAAACTAGGGATGTTGAGCAAAGGGTATGTCTGGATAGCCACAACTTGGCTTTCAACTGTTTTAGATTCAACTTCACCACTACATTCAAATAATTCCAACTCAATACAAGGAGTTCTTACACTTCGCCCTCACACCCCTCAATCAAGAAGAAAACAGGCATTTATCTCAAGGTGGAACCAGATAAGTAACGGCTCAATTGGGTTAAATCCTTATGGACTCTATGCTTATGATGCTGTTTGGACGATTGCCCATGCATTAAAAGTATTTTTTGATCACAATGGTACCATTTCATTCTCTAATAATACAATTTTAAGTGGTATGAATGGAAAGACTCTGGATCTTGGTGCTTTGAACATTTTTGATGGGGGGAAACAGTTACTTGATAACGTATTACGCATTAATATGACTGGGTTGACGGGACCTATTCAATTTGGCTCAAACAGATCCCCTTTACGTCCATCATATGACATCCTTAATGTAATTGCTGCTGCCACTGGTTATAGGACTATTGGATACTGGTCTAATTATTCTGGGCTCTCTGTAATTACTCCCGAGAAACTTTACAGAAAGCCTGCCAATCGTTCAGTTTCAAACCAGCATCTATACAATGTCACATGGCCAGGAAATACAAGGGAAAGGCCTCGTGGATGGGTTTTCCCGAATAGTGGAAGGCAACTCAGAATTGGCGTCCCCAACAGGGTTAGTTATCGGAGCATAGTCTCACAAATAAATGGCACCAATGTAGTTCAAGGATATTGCATAGATATATTCCTGGCTGCCATAAAATTGCTTCCATATCCAGTTCAATATAGGTTCATTCTGTTTGGAGATGGACATAAGAACCCAAGCTACTATGATCTTGCCAATATGATTGCTTCTGATGTGAGCAGCACTTTTCAATCCTTTTTCTACAGATATGATAATTACCTTGCTTTTTATTGATTGTATTATGCTTGCATCCACAGGTTTTTGATGCTGCTGTTGGTGACATTGCAATTGTCACTGACCGAACAAGGATTGTGGATTTTACTCAGCCATATATAGAGTCAGGGCTAGTTGTGGTTGCTCCAGTGAAAAAATTGAAGTCAAGTGCTTGGGCTTTCTTGCGACCATTTACCCCACCCATGTGGGGTGTCACTGCACTTTTTTTCCTTCTTGTTGGAGCAGTGGTCTGGATCCTTGAACATCGAACAAACAATGAGTTTCGAGGGCCTCCGAAGAAACAGATAGTCACAGTTCTTTGGTAAGTACTCTTCTTATTATTGAATTGTACATTGACACTATATCAAACTCTGGAATCTCTGAAAACACTGACACTCCACTTGGTCTTTGTATGTTGTTGCAGGTTTAGTTTCTCAACCATGTTCTTTGCGCACAGTGAGTCCACGTCATATTTTATTCATGAAACATATTTTGTTGTGTCTTGGTAACTGGAAACAAACCAGCTTCTATATTGTTTTCAGGAGAAAACACAGTTAGTCCACTTGGTCGTGTTGTGCTGTTAATCTGGCTTTTCGTGGTTCTGATAATCAATTCAAGCTACACTGCAAGCTTGACGTCAATTCTCACTGTGCAACAGCTGTCCTCACCCATAACAGGAATTGATACCTTGATATCCAGCAACAAACCTATAGGATTCCAAGTAGGCTCATTCGCTGAAAACTATCTTGTCGAGGAACTCAACATCCCAAAACAGAGACTTGTTCCTCTTGGCTCACCACAAGAATATGCCATTGCCCTCGAGAAGGGAACTGTTGCAGCCGTGGTAGATGAACGACCATACGTAGAACTCTTCCTGTCAGAACACTGCCAATTCTCAATTAGGGGCCAAGAGTTCACCAAAAGTGGATGGGGGTTTGTGAGTACCTCTTCCCATCACATCAGCTTCTTTGACTAAAACACTAGACACTATTTTATGGTAGTCGAGCTTGAGCATATATAATTGTTGCTCAAGTTCAATACTCAACTGCAATGCCAATTCGTGTACATATAAAACTTTATATTACTTGTCTGCCTTCGTTGATAAATTGTGTCGACGTGGATTTCATTAATTTCTTAAGTGTTTTCTGGGCAGGCATTCCCCAGGGACTCTCCTTTAGCCATTGACATGTCAACTGCCATTCTGAGTTTATCTGAGAATGGTGAGCTTCGGAGGATCCGTGATAAGTGGCTTTCAGAAAAGGCTTGTGGTTATCGTAGTACTGAGGACGAGCAGCTTCAATTCAACAGCTTCCGGGGCCTGTTTCTGATCTGTGGGATAGCATGTTTCCTGGCGCTCCTTATCTACTTTGCCTCAATGGTCTACCAATTTAGTCGAAACTCCGCTCAAAAAGCCGATCCTTCTAGTCGTTGCAGCTCACGTTCTGCACGCATCCAGACATTTCTAAATTTTGTTGATGAAAAACAAGACGCTTCACGCAGCAAGTTAAAAAGAAAACTGGAGGATGTTTCACCAAATGCTTGTTCCAAAGGCAACCATTTAAGGACCATATCCAAGAGATTACAATTGGGCACTTCCCAAGACCAAGAGGCTCATTTTGAGTGAACTTTTGACCTGACTTCGTGTTGAAAGAAAAACTTCTCTTCAACGGTCTAATGAAGGAGCCACGCCACCGGCCGCATCTCATCAAGCAATTAGAATGGAAATGGATTGTCTCTGTGTGTATTTTTTTTCTTTCCTCTTTTTTTTTTTCCACTTTTATGTATTAAAAATGAAATAAAGTATGTAATTTCTGAAGGGCGTATTGTAGAACAGCTATTGTAGGTGGTGTATAATTTTAAAGCACAAGTCATCTTCCCTATGTAATGACAATCAGCTGCATTTATTTGGAGATAATATTGAAGTTCTTCTGTAACAGTTTATGTGTAATGTCAAATGCTTTATTTACCTTTAAGATGAGACCAAAGTTGATCGTGGAGACAGGTTAGCTACTTTACATATATTATTCGACGAAATAACACAACAATATCCATTAATTAAAACTTTCACATCATGTTCTACCAACATTATAATACCGAAGCCTTGGTGACAGCACTATTTGCATCTCATAATCCTTTTACACCTTATGTTTATATTACATCTCATTAATCAGAACACTAATTAAGTGAGATAATCCCTGTCGTCCAAATCCCATAAGAGGACAGCAAACCCTCGCAGCAGCCCCCGATCACCCAAATTTTATATTTTAAAAAAGAAAAACATTGATGGGCTTCGCCCACTTGAACCATGGGTCTCAATGAAATTCAGGCCTTAACACTGCCATTTCATTGAATTTGGTACCCATTAATTTAGGGTTGGTGCTTGTTGCATATATAATCGTGGGGTCATGAAACAGGGACAGTCTGCTAGCAGTAGCATATATAAAGAAGCAAGCGAAGAGTAGGTAGAGGAGGCGGATCTGATACGATGGCAGCGTGCTTCCTTTGTCCCTCTCCATCTCCTTCTCCTTCTCCTTCTCCATTGGATTTGAAAGGAGGGAGTAACAGTAACAGTGACAGCAGCAGCAGCAGCAACACCATCACGATCCCAACACGGAAACCCCTATTGAGGATCAGATGCAACCTCTCCGTCCCCTCCAAAACCAACGCCATCACCATAACGGAGCCCGAACCCGTCTACACCTCCGTCAAAGCATTTGCTCCGGCGACCGTGGCTAATCTGGGTCCGGGCTTCGACTTCCTGGGGTGCGCCGTGGATGGGCTCGGGGACACGGTGTCCCTCACAGTGGACCCACACGTTCACCCCGGCGAGATATCCATTTCCGACATCTCGGGCAACAAAACGAGCAAGCTCAGCAAAAACCCCCTCTGGAACTGCGCTGGGATCGCCGCCATCGAAGTCATGAAGATGCTCGGCATCCGCTCCGTGGGCCTCTCCCTCTCCCTTCTGAAGGGCCTCCCTTTGGGCAGCGGACTAGGATCTAGTGCTGCCAGCGCCGCCGCCGCCGCCGTCGCCGTCAACGAGATCTTCGGCAACAAACTGGGCGTCCAGGACCTGGTCCTCGCTTCCCTGAAGTCGGAGGAGAAGGTTTCGGGCTACCACGCGGACAACGTGGCACCCGCCATCATGGGGGGCTTCGTGTTGATCCGCAGCTACGAGCCGTTGGATTTGATCCAGTTGAGGTTCCCCGCGGAGAAGGAGCTGTTCTTCGTGCTGGTGACGCCTGAGTTTGAAGCCCCCACGAAGAGGATGCGAGCGGCGCTGCCCGCTGAGGTTGGGATGCCGCACCATGTGTGGAACTGCAGCCAGGCGGGGGCTCTGGTGGCGTCGGTGCTGCAGGGGGACTTGCCGGCGTTGGGGAAGGCGCTCTCCTCCGACAAGATCGTGGAGCCTCGGCGCGCCCCCTTGATTCCCGGCATGGAGGGCGTCAAGAGGGCTGCCCTTGACGCCGGCGCATTCGGATGTACCATCAGCGGAGCTGGCCCCACTGCCGTTGCTGTCATTGATGACGAGCACAGAGGAATCCAAATTGGTGAACGCATGGCAGAGGCTTTTCTCAAGGAGGGCAACTTGAAGGCGTGTGCGAAAGTGAAGCGCCTTGATCGGGTTGGTGCTAGGCTTATTAGTAGCACCAACATTTGAAGCTTGTCTGCTATGCTGTGCTATGGTATGTTATGTTATGTTCTGTTCCGTCCCTCATGCTTACGCTATTCGTCAGTTTAGTTTTATTCAGTGATCAAGATGCTACCTCCCCCAACACCAAGTAGACCTAATGTGCAGTGCTTTAGTTTATATTCTCTGGTTCATTGTAATTGCGTTTGCATCTATTTCTCCGGATTCTCGGCGACTGGATTGGGACATTACCACTCATGAATGTTGCTTATATATTTGTAAATATCCATTGATTCACATGCACATGCTCCCAATGAGCACATAACTTGAATGTTTTGTATGTCTATTGACGTTTTGTTAATGTGAATGTTGCGCCCTGTGGCACTTTTGGGGGTATGTGCTCTAGGGAGAAGCCAATAGTTTCACTGGGATTGCTTCTGTAGCAGCATGATTTTAATGATAATAAAATAATGCATCAGCTGATTCATATTGCACTTATAATGTTGGATTGCCTCTCTTGGACGATTCTCATTTAGCCTTTGACGTTTTGTTAAAAGAAGGTCATTGATTGTTTTGGAATTTTTGTTTTTGGTAGTGCCGTAAAGCAAGCATTTCATGTGGCCTGTCCGCATGAGCTTACATTTGTTTGTTGAATTTGGAGTGGCCCGCCCTTGCAGAGCAAGTTTGGGACTCTCTTAATATAGTATGTATTAGGGGTGTCAAATTTTGAGTGTGTATATTTTTCGGAAAAGGAAAAAACTGGTGCAACTACAAACTTGTGGCAAACTGTACTTAGTTGCAGTGATCTTGTAGTTCACTTTCTCCTCAGCTTAATCCTTACTTGCTTCTGTACCTCGTAGCTTTCTACAAAGGCTATGAATTTGACATGCTTCTAAACCTCACCCGCTACCGTCTCCCTCCAAACGAAAAACATGGATAATATTACTTAGAATAGAGATACTAGGAGAAAGCAAAGGCCTTTTATAACGTTCTATGGTTATTGCTCAATGCTCATTGATGGTACTTGTAAGAGGATGTGATATTGTTATTTAAGTGGCATCCTTATGATTTCTAGGTCGAGCTCAGAATAAATTTTTATTACAACAACAACCAAGCCTTTGCTTTAAATCATAGCCTTTGTAAGCTTCTTGAAATTGCTTTAAATCTCGAAGTTTCTAAGAGTATTGAATTAGGTTTCCTTTATATTTTAGGTGAATGTGGCTGAAACTCCCTAGAAATCTGGCACGGCTTTTATTATTTGTAGCCACTAGCTAGTGAGTATGCATACGTCTGAAACAATTTGGTTGACGAATTTCCATCAGCTTACTTGATCTAATACTGAATTCTAACTTGTAAGTTGTAACATGCTTACCGGAGACTTGTAGATTTCAAAAAAAAAAAAGAAAAAAAGAAGGATCTCAATATCCCCGTGGCACGATAATTGCTGGCCTGTCACATGTCTTTGATCAACGAAGCAGCATTAAAGTGTGAGGTCATAATCAAAAGACAAACATTAAAACCAAGCTGGGAGCTGCCTTTGGGTGACGATAATTTAAAGAGGATGAATAATTATGAAACGCCTTGATTACGTCAGTGTTATGACAAGGCATATTTAGCGCGACGTTTTCGTTGCTCCCCCTCCCTTCCTCTTCTTCTCTTTCTCTTTTCTCTACCCCCTCTCTCATCCTTCAGCTTGCTACTTGAGAAAGCTCAGTAATTTGCCCTCCGTAGCTTTTTCCTTATTTGATTGTGTTCTTGCTTTTGAATAACATGTAAAATGTTTTTCATTAATTGCTCTTTTATATTTCTGTTAAGAAACAACTATTCAAAAGCTAAAGCATTTAGATATTAATGGGGAGTGGTATGGAATAGAATGAGATGTAACAAAATGAAAATTCTATACAATTGTTTGGATGGTCAAGAATGAAATAGCGAAAAATCTAGACTCCTTTGTTTGGAAATTCTAGTGGAAGAGAATGAAATGACCAGAAGAATTGTACATTATTGATTCTCATTCCATCTATAACCCCCCAAATTTGGAGGAAAATGAAAAATGTGATGCGGAATAGAATTAGAGTGCGTTTGTTTATGTTTTTTAAGGATAAAAAATTATTTTTTTCTTAAAAAATTAATTTTTATATATTTGGATAATTTTTTAAAAATAATTAGATTTAAAAAAAAATTTTATTTTCAGCTTTTTTTTTTTGAAGTTAAAAAAAGTAGCTTATAAAAAAAATTAATTTTTAATTTTTTTAATTATATATAAAATTTAAATTTCAAAATCACTTGTTTCAAATATGAAACAAACGCAACCTTAGTCACTCTCATTCAACACCGTTTCATTTCAATATTATTTTTAAAACTCAAACAATGAAACTATAGTTATCTCCCACATCATAAGAAACCATAGATTAGCTTATTCACTTCCACCCCAAATCTAACTAAAGCCGAAATTCTTAGGTGGAATGCGTGATTGAATTAACTTATTTATTTTGTGCTAAACCATCGTGCGTTGATTCAAGAGTGGGGTTATGGTGCCTTAAGGATGTTGTCTCAAGTTCGAGTCATACAGATGATAAAGTGCACCATTGGTCTTCTTTAAAAAATGTTGTTTATACTTATTTTGGGAATTCATTGCAGAAAGATATTGAGAGATTATTTTGCATCTCTCTCTTTCATTATTTGTTTATAATGAGTCTCCAAAATGAATATACATTACTTATCTTCTTTTATGAGTCTAACAATAACAAGAAAACAAGATAAATGTACACCCCAACGGTTGTTTGATGCAAAACAATTTTTTTACCTAAAACCAATTAAACTTAAACATGAATGTTTTTATAGTTAACGCATTTTTTTATGCAATAGCTTTTTGGAATTGGAGTGTGGATAGTGCACAAGTCTTTCTTATCTTGTATTAAAATTTGATTTTTTTTTTTAAATATTTCGAAGAATAGAAATGGTAATGATTGAACCACCATTTGATACCAAGTCAAAACTAATGATGGAAAATTTGGACCAAATTATAGATATTGTTATCTAATTATATTTACTTATATGTGACTTTCGAAATAATAGAGGTACAAATCATCATTTGATACCAAGTCAAAACTAATGATGGAAAATTTGGACCAAATTATAGATATTGTTATCTAATTATATTTACTTATATGTGACTTTCGAAATAATAGAGGTACAAATCAAACATTTCTACTGATATTGTAATATATAATTAGAAGAATGCATATAAAAATTAAATTCATGTTTGAATACAACTTCACGCATATTTATGTATCAAAAAAAAACTTCACACATATCTAATAAAGTTTTGTTTTGGTCACATGTAGTTCAATTTTGATTCAATGTAAAATTTGTGTATTATTACTAAATTAAATGTTATTACATTATCAAAAATGTAAAATGTGTGATTGTTAAAGTAATGTTTTACAGAAGTCAAACTTATAAAATTTTTAATATAACAACACATAATTGAGTTACAATAAACTAGCATTGTATTAAAACTAATCTTATTTATTATTGAACATTTATTAATATTCAATAGTAAAATGCATAGATAGATGCATTCATAATGATGATACACTCATACAGTGGTATACATATTTAATAGAGATTATAGTAGGTAGTACTTGCTAACAAGGGCTATCGCAATTTCGTATTCTCTAAGAACACAAACTCGATTCTTACTGCTAATATAAATATCCTATTAATAGGTAATTATATAAATATCTTGTAAGTGTTTTCTGAGTCCAGGGATCATACCCTATATATGGTGGAATAACTGGTACTGAACCTACCTAAACTTTTTTTTATTAAAAAAATGAGCAGGTACTACTTATCAAGAAAATTTTCCTTCCAATTATTTTTGTCATCCTTCAAATTTGTTGTTTCACTAGCATCTTCAATGCCATACAACACGAGAAAAATAAAGCGTGCGTGAACAAAGTTTCTCCTTTCTCAATCTTAACCCATAAAAGAGGGTTTTTGACCCATATATTATCCTTTTAAAAACAAATTATATAGCACTTTTGAAACAATTTGTCTGTCTATTATTGTTTGTGCCACAGTGGAGGGTTGCAAGATTATTTAATTTTAACCCATGGCACTTAAACAATCTGTGCCACCATTCACTCTTCACTTCCCTGTTAGATATTCTCTGCATGAGGAGACTGCTCGGGCACGGCTTGATAGATGGCACAACATTAACTAGTGCCACCCAAATAGACAAAACATGATAGACACGGGCCTATCAGGTGGATCAGGATGAAGTCGTGCCATCCACAGGGTACCACCATGTGTCCGCATGCACAGAATGGCGCGGGATGCATTAGTGCCATTAGTGAGACACTGCCACGTGCCTTGTTGGCCTCCTTCCTTCTAGCACCGATGCTGCTATATAATGGCATTATTCTCCCTGAACCCTTCCCCTCACCCATGCTAACACAAGCCACAAAATACAAAATTTGTTAGGTGATCTTGTATAGTTCAACAATTCCTGTAAAGATAATTTAAAATTTATTTGTTACTTACAATTTTTAATTAATATATTTTCAGTTCATAAGTATAATAATTTTGTTAAAGAAATTAACTATTAGGATTTATTTTTTTTTTGTGAGTTCAATTTTTTAAAAATTATTGTGTTAAAAAATATTCTATTTATGTATGAGTTTATTTTTCTTTTTCTTTTTCTTTTTTAAATTAGACTTTAATTTTAGCAATGAGCTGTATTCAAGGGTTAGCCTCATAGACTTATATGTGAATATATTCATACTTCATTATTATTAACTTTTTTGAGAAAATTACAAGAGCTTCTAGTGAATTTTTTTTATGAGTTTAGTTTTAAAAAGTTTTATTAGGATATTTATAATCTTGTTTTTAATAAATTTTTTATTAGGAACATTAGGGTATATAATAAAAAATTTATTAAAGAGATTGTTAGGATATATTTAGTTTTTATCATTAGGCTTTAATTTTCGTCATGAGTTCATTTTTTAAAAAATCATTGTTTTAAAAAATATTCTATTTATCTATGTGTTTAGGTTTTTTTTTGAAAGATTAGACTTTAATTTTATCAATGAGTTCAATTTGAAAAAATATTATTAATTTTTTTTAAAAAAAGTATAAGAGCATCTAGTTAATTTTTTTTTATGAGTTTAGTTTTTAAAAGGTTTTATTAGGATATATGTAGTCTTGTTTCTAATAAAAAATTTATTAAACCAAACATTAATTATTATAATAAGATTATTATAAATTTAATAACAAATTTTTTTTGACATGTATCTTCACATAATATTTTCAATTTTTTATGAAAAATGTAACAAGTGAATTTTAGTTTATATTACTAAACAAATAAAGTAGTAAGAAGACTATTAAATAAAAATGATTACATTACTATTGTATATAGAAAAGCATATAAATAATTTGATAATTAATACTTTTTTTTTTATAGATGACATGTAGTTTTTCTTCATCACTCGTAATTCGTCCCTAACGATGTATTGTTGTTAACAATGTAAGAGACACACATTTCATAGTACATTTGGATTGGACATCCTGATAGGGTGTTAGTTGTTAGAGGAAAATCTTCTACTCGTAGAATGGGCAAGCAAATTCCTACCTAGATTATTCTATAGCTAGAGTAAGCAGCGTTTCTTGAAGTTGCAAAACTTGAATTTTTCCAAATTGAGCACACATTGGTATCTGCTCTAGTAGAGCATTGGAGACCAAATACATATACGTTTCATATGCCTCCGAGAGAATGGGCAATCACACTGCAAGATATTGCTATCCAAACGAGTTTTCGTATTAATTGGTGACCAGTTACTGGCAATACTTTTCGTCCATCGCAACCCTATTTCTAGCAACTGCTAGGCATAACTCCCCGTAAAATGCATTCCATAGTCATCGATTGAAAATGAGATGGTTAGATACTCACTTTAGTGATATAAATAATCATATTGGCAATGAGGTCTAGCTTCAGTAATTTGCTCGAGCATATATTTTGCAGTTGATGGGGTTACTTTTATTTGCAAATCATTCTGGAAAGTTGGTCCCCTTAAGGCTTCTACCATTTTTCGAGGATGTTGCTATGGTTGGTCAATACAGTTGGAGATCAGTGGTACTCTTTTATTTATATCGTGAGCTTTGCAAGTGTATGGATTATAATCGGCATGAGATTGGAGGTAAGGCTGTGTCGGTTCAACTATGGGTGTAGGATAGGTTCTCATCAATTGCCCCAATTTCTCTAGTGTTGACTGCCCATGCCTTATACGGTGCTCGATATGACTTTTTGACTCTTTTTTTTTTAATTTTCTATATAAATAATCATTGCATGTTTATAATATTTGGTTGAATATGTGAAATAACATATGGATAGGTAGTAGAACTTTTATGGCAGTACAATGAAACTTGTCGTACTATCGTCACAAGCTTGATCAATTAAAGCATAAAGATTAAGAATCTCTTATTAATGCCTCTAAAATTTTGATCATGTTAATTCTATAGAATTTTTAATATTAATTATTTTCATTTTGCAAATTGTGTGGGAACCCTATCTTAAAATGTATGGGTCATTCCCACCCATATGCCTTGAAGGCTCTCATGTTTGGAGAGCTGTTATGCCATTGATATTTTTTTCACATCATAAAATGAGAAACAACTGGATCAGGTGATGCATCAATTTAGCTTACAACAGATTATTCTAGACCCACTATGTCAGCTTGAACAACTCTATGATCTTATGCTATGCCACAAAAAGGATAATAATTAGATGCTCTTGTATGATTCGGTTATCCAAATATGGCATGATAGGGCACAATATATGGTAATTAGCGATCAGCAAATAAGATTGTTAAGTGAGAATGATCCCTATATGAGGTGATATTCAAGACACACTCGTTAGATCAGTAGGGATGATAAATGCAGAAAGCAGATAGTAAATATTGTTGCTTTTATTGATTAAATTATTGTGTTATTAGTGCTTCGATATAATGTTTATATCTGTTTGAATAACATAAGCAACTAGAGTGAATGCATTATTTATCCTCTATTAATGACTTAAGCTTTTCGAGAGAGGATGTTAGAGACATGATAACAAAGTTGTTGCATTAGTTTGAGGAATTAAACAGGGTTATCGAACCTACAATGGCTCATGCTCAGCAGCAACCTCTTCCACACACTGAGGTAAATGTGGCAATACCTCTGACTTGGATGAAAGGTCAGGGACTTTAGCGACATAGAAGGCGAGAAGTGATAGAAGTTCATACCCTTCCTCCACTTTTTGAACGTGGTCACGGTCAATATTATGTGCCGTCAGCATCATCAGCAAACCCGATGGATTCAGGTTCAAAAAGAACTTATTATTGGTCACCTCAAGATTAAATAGCAGGAGCATCCTTTTCCCACGCCACATATCATTTGTACGGCCTAGATGAGGTGTACGTCTCTTTCACGCTGAGTCTATCACATTTCACACCACTTGTATATGCGCCACTAGAGTTCACACTTAGTGCAAATATGGGATTTATGGATTTCTTATCACATATAACCCTTTACACTCCACATGGTGTAAATGTTGTTTCTCCATAGGGTATTGACTTGAATAAAGATTTTTTTATCTATAATCAACCTTGAGGATGATGCGGCTGATGTGAAAAAAAACTGCATCATAAAGCGAGAAATAGGTGACGTGGTTTATATTATTGCCTAACTCTTCACATAACTAATTATGGATGTATCTCCTTGTTTATTAATAAAAACTATTTATTTTATTGGTGTATGTGTGAGATTACTTCGATTCAGTTTAATTTATCTTCTATAGTCTAGGTGAAAATAATTACAAACAATCTATTAAAGATGCATTATTTGTTTAAGTTTTTTAAAAAATGTATGTTAGTGATGTAATTTTGTTAGGTTTATTTTTTTAGAACTTATTCTTTTCAATATATATATATATATCACCAAAACATTTTTTAGTTTTAGTTTTCTTTAAAAAAAATTAATTTATTTATCTTATAATTTTTATGCATACCTTTTAATTTTCTTAAAATATGATATTTTCATTAATCCTTCAATTATTTAATAATTTAATGTTTACTAATATTATTTAAAAGTATAAATACATAAATTAATTAATCTTAATTTGATTAGAGTTTATTTAAGTAAGGGTAATTTGGAGAATGACCACCCAATAAACAAGGTAATTTAGAGAATTACAATGGTAAGAGAATAATAAATAACCAAATGAAAGCTTTTTTTTTTTTTCAAATTTATAAGTAACAACACCAGTTGATTGAGGACAAATTTGACACAATTTAAATATCTTCATTATCTATAGTGTCAGTATCATGCTGCAAGCTTTGACTTACAGTAAGACGAGGGCAAAGACGTCAATTATGACCTTCTCTTTTACATATTCCATATCGTTGCCTACGTTGTGACTGTCAAATCCATTTCATTCCTTACGTGTGTAGACTTTGGCTCGCCCTTTGGCGTGAAGGGTTGATAGTTCTAAAGCCAATATCTAATCTGATGTGGCTGTAATGCAATCCTCATTACCAATTGGCCATCACTGTCCACTATATGTATTGATAAATATTTTGGATGGAATAAACATGATCAACTAAATTGTAGAAGTCTATACTTATAGCAGCACAAGCAACAATTGCATGAGAACATGGATATTTATATGCTTGAAATTTTTCACACTAGCAAGTATCTCTTCTTAAGTTTAGGGCCCTGTATGACCACCACTTTTGTGTCACAGGGTTGAATGCCTCTTCAACCTTAAACCTTGTGGTCTTTATGTTATAGTTGCGAACTTGGTGGGAACATGGATCATCTTGTTTTTTCCTAATAGCATTGATTAACTTCTTACAAAACCTATTTCCAATACTTAGCTCCACCATAACCTGTGAACCTCTTTGCACAAAATAATCTACTATCCTCCCATATGTGCACTTAACTAACGTAGTTATTGGAAGATGTCTAGCACCTTTTAAGACTTTATTCGCAGCGTCTGATAAGTTTGTTGTCATGTGCCTATATCTACGTCCTCCTATATCATACATTTGCCTCCATTTCCCCGTTGGTATATTATTGATCCATCTTTGAATTTTAAGATTAGTTTGATGAAATTTTTCCAAATTTCTGTCAAACCGGTGCATGCAAGTTGTATACCCTACATTAACACAAATTACATGCTAATTTTGAAAAGAAATAAAATTCATACATATAATATTAAAATTATGAAAATATACTTTTTACCAAGTTTCAATAAGTCTTGCTTCAATTTTATATTTTTGAATTTATAGTTGAAATTGCTGATAATGTGGCAAATACAATACATATGATACATATATGGAGGTTGCCAACCACGGTTTTGATTTGCCACAGTTCCTTTTATACTTGCAGGTCGATCAGAGATAAGATACAGACCTTGTTTTCTTGTCATATATTACTGGATATTTCCCAAGAATCATGACCAAGCGTTTAAGGTTTCTCTTTCGACAATAGCAAAAGCAATCGGTAAAACGCAACTGTTGCCATCCTGTGTAGTGGCAATTAGCAGTGTATCACGATACTTTCCATACAGAAATGTGCCATCAACTTGTACAATAAGTTTGCAAAAATTGAAGGTATCACAAAATTGCTTAAATGTCCAAAACAACCGATGAAATGTGCGAAATCGATTATCCACTTGACTATTGATGAAAATTCAATTGTCTTAATTTTGTAGATAGAATTTGATGCAAACGTCTGCATATATGCAAGCCATCTATGTAGCTTTGCAAAATGATTCATTTTAATCACCAAATATCTTTACTATTGCCTTCTGCTTACCTTTTCAAGCCTTTCAGTATGATACTTGAAATCCATATTGGCTATTAATTCTTTCTCTGATCAAAGAAATTGGAATTGATGATTCCAATTTAACCAACCCTAACATAAATTAAGCAATCAAATTATTATCAACAAATGAACTTAATAACCATAAAGTACATAATTGATATATAGCTTAGTGACATACTTAGTATATTTGTGCAGATAAAATTTGAATCTAATTTGCAGTGATCTTGAGATAGCATGAGATTAACACAGGTGTGATGACTACCCCATTTAGTGATTTGTCACTAGTTTATCTTTTTTTCCTAAAATTACCTTCATTTGCTAGGGGCAACCTTCTTTGTGTTTTGTGCACTTTGTGTAGAAAATTGTTGGTGTTGATTCGACCACTATATATGTTTGATGGAGCTTCATAGAGTAATGTTTGATAGTCATCTATACAGCTTTTTTGCTATCAAACCGTATACCAACATATAGCTCATCTCCAACACGCTAAAAAACTAGGCACATCCAACCCAAAAAATTCATTCGTCTTTTGATTAGGATGGTCCCAATTGATATAATTATAATGTGAAAAGACATTCCAGAATGAAGTCTCCATCAAATGTGTTGCATCTATAAAAATATCATCAAGTCATGAAAGGGTTATAATAAAATCACAATATAAACAAATAATTATAAGAAAACTAACTGCCTTATTGTGGAACTCGTTCTTTGATATGCAATAAGGATACAACAGGAGAAACTACAATAGTCGGATAATCTAATTCAACCTTAGACTTAGAAAAAATCACCATCAAGAATCTCACCTTTATGATCATCTTCATTTTCATCTGACAATAAATCCCTATCGCAATCTTCATCTTCATCTCACAAGGATACATCAGCACTATAATAATTGCTAAATGCAATAGCAGAGTATAGAAGGGGCAATAGGCAAAAATAATCTGCTTGCAATATCAATCTTAGCATACGGTTCGAGCATTGTTAAAGAAGACCATTGCTCAAAGGTGCCGATCATATAGTTAGCATCATCAACTATCTCAAGAGAAACATATATATTGCTAGCTTGAGCAATTGAAAATCTATAAGTGAGACTTGAAATTGTTTAATGGGATTGAAGTTTCAATTTGGCAGTAATCTTCTTTTTTAGTGCATTATAATTGAGACCTCTTTCTATTTTAATTGATCTCTTATCACCTTCAAAAATACATCATTGTGGCCTAGCAAATTTTCTACCATTCTAGTATACAAACATAATAAAAGTATTCATATTTTTGAAGTAAATTAAAAAAAAAAAGAAAAGAAAAATGTAAAAAGAATTCGACAAAAAAAAAATAGAAGATAAAAAATTCAAAGACTGCAAAGAGTTTGAAGCGAGAGTTTGAAAAATTGAGACAGCAAAGAATTTAAGTCGTAAGTTGTGTGGAGGAATTAGTAGGAACGAGTACAGAGAGAAATGGGAGTCTAACTAGTGCCACGTGTTGACGTCCAGATGATGGCACAACTGCAAGTAGCGCCAAGGCTGGCGCACTATCATCTAGCACCATTTGATCGCGTTGGCAACGCGGACACATGGCATTGCCCCGTGAGTGGCATGACCTGATCCTACTCCACCTGATAAGCCCGTGCTCATCATGTCTTGTCCATCTGGGTGGCGCTCGTTGATGCTGCACCATCTATAAACCCGTGCCCCATTAGTCTCATCATGTAAAGAATCTCTGACAAGAATGCACAAATTATTTCGGCGCCAAGGGTTAAAATTAATTAATCTTGCAACCCTTCAGCACAAACAATAATAAACAAGCAAATTGTTTCAAAAAAAGTGCTATATATTCGGGTAATTTGTTTCTAAAAAGACAATATACGGGTCAAAAAGCCACTAGAAAGACATCAATGCGGGAAAATGTGGGCAACTCCTTTTTCTTTCCACCATACCCAAAAGAAAAAAATAAAAAATAAAAATCCGTAGATTGAAAGTAATTTGTATTAAAAGAAAAGCCATCAAAACTTTCAATTTGTCGTAATCCAAAGTCAGCTATCATTGGCAAATTCTGCCTGCTTTGCCCCGACAGAGAAGAACTCAATGATCACTTCTAGTGGCATGCCCTTGGTTTCTGGAACTTTCAAGAAGACAAATACCCACGCTATGGTGCACACGACCGCATACATTCCAAAAACACCAACAAGGCCCACAGAATTAAGCATAACTGGAAGTGTGTAGGTGACGATGATGTCACAAATCCAAAAGGTAAGAGCACATATGGCAATGCAGAGACCCCGAACTCGAGTAGGGAAGATCTCCGCACAAAGGATATTTGGAATTGGCCCAAATCCCATAACAAAGCTACAGAAGTAGACAACGACACTTATGGTTGAGATAGATGCATTCACGGTACTGCCCAAATCCACAAGACCCCCTATGACTAATATGAGAAGAGATGCTATCAAGATCGGGATTGTACTCAGCAGCAAAGTCCTGAAGCAATGAAAACACCATATGATGTCACCAGGGAGTAATGCAAACTGAATGAATACAAGCAAGCAATGGGAAGTACACAAAGAATAAAACACAACTCAGCCAATATTGATTTAAAAGTGGATTTTAGTCACCGTTTTGTTTACTAACTTGGGTTTTGGTCCTTATACAATATTTTTTGAGATTTCAATTCCTATAATCTCTATTCATCGAAAACTAAATGGTCCTATATTTGATGAAATAGTAATCGTCATAATATGTTAGTGTGAACGACTAAAACCTTAATGATTAAAAAACAATTACCGGGAGTTGAAAGAATTAACTGTAGATATTAAATCTGAAATAAGTGAAAATAATGGAGACCAAAATTTACCTTAAACATATTCATAATTTAAGTTGTATTGAGTCTTCAAACACTTCTTAACTAAAAAGATAACAATGTCACGAATTATCTCTATGATGGTTTCATGGTTATTTTAACCACAAGAATCACTAAGAGAACCACTAAGAGAACCTCAGCATTCAGCAATAAAACAAATATATCGATAGAGATCGCCGTGGGAACAAAATTTCATCAAACACTACTTCTAGAAAAGCCCTTCATTTGTACCACTTGAGTATTTTTGCAAATAAACTTATTGACCGGAAAATCATCAAATACTTTATATAGGCATATAACAAAAAGAAGAACAACAACCAAACCAAACCTTATCCACTAGGTAGAGTCAGGCTACATGGATCATTTGGCACCAATGAACTCAAATCAAAGACCAAAATTGCAGTAAAACAACTTAGAACAAGATTTTTTTTCTAATGGTTTCTCCTAATGTTTTCTTAAGTTTTTCTCTCCCTTTTTAATTGGACTATCTTTCAGCTGATCTCCTTTGCATACTAGAACCTACATTGATCTTCTTATCTTAAACCACCTTAGTTGAGTTTATGTCATGTTCTTCTCGGTAGCTGCTAATGTCAGCTTTCTCGTGGATGTATATATTCTTAATCTTATCTTTACTTGTATGTCCACTCATTTACTTCACCATTCCCATCACTAAACTTGTTTTTTTTCCCGCTTATTTTGGCACATCACTGCCCAACATTAACTTCCATAGAGCATTTCTGATCTTATTGCTGTGCAATACAATTTTTCCTTTAGTTTGATAGCACTTTGCGATGGTAACATACTCAAACCCACATTGTTATTGAAATGTTACCCTAAACAGCAAAAGATTTGGGTAAAGCACATATAAGAGAAACAATGCAATGGAAGTAGTACGTTCATGAGAACATGCATACATCCACCTATTGTAACATATATCTTATCATTTAAGCAAGAATCAACAGAAAACGATGAGAGGAAGATGCATACCTTCTGCCCGATATATCCATGAGCCTCATGGCAACAGCTATACAAGGTAGCATCAACAAGGTTGTCACGGTGCTAATAAGTAATGATGCAGACATAGAACTAAGGCCCAGGTTTGAAAGAAGATAACCAACTCCTGCCTGCTCAAGAATTTGGGGTGTATAATAGAGGACCCCATTTATACCAGAGAACTGCAACGTTCAAAGAGGAGTTAGATGACAGCCAGGCATAGCTTTTGACTACAAACAAGGTTAGGTATAATTGGTTGGCGACGTTCAAAGACCAGAGAAAGTGCAGTGTTCAAAGAGGAGTTACATGACAGTGAGGCATAGCTTTTCACCAAGAACACCTGAGATTCAAAAACTATTTTAATACGTCCAAATGACTTCTGATATTTTCATCGAAGTTAGATTTACAGATGTATGTCATCGTTTCATAAAATATTGCGTAAATTGTGTTTGTCTTCTTCAATAAAAAGGAGCTCAAAAAATGCTTATGAATCCAAAGCAAATTGGCTTGAATTATTTGCATACCGTTTTCACATTTTACATTAAAATATGAGTTGCTCTAACAATGCCCCAACTAAAACACGACTTTTCAAATAACCTATGCAACTGTAAGTTTTTTCGAAAGTGTACTTTTCTAAGAATCAATACCTGCAAAAGTCATTCTCTCCACAAATTCGAAATCTAACAGCAATCCAAACACACCATTAAGAAGCTCAAAGAAACCATGTATTAAAAAAAACAGAGAGGACATCATATAAAATCTATATTTAAGCTGTATACAAAGCTGCACGAGTGTGTCAGAGCAAGACGGTGAAATTAAACCCTGCCCTTGCCTATTCAATGTTTTCAAGAAAGTGAAGAAAGATGAAAACAAGCACTAGTAATCATGACTTGGATACAAAACAGTGTAATGTGTCATACTGTCATCGAGGCAATAAAAGAATATAAAAGTACTCAAAGACAGTGTTACGATGCAGCAGGGAAATATAAAGGCAGCAGACATTGAAAAGATGTCATCACCTGCTGAAGAACTTGAATCCCCACACCCACAATCAATGCCTGCTTCACCCCAGGTTCAAAAAGATCACTCCAACTTGGCCCTTTTGCAGCTGTTTCAGATGGATGAATCATAGCTGGTCCAACTGGCTGCTGATGCATAAGCTCTTTGTTGTAAAGGGCTGGCTGACTCACCAGAGCGGCAGCATGGACAATCTCACCATCTGCTAGCACATCACCACCCAGAAGTGACATCTGAGACCCACGTTTAGATCCAGGACCACTCTCTTGGTGTAAATATATTCTCTTGAAACCACCTTGCTTACTCCCATCTGGGCCTTCTTTTTCAGACCATTTCCATGCCAGCTGCCAACCCCCACCAATCCCTGTACTACCAGCAGGTTCTCCAGCATTTCCTTGCAAAAGACTACCTTGCCTCATGCTTGACAGGCTACCATGGGCAGGAGGAGGCATGTCCTTATCCAGACTTGTTGCCTGACGTGAGATGAGTGGACTCTGCAAATGGTCATCAGAATCACCAGCAGCGGCATCGGACAGATAATCATCGCCCTCTCCGGCAAGGCTTTCTTCTTCCCAATCTTCATTCCTAGGTTGATTTCCTCCAACACTAAACATACTTCCGAAGTGTGGAAAAAGGGCGCTTCGCATGCTTCCTGCTTCTGGGAGGTTCTCATGGACACTGTCAAAGAGCTTCACTAGAGGATCCACTAGACCACTCTGATTTGCCATGCTTCCTTTCCGAGATACAAAGCCAACGGCACTTTGTCTAGTGGCGGGTTTGGCAACCCAGGACAGACCTCGATCTGGCCCATGCAATTTGATATGCTCTTTTCTGGCTGATGGATCCTCCGCATCAGTGAATTCATTGGCTGGACCAATTATGTACTCTTCTATAGCTGTATCACCCCCAACTCCAAGACCCTCAACCAGTAAAGCCATCTCACCTGGTCATGGCCAAGGACAATTACCATTGAAATCATGGATATACACAAGATCAAAATCAAATAAATGCACATATACTAAGCGAATGAACTCAAAAAAATTCAATTGAAGTTTTCAAAATCATTTGACTCATCAATAGTTTTGAAATAATCACGAATTTTGGTACAATGGAAGCACTTAAGTTTGAAGTTTGAATCTATGGCATCATGCAATATTACACAAGAATGAATTGAATATTGCTGATCCACTTTACACAGACCAGAATGTGATAGACTACGGTTCAGTATCACTCTTGATAGCCATCAAGTCTCATTCCACGTAGTCCTTTTAACACAAATGAATAGTGACCAAATGCAGTCGATTAGGCTCATACAAAACAAGAACAAATCACCCTACACAAAACTCAGGGAAATTTAACAACTGAACATCCAGCATCGGCTGGGATGTATTCAGAGTTTAAGTGAGACTTTAAAACAATCCTACAGGGCTTAGTTTGTCTCTATAAGTATGTATATCATGAACCTAATTGTATCGAGCTAAGATCTCAATTGAACTCCAAAGCAGACAAAGAGTTGGGGGGAGGGGGGGGGGGGAGAGAAAAAGGGGAAGGCGGGTTGTGAAAGTAATTGCAGAAGTAATTCATAAACAAAGCCCATAACCAACCCGCGACATCTTCCCTGCAGCGAAGCCGCTGCAGAACCTTCTTGGCCTCAAGCATCCGCCCTTTACTGACAAGCCATCTTGGAGATTCGGGCAAGAAGAATAGTGTGAGCGCAAAATAAAGGAGAGAGGGAATTGAAAGAACACCCAACATGAGTCTCCAGCTTGGGGCCTTGGTGAGTGACATCCCAAAGACCATGCAGTAGGAGAGAAACATTCCTGCGGAGCCAGCGAACTGCGGAAGCGTATTGAGTAATCCCCTGATCTCAGGTGGAGCCGTCTCGGAAATGTAAAGAGGTACCAAGGTAACTGCCAAACCAATGCCCAATCCATCTAAAAGCCTTGAAAAGAGGAGGATATAAACGTTCGGAGACCACAGCATCACAAGAGAGCTGAGAAAATACAGGACGGAGGAGATGATCAACATAGGACGGCGGCCCAGCAAATCCGACAAGGCTCCGGAGCATGTGGTGACCACCGTGGCACCAATCAGGGACATGGCCACAATTAGACCTTCTACCGTCGGTTCACTTTCCAATTTAAACTCCTTCTTTATGTACAAAAGAGATCCTGCATGGGCAGGACAGGGCAAGGCAACACAAATAAACTCCTTCATTAGTAATGAAGATGAAGCAAATCATGTATTATTATTATTATTATAATAATTAGGGAAGGGAAACAGAAAACTACCTGCGATGGTGGCATTATCCCATCCTTGCAGCAAGTTACCGATAGCAGCAGCTACGGCAACAAGAACAGCTCCACTCATCTTTTCACTTGAATTTTTAATCAATCAGCCTGTGAATGAAACTAACTGAAAGAGCAAATAAAATAATAGTAATAATAGAGAGATAGATAGATAGTAGATCGATCGATGAGTAACAAGAGATTGATTCAGGATGGGACTCAGGCTAAGGGGATGATCGATCACAGATCCAGAACGCAAACCCTGTTTCCCATCTGCGTACCCTAATCAAATCACCTTGCCTTGGAGTGCTTCAACTTTCAATTACAAATATTATTGCCAGACGCGAATAAAAAAAAAAAAAAGACGGACACGAGGGAGGGCGAGCTCGCTCTCTGAGTTCATTCAATTCAATTATTAACTAATAGTAATACTAGGCGGAGCAGAGCCGTACCACACTACTGCGACTAAACAAGACAAGGAAAATAATTAATGAATAGAATACTATAGCGATCCTATTCCTCCTATTCGCCAGTTGGAAGTAAGAATTGGAAACAGTAATGAAATCAAAGTGAGACACCCTGTTTTCTTTCCAACAGAAGCTCCCTTTTGGACACTTGCCCTCGTTGCGCGCTTCCCCATCGGCATTCAGTTATTATTAATAATAATAATAATACGTCAAAAGATCACACACACCCTCCGCTTCAAAATCGCTTTGCTTTCACAAAAATAGTACTGACTAAAACGACGTAAATTAACATCTTCGTCTTGCTCATTAATTACATTCCTCTTATCAATCATCATCTTTTGTACCCTCCTGGCTGCATGGGGCAGGCACAAATAACGCGCACGTGTTAAGAAATAAAAATTCAAAATAATTAAATAAAATATATAGAATCATCAAACCCTATTATCAGGAAGGGGGTTAAGGACAATTTTTTAAAATAATTTAATAAAAACAATAGAGATTATTTTTAATTGTTAACATATTTTTTAAAAAAATATATTATAATAAAATTATAGTATAAATCAACCCTCTCTCTTTCTTCAGTCCAGCACAGCAACACTTAACAAATCGAAACGCATGAGAGATGCGATTCACTACTTCCAGTGGAACTACAAAAGTTATGGGACGAGGAATCAATTCCAATTTCCAACTGTACGTCCAGCTGTACTTCCTTTAACGACATGAAGACCAAACTTTAAAAAATTTTGCAACCTATTAAAAAAGTTTTATATTTACATTATTGAATATAAATATAAGATTTTTATAACAACAGACATTAAAATTAAGTTTTAATTTTAACCGTGAATTTTATACACATGTATTTTTTAAGATATAATTTTTTGAAAAAATATTTATTATGGTCTATTAAATAATTGAAATTATTTAAAAATATCAATTAGGTGTTAATATTTTCAAAATAACAAATATGTACCTTCCAATTTAATATATGAGAATATATGTAGTCATTTAATAAAAATTCAATAAATTATTATGTCATCTTGAATAGTTGCATACGTTTAATTGTTTTTGAAAAAAATGACATGCAATTTCTTAAATTTTTTTTAAGTGATAATGTAAAATTACTTTAAAGTGTCAATATATGAAAATTATTCCCTTAAAATATTTTAAAACAATATAAGATAACCCTTTTCAAAAAAATAAAATGAAAAATAACTTTAGATAATTAGTTAATAAAAATTTAAAAATAGTCAATTCATGTTGAGTAATTCTATAAATTTAATTTAAAAAGAAATTACATAACAAATTTTAAAATTTTTATTAATTGATAATATAAAATTATTTTTTTATTCTCATAATATAAAATTACTTTACATTATAATTCCATAAAAGTTATTCTCTATATTTTATTTGTTATTCCTTATCCATGCCTTAATACGAACCTTATTCTACTCTCCATTTTCAATGCAAGTATTAGCTGTTATTTGTTTCTACAAAATCAGGCTCATAGCTACGCAACCCAGCTAACACAGGCCGACTATTAATTTAATAGGTTTGTTTAACTTTTTGGCTGTCCAGATTCGTAGCACGTTCATCAAGCACCATGGTTCATTATTTTTATTTAAGGCATGGTTCTCTTGCCCCTTCCAATTTGTATGATAAAATTTCCAAACAATGATAATGGCCCTTACATTTAAATAAAATACACAACACATCAATTGAAGTAGTCTATTTATGTAATGTATCTATTATAATTATTATATCATAACAGCAGTTTACAAGGCCTTACGAATGCCATGTCATGTTAGCACAGTTTTCCTCTACTTAATCGTCTTCTCATATCTCATTAAATCCCTTTTTATTAACCAGTCATTTTATGTTGGTCCGTATATGAGAAAGTCTAGCAATGGCCTTTCTTATTAAGATCGTTGGAGTATAAACGTTTAGATTTTTTTAATCCAATGATAGAATCAAAGAAAATCATGGTTGGAATCTTCATAGCACGAACAAATTCTTTACCAACACCTCATCAATATTCATGATGCTTCATTCATTTTAGCTTCGAATATTATGATGTATATGTTTGCAACTTCCCCTAGGTTTCCAAACTCTGGATGCACGATGGCTCACCACTTGTTAATTCTTATATTGCTGTTTAAGGAAAACATTTGCCTTTATTGTATGTGAGGCTAATATATATTATTCTAGAACACACATTTTGTTACATATTCTAGACAGTCTATCTGATTCTGAATTTGAGTCCCGCTTGTTTTACTTTCAACAGTTTTAAATAGTTTAAATATATTTTTTGTAAAAGATGTACGAAAGGTATATTAGTTGATGTTAAAAATCACGTGAGGTTCGCATGTTTTAAGAATAAACAAAACACCAAGTAATTATACTTGAGATTTTGTTTTGTATACCGTTTTAATTTAGGGATAGGCGTTTGTATTTATTCAAGTTTAGTCTCCATTTTCTCTTCTCACACTGAAACTAAGACCTCCATTATAAATGATAAATAAATAAATTATTACAAGATGAACCCAACGGCCCACCAATCTTTTTATGATACGCCCCACCATTTATCATTCTTGCTTTTGAATAACCTAAAGTATTATTTTTATTTTTCAGTTCAAATATTCACGTTACATGCGCCTCTTTTCTAGTTTTTTAAAGTGGTACGTTTGGGTTTAAAAGCCTCTCGGTACATCACAAGGATTGGCTGGTTATGTAGCCCAAACCTAAAAGTGAAACAACTACGTTAATTTGGGAGAGAAAGTTTGTGAACGTGGAAGTACTTGCAGCAAGAGAATCAGTAGTTGGCTTGCAATTGGCGTCAACCTCATGGACACGAGTCTGTTTCTTAAATATTCTGCCATTAGAACTTTAAAGAACAGAGGTACGGATTTCGGAGAAATGTGATGTATTGGCTCTCGGAACATAATTATAGGGAAGTGGCACCGATAAACAGGCAATTAATACTACAATGAAAGGTATGGAAAGAAAGCTGTGTGAAGAATTTTCGCCTAAGTATTATGGGCTTTGCTTTCTTGGGGGCATGCTTAGTGCTCGCATTGCCCATCTTGCTGTAACTCCTCTGGATGTCCTGAAAATGAATATGCAGGTTATTTTTCGAACTCTCTTTACAGATTCGTTTCCCTGAAGTTTTTCGTTGATGGTCTGTACTCTGCTGTACTTATTTTAGTTGTTTGTCGGAGCTTCGGAACCTAGGAAGACTCATTTGTCGGTGATAGGCGCCAATCTGACTCACTTAATCTGACAAGCCTAATAACAAAATTTTGTTCATATAATTTAGCAACTTAATTATGGGGCTACCAAAAATTCGGCAGAATCTCCCTTAAAAATTGAACAATCCAAAAATTATATAGACCTATTTTATATCAAACATAACAGCTAAAAATCACAGTCAAAATATTTTCAGAATAACAATCATAGGGATCTAAAGATCAGCTATACTAAAGAGTCATATACACATTATGACTATATACATAACTCAAAAATAACTGATCCTATGCCCTATAGCTGCAAAATATTGGAATCAACAAAATAAAAGCCTCTTTCATAGTAAAGGTCTACCAAAAGGAATATCTTGGATAGAACATCTAGTACCAGAAACTTGCTACTTAGCACCTTATGAATCTGAAGAGAAGGAAAGGAAATAGGATGAGTCATACAGACTCAATGAGGGTATATAAATAAAGTGAACAGGAAGGAGAAACTAAATCATGCACAAACATTTTAAAATAAAATAAAGCAACTTAACAATCATATATTCATCAAAAAAACTGATTGAGGCAATAGTTTGTCAATTCTATATTTCCTATAATTAGAATCTTGTCAACATCCTTCATTTAATTAAAACTCATTAACAGAAGCTTAATAATTCTCAATATATTGTCTTAATCAACTTCATAAATAGATTTTGCCAATATAGAATCAATTATTTCATCAAACAATTACTCCATGAAGATTATCCAAGAAGAACTAAATTTTTATGGGGAGTGGTCTCAACCCATCTGATCATAAATATGAGCTCATCTCAAGTCGGAGGCCTTGCCTCATCCAGTACTATTTCATCTAAATATATTATGTACATGTTCGTTATATCTGTTCATTAATTGAATGATGCATTATATCTCTTCGTTAGCGGTGAACGGCGTTCTAACTTAGAATTCATCACAGTTTTCTCAACATAAATTTATTTAAAAATGAAACACTTAAATTCAATAAGTCAACTTCTCCAAAATCCAATTCTTGCAAGAAATAAACTTTTATAATTCATTATAAATAAACCATAATATAAGAAAGAATAACAACAGGTGGCATTGAAATAATAATTAAAAGGATACCCAAAATATTAAATCAGCTATCAGTATCCAAAGAAACTCAATTATTATTTTAGAAAGAAAAATCAATCGGCTGAAATGACTATCCAAATCAATTATTAGCATAGAATCAAATTATTAACTTTAATAGGTTTGTTTCTCTTATAAAAAATAAATTTAAAATTATTGCCACTAAGTAGATAGTCACTCACAACAAAGAGGGATCAACCGAAATTTACTCCCAACAAATTTCAGGAAGGAGTAACTCCAGACCGTGTCGTGAGGATCTGATCAACATAAATATTTTGATAAGTTTATATAATTTGTTTGGAGATAGTCTAATAATTAACATGCTTATTATTAAGTAAAATTCTAAAAATATTACTCACATACTATTTTATTATCACTCTCTAACTTTGAGATAATTTTTAAAATTTATCCATAAGAAAAAATATTTAATATTAAGAACTCACCTCAAGTTTTAAAGATTAGTGGATATCAAATTTTTTCGATAAATAAAAGAAAAATGAGATTTGATAGTAAAAATAAGAAAAAGAAAAAGAAAAAGAAAGAAAACGGAAACAAAGGAGGAAGAAGAAAGTTGAACAGAAGCAAGGAAAAAGGAAAAGTGTGATAAGTTACAATTCACACCTTTTATTTATTTATTTATTTTTTTAAATTTATTATGCAAAAGACCAAAAGGCCTCAACCTTTTCTTCTTTCCCTTTCCCCTGTTTCGAGACCACGGCGTTACATTTATCAACTTCGGTAAATGTAATATTTGAATGAACTTGATGGTTCTGACCTGTGGTGTAATGTAAACAAATAACAAATTTATTAATATCTTGCAGCAGAGTCATATGGAATCTGAAACCTTTGTGCCTGGCATTTGTTGGAATGTTTTGGTAGCTTCCGAGTGCGTTAATATCTTAAACTCACGTCGCTCCTCTTTTTCAAATTTCTAATCCCTCAAAATTTGGATTACATTGCTCGCATCTCGCTGGCCACTGCTTATGGTGTGCGGTGAACTGAACCGCTCCATTTTTTGATTTCAACGTGTTTTGATATATTTTCTTTAAGGTCAATAAATATTTTATGCAATGAACAATTACCAGTTCAGATACACCATACACAAATATACTCAAATATATTTCTTTCAAAATTCACCATCCCTATCCCCTCAGAAAATAAAACAAATTTTGCTGCTGTTCTCGTATGCTCATCTTGTTAATTATATTTATATGTATAGTTGTTAGAGAATTTGTTTTCTACTCCCGCTGAATCCAATCAAGTATAACAGCATTTTATCTGGGCTTGCCACCCTTTGGAAAGAAGAAGGACCCCTTTCTCTTGGAAAAGGTTGGTCCGGAAAGTTCTTTGGATATGGGGTTCAAGGCGGGTTCAAATTTGGTCTCTACGAGTACTTCAAGAAGCTTTATTCCGATGTCTCCATGGATTATAACAGGAGTTTCATATTCTTTCTCAGCAGTTCATCTGCTCAAGTATTTGCTGATGTGGCCCTTCCTCCTTTCGACGCTGTTAAGGTCCGTGTTCAGGCACAGCCATATTTCGCCAAGGGTTTAGCTGACGGCTTTCCAGTAGTATATAAAAATGAAGGTCTTGCTGGGTATGTATACCACATAAAACTTCGTTTTCGTTTTCCTTTCTTCTCTTTCTCCCTTCATTTGCTTATTTATTATTATCATAAGTTCCCCATATTCCATTTCATTGGCAGACGAAATAGATCTAAACGGCGTGGTACCCCTGGAGCAAAGGAAGCAAAAATGAATTGAAAAGAATATCAAATGAATGAAAGTTCGTTTTTCTTTTCCTTTGTTCTCTTTCTCCCTTCATTTGCTTATTTATTATTATCATACTATTATCTGCAGTTTCTACAGGGGGCTTCTTCCGCTGTGGGGCCGCAATCTTCCTTGTAAGATCTCTTTTCTACCCCCAACACGTATTTATGATTTTCTCGCTAGTTATGCCGCCTTAATGATTTCTCAGGTCTTATATTGCACTGTAAGACATGCTGTTCTTCAATTCAAATGGTAATGGTACTTCTGGTTAATTATTGCTGATTATTAGCTTAAGTCAATTGCTTTAAGGTGGTGGGCTTCCATGATCCTATGTGGTGGACTTCCATGATCCTCTCTATGTTTCACCCTTGTGTTGGATTTGTTTCAATACATAATTTGGGTTTTTTTTTTTTTTGGTTTTTGGGGGGGGGGGGGGGGGAGGAACTTGCCATAACAGGAACGAAAATGTTAAACTATCAATGCTGATATAACCATACCTATCATGCAGGCGACGTTCCTTTGGCGAGTCCATAGGGTTAATTAGTATTTGAGCAATGAAATTGTGGAACCTGTGAGTTGTGCTGATCTTGCACTGATGAAATGGGTTGGGTCTTCGGCTCTTCTTCCAGCGTAAACTTTCAGGTTATTAATCCATAAAACCCGGAATTTTGCAAAGAGTTATTGTGCATGTACTCTGAGGTTTTCTTAACATATACGCTTCTTGCAGGTATGTTAGCTTATTGTAATTGGAAAGTTTCTTGACTAAAACATTGATATGATGATATTCTTATAATCATATCAAGTACTTCTCGACATGCATGCATTACCCTCATTTATGTGTGCTTAATCTTTGTTTTGACAGTCTCCATCGTTATGTTTTTGACATTTGAGCACTCAGTGGACCTAATATATAGCAATATCATGCAAAAAAGAAAGGTAGACTGCTCCACAACACAACAACTTGGTGTGACATGTTTAGCAGCCTATACAGCTGGTGCTGTTGGCACTGTAATTTCCAATCCTGCTGACAACGTTGTTTCCTGTCTTTACAATAAGAAGGCTGAATCTGCTGTGCAAGTACGTAGGTCCTTCTTGTTATCCCCTGATTCATATAAAATATGGAAAATCAATCAGATTAACTATCGTAGTTTTGCTAACTCTTAGGCTGTCAGGAGCATCGGGTTTGCTAATTTGTTCACCAGAGGTCTTCCCGTTCGGATCACTCTTGTGGGTCCAGTTGTTACTCTGCAGTGGTTTTTCTATGACTCCATAAAAGTGCTTTGTGGAATGTAAGTGGATTTTAAATTTGATTATCAGTATATCTTGAAAACATTTTGAATGAAAGACGGGATGAACTCAAGTATGAGTCATACCATGAAGTTTATTATATAGATAAAATAGTTATAAGGATAATAGTAAAATAGGATATAAAATTAATAGATAATAAAAGGATAAAGATAAAACCTAAAATTAAGAATAAGATATAACAAATAGAATCAAAAACCTAACAAACTAAGTATTTAAATTCTAACTAAGATAGGGTTCCTTGCGTTATCATATTTGTACTATACTATAATAGTAATATAATTGTTTTGGTCAAAATTCAAATTTTTGTTTCAGTGTGATCCACTGGATGGCTAATAATGTAAAGTTGAAGGCTGTGCAATCATAATTTTAGATGCATGTTCATATAGGATGCGTTTCTATGAAGCTAAGCCTTACATTAGATTGTACTTCTTCCATGACAAGTAGCAGCAATTTGAAGTATTTTTTATCCATCACTTTGAATTTAATAAATTTGGACCTCTTTACTGATTTTATTACTAAGCTTCTAATAGTCTTGTTATGGATGAACAGAACATTGTGTTTCTGGCACAATGTTGCTTGTATCTTTTGGTGTTTATCAAACATAACAATTTGTTTGTAATGCACATTGTTCCATATTATTGACGTCTATAGTTTCATTCCACTATTTTGTTTATGGGGAGGTGCATTATTCAAGTGTACGCATGCCCTCTATGCACACAGTAGCCCTTTCAGTTATGTTCCATGTATATTTTATGCTCGTTGGTGGACAATTTGAACTTATAATATTCAAGGCAACCGGATAACTGATTCCCTTTGTTTGACCATTTAGGCCTACTAGTGGAGGGCTTGCGAGAGACGAGGAGAAAGCTAAATTGTAGCTTGAGCTCAAGGATATGTGGTTCAGCCTTGTGTGTGTCTTTAATTTTCAGTATTTATTTTTCGTTTAAGCGAGATAAAGACAGGATTCGCTGTTCAAACCTGCATGTGCAGGCTCAAATCAAATAAAAACTGTAAGTAATTACGTTGCGTCTGTTCTCCCCAAGCTCACTCGGGAACTTTATTTCCATGATGGTTTTTTGACAAAATGGACGCCGCAATGCATCGATCTTTGCCGGCCATTTCACGGATGCCTCTAATTGGGAGAAATTTTTGCATGGTTCGGGAGCACCATGTAGTTGTGCTCTCGACCAATTATGTAAATACATTTTACATGGGACTGTGTGTTAGCGGTGGATTTTATGTAAAATATATTTACATGATTGACCGAGAATACAGTCACATGGTGCTCTCGAACCATACAATTCTTTCTCTCTAATTGGAGTTTGTCATTGGCCTCGAGTTGTGTAGGACAGATTCTGCATTGTAAAAAGTGAATGAGAATCGACAACTATTGAAGCCTTCACTTACCCCGAGCTTATTTTGGAAATATTCAGTGTCAATTATAATCCATTTACCTTAATTTTTGGAGGGAATTATTTTTCAAAAAATTAAATTGAAAGAATTACTTTCAAAGAAATTAAAGTTGAAAGAATTAATTTATATTTGATTTGAATATTTTAAAAGTAGGTTTGAGAAAATTGTTTTTATTTAAATGAGATAAAGTAGGATCACTTGTAGATATATAATTACTAAAACAGATAAATATAATTTTAAGATAAATTAATATATTATTAGAGGTGAGGGTTTAATGGTAATTACACCATCTCACTTTCGAAACCTAAAATGAAAAGCATCCCAGGTTTTAATTTTAGCGGACGTAAATCTGATGGCCTTTAAAAATAATTTTGAGATATAAGTTTTCGGCCAAACATGATAATATACTGTGCATTTTCATTTTCGATCCATCAAACGTAATTTTGGGGGGTGGAAAAAGGGCAAAACAAACAAGCATTACTTTGGTGGCCACTGAAGAGAAGGAGCTCAAGCCTTGACTCTCAGCTAATGCAGCTAAAATCGAGCACCCTTAAACGATACTCACCGTATTTTCTAGATCAAAGTTACTAATTTCTTCTAGGATGGCAAAAAAACTTGTTTAGATGGGTATGTGCGGGGATTACTCGCAATTGGGGCGGATACAAGGACAATTTTAGTCCCCACGTGGATGGAAATAGAGTTCCCATTTATCAAACGGGGCAGGGGCGAGGGCAGGTAAGATTCGTCAGGTCTCCATTTACATGTAATATTACTTAAATAACCTCATATTTATATACACACTAATACATATATACAAACCTTAGTGGGGATATTTATAATTTGAATTTTGTAATTGTCTTTTGTGATTATAATTGTTAAAATTATTAAATTTCCATAATATATTTTTATTATTAATTTGGATTGTCATGTGTTAGTAGTGTTTTAAAAGTATTATTTATGAGTTTTTCTCTTTTTTAAATATATTTTTTAAATTTTGGCATAGACCCGTGGATATATGTGGGGATTCAAATCACCACAGGAAATAGAGGCGGGAATAGGAGACAGATTTCTAAACGAAATTGGGGGCAGAAGACATGTTCCCATTTCATGAATACATATTATCATCCCTAATTTCTTTCCTTTTTTTATTTTTTGTGAGAGGGAGTGAGAGAGTTACTATTTTTAAACTAATAATCATGTGTATATTTTTTTCTGGTGTCACTTCATACTTTGTGTGCAGGAGTGCAGTGAAAAATGATTTTATAAGCTTTTTTTTTTTAAATCTTAATAATCAATTAGTTTAAAAGAAGGATTTAATTGGTATACATTGAATTTTATATTATCATTTAATCAGATATTAGTATTTGTAAGATTTTTAAAATAGTCAGTAATTATGTCAAATATTTTTGCTGATGTATCAATATATCATTAGATATTTATATAAATTTTTTTTACACTGATAATGAGTACTTGCCAACTAAATCCTTGAAAGAAACACTAATTATATATCTCATTGAATTGACACACAGTCGAGAGTTGTCAGCAGTGTGATGGGATGGGAAAATATTTTTAAAAATAATTATGATACTTTTTAACGAATAATGGTGGGATTCGATGAATGTTGAGGCAAATATGCCGGTGTTATATTTATATTATATAACATGACTCTTATGGTTTGTTTGGATGAAGAGAGAAAATGAGAAAAAAAAAAGAAAAAAAATGAAAAAAAATATATTTTCTCTTTGCATATTTGGATGAAGAGAAAATTTAAAAAAATGAGAATAATGCAAAAATATAAGAAATAATGATAATAATTTAATAAAATTATATATATATATATATACTCTGTTTTATGTCACCGTTTCTATTTTCTGAGTTACACGTATTTTTAGGAGGTTACATTTGTTAGTTAACAACTTTCTTCTTTTCTTATCAATTTTTGTCACAAGGAAGGTGAGAAAACTTCTTCCATGAATCCCACGAACTTCTTCTCTTTTCCCTTAATTTTCTCTAGGCATCCAAACAGAAGAAAAGTATCAAATCCACCCATTTTCTCTCCATAGATTTTCTTTCCTTTCTTTTTCTATAGAACCAAATAAGGGGTTAGTTTAATAATCTTCCATTTCAAAATTAGTTTATAATTTTCTAATTACTTCAAAAGTAAATACTTTCATTTTAAATATTAAAAACTGTCATTTTTATCTTTTATATTTATCGAACTAATTATAAGGATGTTATATATTCATTTCAGAACTTATCATTGGCTTTCCCATTTTTTTTTTCCATCGATAACAAATTGTATTTCTTGTTATACGACGGATATCTCATATTCGTGGGAAAAAAGTAAGGATGAATGACAAAGATGGTAAATTTAAAAGAAAAGTGTTTTTTTTTTTTCTTGTCATCATGAATTTAGAAGGAAAGTGAAAAAGACAAGTAAGCTATTTTATTAGTGGGGACGTCTCCTACGCATCCTAGTTGCCAAGGTGCATCACATATCCTTTTATGTAATGGTTCTGATCCTATAAACTATCTATGTTCCTACACCTTAAGCGTATACCCTAAGAACTCCTCAACTCTCATCCCTTTCTTCAAAACCTCCTCTCATGCACCCTCTGATGCAACCTCTTCTCTTTTCATTGCGACAATACAACAGCAACCTACCCCAACTGCACGACCACTATGGCTGTTGGACTCCACAGCGGTGCACTACCTCATGGCGGCGTTGGGTCCCTAGTGAAGAAGGGGAAGATGGTGCTGACATCGCCATTGAGCCGCATCTACCCGAGTACACATTTCACCAAGATTGATCAAAATCACGAGATACAAATGAAAAAAGAGATCAAGTGATGATGAATGTGGATTTGAATCGAAATGAAGAAATGTAGGTTCTAGGGGCATGCTCATGCTACTTAAACCCGCAGCCACCGATGAAGCTAATGTCATTGGCGAAGCTCCTGGCCTCGAGGTCACCGTGCATCGCGATTTTGCCAAGGCTCAATCTGACATTGTTTCTAGATGCCTCAGTGCTCCTCTCCAACATGAAGTTCAGTGAAAGGGGAGCTCACAAAACACGCCAATAGCTCGAGGATGAGACGCAACTTTGACGACGATTAGTCACGGCCTTTGCAAGTACGTGTGGTGGAACAATGTGCTGGCGAAGAAGGTAGTGGGGAAGGAGGAGAAAAGGAGCTGCTAGAGGTTCATTGTGAAGTCGGAGAGAAAGGAAAGAAAAGTGTGAGAATTTTATAGTATATATTATATATTATGTTTCTGATGTATATATAAACTGTCGTATCTAGGCATTCAAATAACAAGGTGTGTGGGGCACCTTAGGAATTAAGTGCATAGGAGATATCGCCTTTTATTGGTAGTTGAAATGCTACAACCATAGCAATGGCCGAAAATGGAAAATGCGCATTGTTGTAAAAACTTTTTATTGAATCGATGATACAGGAAATTAAAAGGAAGATAGTAATGTTAGTTTATGTTAGCTGTAGCATAATTAAGTTGGCCTATCATAGGCATTTAGGCCCACATCAGAAATCATACTTCACATCAGTCCATCACATACCAGTATCATATATTAGTCTTATTTCTTCCTCCGTTGCAGTTTTATTGCTTCATTTGTTAGCGAGGTAGTTGCGTAAAGTTGTGTATTGAGAAGGACACTAATGAATATTCAGAATTTTCTATCTTCATCATCTCTGTTCTCTATTCCCTCTCACCTCTTGCTATAGCAATTGTTCACCAAATTGGATTCTAAATTTCATTCCAATTCCTGAGCATTTGCTTGGGTTACTCTGGATTTCATCTGCACTCCGAGTTACTTATATTTCCTGTATCAATTGGTATTCAGAGCCTGTGGTTCTTGGTGTGTGATGGTCGATCCTACCAAAGCTCCAATGTCCTTGCACGAGTTGGAGAAGACCCTGTTAGCAGAAGATAGTAGAGTTTACCGAAGTGCTGGACCAGAAATATCAGGAGTCCCAAGCTCAGTTCAAGAATCTTATGAATGCAATTTTGGAAATGCAAAAGAACCTACAAACTCAACATGGCAAGTGCTTGATCAAGCATCACAGTGAACAATCATCTGCTGATGGTGAGACTCAAGCAGGTAACAACATTCGAAATTCTCAACCCTCATATGCCAGTCGAATCTTTAAGGAAGAGTTTCCTAAATTTGATGGCACTCAATTGAAAGAATGGCCGTATAAGTGTGAACACTTCTTTTCATTAGATAAAACACCTCTCGAATCAAAAGTTAGGTTTGTTGCAATGCATCTCTATGGTGTTGTTTTATGCTGGCATTTAAACTACATGAGATCTAAGTTTCGGATCTATTTGGATTGGCCTCAATATACTTTGTTGCACAGATATGAGTATGGAGTACGCAAATTTTGTAAAAATTTGGGTACAGGTATATATATATATATATATATATATATCACAAATTTTGTAAAATAAGAACTAAAATTTTATATGATAAATAATTATTCATTCAGATGATAAACTAACACCATCATAAGCTATTTTTTGGCAGCAACAACACACCAAAAAAAAAAGAAAGGCAACGTGAAAGAAAAGAACAAAAAGAAAAAAAAGAAAAAACTAGGAGGCACTGAGAAAAAGGAAAAAAAAATACTAAAAGACAAAAAAAAAAAATCTCAAAACGACTCAGTTTTAATAAAACCCATACCCAACAGTACCCGAGCTGTACCCAATTTTTTTTTTCAAAAAAAAAAAAAGGGTACGCACCCAGACGTACTCAAGCATACCTAAAGTATACTCATACACTAGAAGTACCCGGTACGGGTATTTTTGCCAAAATGGAGTACCCATGCTTCATAGTGAATATATTTTTGATGTGACACTTAGATTTGGTGAAGCTTTCCAATCACCTAAATGGAATTCAGCTCAACATTATAACCCTTATTATCTTAAACAGAATAGCCCAAACACGGTCCCTTCACCTAGATAGATTAGCCTAAATACTGTCCTCTTGCCAATTCGGCCAAATACAACAGTTACTTTGACCACCAAAATCCCCTGCAAACCTATCAGTAAGCATAGTCCCACTTTGCCTATTGAAGCCATTTTATCAATTATGCATCATGAATCAGTTACTATATCAGAAACTGATTTTAAGGAAGAGAAGAAAGAGTCTTCCGGTGAAATTATCAATATGGGACATGATGCATCTAACAATGATGAAGTTGGTAAAGGTTCATTTGAGAGAGAAATTATAAAGTTGATTAACAAAACTAACGATAATGAAGTTGTTTGTGGAACCAGAAATGGTGGAGCTAAAGCTGAAACACAAGATGACACCAACAACCCTCAAGGATCGAACATAAATGATGTGAATCAAGAGGACTTTGGTTGCCCTTTGGTTGAAGGGGAGGTCTAGAAATTTGATGACATTATTTGTCTTCATGGTAGTGTCTACAATTTCAAAAATTGTGAAACCGAAATTGATCTAAGATGTCTTCATGATGCATACATTACTGCAAAGGATAGTGATAGGAAGACTAATGTGACTGCAACATATTTTTCAGATCAGGTCCCTTCACTTAATTTTAAATACTTAAATGGCATACCAAATCAATTTCTGGCAACTTATCCAACATTTGAAGTGAAGTCTATTGACTTTAATACTCATGAAATGGTTGCTTTATATACTACTGAAAGGAAGTTGAAACCATCAGAAAAGAAAGGCCTGGTTGGAGCTCCAAATGAGTTTATTAAGTTTTATTCCAAGGACGTTGAAGTTTTTGAGATTAAAGACTTGGAGGTTGAAACAGATTTTGATCCAAGCACACTTGGAGATATTGTGGGATCTTGTAACAAGAAGGAAAGCATGCAATGTGTCATGACAGATACTATTTCTGGAGGTGAATATAAGACAAGACTGTTTAAAACCACAAGCCATAGGTCTACATGTTTGAAGCAATAGGAGCCCGGAGGAAGGTTCTTTTATTGGATACACCTCATTACGCTGCATCAACCCTTGTACTACAGAACATCTACCCATGCCTAACTACCTAACAAGATTGATGATAAAACTGGCCAAGTGGTCCACCGATTGGAACTTCTTGCAGATTCCACTATCCACATTGTTTTTAATGTGTCACAATTAAAAAAGTTCTTAAATCCTTCAGTAGCTACTACAGTTCCACTTCCACTCTTTTACTTTAAGTTGCTGTCAACAAAGGAACTAGAGACCACTTTGGTTCTTATTATGTGGACATGCTGCAATTCTAGTTCTACACTCTTATCTGAAGTTGCTGGCCAAATTTTCATCCTTGAGGACAAGGATGTGCTCATAGGGAGGGTATTGATACAGGAAATTAAAAAGAAGATAGTAATGTTAGTTTATGTTTGCTGCAGCATAACTAAGTTGGCCCATCATGGGCATTTTTAAGCCCACATCAGTAATCATACTTCACATCAGTCCACCACATACCAATATCATATATATATTAGTCTTATTTCTTCATCCATTGCAGCTTTATTGCTTTATTTGTATTGAGTTAGCAAGGGTAGTTGCGTAAAGTTGTGTATTGGATGAGTTGTCACTTGATCCATGAATCAAGGTAACCAATTGAATCATGCATATAATAGCTATTGATGTAATGAAAAAGACGCTAATGAATATTCAGAATTTTCTATCTTGATCATCTCTGTTCTCTATTCCTTCTCACCTCTTGCTATACCAATTGTTTACCGAATTGGATTCCAAATTTCATTCCAATTCCTGAGCATTTGTTTGGGTTACTCTCAGTTTCATCTGCGCTCCCTGAGTTCCCTATTTTCCCTGTATCAATCGAACAAGGAAAATATAGCCAAAAATAAGAACAATGATAATAAGAAGTACAAAATTCAATAAAACAAGTGACAACTATTAGAATAGGGATAGTGGAGCGTGCTTGGGCTTCATTTTTTTTTTTGGTCAAAGGATATTCATTGATTAGTAAAAATTATACAACTTTAAATAAATCACTAGAAACTTTAGACGATTTTGCTTCACACAAATGAATAAACGTAAAGTGCAATTGAGCTTGCCATATCTCTGATCTTGAGTCTAATGCCACTTTTCAACTCAAGCTATATAGAAGCAGTGGAAGATGCTTGATATAATGCTTGAGTAGCTAGTAAAACATCATGCCATAAATTAACCATATCAAAGCAAGCCAAACTAGGGTAATACGTACTCCTTTCTATGGTGACAAACAACATCACTTTGCAACTTAGCAGAACCACATGGATGGTGTGGGTTGAACACACAACTAAGACTGTGATGAACACACAGATCAACAAAAACAAAAAAGCCCTTACCCAGCCACCATCAAGAATGATGTTGATTTATTAATTGCCCTAATGCAGCTCTTCGATGCTGTATACACAATGGCAACAATGAGTAAACAACAATGTTAGCAAACTCATACCATTTTTCACGATCCAAAACCAGCTGCTATCAAGAGAGACACATTAGATAGAATAATCACATAATCCATTGCTCAATGTGGAGGAAAGGCAACAAAAAAACAAAGGAAAATATAGGAACAATAAAAAGAAAACACAAGAAAAGGGGTCACCAAAACCACCATAGAGTGAGGTGAATCCTCCGTGGGGCTAGTTCCCCCTTAGGTAGACAATGGAAGGGCGCTATGTTGTTGAGGAAGAAGTAGGAACAGAGACAGCACTTGGGTTAGGAGGAACGTGACTTCATGTTCAAATGTAGCTACTTAAATTCTTGCATTTTTTTGTACATGAAAGTGGTCTACCCGTAGCTTAGAAATAGTGTGAACTTGCAGCAAACATTGCTTGAACCCAAAAAAATTACGGTTAAATTAATTCGTAAGTCTATGAGCTTTTTGAAAAAATTTAAATAGGTTTTTATATTTTAAATATTTGTAATTGAATATTTGAATTTATAAAGTGTTTGTAATTGAGTTCCTAAATATAAATATCTATAAAAAATTTATCAATGGAAATGAATTATGCGAAGATGTCATCCTATATATTTTATACGTGTTAAGTTAGATTCTAAAAATATATTGTTTTCTTTAACAATTTTTTAACAAATATTTTATAAATTTAAACACTCAATTACAAACTTTTAAAATAGAGGAATTTATTTAAATTTTTCCAAAACGTTGAAGGATTTATAGACTAATTTAACCAAAAATTAATTCTAGTAGTACGACATTGATAGAAGTTAAAACAACTATTATATTATGGAATAATACTTTTAGAAAATATTTTGTAAAATATAGTATTAGTTTATATCTTATACATTATATTATAAAATTTTATTTTAATTTAAAATGGGTTAGATTAATCAAGTTACATCATTATAAGTTTAATCAATATTTACACTTTTAAATAACTTTTTATTGGTGAAATTTTGTATAAAACTAAAATCACTATTGTATTGAAACTATATATTTTATAAATCATATTTATAAAATTTTATGGTAATTGAAAATCATTTAATATATTTTTCATGAATATCAAAATCAACGTGATACATATACATTTAAAATATATAAAAGTAAGATTAAAATTTGATACTAATAATCTAAAAACTTAAATATGTTTTTATTCTTTATAAAATTAGCAAATTTTGATTTTAATCCTTAAAATTTTTTTCATGTATCAATTTTTATGTTTTTACTAATTTTTCATATGACTCTATATTTATGATTGAAATAATCTTTTAAAATGATACAAAGATAAAATTATTATTTGATATCATTATCTTTTTTTTCTTAATTTTTTATACAAATAAATAAAAGAAAATAATTTTTTTTCTATTTTTTTCTATAATTTTTTTATCCAAATATATTAATAAAAAATAAAAATTTATGCATTTTTTATTAATTTCTTTCCTTTTATTTTCTTTTTTCTTCTTTTCTTGCCTATGCCAAACAAACCTTTAGGCTTAGCAATAATTGTAACTTGAAATAGCAGAAATGCAAGACAGACAAGGAGGGGAAATTTTTTTTTTTAAAAAAAAAAGAAAGAGGAAAAAGAAAGCCGCGTGATATTTAATTGAAAATTCTACACAGCGAAGTGGGCGTAGCTGGTCAGCACTGACCTCCGATGTTTCTCGGCAGGAACCAATACAAATATACAATAACATATCCATCCTAAAACTGACAATTACCAAAATATAAAACTTCTTTTCTGGAGATCTGTCGGAGCTACAGGAGAAGAATGAATTGAATTGAAAGGAAAGCCAAGTATGCGTGCTTGAGATTATCCTTCCTTCCATCCATCCTCTTTCCTCTCCATTCTCACCTTCTGCTTCTGGTACGCTTGATTCAATTCTATCGATTGTTATATATATATATATATATATATATATATATATATATATTTTTTTTTTTTTTCTCTTTTCCGTCTAAAAGTCTAGCTATAAAAGGATTATTAGATTATGAGATATGAATTGAATCGATCTTTGCTTTGTTTGTGATTATGATTATTATGATTATTATTATTATTATTATTGTGAGCATATCACAGCACAAAGGAAACTTAACTGATGAGAGATCGTTGGATGAGGAAAAGGGCGTAATTTATAACCGTATTGTTTCATGGGCAACACATGCCGTGGATCTTTGAAAGGAAAATATATTCAGGGCTTCAGCCAGCCCGAAGACCATTCGAAGCGCAACACTCCTTCTGATCGCTCCGACTCAGACCACCACCTTGCTAAACAAAATCCCAATTCAGCACAAGGAATTAACAACGGCAACGACAACAACAACAACAACAACAACAACAACAGCAATCTGCCCTTCAAGAAGGATACCATCATGCGCCGAGGCCCCGATAACCAAGCATATTATGTCCTGGGTCATAAGACTCCCAACATTCGTGATCTCTACACTCTTGGCCGTAAACTGGGGCAGGGGCAATTTGGCACCACTTATTTATGCACTGAAAATTCCACCAACATTGAATATGCATGCAAATCCATCTCCAAGAGGAAGTTGATTTCCAAGGAGGACGTGGAGGACGTTAGGAGGGAAATTCAAATAATGCACCATTTAGCAGGTCACAAGAACATTGTCACCATCAAGGGTGCTTATGAGGATCCACTCTATGTTCATATTGTCATGGAGCTTTGTTCTGGGGGTGAGTTGTTTGATCGCATCATCCAAAGGGGCCACTACACTGAGAGAAAGGCTGCAGAATTGACCAAAATCATTGTTGGAGTTGTTGAGGCATGCCATTCCCTCGGGGTTATGCATAGAGATCTTAAGCCTGAAAACTTTTTGTTGGTCAATAAAGATGATGATTTCTCTCTTAAAGCAATTGACTTTGGCCTGTCTGTTTTCTTCAAACCAGGTAACAAGTATTCCTTTCAATGCTTTTCTCTTTATATCGTACTCAACCTTTTTTCTCCATTATTGTCCCGCTTGTGTTTCTGCTTACCTTTTAAAAACATTACTTTTGTTTTATTGCATATAGTTGTACCTTTGGCATGCTTATTTATGTGACATAAATGTCTTTTTTTCTTTTTTGGGGTCTTCTTTTCATGCTTCTGAATATCTCCTTTTAAGTGCGGCCTGATGTAGTTAAATAACAATTTATTGTTATTCTTTTCTTGAACTATACTCGTATTTGCGTTCAGGATTATTAGTAATTACTAATTGGGGAACACCATTGAATACTAATCAGAGTTTGTTTAATAATTCTTCATTCAACCTGAATGCCTCAGGTCAAGTATTCACTGACGTAGTTGGCAGCCCGTATTATGTTGCTCCTGAGGTTCTCCTCAAGCATTATGGGCCCGAAGCAGATGTGTGGACAGCAGGTGTCATACTGTACATATTACTTAGTGGAGTGCCACCGTTTTGGGCAGGTATATGTTACTGCTGACACTTTTTTGATCTCCTCTCCTTCAGTTTCTCATCTGTGACACAACTGAAAGTTTCTTTCTTTTGGAATTCAGAAACCCAGCAGGGTATATTTGATGCTGTTTTGAAGGGACATATAGATTTTGACTCAGATCCATGGCCTCTAATATCTGATAGTGCAAAAGATCTGATTAGAAAGATGCTGTGTTCTCGGCCTTCAGAACGGTTGACAGCTCATGAAGTGTTATGTATGTTCATCCATTGTTCTACTAAACTTATTATAAAGAAGGTTCATAGTGATATGAATACAATAGATGCTGTTTCCTTTTAGACTAGTCGCTGTAGTTGCTTGGTGGGTGTTATTACTGAGTAGATATAGTAGAAGGCTAAACATCAAAAATTGGCTTTTCACTGTGCTATTCAGAGTTTCAGACTTTCAAAGTTGTATTCAGATTGATTAAAGATGCGATGATTAAAGTCTCACTAGCATTGCCTTATCTGTAGCAGACTCACCTCGGAAATTTTTGTTTCTTTGAAAGCAAACTTCAGTTTTACACATGAGCCTAGTATTTTTGTCAGCTATATAAAACAAAGGAGTGGATTAAATTTGCAAATATTCAGAATATTGCCATTTTATTGTTTCAATGTACTTTCGTGCGTTATTATACATGATTTAATATAACTTGTAGATGAGAAGATGTTAATTGTTGTACCTGTTTAGGTCATCCATGGATATGTGAAAATGGAGTTGCCCCTGACAGAGCACTGGACCCTGCTGTTCTTTCTCGTCTCAAACAGTTCTCTGCAATGAACAAGCTGAAGAAGATGGCTTTGCGGGTGAGTGAAGCTAATGGATGCTTGATTATTTGTTTATTTATAAATGTATGCTTGTACATCATTATGATAAAGATAGCAAGATGTATTCTAGTACATGATATATGAAATTTTGTTGTTTGCTTGTGTAGTTAACAAATTTTCATGCACTTCTTTGATAATGAACCGCACCTTGTTGGGCTTCTGTACTTAGTTTTCTCTTTCAATGGTCTTCCATCTTTTATCTTTTTGTTTGATTGAATAACTTTGGTTCTTATTTCAAATAGTCAGCTCTTTCAGTTTCTATACCTTAGCTCTGATGTATGATGCTGTCTTTGAGCATTACATACTGTGTCACTAATGATCAATGAGATAGACAGTTATAATTGCTTGTTATGCTATTTTCTTAGGTAATTGCTGAAAGTTTGTCTGAAGAGGAGATTGCTGGTTTGAGAGAAATGTTTCAGGCTATGGATACTGATAACAGTGGTGCAATTACTTTTGATGAACTCAAAGCTGGTCTAAGAAGATATGGGTCTACCCTTAAGGATACAGAAATACGTGATCTAATGGAAGCGGTAGGGTGTTAGTTCTGTGAAAATTATCCTTCTGTATTTTATGTACACACTCCTGTTCTTTATTTTTTCTATTCTTTTTTGAAAAATAACCTTTTAATTCTTCTTATATACTTCCTTACTTTGTATTATATCCTCTTTCATTCACTCTGTTGCATGATTTCCTTGATCTTCATTGCTCGTTGAGTACATAATTCAAAGATCAAGTATTTTCATCTCTGCAACTTAAAGTTTATTTTCTGGTTGATTTTATACTGCCTAACATTCAGTCCCATACAATATCCCAGTTTTATAGCTGTGCGGTAAAATTTTCCCTAAAGCTTGAGTGCACTCTTTTATCACAAATAATGCCTGAAGCACTCCTCTATTTTATTCACCTAGCTTGAATCCTATGGTTTACATCTCCATCTATTTCCCCGTTGTTTTAGATAATCGATTCAAGATACTCAAATCGTATGACTTGTGGTGATTATTTATAAGTATATTGGTATTGCAATAATTTTTTATATGATTTTTTCTATATACTTAACATATGTATGCTACATTTTTTAACATATTGACATAACCCTAGTTGGACCTCAAAACCTTAAACTTATCCTTTTACAAGTATAATGGCAAGTCTAATTTGAAAACATTGTGCAAAACTATTCATTGGTTTTCACCTAACAGCATAAACTTCTAGGAAAGTTGGTCATAGGCAATTGCATTTGTATTACTTTTTCTTTTTTTTTTTGTTTAGTTTTTCAACTCTTGAGGACATGCTATCATAACCCTTTTTTACTTTTCCTCTCCTCTTTATTGTTCATAGTTCTATTTATAAAAAAATAATACACTGGATAGAATTGGTCTTTGAAAAGATATTGTCTCATGGCCAACTTATGTCGATTATATGAGTTCCTTGTTTGCTGAGAACTTGTAATTTTGATGGTTAGGTTTACATTGGATATTAGTGAAGCTTGCTTAAACATGATGTTATTGTAGAAAACCAGAGGACCAAGTGGTCATCCTTTAAATAAAATATTTGATTTCTCTGAATGATCTGCAACTTGTATTCATGTTAAATAATCTTTGATTATGTCCATCCAGCTGAAATGTTTGTGGTTATTTCAGGCTGATGTGGACAACAGTGGAACTATAGATTATGGGGAGTTTATTGCTGCAACAATTCATCTCAACAAACTAGAGCGTGAGGAACATCTCATTGCAGCATTCCAATATTTTGACAAGGATGGGAGTGGTTATATTACAGTTGATGAACTTCAACAAGCTTGTGCAGAGCATAACATGACTGATGTTTTTCTTGAAGATATTATTAAGGAAGTTGATCAAGATAATGTAAGTCATTTAGAGTTGTGCTATACACTGACTTAGGAAATCCCATGGCTTTTTAGTCTTCCCATTTTCTATACCTTCTTAACCATAAATTGGTTTTTGTTTTGAAATCTAATTTGAATGTTCTGTGGGGGGAAATGCTTGCAGATGTAAACAATATTAATTCGGTTTTATGCTATATTAACTGCAGTTTGATCTCAAAGATTTTAGCTTATTAAAAAAAAAAATGTTATCTAACATCTTAATACAACAAGTTTAGATCCTTAAATCTAGTTCTGATGAACCAATATAAATTTGTATTATTTTGGTGGCAATTAAAATAAATATTATATTTGAATTTGTTACGTATTGATGGAAGCTTGTATCTCTCTTTTCAGAAATGCATATGCAGTGTCCTAGATAAATTATAATAATAATAATTACTGTAGAAACTATATAGTTTCATTAAATTCTCAAATAGGAAATGGAGATTTATTAAGTTTACAAAAGCATTAGGGATATGTTGATTAGTTAAGAGTATTTTGTTATGAACAATGCTACACAGCTAGAAGCAAGAATTTTTTGACATAATAAAATGGTGGTTGTTAGATGTAATAAAGTGGTAAGGAACATTTACCTATCCAAAAGTCAGCAAGTATGTCATATTATTTTGGCAAAAAAAATTTTACCTTTTGTTGTTAGGGCTATGCTCTAATAGTCAAAGACATGTGGCAAAATGTTTTGGTGATAAATTGTTTTGATAACATTATAATTATTATTGCTAAAATTACTTAGCTGTCATATATAACTGCATAGGTATAGTAATTAAAGTCACATAATCAGGTTTTTTCCCCCTAAATTATGCTGTTTTATTAGTTTTTTATAATATTTACTATGAGAACAATTTTGTTATACTAATTGATAATCATAATTTTCATGAAAACTAATATTACTAATAGAAACCACTTGAGATAGCAACTGGTCTTTGGGCTTTTTTCTAACCATATGTTTTTTTATATGACTGGATGTGTTAGACAGCGGCCTATCACTAAGTTAAGACTAGAGAATAGAGATAATTATTGGTTACTTATGATTAACTTGTGAGAAGGCAGCTCATGTCTCATACTGTCTTTCTTTTGTGTGGATTGTTATGGTGCTAATCCTATGACACTGTAAAATTTTAGCTTGCTTAACAGGGACGGATGCACATGTGTATGTGTGGGGGCATATGCCCCCACTAACACTTAGAGATTTTCTAGAAAATATGTAGGTATATACATGTTTGCCCCCATTGTTGTATTATATTTGATCCCACATCAAGATAAAAATTATTTATTTTATTATCATATTAAGATAAAAATTATTTTACTATGTTTGACCCGACACTAAGATTTTTTTTTGTTTTTAGAAGAGAAAAATTCTTTTAAGTCATAATATTTTAAAGTTGAGATCAATTTAATCTTAAAATAATTTTCAATATCAATTTAGTCTTAATATTTTGAATTTTAATATCAATTTAGTTCTATACTGATGATTTGATATAAAATTTGATTTTATGGAAAATTTGTTAGGACTAAATTGATGCCAACTTTAAAATTTTAGGATTAAAAAGGTTATTTACTAAAAAAAAAAAAAAAAACACACTGACCCCTCTCATTAGTTTGGATTAATATATTTTTTGATGTGTAAATCGTATGTGAAACTTGATTAATATATTTTTAGATGCCTATAAAATTTCTTATTATACCTGTGTATTATTTTTGCACCCACTACCTAAAATTTCTGAATCTGTCACTGTTGCTTAATGAAAAATCTGGTATTATATTGCTTCCTAAGAATATTGACCATATAAATAAAAAATTTAGTTGGGGGTCATATTGTATTACTAATAGAAAGCACTTGAGATAGCGTATATGACTGGATGTGGATGTGTTAGACAACGGCCTATCACTAAGTTAAGATGTACAATAGCCAGTAAGGGAATTGGAACATGGGGATTAAAGCCTGTTGGGAGTAGAATCAGTAGAGTGCAAGGGAAGTGTGATACAACCTGCCCTGGTGACAGGTGCAGAGAGAGCTTTTCAGGTTCCTATTAGGTTGATTATGGTCAGGCGCTATGCACTATGCCATTAAGACCTATGCTCGATCTATCCATTAAACTTTTTGTGATCAGAGATGTTATACTTGTGAGACAACTAATTAATCAGAACTTCTATCATGTCTTAGATACATCTGAAATATTAAATGCCTGAATTCTAATGATTTGACAAGCATGTTTCTTTTTTGCATGTAATTACTTGATTGAATTATTTGCATGTAATTACTTAGTTGAATTAGGTTCCTTCACTCTTTTCTAGTGCAATTTTACTTCATGGTTAAGTCTTTTTTTTTTTTTAATTTTTTTTAAGGATGGAAGGATCGATTATGGTGAATTTGCTGCCATGATGCAAGGCAATGCTGGAATTGGAAGGAGGACTATGCGCAACAGTCTGAATTTGAGCATGAGAGATGCACCAAGTGCTCATTAGCTTCTGATTGTGCTCATCATGTGCAGGTATTCTTGGCTTTGGGTAAAACAGAATTTGTTCCCCAATATAAATTTTTTAATTTTTGCCCCCACTTTATGTACTTCTTACTATTGAGGAAGTTCTAGGTCAAATGACACCACGACTGGTATGTCCTTTAATCATCAACAAACTTCTCTACTTAGTCAATTAATACCTTCAATGGATAGCAAAAGTTCCCCTGGCATCGGATGTTAGATCCCACTGCTTTGATTTCTTCAGTAGTAATTTGGCACTTGACGGTTTATCTCCTTTAATATTCATACAGTGCTTTTGTTACCATTACAAACGCATTTTATGACTAATGCGTTCAGAGATATAGACAGAGAAAGACATGTTAATTATGTTAACAAGGTAGATGGAAAGAACAGATTTAGATTCAACGTAAAGGAAGAATTTTTTTTTTTTTTTGGGGGGGTGGGGGGGACAGGATTAAGCATTTACTATATTCTGGGTGAAATTATTAATAAAAGAGTTATTCTCATTAATTTTGCCAGCGAGGTGAAACATTAAACGTTGTTCTGTTTCTAGAAGGTGCTTCACATAAAAGAGGTGATATCAAGGAAACAAAAAATGACACTTGCCATCTTGCTTTTTTAATTTTTTGTGGGCCAGGGTAAGACATGATTAATTTCTGAATTTGACAATAATGACTATTTGAGTTATAGGTGGAGCTATGATGTATGTGTGCAAATATTTCTAATAAATGTGCTTATGTGGGTGGTAAAAATTTGCAACCACTCCAGATATGCCTTTGTCTAAAATACATACTTTGGAATATGTTGTGTTGTGTATGAATTCCTGGTAAAAAAGAAATTACCATGCGTTTTTGGGCAGGCTTGAGTTATGGCAGGATATTGAAGAAGTCGGCAGAATATTGGCATATACTTAGGGTGTATATGACCCAAGTGGCTAATAAACGTATTGTAAATTTTTATATGGTAGAAATAAGTAAATAAAAGGGCTTATACCTTCAAGGATCAAACTCCGGGTGGGAGTGGGACTCCCAAATAATCTCATTTTAGTAAATAAATGCTGATGGTTCAGCTTCTTGTAGAAAGTTCCAAATCCAGTTTCTGATGCTGAATAATGCATCTAGAGCTATGTATAGATGTGAGCAGCAATCGCAACAAGATATATTATCTTGCATTATAGTTTATATGCTGGCAGCCCAAATAATTGTTAGCTTTGTATTGCTGATAGGAATGGGTAATGCATGATTCTAGACCGATGCTGTGAATGTTCTTGTCTAATTCATTATTCCCATGAAGGTTATAGTTATAGTTATAGTTATAGTTACATTCTAGAGCTTTCCCTCCCTAAATTTATGGATCTGAAGCAAACTACCAACGGTAAACACTTTTACTGTCAATGCTTATGCTTTCACTCACAAGTCTCATGCTGTTATTAATTCCTATCAATTGCTCTAGTCTAAGGATGTTAAGGTCCCGTCCTATATTCTGACATGCAATTTTGACATGTTGTACAGCAAAGCCAGAAGGAGAAAAATTAGAGCATGAATCTTCTAGAAAGAATTGTTTCTATCCTGCCTAGGGATCCATTCACATGCAAGGACAACGGGGATCGTCGATGCTCTCGCATGAGCACTCTTCGAGTGTTGCATTTATGTGCTGTATGACCGCAAAAATGGTTTCGATCTTTGTAAACTCCAGTTTTAACGAAACAGCTGTTTCAAGTTGGTCCGTTATTTTTCTGTGCTTTCGTGTAGGGGCATTCTGTTTATAATTGAAGTAGAAGGATTTTGATCTTTCAGGTTTTGATTTTACGGATGTGAAGTTTCACACGCATGGACTTAATGGCTTGGGCGAACTATGAGAAGCCTATTTGGAATTTGGATTATGTAAGAGCACATGCATCGTGTGTACAAGTGATAGTAGGCGCGTAATGTATCTCGGTTTGTTTTTTTAATTAAATTTATGCTTTTAATAATAGCTATATTTTAGAATTAATCATCTGTACTATTTTAAAACTAATCATCTATATGATTATTAACTGGATTTTTTTATTCATATGGTCACAATTTTGTTTTTCTCAATATTTCATTATTATTTAATTAAATACAAAAGAAATGTCAAAAAATCAAAGTTGTACATATTTATTTTACAATCGTAGCTGCTTTATCTCACATTATATTCGTGATAAATCGTCGTGAAAAGTATTGTATTACTTTTCTTGAGGGTAAAACTTTGTAGTTATAAAGTCTTGCTATTACTCATATTTATTTAACCTTAGCCAAAAATTAAAGGGAAATTACGTGTATCAAATAAAAGCTGGTAATGTACCCAAAAAAAATAAAAACTGGTAAATGTTTGGGGTTATATTTATTTTACTTGTGATGTAAACTATTTACTTCAACTATTATTTAAATATTTGTATTGAAATAGGAAAAAGATTATACAAAAAAAAGGTAATGGCCTCTGGAAAATGATACCACAACTATCAATTAGGAATCGTGCAAAATCGGAGTGTCTGCGAACTGGGAAAATGAACATTAAGGTTTCCTTGGACTGGGCATGATGGGTGTTAGGATTGACGTTTTTACTTTAGTTTTTAAAACCGATATGGGTTACAGTAGGAAAAAAAAAAAATAATAATAACAAAAAGACCAATGTGAACCATGCACACAATGCTTGAACCTTATTACTTTTTTTTTTAAAAAAAAAATCAGTTCTAATTTTTTCATGAGGGTGAATTTGTCTAATATGAGATAAACTGATTATTATATCCATGCGTCATATGGATTATTTAAATTTAACATTTATTATTATAAGCATTTTATATGATAGATAAATATATATTAGATGCTTAAATAACTTATTTAATTTTTAAAGAAGTATATGATCAAGATGTTCTGATAAAAAAATTTTGGTTTTTTTTTAAGTGCAAAACAAATCATTATAAAATATAATAAAAAGATTCATTTTTTGAATTTAATAATTATATGTTTATATAACAAAAGGATGTATTCTCTTAATTGACTTACGTATTTCTAAAATGGTTGGTGCAATGAAAATTGATTGTAATCCCAAACAAATTTTACTTAGCCTGTGTTTGGTTCTTCGTTTGGAATCTCTAGAATCAATTTTAGGGAGTCATAATTGATTGTGCAAATTTTTAACGATATTTGTTTTTTCGCTATCGAAATCAATTTTTGCCTTTAGAAGTGATTATGAGAGAAGTGAAAATTTTTTATTTTCTATCAGAATTATTTTTAGAGAAACTATTAAATATAATAAATTATTTTACCTCAAAATCAATTATAACCAAATCAATTCTATTTAAAATCAATTTTATAAAAACCTAACGAAACACACTGTTACAATATTCTGTATTTGTGAAAAAAAATTATTTAACTATTACCTCTTGTCCAAAATTACACAAACAAATGTAACGGGAAAAAAATGTACGTACATTTTTCACATATGATAATTTCGTAACTTGGGTTTAAATCCAATAATTTTTTATTAACAGGTGACCTGTAATTTTGTTAAGTGCTCGATGAGGTTAGTGGTCTACCATAAAAGACCTTTTACAATGAATTTCTTTAAATAATGGAGAAATGATAAAAACAAAATATAGATAAACAATATTTTTTATAATGTTTTTATCATAACATTCTTATCATATTTTTTAATAATAAAACACAAAAACAAATAATTAAATACTTACTTTCCAACCTTCATTTTTTTCAATAAAAAATATAAAATCAATATATTAATACAAATATATAAATGACAAAGGCCTCATTGTGGCTGCCGCAGCCGACCGTGCTGGCATTCATGTGCTTCTTTGGCAGCTATTATGGTCAAAGCATACCAAATGATTGGATTGCCCTTGTCTGTCAGCTACGGAGGAAAAAGGGAAATAAAGGATTTAGCAGTATTTACTATTTAGCCAGAACTTGAGGGGGTAAAAAAGGGAGAAGAAGAAGGTCACCGACACATAGCAAAAAATTGCGGCTTCAGTCTATGGTGGTGGTCGTGGAAGACAGCTTATACTTTCTTTTGTGGGTACATAAAACAACTTATATTATATATCAAAAGCGATATTTACATTTTTATTGTGCACATATATATGAAGGGAGAAAGACACAAATTGAAATTAAAAAAAAATGATAAATCCCTTATCTTTGTGATTTTTTTTTTTTTTATATATTTATAATGAATCTATTTTATAAGTACGAAGAAATTACTCATTCTATAATACGTCGTTAATTTGAGCGATCCTTAGTTCATAAAGAACTGTATTTAACTATAATTTGTGAGCTGAAATTGCATCGCATGCCAAACCTCAACTTTGCTGAGTAAGTGACTAGTAATAAGGCATGAAGTTCTTTCATATAGAATTTCAAACTTTCGATTCCACGCGCCGACAGAAATGGTGAAGAAATTAAATGAAACAATACTAATAGAAGGAAAAAACATAAGGGGACATGGGTGGGGACTGGGGAGACTTCAATCTCACCGTAAAGTAAACGCGTTTACGAATCACTTGGCAGTTGGCACCGTACGTAAAGGCAGTGTCATATTAAGGGGAAAGCCATTCTAAACCAGTGTATCGTTTCAAATCTGTAAATTCTTTGGAAATAGATAACATCTTGTACGTTGCAACGAAAACTCGGTGACGAGATCCAGCAATTTTGTTCAAGAACGTAACTGCATAACTTAACTGAATCTAAACTCTCGTTTCAAGAACAAAGCGAGTTTTAAAGGGCAGAGAAATTGCAATTAGCAGTAGGTAGCGCAAGCTTATGGCAGCAAAGAGATAAGATAGATCATAGAATAGCAAATATGCATATCACGTACAGCTTCGTGTGAGCTCGTCCGTTATCATGGACAACAATGAACAAACATAAAGAATTATACATCAAGGGGAAAAAAATAAAAAAGAATAATAGAAAGAATAATAACGAACAAAGGAATCGCAGAAGCTAGCCATACAAAAAGTAATTCCACGGCGGATTAAATTCCGGGGATCTTAAAGACTAAATTTATTGGAAGGATGGAAGGCATACATATATTTGTGCACTTAGTCGACTACGTAGGTAGGTACCACCAGTACTGATGGAGCTGCGGATTGACTTTATGAGGCTTGAGTTGTCCTGCTTGCATCATGGAACCTGTAGGTCTGAGGAAGAGCTACGTGATCGGAAGTGACGAGTCTTCTGATCTCAGAGCGGAGCTTATAGAGAAGGTGTCTCCAAGTGCTCCTGTCGTGGGAGCCAAGGATCTTGGTTTCCTGCTCGTTCATTTCAAGATCTCTGGCGAAGACGGGCTTCCTGGAGAGGATCCAAGCCCAGCCCCAGTCCCACCATTTCCTTATGGAGGTGCCTGCATAGTCACCCATCGATGAGAGGGACTTGGATCTGGGAAGTGACCAGGCAGCAGCAGGGGTTGGTTGGATCTTAAGGGACATGGAAGAGAGGCGTCTACGAAGGCCTGATGATCCTTCATGTGGTTTAGTCTGATCTCCTGTAGCTGTATGCGACACTGGGAGCGATGGTTTGGCACTAGTAGGAATAATGCTGCTGGGAATGGGAAAGAAGCTCCGCTTCTGACCGATGGAGCTCATGATGTCTGTCTCTCTCTGTCTCTGTACGCAACGGAATACTAAAGGGAAAGCGAACCCAACCCAACCCCCCGAACGTCTATGCTAATTGCTAATTGCTAATTGCTAATTGCTAACTGTTAATTGCTGACTGCTATGCTAGTGCCATGTGGGAGGGAGAAATAAACATAACAACGAGAGCGGTGAAATGTAGCCTTCACAGCTCTATCACAGCCTGTTTTATTCCTTTTGTGGGGTCAATGACATTTAAGCCCATCTCTCTCTCTCCACAGGCATCCATTGTGTTTGTGTTGGTATTTAGTTCTTTTCTTTTTTAACTTTTGGTTATGTTTGAAATTTGGAGTTGTCTTGGTCGTATTGAATCCAATGATGGATTGGTTTGGTGAGGTGTTTCTATGCACATGCAATAATATTAGATCCAGAGGTGTAAAAGGTTGGCAATTGTCGGTTCTTCTCTCCTCCTGATAATAATTTCTGTTATTTTTTTTTTTAATAAGGAATATGTTATAAGAACCAAAAAGAAATAGGGATATGTTATGAGTGAAGCCCCTTACTCGCATGTCTTTTTAGGCCATAGGCTCTCATGTCAATCGCTATGCCTATGTTTTGATCTGCCCCGCGGAAGGGTCCAAGCTTTGGGACTTCGCCGTTCTCAATAACGGGCTTGTACCGAGACCATAGGGTAGTTCATTAAGACCATCAACAGCCGAAAATGATCCACTGATGTTGAATCTGGCCCAAATGCGATCGATAATCAAGATATCTACCCCAAAATCTCAAGAATCAGACCAACATAAAAGTTTCAGAAAGACAATGTCAATTAGAAAGTGCAAGGTCACGACCCAAGAAAAAAAAATGAAAGGCCAGACCCCCCCAAAAAAGGGGCAAGAATCGTCGGCCTTAAAAGACGAAAACATTCCAAGGAAGTCCAAAAATTAAAAGGAGGAGGTAAACACATAAAAGAAATAGTAGAGAATAAATAAATTAGAGAGCCTGAGCTCGGCCTGGTTATGCTATGCAGCTGGAATGCCTGCTGAGAGACAGACACACAGCTGAGATGAGATCTGTGGCAGTTGCAAGAAGTTTCTAGAGTTGGAACTCTTTTGTCATTAATGCAGAACTCGTACTCAAAAATGGAGTACAGGAAAACCAGAGATGAGGTGTTTTTAACTTGTAGATGAGGAATTTGTCAGCACATTTCTTTCACCGAGCGACTGATTGATTGATTGATTTACTCATTCATTCAATAATAAAATAGTGTTGATTTGAGATGATACACCGTTTTGTTGTGTTGTAGGATGATGATAGGGACGCGGGCATTGAGGATGTTGAGAGTTTACATGAAAAATCGGGTTTGCTGTCCGGTGCGGGTATGTATGCCTTTTGATCTCTTCTCTTCTCTTCTCTTCTCTTCTATAGGTTGGAGGGATAGTTGCGTCGTGTTTGCACCTTCACCTTCCAAATAAAATAAATAAGCCTTTTTCCTTCTTGCTACTGTTGCAGTCCCAGATAACCGTTTGGCCTCCGTGGGAGAAACCAAAGTTGACAGCCACAGGGAGAAAGCAAAGTGGAAGCGCAAGTAAGACCCCGGCACTCTCCATTATCTTTTGTTCAATTGAGCATAGAGTATGAGTAGGAGTAGGACAAGATTAAGTGAGATTCTTGTTCGATTTCTTAATTCTTACCCCTGTTGAATGTTGATATAGGTCAGTCGTTACACTTGCATTGACTATTCTTACTAGTTCGCAAGCCATTCTAATCGTTTGGTCCAAGAGAGCTGGAAAGTATGAGTATAGTGTCACTACTGCAAACTTTCTGGTGAGTATATATATATATATATATATCTCATCCTATGCACTCATTCCATTCAGTCTCTTTCTGCTTGTTTGAGCCTTCTGTATCTTTGATAACTTGTGGCGATAGACCTTAAAATTTAAACCTGCCTCATTAATTTATTTTTAATCTTTTGGTTATAGGTGGAGACCTTAAAATGTGCTATATCCCTGGTGGCCCTGGGAAGAATATGGAAAAAAGAAGGTGTCAGTGAGGACAATAGGTGATCATAATCCTTATGACCTTATCTTTCTCCTTGTTTATTTTTTTGACCAGATCTTTTCCCTTGTTGATTGTTGATCGAGAATGAATTTAAACAACTAAATGGATATTGTTTCTTGAACCTAGGTTGAGCACAACATTAGATGAAGTTATAGTGTATCCTATTCCAGCAGCGCTTTACCTTGTCAAAAATTTGCTTCAGGTTGGTGATGGATGGTTATGTTTGTTATGGTGACAACAGATTATTCTGTAACTTTGTTTTTGCAACAGATATGTTAATGCTTTCTGAAATCTGATTGTATTTACTCTTCAATTTTATGGCAGTATTACATCTTTGCATACGTAGATGCTCCTGGCTATCAGATACTCAAGAACTTAAATATTATCAGCACAGGTGTCTTGTACAGAGTTATACTTAAGAAAAGGTAGCTTTCGTTTGTTCTTTTCAAAATAAAACATTGTTGTCAATTCACATTTCATTATAAAACTTTTTGGTGAAGGATTGAGGCAATGTCATATCCTCCATATGCTAAGTTTATTGCTTAAGACTAAAGACTGGGTAATATAATATTTAATATGATTGAACATATTGCCAAAATTCATGGTTCCTGAGGCTACTTAACATTGTGTTTTTATCTACATTTTCAGGTTAAGTGAGATTCAGTGGGCTGCTTTTATTCTACTAACTGCTGGGTGCACTACAGCCCAGTTGAATTCAAAGTAAGACTAATCCAAGTCTGACATGTGGCTATCGCTTATGTACTAATATGCTGACCTTATTATCTTCTTGTGGCACTGTTGTACAGATGTGCTATACTGCTATTAACAAACATGTTCATAAAATACTTGCGTACAAGCTGTGATGTAACAAACAAATGAATCAGAAATGATAGATTAGTAATGGAGAAAGCATCACCACAAGAAAACATGTGATATTCATTTAGCTGCTCCTTGCATGTACAGACATAAATAGTGGGGATCAAAGCATATTGCTGACTCTTTTCATATGATTTTTCTATACGTTCATAGTTCTTGCTTTCAGTCTTGGGGAGACTGTTGGATAGGGGCATTTTCTTTTTCTGATATTTCCCCTTGTCTCTATCATTTACAATTTACATCAGCCCCAATTTCTGGTTTTACACTCTTTAAGGTTCTAACTTTTCTCAGAATTTTCATTCCATAGAAATCTTAATGTTAGAGAGGATTGTAGTTCTTTTTGCTTTTCTGCTTTGCTAGATAGATGGATATGATCTTTACACTTGAAAATCTTTTCTCCAGTTTCTGATTTGGAATCCTACGGTTCAACCATTATCAGTTCCAAAGTCATTTTGGAAGGTTACTTTTGAAATTACAGGGAAAAGGTGGAAAAGAGAGAAAGGGAGAAAAAGAACTCTGAATGAATCTGATGATACAATGTGTACAAAATGCTAGCCTAATACTCCTATTTACAATAAAATTCTAGGTTAAGTTCTAATATAGTACAACTAGTATAAGCCTAGCCTGTTGATTAATACTGCTAACATTTAAGGCTCCTAAAGCAGTAAGAATCCTAAAATTCTAATCATTACAGCTCCTACAAAGATGAAGGCTTTTGTTTGGATCGTGGTACTATATAAAATCTACACCAATGATGTGATTAAGTAATCACAGCTCATGGGCCTTTCAAGACTATTTCTATTAATTTTAATGTAATGTGTTTTTGTAGTTCAGAGATCAATAGCCATCCTTTTATTTTTTGCATTGTGAAGTTGCTTGGTAGAATTGTCTCTTTGACAATTTGAAGAGCGCTTGGTTTATCCATATTTTTTGGATCACTTTCTGACAATTCATTTCAGAGGCTTTGACATGAAGGACAGTAAAAAAGCCAAAAATTCTTTGGCATTCTTATATATCTGAAGAGTTTTGGTGTTTATGGTTGGAGCATAAAGTGAGAGTTTACAATCAGAAGTTTATTCGTTCCATCTTTTTTCCCCCCTCTTCCATGTGGATTTCAGCACACAATTTACCTGAGGGAGGTTTCTATTGAAAATAATATACAGAGGGATTGAACAGTTCTTTTAGCCAATGGACTTTTGTTCTGTTTTATCTTTTTGTGGTTCCTTTTGGAGGATTTCTTATCCTCTTCTTTCTGTATGTCTCTTCTATTTCTTTCTTCTAATGAATTCTTCTTTTACCCAAAAAAAAATAAAATTATATATTGAAGAAGTTTCATATATTTTTGATAATTATTTGCTAAATTTGTCTGAAAAATTACTTTTTCCTTCAGTTCTGATCGTGTTCTTCAAACTCCCTTTCAAGGTTGGGTGATGGCAATTGTGAGTTGTTAACATTTGTGGTGCTCTCACATTAGAAATATAAAGTAATAAAATATAAATTTATGCCTTAAAATGATCATGATGAGCATTTCTTTTTCAGGTCATGGCACTCTTGAGTGGTTTTGCAGGTGTATATACTGAGGTAATTTTAATTAAGAGCAAATTACATTTACTCCCTTGATGTTTGATGAAATGACACTCCGCTTCAATCTACAGCCAAAATTGTACTGTCTCATTGACATGTTTTGAATGATGGAATCTGTTAAATTTGTTCAAAATTGAAACCCTTTTGTATCAAGTTCAAGTTATTCAATCAGTCTATATGAATTTATTAATGCTTGAGCTAAATTTTATTAGTCAATCCATAAGCCAGCCTGCATAGAATAAGGTTTTTGAGCTCTATGACTAGGCATTTAGTGATTTATTTAATAATTTTTGCAGGCCATTATTAAAAAGCGTCCTTCCCGGAACATAAACGTTCAGAACTTCTGGCTTTATATCTTTGGCATGGGCTTCAATGCTGTTGCAATATTGGTTCAAGATTTTGATGCAGTGATGAACAAGTAAATTGTGCTCTTCTTTCAGACTTTGGTTTTGCAGTTTATGTTGATCTTCATTATTTTCACTATGTAGCTTCTATTTTAGGAGTTCATATTTGAGGAAAATCTTTTCTCGTGAAAGGGACAACACATGCTTATAATATATGTTGTCTGATCATATAATTCACCATAACAAGCAAAACTTATTGTTGTTGTAGTTTTATAAGGCTTAACTTGTCCCATCGATAATATATGTCTTGTGTCTTTTATTGTCTTTATTCAGGGGATTCTTCCATGGATATTCGTTTGTTACTGTTCTCATGATTTTCAACCATGCACTCAGGTAAAAAATGTTAATTGATGAGTTCTTATAAAATTTCTTGAATGCTGGGAGTTTTACCTGAATTACCATTCATAATTATGTATCTTGTCGTTGGGATCCAGTTCACTAACATGTGATAACTGGCAAAAGTTTGACAAGTGATTGAGTAGGTGTATTGTGATTTAATTGTTTTTGCCATTGTTTGGGTGCTTCTTATATTTCTTCCTGAAGTGAAGGTTACCGTTGATGTGTAGTATGATGGGCAAAGAAATGAAAAAACAGTGAGTTTTGATGGTTGGTTGGCCTGTGTATAAGCAAATATCAGAAAGGGCCAAGTGCCAACTACATGAAACAAGTCTTGTTCCAATTGTATCTTAGTGATTTCAATTTTCAACTGTTGCCCTTTTTAGGCTATTTTCCTTTCACTTGTCAAGTTTTCTCTCTCCCTTTCTTTGTCTGTGACTCTCTGTCTGCCTCTGTCTGTGTCCATATATCTCTTCCATGACAAAGAAAAAATATGAACATCTCATATGAAGTGAATGCAAGCAAACATTGTCATTATTTTATTATCTGAATTTTTCACTTCTCTTTTGTGCGTTAATGTCATGCATTTACATGTTTTTTCTGTTTGCAGTGGAATTGCTGTATCAATGGTGATGAAGTATGCTGACAACATTGTGAAGGTAAGATCTTGGTTTATGACTGTGTATTATGATATTTCTACTACTTAATGTTTACATGCATCGTGGAATTTGATGCTTCCACGAGTTTAATTAAGATGTACGGATTTCTTATAATTGGATTTATTCATCTGATACAACATGCTTGATCCGAAATGACCTTTTTGTTGTTTCTGGATTTTAAGGCCATGCATGCTGATTTTAAAGAGAGTCAAATATGGCTGTAAAATCATGTATTAGTAGTAGAGTTATATAATCTTGCAGAATCTGAGTTTGATTAGCGTGTAGGATATATAGATACAGTTGTTTTACCGTGGACCCCATTATTCTTCAAGGAAAAAACTGAGGTTAAGTTCATTAGATGTTTGCCCTCAGGTTCTACAATCATTAAATGACACATGTGTTTTTTATTTATTTTTATTTTGAACGGGCATTAAATGACACATATATTAACATTCTAACTTGTCTAATCATCATCTATACTCTATCTGTTATCAATCATTTTATTATTATTATTATTTTCACATCTTCTAGAGTATTGAAGACAAGAGGTCTCTCTGTCCCGTCAACAAGGCAAAGGGAAGTGTTAGAGTTGTAGACTGTAGAGAACCCAATAAAAAAAGGATGATGAGAACAATTCAGTTCAACAAAAAATAAGCCCACCATTCAGTTCAATAGAAAAAAAAAAAAAAAAGCCTACCATTCAGTTCGATATGAAAAAAAATAAGCCCACTCAAGATACGAAGTGGGAACAGAATGCAAGCAGTTTAAATTAGTGTGGTTAGAATTGTACTATTCACGTTTAGAATCGCTGGGTTTGATCCAATGCATTAAGCCAGTGATTCAGTAATGGCTTTGAATCATAAATGGCTGTGAATGTGCTGTCGAATCGTACGTATAGCACCAACTCTGAATCACTTATATATTGATTCCGATTCAGTTCTGATTTTACTTTTTTCACCTTTTTTTTCACTAACTCGTAAGAATTTGAAGAGGCAGATGATTAAATTGCTTTTTTTTTTTTTTAAAAATAATATTAATGTTTGTAAATTTAACACATGAAATACCATGTATCAATAATTGCGTAATAGTGGATTAATGACTGATGATTTTATTTATTTTATCGGTGGCTTTTGTGAAAGAATTTCGCGTCCGTTATGGCTTGCCTTATTAAATTCACCAGATTTCTCGAACACTTGCTGGAATAGGGTAAGAGAGAAAAACTTGAAGCTATAGATTGCGGTGAATTTTCCTTTTCTCTTTCAACTTTTGCTTTCATGAAAGGCTGAGTGTTTCGAGTTTTGAGCTCTCTCTCTATGTCTATCTCTCTGTGTATTGATCTCATTCTATTTTTTAGAAGATATTATAAAATAAAATCAATAATAATGTGACACAATCAAAGGTTAGATGAACAGGAAATCTTAACAGTGTTTTATATAATGATTGTTGAATCTTAAATGTCACCTAATGAACTGCATGTTAGTTTTATTCATTCTTTACCTTTGTTTAGAGCTGTATCATGGTGAGTATTTTACAGCAAATGTGATCTGTATGTGTGCTTATATGTTTTGTTTATTTAGTTTATTTGGTCATTACAACACCTTTACAAGCACCAAACGAAAAAGCCTTTGAAGTGGAACTCAAATTTGTGATTAACTTTCCAATTTTTACACAGGTATATTCTACTTCGGTGGCAATGCTTCTTACAGCAGTTGTTTCTGTCTACCTTTTTGGCTTCCATCTTTCCCTCGCCTTCTTCCTTGGTACAATGTAAGTTGCTGTTAATTATATCATCAATTCGCTTGCCATATCCTATGGTTGTGTTTTGCTTTGGTAGCACATCAAGTTATCACATCATATCAACAGCTGCAAAAGTGTTAAAAATTTTTGGTGCTTTGATGGCTTTGGCTCTTAATGCTAACTTTATTGAATTTTAAAATGCTTCATTTTGAAGTGCATGCCGCGGGGTAATAGCTTTTAAGCTGTAGCCTGCACAAAATGCTATAACCGTTTTCTCTCTCTTTTCCTCTAAAATTTAAATTTGTTGAATATGTTTACAGTGTTGTCTCTGTGGCAATTTATCTGCACTCTGCCGGCAAGATGCAAAGATAGCTGTGACTTCCGCCTAGTACTTGTCGGGCGCTGGATTCTTTTATATATTGTTGTTTAGCCTCATTTGATCATTTCAAAATCATATATTTTGAAAATGTTAATTCAATATCATAGTAGTGTATATTTTGACGCCTACGTAAATATGTTTCAATAAGGATTAAACCACGTTGCCGTCTAACTGCCAGCAATACTCTCTTGATAGGTGATGTGTAAGTTCAACTAGCTCTTGCTTGAGTTTATGGCATTACCGTGAGCTTGAATTGGGGTATCTTGCCATCCCACCTTTTTTTCTGAAAAAGAAAAATTTGCCAAAGAAAAGTTAATAGCTGTAGCGGTGTAATTAGCTTGTCAATTAAACCTCTACGAATTCGAGGTTCTTTTGCGTTTGAACTGTGAAAAGAAATATTTGAGTGTTTCTGGAGTATTGCATAGTTGTGTTTATAATTAATAATATTATAATATTTTAAATGAGATTTATCACTAATTTGTGGGTGTCATTCCCAATATTATGATATTATTGATTGTAAGCACAATTATGTGGTGTTTCAGAACTATTCAAGTATTTCTCGATCTCAAGTCCTTGGGTGAAATTTCGTAATTAGTGTATTCTCAATTGTGAATGAATTGATTATTAATGTATTCAATACTTCAACTTTTATTAAAAAAGAATTTATTTTATTTTTGTTATGATTGGGAATTTGAAGAAAAAAATATTTTATATTTGAATACAATGTTTAAAAAGTGTCTACAAATAATTAAAGAAGATAAAAATAGCAAAGGTACGTTTTAATAGTCAAGGAGAAAAGTACAAAATAAACTTATATATATGTAAATATAGTTTATGAGAAAAAAAATGCCGGACATGAGATGTAATTGCTAATAAAGATAATGTTATTTTATTGAAAAATATGTTAACAACCGTTTATACTTCGATTATTTTATAAGTTAAGAATTTTTATTTTCTAAAATAAGTGATACGGGTTCTTCGTTTTAGTTTCCATTTTTTTTTTTCATTAAGTTTGCAAATAAACACGTCAAAAGCATATTTAATTATTTATATTTCAACAATAGTTGGTGAGTGGTAACTGAGTGCCTAATGGTAATGGTAGAAAGATTAAATATATATTGTAGTCTTTGAAGTTTAGTACTTAAAAGATTTATATTAAATAAATTTTTGAAAGTTTAATTTGATATCACTTTAATTCTTGAAAGTTTTTGATACCAAATTAGTTTTTTAAAGTTAAAATATGATATCATTTTGGTTTATAAAAGATATATATAATATCTATTTGATTCTTTTTTTTTCTATAAATTCAAATACTTATTTGATATCACATGTATGTTTTTGGACTTGCATTAGTCATATTTTAATTTTTAGGAACTAATTTGATGTCCAAAATTTTCAAGGACTAATATAATATTATGATGAACTTTCAAAAATTTATTTGATGTCAAAAATTTTTCAAAGACTAAATGGATGTTATATATATCTTTCAAAAACTAAAATACACGTATAATTTAGTAGAAATATCTTAAAGACAAAAAATATATATATTTATAGGTATTCATTTTTCAAAAATAAATAATTTTTTTCAACAAAATGATGTATCTAAACAAGCTCAATGTCTCTTTGGTATGCAGGATAAGATCTAACAATGCAAAAAGTGATAGCTGCTTGTCACACTCGATAGAATAAAGCATGATAATATGAGATTAAATAGCATAAAGTTTGGTAAAATTTTAATATTAATGTTTGATGTGGTATTGTATAAAATACTGTATTATATAAAATAATATTATTTTTTTACTATTATAAATAATTTTAATTATAAGCAAAAAATCTTTAAAAAAGAAAATTATAATTAAAAATAATGATTTAATTAATTAATTAATTAAAAATTTAAAGACATATATTATATATTTTATTTTTTAATTATAATTATTTTAAGTATTTCTTATTTTTGTATACAATAACGATTTGTATTAAATAATATTTATTATTTTAGAATTTTTTAATTCTTTCATTTTTTTAAAAATATAAATAATTATAAAAAATACATAAATACTCTTATATATTTTAATATTTTTTGGCTAGGTCTTCTATCATAAAATAAAACAAAACAAGAAAATTTACAATAAAATAATAATTTTATTAATTATTTAATTGAAAATTTAATAATAAATATTATTAACTCAATATTTGTTATTTTTACTATAAATTTTTTAAAAATATTAATTTTTAATTTTTATAATTTTAGTTTATATTACATATTATTTATTATTTAATTATTTGTTAATAATTGTTTTTAATTATAATACCACAACAATAATAATAGCTAACGTTGTCCTACTGTGTGGAATTGGCTACATAAATCAGACAACATCATTATATCTTGCAGTGACTTTTTTTTTAATAATTTCACCTATGATTTTTTTTTTGGGTCATTAATTTCACTTATGGTTTGTATAAGTCTCCCTCTATTTTTGGTTATTGGACTACCTTATATCTGACATAGGCTCTTCATTGGAGCTTCCACAATTCACATCCATACTCAAATCACTTAAAACAAGATTCTATCATTTTTTCATAATAAGTGCTACCATAAATTTCTTTTTAATGGATTTATCATAATCCTATTTTGTATAATATGTCTACTTATCCAACACAAAATCCTCATATATACAATATTAAATTTATCTTTGTTAGCTTTATATTGCCCAACACTTAGTCTCATACATTGTCAAACTTATAATTGTGCAATAAAATTTTCTTTAAACTTGACTAGTATCTTTTTTATTAGAAATAACATACGAAACACCTCCTTTTCATTCACTTAGGTTGAATATTATATTTTATATATCCCTCCATTTCCCTATAATGTTTGATAATATAGACCCCTTAAATTGTGTAACTTGTGATATAGTAGTGTCTCCAATTTTACCTCTAAATTAGGATTTATGTGTCTCTTATTAAACTTATATTCCATATCTTATGTCTTACTTCTATTTATATATAAATTAAGTGTTTTCAAGGCTTGTGTCCACATCTCACACTTCCCATTTAATTCTTCTTTCTATTCTCCTACTAGAGCTATGTCATAGAACTATGCCATATACAAAAAACATATACACTTTGGAATCAATTCTCGTATTTTTCTTCGCCTCATTATTATACCGAAAACTATTTTTGCTTTAGAATGAGTATTATTTTAAAGTTTTATAACAAAGCAACTTGTTCAAAATAAAAATGGATAAAAAATCATTGCGCAGCATTCTTTTGATAGATGTAATATGTCATTTAAATTTGCATTTTGTGTGGAATAGTCAGCTAAATACATTGTAGCTGTTGTTTGCTTCATATCAAGGTGTTGGTCAGACAAAAAGGGACTCACGCCCATTAAGTGATTTTGGATTTGATATAAGAATTTATGTGTATGAAAAAAAAATATTGTTAGAAAGGATCTCTGTTTAAGTACTTGATTGTATCTTGAGATTGAGAGATTAATCTCTCACCTGTAGTTGAAAAGATTAATTTCTGATCAAACAATATTGTCCTTTAATCGCCAAGCTTCATTTCTAATTTGAGCATGTCGTATCAAAATTGCAGGAAGATTCATCCAAACGTAGAGTTCATCAATGTTTTCCTATGGGCGGTTTTGAGAATTCATATATATATTTTTTTCTCTTTTGAGTGAATATGCAATTTAGTTCTTGAAAATTTTGCATGAAATTAATTTAATCTCTAAAAGATTTTTGATATCAAATAAATTCTTAAAAGTTAATATGTGATATTATATTAGTCTTTGAAATTTATTTAATATCAAATAAGTCTTTGAAAGTTAAAATATTATTTCATTTTGGCCTCTGAAAGATGTATGCAACATTAAATATATCCATAAAAACTTCTTTTAAAAGAATTAAAGTGAAATTATATTTTAATTTTTAGAGACCTAACTTATTTGATATCATATTTTATCTTCTAAGGATCTATTTGATATAAAAAAAGTTTAGGGACTAATATGATGTTATTAATCTTTTAAGAATTAAATTAATGTTAAAAATTTTTTAGGGATTAAATTGATATTGTGCAAAATTTCCAGAGACTAAATTATATATTCACTTTTTTTTTTTTTAAAAAAAAGCCACAATTAACTATGTTGACGGCAGTTATTGGGGAGGTCTTTTAGGCCCTAATAATAAATTTTTTTTCCGGGGTACGGTCTAATAATAAATAATTAATTGTTTTAAGATACGTGGCTAAAGCGCACATAAAACAAAATTTGAGGGGTAAATTGTATTTAAGGCTATTATGTATAAATGTAGCGACTTGCTAGTTATGCTGGCGTGGGAAGAAGTTGGAATATCGAGCGTGAGAAATGGTAGGCTCAGGAAGCGCAGTGGGGGTTTCCCCGCATCATCTGGTCCTCGCTTCTTTCTGTATTAAATCCGAGCAGCAGGCACAGGCAGTAACAGTAGCACGGGCGTGCTCGTGGTCGTGCTCATTGTTCCCTGCTTCTTCTTCTTCTTCTTCTGAATGTACGGATAAGACTCCTCATCAGTGGCACTGGCAGTGCTTCACAAATGGCGCAAGTAGGCCCAGGCCTCTGTTTTGTGTGGCTAAACCTGAAAATAACCGAAAAACACAAGGTGAAGGTGAAGGTGAAGGTGAAGGTGAAGGTGAAGGTGAAGGAGCGTCTGCTTCCGAACAAGTGGAACTAGAATGGAAGCTCCTCACTTGGAGGATTCGAAATTCCGGAATAATATCTTCATGCCTGGTTGGTCTCCTCACCGGCGTCGCGGTCGTGCTCTTCAATATTGTTGTAAGTAAGCTAGCTAGCTAACTTGTAATTATATGCAAATGCTATTTATTTATTTATTAATAATACAGATAAAATCAATCAGTCAATCAATCATCTTATCTGATAGATATCATATCTCATCTAAATTAAACAAACCAAACCATACCATATATAATTATAATGAATGCATAGGACTAAAATTTGACTAAGGTGCATGAAATTCGTGATTTGTTCTGGGATGGGATCCCCTCTCGAGGCGCCTCGTGGTTGAGAGAAGCGCCTATTGAGGCAACATGGACAAGAGTGATTCTAGTTCCGGCTTTTGGAGGCGTGCTTGTGGCTGCGTTGAACCTCCTTCGTGGAAGTTTTGATTCTGCCATCGAGCAAGAGCAAGAGCGAGATCCATTCAAGTCTGCTTCCCGCCCTTTCTTGAAGGCCTTGGCAGCTTCTATTACCTTAGGCACTGGCAATTCCCTCGGTCCTGAAGGTCCCAGCGTTGACATTGGTACTTCCATTGCCAAAGGTGTCGGTTCTTTCTTTGACAAGAATTCTGGCAAAATGCTCTCCCTTCTGGCTGCCGGATCTGCTGCTGGCCTCTCCTCCGGTATGTATGTCATCTAGTATGCATGTACCTGTTAGGCTATTACCATTGATTACAATTGCCAAATTTGTGAGCTTGGGTTATCCTCTTATCTATTGTTTCTCCTCAGGTTTCAATGCTGCTGTTGCTGGTTGTTTTTTTGCGGTAGAGTGTGTCTTGTGGCCATCATCTGCCGATGCATCTTTGCCTCTTACAAATACTACTTCTATGGTGATACTAAGCGCTGTCATAGCTTCCGTAGTTTCAGAGGTTGGCCTTGGCTCTGAACCGGCCTTTAAAGTTCCAGAATATGACTTCCGCTCTCCTGGTGGTAAGCCATCAAAAGATTTTTCTGAGATCATATATATTCTCATACATTCAGTGTTTGTCATTGTCAAATATCAATAAAAGCATATCAATACATGAAGAACCATTAAGAATCAAAGAATGATATTGGTGAATTATGCCAATTTATGTATATATTTTTGTTAACTAAGCTTGTAACCGGGCCTACCTTAGAACCAGACATGTCAGAATTGCTGTACCTGGATATTTCCTTACAAATTTTGTTAAAACTGGTAAAGTCTAATAATATGTCAACATCCTTCCATCAAGATTTGAGCTACCAAAATGCAAGCAAGCTATCAGATTAGGATGTCATATGGAACCATTGAACTGCCTGGGCATAAGTTTTTATCTTACTGCTTCAATACTATGGTAGATTGGCAGTTCATAATCTATGTGGTCTCTGACTATGCTCATCGTGCCACGATTTTTATCATCTTTGATATTTTCTTCATAGTTCCTATTTGTCCTTTTTGACTGCTGAAAATTCTTCTTTATTGCCAGCATAGCTGCTACTCTGCTATTTTTATTCTAATTGCTTCAAGAATTGTCAGTACTGCTGGCAAACAAACAATTTGACTGCTTCTAAATCTAAAATAGTCACACTCACAGGTACACAGCATCCCTAATGCTGAATCTCCTGATTTGACCATCAGAAGCAGATCAATAAATTAATGGCATTGTCACTGTTTGCAAGATTTTAAATTTCTAAAACTGTTGTGTTGTAAAATATGGCTAAAAGTTATTCTGGTTTGACATCATACGGAGCAAAGTCATCTGTAGGCTTGTCTTTGCGAAACAGAAACTGTGTAATATATTCTCCTGAGGTGATGATTTTGAATGTCAAGAACACAAGCTTATTTCTTTCGGAAAATTTCTTGCTATGTTCAATCTGATGGGTAAGTTTTACTGTGTGAGTATTCAATTTGTTTTCAGAGCTCCCACTGTACCTATTGCTGGGTATTTTATGTGGCCTTGTGTCATTGGCTCTATCTTGGTGTACATCATATATGTTCAATATTGTTGACAATCTTCACAAGGCCACTGGCATCCCACGTGCTTCATTCCCTGTCTTGGGAGGCTTATCAGTTGGGTTGATAGCGTTGTTATATCCTGAAATCCTCTACTGGGGTTTTGAGAATGTTGACATTTTGTTAGAATCTCGGCCATTTGTGAAAGGCCTTCCCGCTGACCTTTTGGTTCAACTAGTAGCCGTCAAGATAGTTGCAACTTCTTTGTGTCGGGCCTCTGGATTAGTGGGAGGGTATTATGCCCCATCTCTCTTTATTGGTGCAGCAACTGGGATGGCTTATGGAAAATTTATTGGTTTGGCTATTGCTGAGTCCAATCATATGATTAATCTCTCTGTGTTGGAATTTGCATCACCACAAGCTTATGGCCTGGTACCATTCTTTCCTTTTTGGTTATATAAATTTTAACTTCAGGTATTTTATGTTTGACGTGATCATTTTTGCTTCTCTTTCACATGGGAGATTAATTTGATCTTTCCCAGATGGCTTCCATCCATGGATGGACAAACGAGCCCTTTCCTAGAGAAACTCTCTTTTCTGTGCAGATAATAAAATTTTTAAATCTTGATAAGGACCATAAGGTTTTCTAATTTGATGTTTAAGCCCTTTCTTTAGTCCTTTTCATGTTATCATAGTGGAATCTCTTTGACATCTGTTCTCTTTTCTCCTCTTCATTGTCTATATGTAGAGTTATTCTTCTATTAAAACGTAATGGATAATAATAAAAAGAAGGATGCCTCTTTATATGCAATATGACTTGGCAATTCAGGCTATATTTGGATTGAGGAAAATAAGAGAAAAGCAAAGGGAAATGAAATTTTACTCTCCCTTACTTTGAAGTTTTATCAGTTAATGATAACAAGTGGCTTACCCTTTAATTATTTCAATTCTCCCAATGTGGAGGTTTTCTACATTCCCCTTGTTTCTTTAACTTCAGTTTGTAGACGTCCAATCAATTGAAATGAAAGTAATTTCTGACTTTTTTCTTTTCCAATTATATTTGTTGCATTATTTTAGTTCTAAACTTCCAAACAGAGCCTAACCATGTATTCAATCTCCACTCTTTTGGTGATATTATAAAATTGGAAAACACGGGGTTTAGTGGTCTAATCATACTTTTGTACAATTAGTTGGCATGCATTTTCACTATTCTCAAGGCATGCTCGTGTACAGTCACCATTCACATTTGAAATTAATCAATAGTTATAATACAGAGTGATATGATTTGAGTTTGTTGTGTCAGAACAATCACCTTTTAACACATTGAAAGCAATTAACTACTCAAACAAATTCTGACGCAACACATAATATGAGAACATGATTCCTTTTGTGAAGACGATGTAGACTTTTGGATGAATTAAGGGACAAATATGAACAGAGTGTTCAGACAGGGTGTTTTGACTTGATGGTAATGTGTGAAGGAGCTTTTTCAGCAAGATAGCGCTCAGGTTAATGGGACTTATAGTTTTGGCTTCCAAGATTCTAGAAAGGGCAAGATTAATGTTGAAGATGGTGAAGGTCTATTTTTGGATGGTATGAAGGCAAAATTTGATAAAAAATGTTTCAGGAAGATTTTCTTGACTTTGATTGTAACTTACAAGGAGTGAAGAATATTTTCCTCCAACAAAGTGTTGAGGTTAGTTATACTTTAAGTAGAGACTTCCAAGGAGCGCAAGAATAGTCTTGCAGGATGGTCCTGAACAGGGAATTCTGCCTTGTCTAAATGTTGAAAAGCGGAAACCAGCCACGGTGAGAGGGAGGCAATGCAAATGATTTGCATGATCCACAATCATTTCTTGATTCAATGGTTATAAAGTTGGTTAGTTCATTGGGATAGGAGATACAGATGGCTTTTTTGCCAAATAGCTATAGTACGAAGAAGGAGGTAGAAAAGGAAATTCAATGATTAGCAACAACAATATATTATGTAAGGCTTAAAGGAATTAGGAGGCCAAATTAGTTCTTTTGAAGCTTCGAAGTTGTCTTCTTTATTGAAGGCAAAGGGAGCATTGTTTTGTTGTTTTAGGCTTTTAGTAATAATTTATCCCTTTTGTGCTGGTTGTTTTGTTGTGGGAGTTTCCTAATCCTAGGAGAGTTTTGGGGCAGATGTAGTGGTTCTCTTTTCTGTTATCTCTTTGGATGTGTTTGTTTTTGCTTTTTCTGTGTTCAGCTTTGTGGTTTATTTTGGATGACACCTTATCCTTCTCCATTATTACCACTTCCTATGCAATAATATTTCTTGTTCAAGCAAAAAAATATAACTAGTTAAATGACATAATGAACAAGGCCTTGATCTCTTGATCCCTCTAGAGTATTCTCTTGTGAATCTTATTTTCAATTCTTAACTCTTCCTTTGAATAGAACTTCTTTCCACCTCGATAAACCCATTTGGAAGTCCAAAGATCCCTTGAAGGTTAAATCCTTTATTTGGACAGCTGTGTGTAATAGAATTAACACCAACAACATGTTGCAGGTTCAAAGACCACATAAGGCTGTATCCTCTGTTATGTGTATAATGTGTGGTGCAAACTCAGAATCAACTTCACATATATTTTTGCTTTGTTCTAGGCTGAACATTTATGGAATGCTTTGTTGACTAGTTTTGCCGGTTTTGGGAGAAGGAAAAGAAGCCAAATCTTTGTGGCAGTTGCAGTCTACGCCATTGTTTGGTATATTTGGTTGGAGTGTAATTCTCGCATCTTTAATGATAGATATTCAGAAAACCAAGTCTTGTGGGATAGGATCAAGCGTATGACTTTTATTTGGTGCAAAGCACATGATCTTTTTAGAGGGATTTTCCCTCACAGATATGTTGAGAGATTGGAAAACTTTTCTCTTTTGATGAGTTTTTTCTTTTCTTTTTTTTTCCCCTTTCTCTTGTTAGTTCTTGTTTTGGTAAGGGGGATCTCTTGTCCTTCGTTCCCTTTGTATTCTTCTTCTCTTCTTATGAATAAAATTATTCTTTTATCAAAAAAAAGGAAAAAAGAAGTATTGAACAAGAGAAGGATTTTACTATAACAGTAATAATGATGAAAAGAGAAATTCCCATATCATACGGGACTAGATTTTGAATGTTCCAAGTAGCTCCCAATCCAGTTTAAAAATCAAAGCAAATTTATGAAATAAGTTGCCTTATTATGAGCATATGGTTGTCTATACTAGAATGCAATTCACAGAGATTTGTTGAGCAGGACTGGTTCTTGTATGAAACTATGGATAGATACTGCTTGAAAGAAACACAGAAAGGGTTAGGTTTGGGATTGAGAGGCCTAGTTTATTATTTTAGCTATCTTATGTGGATGTTCCCGAAATGATGCTGCATGCCTTGTTTTTCCTCCATTGCTCAACTGTGCAATACCTTTGGAATAAACTTTTTGGTGAGCAGTGGGTATCCTAGTTAGTTGGATTAGTTTCCACACATTCGTTTTCAATGGTTGGTAAGTAGGAAAATAAAATCTTGCAGCAATGTGCTGTTTTATGGGATTTTGTGGTTGAAAAGGAATGCCCATATATTCAAGGGTGTTTCCTCACCTCTGAATATTGGGATAGAATCATATTCATGTTTCTCTTTTGGTGTTCAGCACGTGGTCTTTTTGAGGGCATCAGTAATTTTGGATATTCAAAGAGACTGGACAGCTGGCCCTCACTGGCTGGTTCTATGGAGTTCCCTTTCTTTACCTGTGTTTTTTCTTCTTTTTGTGTTGTCTTTGTTGAGGATTTTTCATCTTCCAGCCTTTTGTACTGCTATCCCTTTCTCCAAAAAGTTTATATATATGTATATATAAATGATCACATAGAACATCCTTTTGCAGGTTGGAATGGCTGCCACTCTTGCAGGAGTTTGTCAAGTGCCTCTCACTGCAGTTTTACTTCTGTTTGAATTGACACAGGACTATCGGATTGTTTTACCACTACTTGGAGCAGTAGGCTTGTCTTCATGGATTTCATCTGTACAGGCAAAGAGGAGAGATGGCAGCGGAGAAAATAAGTTCAAGCTAGAAAACTCAAGCTCCACTGTACTTCCAGAAATATCTTCCCGTAGTTCTATTGAATCATCTACTGGTAACAACTTTGCTGAAGGGGTGCCATTTTCAAGCAATTTGTGTCAGGTGGAAAGCTCACTTTGTGTAGAGGATGATGATGTTGAAACAGCATATTCCATAAGGAGAACACTTGTTTCAGAAGCCATGAATACGAGATATCTGGCGGTCTCAATGTGCACACTGCTTACTGAAGTAATAGACCTCATGCTTGCTGAGAAACAGTCTTGTGCAGTAATTATTGATACTGATGATACTTTGATCGGTTTGTTGACACTTAGAGACATTCAAGAGTATGGAAAATTTGCAAAAGCCAGAAGTGAAAAACCTAAGGTACAAGAATTTGAGTTTAATTACAATTGTATGTGGAATCTACATATATTTTATTTGATGATGACATAATATATGGCAACATCAATTATTTACCATCATAAGCTCAATTTATGGTGAGCAGGAAAAAACCAGTTGGGGAAACTCTCTTGAATCTAGGAATTCTAATATAACAGATGATGAATGTGCCGTTGAAATTTGTATCTAAATTATGAACTTGCAATTTCATATCATCAATTGTAGTCTGTAGACACTTCTGATTATACATAACAGGGAACTATGTTCTGATACTACACATGTTACCACACAATGATTTGAAAGCCATCCTGCTCTTAACACGTGTACAAATAACAAATGGTGGTGCTTTATACATGTACTGTAAATGCACAAGTAGATCAATTGGTTGAAGGTTTTTTTTTTTCCCATGAGTAAAGACGAGGTCACAATGTGCAAGTCAAAAGTTCGGGGGAAAAAATGGCTACCTATTTGGTAAACCAATGGATACTGCTAAAACAAGTCCTGACTAAACTTACTTTGTTGTTGCGTCACAAATTTGACTATTTGGTTGTTCCTCTTACAGGAGCTTTTAGTTTCTGAATTATGCCTCTTAAATGGAGGAATATGTAGTGTACCCTGGACAGCTACTCCTGATATGGAACTTAGTTATGCTCAAAAGACTATGAAGAAATATGGAGTCAGTCAAGTTCCAGTCGTGAGAAATACCTATGAAAGAGCATATCCAGTTGGCATATTAGACCCTGATGGTATCAGTCTAACATACAGGTTTGGTTACTCCCGCCACCATATCTAAACTCATTGGAAATCACAATATCCATAACCTTTATTTACATTTTTTCTGTATTCCAGTATTCCTTATGTTATCTCTTTTATATATATATATATATATATATATATACCATCCAGGAAAACAGATCTTTCTTCAAACAGAAAAAAACAAATTTAAATTAACATTTATTTCTTATTTTGAAGGATTGAATTCAAAACAGTGGAGGAGAAATAATACACATGAATATATATACCTTGTTGTACCTGTGTTTTATAACTTGTATTTAATAGTGAAGTAGTGTCGATGGAAATTGGATAGTGTAGAATAGTCCAGTGCTTATAGAGATGTCAGTTACCGCAAGACAGGTAGATTCAACTGGATGTTTCTCGTAGAAATGGCTGGTTTGATGATATGGAGTACAGAGTTTTGTGATTGGAATATCGTTGAGAGGTCAATTTCATTGCATTTGCAGTACGATGTTTCATGACATTGATTGCTGTGGTTATCAGAAACCAAATGTGATATGTAGGCTTCAAAATATAGATTTCGGATCTGGAATGCAGAGATGCATATTCCTTGATAATGAAAGACGAGAAATACCAAGGAGCTGCATCTAAACGGGAAGTCTAGGATGACATGGGTGGAACCGGAAAGGACGGTAATAGGTGTAGAAGCTTTTCCGGAGACTATATTTAACATGAGTAAAATTACTCCGTTGAAATTTTCAGCCGCTACTTTTAACCTATACATGTGTGTGATATGGAAATAAAAAAGAGTTAAAAAGTTCATGGATGAACTTTAGGTGTAATTTTACACATAGAGATCATCCATAAAATTTTGTATCCTTTTTTATGTCAACCCAAATATATCTTAAATAAGGATAAAAATAGGAGAAAATTTTTAATGAATGAGTTCTATGTATAAATTAAAATATTTTCCTTTATTTCTATCCCTCTACCAAACACACCCTAAGTGAAAAAGGATGTTGTAAGAAATGCAGAGGATGATTCTTAATTTCAAGCTTTTGCGGTTAAGGAGTGGATTGCCATTTTCTCTTTCATGCTTTGTGGGTGTGTGTTATGCTTCTAAGTAATTATTTGTTTTTGTTAATTGCAGTGCTTTGGCCACCAGACGCTCCCTCAGCTAATATATTCTACGCTAGCACACAGTCACCATTACGAGGATGAAGAGTCTGCTCTTACATGAACTTTATTAGCTGTCTTCAACACGTCATGTTAAATCATGCCACTTTCCGAACACAAGTTTGTGTTATTGTGTTTTGTTTGTGGCGTTTACTTTGGTGCATCCAATAATTGGATAGTACCAAAACATATCACAACATAGCAATTTTTTATTGGCCATTTTATTTACGTAAGTATCTAATCAGTATTAAACCTGCTAATTTTCTATTTAGAATATTATCCAAAGTTTATGTAGCAAATATATTAAGTTAATCAAATTTTCAATTTATCCAGAGTCTAATGCAAAATTTCTAATTTGGCCTAAGCTCATAATATATGACAAATTCTCAATTTACATAACTTAATCCCAACTTCTTTTGCCAATTTTAATTTACATAACCTCTTCTTCGTGACTTTTTGAGGCCCCAGCCACCGAATATGAAGTAACCATTTCATGATTTCAATTCTCTTTTGTTCTTAGTATTGTTTGAATATTAACAACCTTACATGACGAGCCTGCCTTCAGTCTCTTGGCAACATTGAATGGAGTCCAACCCTTGTTTAGGTATCGCAACAATGATGCCTATCAGTTCCGTGTCGTATTTTTTGAATTTATCCTTTAATGACACCTCAATCACGCCTAGCCATTTCACCTATTGGAATCGAGTCGCCTTATTAGCTGAACTGCAAGTCTGGAACGGCTATTTTATGATGAAAGCCCTAATACTAAAAATTCACTTTACGAACTAGAATCAAGTGCAGAGAATGGTTTATGACTGATTGTGCTGCAACAAGCAGAGTTCTTGTTAATGAGATTAAAAAGAATTATCGGGACAATGAAGTGATGCTACTGCGTGATAGGACACTCTCAGTTTTGCACTCTCCGTGTAGCAGAATTCGTATGACTCTATTTTTGTTTCATTATGACGTATAATTGAATGTTACTTCAGGCTCTTGGCTTGACTTATTTTTGAGCTAGATTATTGAATGTCGAGGAATGATCGAACAAGTATGCAGCTAACGAACCAACTGTAACCGATGGCAGCAGAGGGGCATGGTGGTGGCGGTGGCTGGTGACAAATTGAGGCTAGGGATAATGACAATCTTGATTCTCAAATTAGGTTATTAGGTTATATAAAATAGGATAGATAAAAAATTGGGATTAGGTTATGTAAATTGGGAATTTGAGATGAGTTCAGGGTAAATTGAAAATTTTGCTTTAGGCTCAGGATAAATTAAAAATTTGATTAACTTAATATATTTGTTAAATAAACTTTCGATAATATTACAAATAAAAAAGTAACAGACCTAATATTATAAATATATTAACCGAATACTGATTAGATGTTGACGTAAATAAAATACCCAATAAAAAGTTGCCATGTTATGGTATATTTTGGTGTTGTCCAATTATTAGATGCACAAAAATCATCACATTCCTCTTTTGAATTAAATATATTTTTTATTTCTAAAAAAAAAAAATTTTGGTTTAGATTTTTGTAATTTTTTTTTTATTTTAATTCAAAATTTTTTAAAATATTTGATTTTAGTCCTTGCCACTAATCTTTAGTAAATGGTGATATGACTGACCCAACTCACGTCTATTTCTTATATCACTTAATTTTTTAACATATCACCTATGACTTCCCCCGTATCACCTACCTCATCCCTTCTTCTTCCTTCTCTCTCTCCCATCATCACCACCCATTCTCTAACTTTCTTTCCAGCATCACCACCATCATCACACACTGGTCTCTTCTATACTTCTATTAGCTATTATACCTACTTTTCCACACACCACCAACCCCCACAACCCCAAACCTTGCTGGTGGTGGGCGACGACGACAACAACACAGCCATGAGAACAACCCAACAACAATGCAAGTGTTCATTTTATTTCACACACAATACCTCTTTTTTTCTTCCTATAAAGCTAAGTACCCCTAAGATTCATTCTCTAGGTGATGTGGAGGAAATAACGGGTGATTTATAAAAAAATTAGATGATATAACTAATTGATATGGAGTTTCTTTAGGTTCGTCATCGTTTAATAGGGATCACTTAATTGTAGGGATTAAAATCAATCATTTTAAAAAATTTTGGACTAAAACAAAACAAAAAAAAAATTAGAAAGACTTAAACCAAAATTTATTATTTTTTTAGAATCAAAAACATATTTAAATTTTTTATTTTTCTAGGAAACTTTTATGAGGTTCTCGAATGCTAATTTCCTTGCTTGCGAGTATCGGTGTCCAATTCCATTGGTTCTTGGGCAACGTTTACAATACGCCTTTTAAATTAAGGGAGCATCGGTGCTTCATATTTTCATTAGGGCCCTGCGGGAGTAACTCTCTCTACTCAGAACTGGAAACTTATTTCGACTTGAGAGGCTGTGCGTCCGGCAACCAGCAAGGGAGGGGCATTTTATTCTAACCGCTGAGTCAACAACAATGGCCACTCGCCATCATGGGATTTATATTGAAATATTTGGATTCTTTGGAATTACGGCACCAATGAGTAATGGTACTCAAAATTTTGAATGTGTGTTTTTTGCACCCGAGATTTTCGGTATTTACTCGCTGCCCTTGCTTCGACATTTTTTACTCTTTTGGTTCCAAGCAGGGACAAAGTTCCAACTAAGTCACTACGAAAGGTTGAGTGTATTCAGAATAAATCATTACCAAGCCACTGGGAATGGTTTGATGTGAGCAACTTAAATAATTTATATAAAATTTTAAATTTAAATTTTATTGCCACTAATATATCAAAAAAAATTATAAAATAAATCAATACTTTTATTTCAGTTTTGTCTACTTCTATAGTCAATCTGAACGTTTTAGTCAATTTGCCACATACGAAGATCAGTAAACCATCATCAAAGGGCGCATTATATGAATGTAAATTTCAATTTGAATTTGATTTAAACTTATTTTTATACAATCAAATCCAATAAATTGTGGAATAATGCTTATTATTAAAGCCAAAAGAGTTCACTGTAAGCAAGATTTTAGATAAAAACTGGGTAAACAAATCATTGGACTTTGAACAAGTATTAATATGATCATATATAGATGGAAAACTACTTATAAACTTCTATGAAAGTTTAACTTTGATATAATAAACACCACAGACTATCTTTATAACAGAAGGCGAATAGACAAAGACTAACAGATTCTACAAAAACTGAATAAAATGCGTGTCCATGGGAGCATTATTGAAGTGCGACTGGATTGACCAAAAGGAAAATGTCAAAGAAGTAGCTTTTCATTTGTTTCCTATCTATTTCTATGTTATTTCTCCACAATCCTTAGAAGCCATCTTTAACGCTTATCTTGATGTTTTCCACCTTAATTGACAACTCTAACTTATGATCCTCAACAGCTTTCAAAACTGAGAGCAGGTTGGACCGGTAAATTTCACACTTTCGATTTGCAAACTCAAGCTCATTCATAAGTTCTCTAATATTCTTGTCCATATCATCCTGCAGGATATAAAGCAATGAAGTTAAAATAAACAAAAGCATGAATGATAATATTTCAAACCAATGATAAGGTAAAATCTGTTAACAGGAAATGAAATTTTTTTATAGAGATTAATTTTGATCTACTGTTATTATAAAAGAGTTTTGCATTATCATCCAATCACATATTAGTATATGTGAGACTATTAAGATAATGGGCATGAGAGTCAAAACACCTTTGTCAATGTAGCAATATATAACTGAATATCTATGTAAAATATCTCTATCCTAACAGTGTATAAAAATTAAATTCTATTTTATAAAGAAGAATAGAATATTATAAAGAAATGAGAAAAACATACATCCTGGGGGATATAGTAAATCCTCCAGAACAGAAAAAATTATAAGAAACGGAAAGTAAAAAGTAAAAAGTAAAATGTAACAAAGTTGTTCAATCTGTTTGAATATCATTAATATTTAGCCTTCCTCAACCAAATGCATGCAAGACAAAATGGACCTGAATGGCTGAAAGCACTACCTGAGACATTTCACAAGGAAGTACACCAATATCATATGTTTCTGCCCAAACAATTGGTAGAAGCTAGAGAGGGAAGTCTACAAAACTTTGAGCTAAAGTGGGTATCAGTCGATGTCAAGTTAATGGGTATGTAATTAGGAAATCTCATTAAATATATCATGCTGACTGAACAACCACATAAAGGTGATAGCACTTAAACAAGCCTAAATCCACCTTCTGCATCACGAGGAAAGTTGATGCTTCCACATACCCTGGTGTAATGTCGTAAACGTAAACTCTTAAGTCCAAATGTTTGTTCACTTTTTAATTTTATAATGATGTATACCAAGTTGACAATCTCTTATTTTTTCTCGTCTCCATATCACAGGAAAAGTATAACGTGTACCACCAAAATCCACAATCCCGTGCATTTGTATGCTCCCCAGTGCAGTAAACATAACCTTATAATACCAAAATCCACAATAGACAGCATCTAAAGAGCACCATACTCAACATTAACTGCTTAGAAACCCACAAATAAGACAACAAGATATGCCTTTAGAAAGATTCTTAATCAAGATCAAAACTCCAGAAAGATTATGAGATGATATGTGTGTTTTCTGTTATTTGCCCAGTGGGGGAAAAAAAAAGGTTTGCAGATGAAATCAAGATCCAACAAAATATGCATACATGAGGAGAAAATCTCAAAGCCACAAATAAGACAATTCTATTAAACAAATAAATTAGGGGTAAAAGGATGCACATCAGATATGCATAACTCTCGCATTTTTTAATGGGAGGCATTCAGACAAACAATTCTTGTGGGATAAGATTAGGCACCTTGCTTCTACTTGGTGCAAGGTGCACGATCTTTTTAAGCATTGCTCTTTTTTTTATTGGGGGTCTATTCTTGCTTTTTGGATTGAGGATCTCTTATCCTCCAAGCTCTTTGTAATATCCTTCTCTTCTTGTTAATAATATTTTCTCTTTCATTGAAAAAAAAGGGGGGGGGGGGATTGCACATCAGGCAACTAAGTGCAGTAATCAGACAGGCAAAATACCAATCCCTAAGGAAAAACGAAAATTGACTAGATATATTCATATGTGCTCTCTGAATTATAAGGGTGAAAATAACCAAAGAAAGTGCTTATTCAGATGAGACACCAAACAGTCAAAATGCTTAAGGGATTTCTCAGTGGAATGGCCCACTTTGTTGAATTAATCAAAATGTTCATTTCCTTCTGTAAAACTCTGAGTAAACTAAACTATCATGTTGGTTCTGGAAAGATGAGTTCAAAGAATCTTCAAAAGATTATTGACATCAACTGAAGAATATACTCAATTAAGTCCTAACTGAAGTAAACCTAGACCTCGGAGGACTAAATTTTCCAATTGATGTAAATATTCTTTGGCAAACTAAAATTGTTGCAAAATCAATATGAATTTTTGTTTTCTTGGGTGCTATATAAATCAATATGACTAAGGTGGTTGCCATTTAGACAACAAATTACATAGAGCAAGGGTGAAGATGAGTGCTTCACAGGTATTGCTCAAGTTGAACAAGACAACAAGTATTCAGATACTCTTCAATCATACCTAAGTCGTTAGTTAGAAGAATCTAGTAACAAAGTCAAAGGACATGCAAAAGGACAAAAGCATCTGATAATATATTAGTAGGACCTATATTAAATAGAGAAAATCTTCAGCAAAACTGAAGGTGATTAAAGGGTTAAAACTGATAAGTATCAAGTCTCACTTTGAGAGCTTAAACGGGTGCATCAAGGACCAACTCTCCTAAAATCTTGAGCTATTACATGAAGGTTCAAAGTTGGTTTTATATATCTAACAAATTCCTTCATGCAGGAGTCATTTGGGTTTGATGCGTGAATAATGCACAGGCCCGTTTTACTTCATGCTAAAATTCAACTTTGTATATAAGACTGAAGATGGCAAGGACCAAACTACTAACCACTTTGTCATACAAGGTTTGATCCTACGTCAAGATACAACTCTCCTAAAAGCCTATGTTGTTACGTGAAGCTAAAAGATTGGTTTTATATCTGTAACAGGGTGGATGGAAGAGTAAAACACAATCAATTGCCATCATAAAATGGGCAAAAGAACAACAATGAAATGGAACTCTGACCTCGGACATATGCTGGCCCAAGTTTTCTTCCTGGCATCCACTTCTGTAATTATCATTACTTTCATCATTCAGCAAGTGACTCCTAACTTTGCCATTGTTGATGGGAATTCTTCCCTCATTTTGCATTGCTTGGGCAACTCTTTTCGCGGCTTCTTGTAAAGCACCCATTGCAACGTCATAAGTTTCAGGAGATCTTGCTCCTTCATCAACAAACTTAAAGGCCACATGTCTGAGGGTATTATATCTAACTGTATGAGATTCCAAATAGTAAGTATATATATCACAAGAATGTTCTTCTAATGTTACATTGCTCTTGGCATTTCTTGTCCAACGTTTTAATATATAATGAGATGGGAGAGTAAGCACATTGGTTACTCTAAAGACTGCCAACACATGTCTACAAAGAAGGCCTGAAAATTCAAACATTTGGCAACTACAAGTCGCTTTCATCTCCAAAACATTGAATTTAACATAGTATGCTTTATGGTCCTCTCCAAATTTTGCTACATGATATGTAATGACCTCCCCATCATCCTCAGTTTTGGTTGCCATGAATGTTAGTGTCCCAACTAACTCCTCTTGGAACCTCATGAAAATTTTTCTGGTGTAAAGCTCAGATGCTTGCTTCTCCATTGGAGACGGTGTCTTCAATATGGGCAAGGTATTCATTGTGTCATAATCTGCTCTCACTTCTTTCTCATTGCGACTTTCCAGTGCTTTCTCATACAGCTTAAAGAACTGATTTAAATTGGTTGAAGCATTTACATACCCATCGAAGTATGAGTTCATGCTATCACTTCGCTGAGTAATGGACATTTCTGCAAAAAATGTGTCCCGCAAATATACAGGTACCCACTGCTTACAAGCAGAATATATTGCTTGAAGCCATTCATGGTCCCTCAGATCATATCTATCGACAAGCATTGACCAGCAAGACTCAAATTCCTCAATTGACTCAGTCAAGTTAACGCATTTGTGAAATTCAGCTTCGAAATTTGGATGTTTGAGGAAAATGTAAGATAACTTCTCCTGGCATTTTTTAAAGATGTGCCACTTGCAGAAACGATGGCGGGTCTCAGGGAATACTTGTAATACGGCTGACCGAATTACAGAATCATGATCGGTTGTTATTGACACTGGCGGGCGTCCAGACATAGCCATAAGCCATGTCTTGAAAAGCCACAAAAATGATGCTTCAGATTCATTTATTAGGAAAGCACAACCAAAGAGAACAGGTTGTCCATGATGGTTTACACCAGTAAAGGGAGCAAACGGTAATCGATACCTATTGGATCGGTAAGTAGTGTCAAAAGTTACAGTATCACCAAAAAATGTATAATTCAACCTTGCCTTGGAATCGGCCCAGAAAACATTGCTCATGGACTGATCCTCGTCGCCTTGCACAGCATAGAAGAAATTAGGGTTTTCAGCATGCATTTGTCTCAAATAATCCAGAACAAGTTGAATGTCCCCTTCTAAACTTCTCTGCCGATTATTCCTCATGTAGTTCCTACAGTCAACCTCTGTAAAACCGACTTTGCTGATCCCACCATACTCTTTGATGAGTGCTGACATAATTCTACGAGGCCCCATTCCAGCAGCCTGTAAAGTATCAATCAGCGTCTTAGCAGCTCCAGATATTTGTCTGTGAGAGCGAAGGCAATGAACCTGATCTGGTGGAACCAGCTCGTGATTGTGTTCTCTAACAAAGCCAGAAACGACCCACTTGCCAGAGTCATGCATTTTGACAGACAAAGAAGCTTTGCATCCCACTCTGGTAATGGTTCGAGGGCGCTTGATCTCCCTATCTTTGGTGCGTTTCTCATTCAAATTGCGGAACCCCTCCTTTGCACAAACAAATTGCCTCTGTATGATGGCTCCATCGCGCCTGGAACGACGGGATGAGCTGACCCGAGTACTGAACCCAACACGACGGGCATAGGAATTGTAGAAGGCCTTGGCAGCCTCCTCGGACTCGAATTCCATGCCCTCGTAAGGTTCAAGATCTAAGAGGTCACCCGCACCCGCAGGAGTATATATTTCACCACCAACACCGCCCCTAGTGCCTCTGTTAGCCTCAGTGAGTTCCTCCTCCTCATCCATAGCCATAGCCATAGCCATAGGGTTTTCAATGTCCCCCCCATCATCATCGCATTCTCCCTCCCCTCCTCCCAGCCCAATATCAAATTCTAACACCTCGTTATCCATGGTTAAATATCCCAAATACCACTTACGATATCAGAGTAGGTAATATATGGATATGGAGGAATTTCATATCATATGATATATCATATCATATAGAAAATGAAAGGGGAGGACCAAACATAAACAATTTAGCAAAGAAATATGGTAAAGAACTGACCGTCGACTGACAGTAATTGCATCGTCTCCGGTTCAAGAGCCCCGGCGGCAATTAGAAAATAGAAGATGCGCAACCAGAATATGCTAACGAGAAATCACGCAACGAAGATGATAGAAATCTTGAATCCGAACAATTAAGGAAGACCCTCCTTCTCTGTTCTTAGCACCGAACTTCTGCTCCAGAAAACAACTGTTTTGGGATAAAGTAGTTTAAGCCTGAGTATTTATTTTAAATTAAAATAAAAAGTTTTTTATTTTCATTTTTATAAGTATAGCTATTTTTAATATAATGTTTACTGTTTATTAATTTTATTGTAATACTCTATAATGACTAATGAACTCATAATCCAGCAAATATATGAGCTAAATTCAAAATAAATATGAGATTAATAAAATAATTTAAAATTGTCATATCATCATATATATGTTTTTTAAGGTAATTATTATAAGAGTTAGAATTAGATACTCTTAAGAGTAAACTTTCAAAGTAGTCTTTATCAAATTTTATGTTGGATAAATTAGTTCCTTTAGATAAAAAAAATTAAGCTTGTGGTCTTTCACTTTCTAAAATATAGGATAAGTTAATTTTTAAGTTAAATATTTATCATTAAAGGATTGACATGATATGTTAAATGATTAATGTAGCTTGTTCATTTTGTGCCATTATGGCAGAATAAATTAATTCTTAATAAATTATAAAGAGTTAAAATTAATCCCTTATAAAAATAAAAACTTAAAATCCAAATCTCATTTTCTTCTTCTTCATTAAATCAAAAATCTAGATTTCTATTATCATCTTCTTTCCCCTTAAATTGGAAAAATTAGCCGTTTATATTATATGAAAATAGAAACTACCCATACAAGTAGATATTTGACTTTCCAAATTAAAGAAATTACAATTAAAAAAAGTGAATGTTTATACTCTTCTGATAGATCATGAATGTTTCACTTATCTAAACAAAAAAAGGTAATATAAATACAAAAGATTAATTTTAATACATTATAAGTGTAATGTGCAGTTGGGATACTATACGCAAAGCTAAGGACAATGGGGGTCTGGGCTTTGTCAAAGCCGCAGACTTAAATGATGTTTGTATAATGAAGCTAGCTTGGTTATTAATCCATCGATAGGATACTCCATGGGTTCAAATCATGAGAGCTAAACATGGAGGAGGAAGCTCTGAATAAGACACTGAACTTCTATGTGCATGAGAGTGGTGATTGGGATTGCAATATGCTAAGAGACCTTCTACGCGAGGATATTAAGGAATTCATTGTGACAATAAAAGCTTTCGGATCCTCATCTTAGTGAAGATATTATTGACTGGCTCCCGACCCACTAGAGAGTTTACAATCAAGACTCATGTTACATTACTCCTTTTTAACTTTGGGAGTTAGTTCCCTAAAAAAATTATAAAATATTTCAATACAATATTGTTAAAAGGGTGTCAAATACTTTTTCTTTGCAAATAGAGGCCTCTCAATGCCAACACCACTCCTCTTTCATCGATCACATTTCCCCCTTTTGCAGATCTCATCCCTTTCCTCCTCTTTCTTATTTCTTTCTTCAGATCCACCCCTTTATTCCCCATATATCATATCCCATACTTTTTCGTTGCTAGGGTTGCATTATTTCTGCTTGGGAAAGGGAGAAGGGCTTGGCTAGGACCGTTGGACAGTGGCGATGGAGGTGCGACTGAATGAGGGCGGGGGTAGTGGCTCGTGTGTGGTGGTTGTTTCGGCGATAGGGGGCGGAGCTTCACGGGTTGGAGGTGGTCGCGGTGCATTGAACAGGGACGTGCAGCGGTCCTCACGGTGTGGCTCAGGGACGACGCGATGGTTGGGAGGAAGAGTTCATGGTGGCAAGGCTATGGAGGTGCGATGCTGCACTTAGTGGAGCTCCGGCGAGGAAAGGATTTGAGATGGGTGATGATGCAACTGTTGGCGGTGAACGACAGCACTTGCAGTCACAGGTTGAAGAAGGGGGCAAAGTGGGTGTTCAATAATAACGCAGAAGTCTATCGAAACTCACCACAGTGGTCGCAACTTCAACAGCCCTCCGCCTAAACATTAGCTCCATCACCAGCAAAGCTCCTTGCGAAGGAAGCAGACGGTGGTTCACGCGACCCTCCACTGGGCTCATCCAATCCAAGCTAATTTGAATTTGCACCGTGCTACTGCTGTTGTTGAAGGAGTTTGGACAAAGAAAGGACTCCATATAGGCACGGGGGACAAGCATTGCAAATAAAATTGTTAAGAGTCACAGTTTGTAATATTAAGTTATTATATTTTTTTATTTAAAATAGAGGCGTATGTTACTCCCAAAGCTAAAGAGGAGTAACATAACATGCACCTATAATCAAATTTGCTTATACTGGAGTGTTTGGCGATCATAACAGAAATATCAATATGTTTAAGAAGGTGTGGTACCTTGATATTCCTCATCAGCTAAGAGCGTTTCTTTGGTTGCTAGCTCATGAAGCTATTCTCATGAATCAATAGAAAGCATGTACGGGGTCTAACTTTAGATCCATTGTGTCCTGTTTGTAGAAATGGTTTGAAAACCTTGCTCCATGTCTTGTGTGATTGCCCCATTGCATGTCAAACATAGAAGAGCTTCGTGCATATAGACCTCCAAGATGAATTTTTCCAGGAGTCTTTCCAAGATGGCTAATGATTCGTTGGTCCACCCTATGTTGTGGACTACCCTTAGTCCACCCTCAAATTTACTAAAAAGTCCCTAAACTTTTCTTCTCTCGTTTCCTTTCTCCACCTCCGCCCTTCCTCTTCCCTTCCTCCCCTGCTATATTGACTCACTGCCAATACCACTTCTCTTTCACCTCAGCCAACACCATCTCCTCCTCTGTTGGCAATTCCAGACGTCCATCTTGCCTTCCTTCAGAGACCCCAGAACTTTGAAGCCCAATCTTCACCAAAAGAAAAAAAGGCAAGCTTCTTCAGTTGAACCAAACATCCATTAAAAATGCTTATTCAATTCAATTTTTCAAGGTTCTGTTTCCTTTAAAAATCCTATCTTGGAACACCAATCTCATCTAAATTGACTCACTCAAATACCCAATAGGAAGAATAACGACAGTAGAAATAGTTTGCAACCTTTTTTCTTTTATAAATGTCTATGTGTTTGCTTTGGGTTTGTGACTTTCGGAAGAAGCACAAAATATTAGGTCTAAAGTTGGTGGTATCCGTGGGGGGTGCCACCTAGTTTTGGATCACAATTAACTTGTCTTTATTTTTCTCTTCTTTTTTTTTCCCATTTTTTTTTGGTTCTAGTTTTCTAAGTTGTTCTTTTTCTTTTTGGAAAGCTTGGATTTTGATTTGTGGGGATGGCAGTGGAGAATGAAGAGGAGCAATTTTCAGAGAAGGGTGTTGGACCAACATTGGTGAAGCTACATGGCAGTTTCAAGTGAGGGTTCACAATTTGTTGGCGGCCACAATCTTGGGACTCTTGTTGGTTGTGGTGCGGTGGGCAGTCTCTAGCGATCCTCCTCGTCATCAGCAAAGTTACACAGTGGCAGGTCAAACTAAGGTGGTGGGATGGAGAAAGGACAGATATGGAAAATCATAAATTCATTTAACTTTTAAAATTAAATTTATTTATTTTATTTTTTAAATCTCAGACATTCATTTATTTTAACATTAAATCTAATGGTATTATAGGGGTGGACTAATGTTACTCCACAACATGGGGTGAAGCAACGAATCCTTAGCCTTCTAAGATTGACTATAGAAGTAGAGCTCTTGGTTTATTGATGGGTCCTCTTGGCCCTTGGTTTTCATTACAATGCGCCAAAGTCTGTGGTGCTTTTAATGAATATGTGTTTGAGGGAAGTTAGTTATGACAGATACATGCCAGGTTTTATTAAGATATTAGGAGAAGTATTCTTTAAGTACTAGAAATAAAAGTAGAAGTAAAAATAAAAAAAATTATTAAATTATTTGAATTTGATAAATATAAAAATATTTTATTTAATAAAATTACAATTAAGGATATGGAGAGAAAGTGAGAAGAAAGTGGTAATTTTTAAAAGTTTTAAGGATAAAATCATAATTAAGTAAAAAGAAAGTAATTGCTAATTTCAAGAAATAATATTCTCTCTCTTTTATTATTTTTGCTTCTGAAAGAAGCAGCTCCCTATATGCTTATAAAAAAAATAGAAAAATTGATTATTTTTTATTTCTATTTTTTAAAAGTACAAATAAATAATATTAAAAATTCTATAAATACTTTTCTTTTGAAAAAAATTATAAAAAAATACTTTTTTCGCCCAAAAGCACGAACAAATGCACCAATCCCTCACTAAGATACAAGACTAGCTTCAGAGTATAGGACTACCTTGGAATACTCCTCCGAAGCCCAAGCTTCTTCATGTCCATATGGTGAATCATATTTCTTGGGGGCCTCCTCCACTTGGTTGGCTCAAACTTAACTCTGATGGGTCGACTCTCCAACATTCTAAGTCTGTAGCTTGTGGTGGAATCCTTTGGGACTATGTGGTGCTTACGTAGCAGTGCATAATGCAAACTTAGGTAGAGGCTCCATGACTGTTGCAGGGCTATGGGGCATTTATATTGGCTTAGGGCTATGGGTCATTTATATTGGCTTATTTGTTGCCTTCAGGATGGGTGTGAGGCAAATCATGGTGGAAACTAATTTAACATATGCTATGAGGCTCATTCAAGATCACAACATCACCCATCACTCTAGTTTATATTTGATCTGAGCAATCAAGGAGTTGTTGACTAAAGATTGGCAGTTTGATATTCACAGCACACATACAGAGAAGGAAACCAGTGCGCTAATGCTTTCGCCAAAATAGGTCATGAGTTATCATTGGAGTTAGAATGTTCACTGAAGTTTATGCTTTTATCTCTTCTTTGTTCTTAGTAGATGTTATAAGAATTAACCTCTTGGTTGTTTCAAGAGAAAAATGAGAGAAAAGAAGTACGGAGGAAAGAAAATGGAGAGATTTTAAAGTTTTTTTCTATTTGAATATGAGAAGAAAATAGGAGAAAAAAAAAATATTAGTGATGGGCCCACAAAAACTTTTCTCCCCACAATAGGTGAAAAAACTAAAGTAAGAAAGAGAGATTTTATGCAAAATTACTATTATACCTCGTATATAAAACATAAAAAAATATTTATATTATATTATATAAGATAAAAGAGTAATTTAATATAAATACATTTTCTTTCTTTTTATTTTTCTCTTCAATCAAGTGAAAAAAAGAAAATTTTCTCATTTGTTTTCTTCATTTTCTCTTCGTTTAAGTAATAGGAGAGAGAATGAACTTTTCTCTTTATTTCCTTTTCTCTTTATTTTCTTTCTTCCTATTTTCTTTTATCATCCAAGTAAGGGTAAGTGTCCCCGTTTAGTTTTCTTTTTCTTGGGCTTTAACCCTATACGGGGAATGTTGTTTGTATCATTTTTTATTGTAGATACTCAAATACCCAGATATAAGATTGAAAGAAAAATTATAAAAGAAAAAGAAAAAGTGACAAAGCAAGTGAAGAGAGGAGAAAGATAAACACTGTGTTAAAATATGTCAATTGGTGGGATGTATAAAAAATATTTATTGTCCTTAATATGTCAAGGAAAAAAAAACTATTATATATAAATTTTAATGTAATAATAAGAATAATTTTATTATTAATATAATAATATATAATTAAATGAATGTGTGAAAATCTTTATACTAATGTTTATCAAAAATTGCATCTAAATTAAAATTAAATCCTAATTGTAAATATTATTTGTATTATTAGTTAAAAGAGATTTTTTATGAAACGTCAAGTTCATCAGCACAAAAGAAAATGTTAGGCATTGAGGATGGTGCTGTAAAATTTGATTTGCACCTACTTCTGGATCATGTCATGGTCCAGCGTTCTGCACTCCAAAAATAAAAAAATAACCTCAATTCATCTCGAAATCACGAAAATGTCATAAACCTTCCACTTCTCGTCTTCTACATTGTATATGCCGCCGCCACCACCAAACAGATCTCCAGCAAGTCGACGCTCCGACACAGGGGCAGTAGCGACAAGAGAGAACCATCCCGCTGTCAACCATCAAGATGTTGCTGCTGCCTGCGGTACGCCGCTGCTGCGACGAACAGGCAATGACAGCAATACCACCATATCGCCATACCAACTATGGTGGGAGCCGGAGCTGTCGAAGGTGGGGTTGAGGCGGCACACGGGGATACATGATTTCTATTTTTCTAGATCTGTACATTTAGTTTGCTGGGCCGATTGTTTTGAATTGGGAGGTTTTGAAAGTTTTAGATTTTCAATTGTGTTTCACACATAGAAATTATTTTAGGATTGAAACTGCAACTGTGTATCAGCCCACAAATGGTTATCATTGAATTCCTGCATATGTTTAGTAAACTGCAACTCAAGCACACTGGGTTACAGAATTGCAACCCACAAGCTTCAGCAAGACGATGCAACAACAGCACAAGTGACAATCTAGTCAATGCGCATTTTTTTTCCCTTCATCTGGGTTGTATCTTTTTTGTTTGTCTAGTGAAACTGTGAGGACTTTTGTTCGTTCATGAAATTTATTCAATGTTGTGTGTTTTTTTAATAATTTTCTCAACTAGTTTTTGTTTCAGTTGAATTTTCAATAAATTTCAATGTTATTGACACATATCTGCAAATGCTGGTTTAAGTGTGGGTAAAAGGATAAGATGGTAGGTGATTATTTGTACGAGTTAATATTTTTTGTTATTTCTATTGGTTGATAATGTTAAACTGTTTTATATTGTCAGTACATTTAAATTAAATTTATTTCTTATTTTATTTTATAATTTTATCATTTTATGTAATTATCATATAATTATTATGATTTTAAATTTGAACCAGTTAAATATTATCTATGAGTGTGTTTGGAATGTTATAAAAAAGGAAATAACTTGATTTAGAAATCAAATATTGTGTTTGAGTGTTTTAAAAATAAGAAATGAAGTAATTTTTATTTATTATAGAATTTAATTACTTTTTATTTGAAATCCTATCAAAATTAAAAGGATTTGATAAAAATTAATTTGATTTTAAAATTGAATTACAAATCAAATCAATTTTATTCTTAATCATCTCAAATGTAATTTAATATATTATATACATAAAAATTAATTTTTAAATTAATTCAAATCTTATTTTTACATGATTATTCTAAATATAAAATTTAATTTATAAATCAAATCAATTCAATTTAAACCAAATCATAATAGTTATAAAGAGTGGACCATCAAATGATCAAAAAAAGGTGATGGATCAAATTAGACAGCACCATTGAGGATTCATTATCTGCAAATAAATTTCTCATTTACATTATGGCACATCAATCACAAAAAACCAGGAGTATAGCAGCACGGTGAGTAAATTGAGATATGACTATGCAAGAGTACAGGCTCGTGCTTCAGCTCGCGAGAAAATGCTGACTGATATTCAGTGATGTCTCTAATACAAAGTATTCTACGACTAAATACTCATTCCATTATAATTGGACCTACAGATGAACGGAATATATTACTCAGGGCAAGTTGAACTTCTCCAGAGGTGTGTTCACTCCTCACGAGATCAACCAAGAAGTGAAAGAACCGGGGAATATATCTCCTGAATGAATCCTTTTTCAAACCACCCAACCCTTGCAACGCAGAGATGACAAGAGATGTCCTCGCAGCTATTTCCTCCTTCTTTGCTGAGCTCAGAGGAAGTTTTCGATGTGGCACTGGCTGGGTATCTGATTTGTAATAAGTGGATACAGAAGCACACTTTAGGTATACGTCCAATATATTTTCACATACTGCAACAAACTCCGGCTCTAGGTCTAGCTCATCATGCATAAAACGATCATCGACTAGTAAATTTTGAAGAAAGTTGAGGTGATTCAGGAAGGACTCATTTTCAAAATGAACCATGGGCGGGCCCGATAGTTCCAGGATGGAGCAAGCTTTCTGCAACTTCTTCAGCAGGATTGACTCGCTGTTCAGCTGGCGCGCATGCAAAGCAATAGATGAAAATAATGCAATGAGGACTTTGATGCTGGCTGCTGATAAGGACTGTTGGTGCATTGTATACAGATCAGTTGCAGCCTGTGATCAGAGCATGAAAAGACAAACTCATTCAGAGGTGAAACATAAAATTAAATCCTATTATCAGAAGAACTTCAGGTATAAGAAGAGTAAACTATCATTTTGACCATTAAAAAATTAATTCATTGATAAATTAGTCCCTAAAAAATATTTTACTAGTTTGTGGTATTCCGATGATCAATTCCGAGGTTACTAATGGACTCTATTAGTGTTAACAAAAGACGTTTTGTGGACTAATTTATTAGCACATTGATCTCTTAGGGACTAATTTGTCAGCTCACTGATCTTTTAAGGGGACGTTTGGTATCCATGCATCTTTTTATATTCCCGATAATGTAAAAACATTCCCATGTTTGGTAGAAGGTTTGAAGCAATATTCCCGGAAATGAATTTCACCCCCAAAACATTACTACCTCCCCTCATGGGAATCCAACATTCTCATAGGAAGGGAATGTTTGCCATTGTGAAAAGACCAAAATACCACTATCGCCACCCAAACCCACCCACCACCAATCACCAATCACCAATCACTAGCCGCCGCCAGCCACCGTCCACCACCTGCCGCCGCTGTCGGCCACCTTCCGGCGCTGGCCACCGTCGCCGTCTGCCGTCCACTGTCTGCCACCGTCGTTCGCTACCTTCCGGCACCGGCCACAGCCGCTGCCGTCCGCCACCTTCCTGCGCTGTTTGTTGGCCACAATCCACTGGCAGCCCCACCGGTGCTGCTGCCGACTAGCCACTTGTCACCACCTCCATCAAGGGTATTTTTGGAAATTTATTAAATGTTCTCGAGAATTCAATTTGTATACCAAACACTCTAAAATATTATATCCGGAAAAGTTACTCCCAGAAATAGCATTCTTGTGAATCCTATTCCCAGCAATAAAAATTTATTCTGTTTACCAAATGCCCTCTTAAGTCAAAATGATAGGTTACTCAATGAGTGAAATTCCGAACCTAAGCAATAGTTGTTAAGTAATAGGAAGAAAGACTTGCTCGAGTAAAACATCAAAAGAATCATAGAGTCCAAATTCTTCCATCTAAGCTGAGAGATGGATTATAAGTATTTTATTTATTTATTTATTTTTTGGGGTGTGTTTTTGATAAAGGAAGAAATTCATCAAGCCAAAGAAGATAAAAACAATAAAGAACAAAGAAAAACTTTACCAAAGCAAAACTACCCAACCCCTCATGTCTGAAACAAAACTTCCTTTGAAAAGACCATGTGCTAAACTAAATAGAGGCCAATCACCCAATCCTGTACCAAATCAGCTGATGATCCAGAGAAATCTCCTTAAATATAGTAAGGGTTATCTTCCAACCAAAAGCACAAAAGCGTAGCGTAGATTGCACGCTGCAACAAAAAAATATAAGGTGCGCTTGTTTATGCTTTTGATACAAAAAAAGTATTTATAGAATTTTTAATGTTATTTGTTTGTACTTCTAAAAAAAAGCAGAAGCATAAAATAATTAGTGTTTTTGTTTTTTTAAGAAGTAGATAGGGAGTTATTTCTCCCAGAAGCAGAAGCAATAGAAGAGAGAGAATATTGCTCCTTGAAATTAACAACCACTTTCTTCCCACTCAATTACGATTTTATCCTTGAAACTTTTAAAAACTACCACTCTCTCTCTCTCTCTCTCTCTCTCTCTCTCTCCATATATTCTTAATTATAATTTTATTAAATAAAGTACTTCTATATTTATCACATCCAAACAATTTAATAACTTCTAATTTTGATAAAAAGTACTTATACAAATATATCCAAACATAAAATAATTTTCTACTTTTACTTCTACTTCTATTTCTTAAAAAATATTTCTCCTAGAATCTTAACCAAATAGGCCATAGCTTTACTTCTACCAAAACCATTAACGCTAGTCATAAAAATTGGTCCAAAATTTAGGGCCAACCCAACATAACGTAATTACATGAAGGAACAGCAGTTGAAAAATGTAAGAACAGATAAAGGACTGATTCTCAGTTTGCACCATTCAGAAGTAACACACATTATGTGAAATAACTTTATGTGGTGTATGAATCAGCTACCTGTCATTGGCATTGATCTTATTAAGCACTGTAATCCAAGTAAAAGAATTGACCTTGGAGCAAGCAAGTTTTAGACCTCCACAGAGGTTTACAAAGATTAAAACATAGCATTATCCAACCAACAAGCTAGGAATAGGAAAAAATATTTATATGACAAGGATCAAGAAACCAAATCCTTTTTCATTATGATGTCTATGAATTTGCTAAACACCATTGTGTAATGTTTCCTCCTAGTTCTAATAAAAGTGATGAACTTTTTGCATTTATTCATTCTTATGTTTGAGGCCCAGCATCAATTTCTAATATTTCTAGCACAAAATGGTTTATGTCATTCATTGATGATAGTACTAGAGCAACTTGGCTCTTTGTAATGAAAGATAAATTAAAAGTTTTCAATTGTTTGCTTAGTGTTATCATTTCTAACCTGATATCTATAATTGAGTCGGGATCAGAGTTCACCCGCTTGCCCTAAGGCTAAATGCCTGAGTCAGGCAAGCAACCGGAGTGCAGAGAAAGGAAGACCTGGTGATACTCTCTTCCATGTCTCTCTCTTACAAAAGATATTTTAAGAGCACGGGAAGTGTCAAAGCTGTCTGTCTGACTTCAACAAACAAATTGACAACAGCATTGAATGGTGGAAGACCGCAATCCAGCAAGGAGAGAACCTGCCCTTACTTCAATGGAAGCCAGGGAGGGGGAGTGGAGAGATAGAGATCACAAGTTATCCTAGGGCTAGGGAGAGAGAGATTCTAGCCTTCCTTCTTCCCAACTGAGGCAACAAACAATCAAGCAGAAGGACTTGAAAAAGCTATTAAAAGTTTGTGATATGATAACAGTAAATAGTATGGGAATCAGCATTTATTCAAATTTGTTAAAGAGCATTGTATTGTTCATGAACTCATGTGTTGATACTCCACAACATAATGACGTTGCAGAAAGAAAAGAAAAAATTGTCATATACTCGAGGTCATTGGGGCTTTACTATTTCAAATGTTTGTTCCTAGCTTGCAGTGTGGAGAAGCGGCTCTAACTGCAGACTATTTGATCAATTGATTACCATCCCATGTCCTTGGCATTGTAAGCCCAGTCCAACTTATGACATCTCACTTTCCTTTTGTTCATATTATGCAAAGTCTATAATCTCAAGTCTGTGTGTGTGACCTTTGTTTATGTGCATCACCAGCATTGCAACAAGCTTGATCTTAGAGCTGTCAAAAACGTTCTCTTCAGCTATGCCCTTGACAAGAAGGGGTACATGTCCTTCCACCCATCTAGTCATCGATTCTTTGCTTCCATGGATGTCACTTTTAATGAACACGAGTCATTCTTTACTTGTCCTCAACTTTTGAGGGAGCATATTCCCGAAGTCCTTTATTCGTAAGTTCTTCCTTCCTCTTCTCCCTAATTGGAATTAATACCTCCTTTTGGTCCGTCTTGATTCGACCCAAGAGTTAGCACCTTCTACTACCCCATCTAAACCAGCTAAGGATAAAGCCAACACCCCAATTCTAGTGTATTAAAGAAAAAGGAAACCTAAATTGGTCCAACTGCAACTTCAGGCATTCGAACCTATGGTAAATACTAGAGATATTAGCTATCTTATTTCTGACCCAGACAACATCTCTTTGAAACTTTGTGAGCTTGACCTAGATGATTTATCAATTGCATTGAGCAAAGGGAAAATGACTTGTACAAAGTACCCTACTTCTCAATTCATCTCTTATAAACATCTCTCATTGTAGCACCGAAGTTTTATTGCATCCATTGATTCTATCCAAATCCCAACCTCAATACAAGAAGCGTTAAAGCATAACAACCGGATTCAAGCCATGAGTAAGGAAATGAGCGCATTAGCAAAGAATGGAACATAAGCGATTGTAGAGAGACCAGAAAATAAAAGGCCAACTGGATGCACATGGATATATACTGTGAAATACCAGTTTGATGGTACTTTCGATTGGTATGGAGCAAGATTAGTTGCAAAAAGATATATACAGACCTATGGGGTTGATTATGAGAAGACATTTGCTCTAGTAACAAAGATTAATACCATAAGAATCCAACTTTCTCTTGCTGCTCATTTCGGTTGGGAAGTACGCCACTTTGATGTAAAGATTACTTTCATTCATGGACATCTAGAGGAAGAGGCTTACATGGAGAAGTGTGCAGGCTAAAAAGAAGCCTATGGGTTGAAGCAAGGAGATGCTATGGATGAAAATCATATTGGATGACCAGAGATTCTAAGGCACAAGAAGTATATGAGCTGCTATGGATGAAAATCATATTCGATGACTTGAGAGTAAAGTATGAAGCTCCTATGAAGATGTTTTGTGACAACAAATTAGCTATTAGCATTGCACCTTATCTTGTCCAACATGACAGAATTAAGCACATTGAGATTGACCAACAATTTATTAAGGAGAGGTTGGACAATGGACTAATAACCACAGCATATGTTCCTTGAAGGCACTAGTTGGCATGTATTGAGTAAAGGATTGTCCACATAATGGTCATAAGAACTCACTTGTAAGCTGGGAATGATAGATATTCATTCACTAACTTAAGGGGAATGTTAGGATACCGCATGGGATATTGTAGGTTGTAACAGATTTTTCCATTTATTAGGATAGATTTTTCCTTTGTTGCCATATGTCTGTATAATGTAAATCATTGTACATCAATTTTTCAACACAGTGAAATAATATTTGTACATTCTATACCTCCTTTCAAGTTTTTATCTAGACTAGAAGATAAAAGAATGGAATCAAGGAGACACAAAAGAGACTCCAAGTCAAAAAATTTCCTTTAATTTAATTTTCCCATTTTTTTTTTGGGGGGGGGGGGGGAGTGGAAAACCCATGAAAAAAATGAAGTCTTGATTCTTGAACACAATATATATATATGTATAGGAGAACTGGGGAACGAAGAAAAGATGGAGTAAAAGAATTAAGAATTAACAGCAAAGCCATTGCAGTAAACAAGTTCTCTGACCATTCAGGTTGCACAAAAAAATTAAAGTTTTGAGAGATATTTGCTTCAAAGAGAAAAGAGGAAAGAAAATGCCTGCAGAAAAGGATTTTCCCCTCCTAAAGATCTTCTAACAAACAGATATGAGAACCATCCCCCTTTAGATGGATCAGTGGCATAAAAGAGACATATCCTTGGGCTATATATTTTCAAGGACTTGAGTGAGTAACAAGGATAGCTGGGTTGGCATCCCATCCATTCTTTAGCAAACCATACTTTATCCTCATACACAACTAATATTCTGGAAATAATTCAACCAAGAGCAAACACAACTAAAGCAAAAGAAGGGAGGATAGAGTGCTAGCTTCCTTGTCCAATTTACCTCTGACCTCAAAGCCACAATGTAGGTTCCCCCACTCACAATCACATAGAATGTAGTAATTGAAAGACAGCCTGAAATCATCTCCATAACCTAGATCTAAACCCCCTTCAATCAAGAATCTTATATAAAATCCCCGGCTGTTTTTTCACAAGCTTTTTAGAAATTCAATTTTAAAACTTAACCATGTCTCAGTCACTTTTCCTTATCCATGCTCCAAAAGCGAAATCATAATCCAATATAAAATACAAATTTGCACAGAATCACAATGATGCACAGCGAAGAATAGAGACGGAGAGAGATCAAGAGAAAGAATCAATGAGGTAGCAATAAAAAAGGAAGTTCAACTTAGTTCATGTGAAAAGTAGAAGAAAGTAGCCAGCAGTTAGCAGACTTCATAACAAAGTCCCCAAAAAGAGAGAAAAGGAAAATGAAGCAAATAAATGGGAAAAGAAAAGAAAAGGAAAGGACCTAATCGGTGGGTGCAATTAAATATAATTTTAGGAAATTTGGTGCTTGCATTTTAGATGTTCTGTTATCATGCTTTCACGCTTTTAGGTTTAGGACAGAAAGGGCAAGAAGAAAACCTGTAAAATAAGTAGCTGCATAGCAATATGATTCTTCATTCTTGACACAACATATGTGGCTGTTTGCAGATTGTCATCATCAAACTCATCATTTGTCAGTTCATGATCGGAAGACCACTCCATATCAGCACCGGACTCTGAAATATTTGGCACCTGAATGTTATCCATGGTTCTCAAGACCTTCATGAATCCGGGCACTGCTGACGTAGCTGCATCTTTCAAACATAGAAAAATCTCTTTCCATTCTTCTTCTGAAAGCCTGCTACCTAGGTCACCTGTGAGACGCGCTAATCCAGCAACTCCAGTACTAGCTGGACCCTGTACAGGACTTCTAATGAACCCTGTAAGTACTGAAACCACACCTGGAAGCTGAGACCTCACCATATCAAAAAAGGTGACAAATAAATCTATTAAACATTCTGCAGCTACAGAAGAAGTCTCAGAATCCCATGTGCTTCCTTCTGGATGTACAGACACTGAAGAATCTGAACAATTGCCCTCTTGTAGATTTGTATCTCTCTTTCCTGATACTGAGTTATATATAGGGAAAATAACAGAACAGAAAATGCTATTCCAAAATGTGCGTGAGAATAAATGACCATGATCCTTCAGAGTGTTAAAAAGCACCTCCAAAGAACTCCTTCTGATAGCTGATCTTGGATCGGATGTTAGTTTTGACAACCCTGCAATGAAAATATTAACTTCACAATGGGGGGGAAAAAGGACAAGATTTCACTTATCCTGATGCATAAACATTTGCTTTATCTCATTGATGCACAAATTGTAGTGAAATCACAATCATGTTTGCTTTTTTGGTACTAACTAGGAGCTCAAGATATTTGCTTTACTGTCCATCGGGCATGGTGGTGTGGCCACTGTACTAAATATCTTAGAAAATAGCATCTAAAGGCAGATTACCTGATAGCAAAGGAATCCAAAAGGATACATGATCATCTTTATCCGTCAAAGCTGGTACATCTGAAACACCATTTGCTACTACAACTGACGAGCCATCAATGCTGCCCGTCTTATTGCAAACAAGTCCTCCGTCAGCAAGTCTGACAGCGCAGAAACGAAGAAATGCAATTGCATTGAGGCTAACATCACTATTGAATCGGCTATTTGTAAATGTCAAAAGGCATTGAACACAATCAGTGAAAGTCGTTGTTTCTGTCTCAGTAATATAAGGGAAAAATTCACGCACTATTTTCTCCATTGTCTCAAATGCTAACAATACTATATTCTTCTGCTCATCTGCTGCAGCAGCTGTAAAAACCTGAGAACCAAAAACACTGCATTAAAAGGCAAAATTTTTCCATGGTCTTGACTGTCAAATTCTTTAAAAAGTAAGATACGCGTTTCCCTTTTGTTTTAGTTTTCTTTGGGGGGGAAGGGATACATTTACGAACCCCATATTTGCACATGGAATAAGGGGGTAACTTAATAAATGTCATTATACTAACAATTTGCTGGGATACCAAACTTTGGTATTCATTTCCTTGTTAACTAGTTGTTTTGAAGGAAACAAGTTAGTTAATAACATAAGCATTAAGATTCACAACCTTGAAGATCATCGGTATGGGATTTTCACTTTCTAAATTGCCAAGGAAAAAAAATGAGATGTTCCGATGTTCATGAGTATAAAACTAAGAAAGAAATTATGAATATTTTTACCTACAACACATTCCCATATATTCTTCTTTTTCTTCTATTAAAAAAAAAAAACTTACATGTAAGTAATGAAACGTAATTTTTTTTTTCTGAAAAGAATAAAAAACAATGACAAGTTACCTGTCTCAATAAGCATTTGCTTTGTCAATAAACAAAACCAATGGAGAAATACCTGACAATTTCAGACCTTAGTTTTCCACCTATCATGAACTATCTCTCCCAAAAGCTTAAGTTGTTAGATAAGGGCACACGAACGGTTTTATATCTAATACACCCCATCACACAAAAGCCCATTGTTGGGCTTGAAGCATGCAAAATACACAGGCAAACCTTTCTTTGTGTTGAAATTTAATTTTTGTTTAGAAGAACAAGAGTAACAAGGATTGAACTGTGGTAGATCCCTTGGCCATAAAGGCTCTATTACCATGCCATGAATTATCTTTGCCAAAAACTTACGATGTTGGGTAGAGGCACATAAAAGGTTTTATATCTTAGACAGCCAAAAAATTTGAAACTGTGACCAAAGAAGAGAGAGAGAGAGAGAGAGAGAGAGAGAGAAGAAAAGAGAGGGGGAGGGGGGAGAACAAGCCAACCCAAACATACCTTAAAAACACTTTTCCACCCAGATTTCACGTTACTGACACGACTAAGGACCATCTGTGAAATACAACGAACTATCAATTCTCTAATTTCTGCAGAGTTGCTTTTCTGCATAACAATCACAAAAGGTCTCAGAAATTCATTCTGGAAGTTATAATTAGCCAGCTCCTCACGCTCCAAAAATTTCATCGCAAGTTGTCGCAGCGAGTCCATCGCAAATATTGCAACAGATAAGTTGTCTGACAATCCAACTGACACAAAGAAATCTGATAGAACATTCCATATGCGAGACCATACTAATCTGATGCGGTTCATATTATAGTGCCTGCAGATGTAACCATGTTCCAGTCATGACTTGTAAAGTAATTTGAATAGTCATCAGAATTTTAGTCATAATTGTGCTAGAGATCAACTCAGAAATTCCAATTAAAAGCTGAAAAAAATTGAAGATACAAGTTTATAACATGAATGAGAGTAAATAGCACTCCCTTTCTTGAGGTCTACTAAAATAAATAATGGCAAATGTCATTTCCCTTATTTCACAATAACACATTTAACAATAAACATAAATATGTATTGTTAGAGATGTAAAACTATTCTACCAAAAGTGGTTGGTTATAGTGGATGTGAATTGCGACCCAAGGGTTCGAATTTTAGAGTAGCCACTTTGCAGGGCTTCACCTAAACAACATTATTACAAGCAAATGCTAAGAGAGATAAAAATTTCTATGACTAAGTACTCGAGTCGAATCCTTGTCACCCCCCATCTTTCTCAAAAAAGTAAATTAGGCTGTACACTGTCCACATTTGCCTAAAGACTCTTTAAGGGTACATTGAATATATAAAACCATTCTTGAGCATCCATCTAATAGCAAGCTTTTGGGATTGCTAGTGCTTGACATGTAATACTTAATTTTTAAAATTAAAAGATGACATAGTGAACTAAAATAACATCAATTTTTTAAAAAAATGCAAGCAACATTACTTATACTCTTCTTTCAAACAGGCCACTGGTGTTAGTGTTTTACGGTTTTAGTATGGTGGTGTAGCCTACTGTAGTTGTGTACTGTTACACAACAGAACTATGATTGTATCATAGAGTTGCTGCCTATAGCTGGGTCAGCAACTGTTAGGTGCTCTTATAGGTAGTTATGAGGTATGACAACCTTAGCACTGTGACGTTAGCTTACAATTCGGTTTTGCATTCCAGAACTAACCACACCGAGCTTAGTCACTTCTTTATCAGAGAACAAGTTATGCAGAATAAGTCGCTGATCACACACATACCCTCTGCAGATCTACCAATTCAAGTTTTGCTTGCCTCAGAAACAAGCTGAATAATAAAGATCTCAAACAGTTGGAGACCTCACCATCAACCCACCTGGGTTTGGAGGGGGCATGTTAGGGTGTGTTAAGTTCCACATTGTTTGAGGATATAATCAAAATAGTTTTTAAAGACACTTGGACATCCCTCTCCCCTTGAGTTAGCTTTTGGGGTAGAGTTAGGCCCACAATCTTAATATGGCATCAGAGCCTATCTTGTGATCAATATTGGGTCATCCATAGATGTCAGTCTTACAAACTTCATGCTCCAGATATCCAGTTCTAGGTGTGAGGAGTATGTATTAAGTTCCACATTAATTAAAGATATTGCCAAGATAGCCTTTATAAACACTCGAGCATCTCTATTCCCTTGAGCTAGCTTTTGAAGCAAATTTAGACCCACAATCTTAATTAAGTGTTTTAGTTTACTAGTCTCACCTATCGTAGTTGTGTACTGTTACACAACAGAACTATGATTGTATTATAGAGTTGCTGCCTCTAGCTGAGTCAACAACTGTTAGATGCTGTTATTGGTAGTTAGGAGGTTATAACAGCTGTGACAGTATTTACACTGTGATGTGACAGCCTCTGCTATTAGACTCATGTATATATACCCTGTATGAAGAGATTGAATCACAATATCAGATTTACATTCAGATATGAGAGAGTATTCTATTTTCTCTCTGTTTTCTCTCCATTCCTATCTCTTTCTCAAGCTTCTCTGAACTCTAATCACTGCTAACACTTTTCAATCATTGTGCCCTTTTTTTAAGTTCTTTATTTATTTAATTACAGGCCAACCCAAAGAATAGTTGTGTGTGACAAGGGAAATAATCATAACAAAAGTCATGATTTTTTGAAGGTCAAACTAGATAGCTAAAAGAGCATAATGGATTCCTTTGAATATCATGAGCCAGCATCTATGCAATCTGCAATATAAGAAATCCTCCAAAACAAAGAAAAGGGACAGAGAAAATTAAAAAAAAAGAAAATGCAACAAATCCGTCCAGTATCTCTTCATATGAAAATTGGAAACTCTGTTGAAGCAGACATGAGCAAAGCACTAAAGAAAACCCATGAACGCCATCCTACCCAACATACCTAGGGGCAAAGAGACTGTCAAAGATGCAGGTGCCCCTCCAACCAAATACAGAATATGATTTCAAGAAAACCTACCCTGCTACAAAATTTTGGCTTCCATGTTTTGACCAAAATCTTTGAAATGTATCATTAAAAATAATTTCAAAGTAAAAGGATTTCTTGTAAACCTTTTACTTTTACAGTGTGTTTGGTTGAGGTGTAAAAATGAGGTGGAATTTTCATGGAAGAGATCCATCCCGATTTTTACACCCCAACCAAGCACGCCCTTAGTATTATATTTACTAAGTATTAACTTATGCCAAACAAATTATGATGAATGCTCAGAAGGGTAATTTGGTCATTCTAACACTGGAAAAGAGCAGCATGACCAAATTAGCTCTTTTCCAATGTTGAAATGACCAAATTTCCCTTCTGAGTATGTATCAAATTATTTGAAAGTAGCTACCCTAAAATGTAAACCTTGATAGGCCACTGTATCCAAAGTAGACTGGCACATAAGACACGAGTATGGAGAAAGAGCAGCATTAGTTTGAGGAATCCGCAAAAACATGTCATTTGTATCAACTCTATTAAGTACTATTTGTCCAAATAAAAAACTTGACCTCAGAAAAAGATTTTAAGGTCAAGTTTTTTGTATAGTACCTAATAGATTTTAGATTTCCAAATGCGGTGTCAAAAAGGAAACTCCCTGATTAGAAGAATGAGCGAGATTTTATTTTATTTATTTTTAAAACAAAAAGACTTACAAGAAAAAACACTGGAAGAATCGAGTCCTTGTATCTGGATCATATTACATAAATGAAATCAAGTAATTGCAGAAGGGGTTGGGGTTCAATGCTCTCCCTATCATTCAGGTTCCTAGAAAGTGTGAAAATTCCAAGTAATGTTAATCCTATATAGAATTAATGTTTCAAATGAGAGAATCACGTGAAGAAGAAAGATGACAGAGGAGAGAAAAAGCCTCTGTTAAAGGCATACTCCCCAACCAAATTTTCTTCCATATTAATTTGATAAGAAGCATCCCAAATTCTCAAAGATACTAGTAGTCTATGACTAGTCATATCTATGAGCGATAAATTGCTAGAGCTTGGGATAGTAGCAACAATTTCCAAGCAGCAATCCCACCCATTTGAGTCTTCTAAACTAACTATATGTAGTCTGATTTAATTTGTGCCATAATGAAGTAGTTTCAAGTGGAAATTCCATAGCCATGTATCTGCCAAGTTCCTAAAATGCCCCACCTTCTTAGGTGGCCAGTCCATAAGAGCTTCGGATGCAAGAAGCAGATGGTCACAAGAAATTCCTTTCTTTTGAATGGTCATCTTAAAATAATATAACAACAGAAGAAGATCAAAAGATTAAATTCGAACAAGTGAGGTGATGCAGGTTTATGAAAGCAGAAACAAGAAGGTTGCAAAGAATGAGGAGGCTGCTGGGGTAAAAAATGAGCATAACAAAATGTCCACTTGGCAGCAAGACATTGGAGAGGAAAAATGTGCCATGATTGAGGTAAGGGAGAGTACAAGAATAAGGGGAGGGTGAGTGTAATGGAGAGGTGTAACAGAATGTTGGCGCATATTGCTGGCTTCAGCCAGGAAAGGCAGAGTTTGTGTATCAGCTCTGATTGTTTTCTCTTTATGCATTTCTACGTTCCTTCTATTTCAGTGTCTGTGTTTTTTGTTTAGTGAGCAGTATTATTCTTGCCAGGAGCCTGCCCCACCGAGTTCTATTTTTACTAAAAAGCAAAATGATTCCCTGTATATAAATTACATGGTTTATATTCACTTATCAAACTCCATCTCACGCCAGGAAAAATATTACTCGAGTGGACTTAATATTGCATAAAGAGCATGTCTATATTATATAAGGAGAAAGAAAGTTGAGCAATTTCCACTATTTTATAACAGAAACTTACGCAATTTCTACTATTTTAGTGAGGCCAAAAACACGGGGATCTGTTGGAGACTGCAACTCTGAGATGGAAACTTTACAAAGTGCTTTCACAAAAGCTACTATTGCTTCACCATTCAACCGTTGACTATGAGCAAAAACATGGTTCAATTCAAAGTTCCCAATCTGGTCCAGTAGATTCAAGTTTGAAATGAAATTATTAATCTGTTCTGGTGTTACCAGTGCAGAAGCATTGATCCCAACACTTGTGCTGTCATATGAACTGCCACGGACAACAGCGACCACTGCTGGATTCTGGAGAGTTCCTTTCTTAAAAGAAGAGAAACCTAATGTCTTTGGGGCCTTTTCCTCTGTTTCAAAATTAGATGAAGAGAAGAAGGTTGCATCGCTTTGGGCACCCTCACCTAACAGTTGCAAATGCTCAATTCGGGAGAGGCAAGTTAATATGTGTTCCCATGCTTCATGCAGAAAATCCCCATCTTCAATGGCAATTGATATTATTGCCTGTAGAAAATTAAGATGTAGAAGATATTACCATGACATATGGATCAAAGCAAGTGGGTCACTCACATGGTAAATGCAAAAAATAAAGTATCAGTCACATTCTATTTTCATACAAAGATTAGTCAAATCAAAGTGACCCAATCAATACTGTCTCCTCATAGAAGCACTATATGGCTAGAAAGATGTTAATATATGATGTGCAATAATAGATTGTTGCTGTACATGCAGAAGGAGAATACACATATAAACAATTTGATTCATTCTTTACTCAGTAGTACTCTGGAGAGTGTCTGGTGAATCAAACTTCAATAAGTGTCAATGACAGCCAAATTAAAAGCATTTACCTTGACAGCATCAACATTTTTCTGTTTCATATCTGCAGCACAGTGCAGATAAGTAAATTTGGCAACAGATGTAACAAAAGCATCCCTTTGAGTCTGCATTCCCATCACGGCAGTAACATGCACAGCATGTCGGAATCCCTGTAAACATTGAGAAGTAGCTAGCCGGTCATCACTCTGGTCAAGTGTTACACTGAATGCAGCCAGCATAGGCCCCCAACAGACTTCCACCATGAACCTCAAGATAGCCACATCTGTGACAACATGATAAGCTGATCTGCAATAACAGGTAAATATAATGTCTAACAATGGAAATGCATGGGATACACATCACATCACTTATTCCATAGATGATCCAGCAGATAGCTTAAAAGAGAAGAAAAATGCACATATTGAAATTATGTAAGATGTAGAGCCAATGCACAAACTTAGAGATGTATTAAGTGTTATGCATATTAATTTTTTTTAAAACAAAAAATCACAGGAAGAGACCAAGGTAGCATAGACAAAAACACCACACATTTTAAACAGATAGCGTCTAGTAGGTCTAGTGTTACATTTCCACCAAAAAAAAATAATAATAAAAATAAATAAATAAATAAATAAATAAAAGGTATGTCTTAGCTTACTCTGATTTTCCTGAATTTGATTTAAATTGTTCCTGAATGTGCCGAATGAGAAGCCCATTTGCACCCACTGCTTTTTCCTCATTCTGCTTCCAGTTTACAAGATTGAGTATACCATCCAGTCCCAGCAATCTATTAAAGCTATTTGCCTGTTTACTCTGAGGTGCAGAAGAATCAGCAGTCATCTTGATTTCATTTTTAACAATTTGGTCATAAAGGGCCCCAAGATATTCTTCTGGTAAATCCTTTCCATCGTCTATTCCTCGGTTGTTTCGGATAAAATCAGCCTTTGTCATCTGGAAGGTCATCAATACAAAATATACAGCACAAAGTCCAGGTCAAATCCATATTCAGCATTGTAGGATCACAAACTAGGTATCAGATTTTACAATGTCAATCGTGTAGTAGAATTATAAGCAATCAAATTTAGTCAAAGTCATTCACAAAATGACACTATGCATAATTGCTCATCATGTTCCACTGGCTCTTGAACACAAACGTCGTAATTCACCATAATTACCACCCACCTAAATAAGAAGAGAAAAGAAATGGCAAGATGAAACAGTTGATATTTTCAAGGTTGTATTCAGAATAAGTATGTATAAATCTGTTAAAACTGGTACCAAATAAAACAGAAAAGAAGAGTAGAAATGCTGAATATGTCTAAGACCAGGATCTCAGTGTGAAAACTGGTTCAGAGCTTGATGGAATTCAAATAAGAACAAGAAGAAATACAAGAAAATAGGGTAAAAGTCCTGGGCATAGAGGAACCCTTCTGCTTCTCAAAATTCTCTCACGAAATATCCAAATGACCTCTCTCTCTCTCCTCTCTACTCTGAATATAAACACCAACGTACCCACTGTTGTTCCCACTCATTCTCTCTCCTCACAGCTCAGCATAACAAACTAAAGTTTTGTCCTTATCCTCCTATTGGGCCTAAAGACAGCCCATGACTTCTATTCTTCTGCCTAGAATAAACCTTGCCAAACCTGGGGTCTGTATCAAAATCACATTGCCTTCATATGATAATTTTCCATGATAAAAATTATTATAATCAATATTCATCAGTAAAATAATTTGGAAAAGAATGGATCCACCACTCAACTCAATTAAGCCTAATAGAAATGTAACCACACCCAGAGAGGATGCCAAGAAATGTTACAAAGTTGGTGCTCTAGCTGTTAAACCAAGAAATAAAATAAAAGATTCAGCAAGGGCAAACCTTATCTTTCACCATATTATTATGAGCATCCGTATTAAGCATTATCACAGAGTAAGCAAGAACGTAAGCAGTATCTGCACTGCTAAAAGAACTAGGGTTGCATTTACAATAGCGCTCAGCAAACTTCTCCATGATGCGATCAATTTTCTGTGCCTCACCAGGCAGCCTGAAGCCCCGAAGAAAAAACCGTATAGCTTCACCAAAATCCATCCCTTTGAAGTTAAAGGAATCTACAAAAGCATGCATTACTTTTAGACAAAACTCCTCCCTTTCTCCCAAATAGTCACCAATCTTGGTCTCATCGAGGCCAGCAGTATTCTTCAAGAAAAAAGCCACTTCTTCAGGAGAACTACCAATTTTTTTGTTGCTTGTCAAAAATTCAATACCCTTGGAAGGTTTTCTATTAAAAAGTGATATACCTCTCTGCATTAACCCAAAAATAGTATCAGTGCAGAGGATGGAAATTTTAAGTAAATTAAAGTATGGAAGCAGGGGCAGAGATAGAAAAAAGAATTTTACAAACACAATACAGGATTATTTGTACATAAAATCAAGCAGTCAGTAATGCTATGCAATCATAACAGATATATTTTAACATGACAATTTGTCTTCCTCTGAGCCGACCTGAAGTTCAATTTTATATGCCCGGCGCTGCTCTAGTGCAGCAGCATCTGAAAGTTCAGAATTTACATCAGGATGTAGCTCATGGTCAGAAGCATTTCCTTCTTCTCCATTTAGTGTTAGATGATTCTCTGGTGTGCTACTGCTCTCAGAGATTTTTGGCAGATATAAATCTCCTATCCTTATTTGCTGGTCCATCCAAGATCCCATTGACTTAATGATGCTGACCAAGCATTTCACAGATTCATGTCGGAAAGTTATATCCTGTGCTGGAGACAAAGCTGCGGTTGAGCCCGTAGATGGTCCCAATGCAGTTTTCAGAAGACCATTGACAATCCTGCAAATATCTGATGGAATTATGAGAGTTTAAATACTAAAAGAAGATGCAGAAATCTGATGAATATAAATAAATGTTTTCTAGATTCATAATGCAGACCCTGAATAGGCTTCAGCTGTCAGAAAGAGATACTGCTCCAAATATAACATGTAAGCAAACTTCTCAATAAGCATGCATTTGAACCCAAAACCCATGCTATGGCTACGGTAGAAAAAGTATTTTTCTATATTTTTGAATAGGTTACAAAGGCTAAAAATATATAGGCCTGAGAAGAATTTGGACAACTGATTCTTTTCCTAAATAAAGGAGGAAACAATCTCCTCTTAAATAAGAAAATAAATCAGAAATATTGACTGCCTAATGAAGGAAATATTCTATTCTTCCTAATCTGTACAAATAAGGAATTAAATAGAATATTCTGATATCAGAATATCCTTTCAAATATAGTCACTAATCACCAACACTCCCCCTCAAGCTGGGTGGTAGATATCTACCATGCCCAGATTGGACCTTAGAGTCTCATAGGTGTTTTTCGGAAGACCTTTAGTCAGAATATCTGCAGTTTGTTGATTGGATGGTGTGTACTCTAGACTAGCAACCCCACTTTCAATCTTTTCTTTTATAAAATGGCGATCAATTTCCACATGTTTGGTTCTATCATGATGAACTGGATTTTTGGCAATGTTGATGGCAGCTTTGTTGTCACATAGGATCTTCATAGGGTAGGTTGAGGATATTTTGAGCTCCTTAAGCATTCTTTGGAGCCATATCCCTTCACAAATATCATAAGAAAGAGCTCTGAATTCTGCTTCAGCGTTGCTCCTAGCAACTATCGGTTGCTTTTTGCTCCTCCATGTGACCAAATTTCCCCAAACATATGAACAATAACCTGTGGTGGATTTCCGGTCAGTGACTGATCCTGCCCAATCTGCATCAGTGTACACCTCAATGTCTCTACTAGAATTCCTTGCAAAGTGTAGTCCTCTGCCCGGAGTCCTTTTTAGGTATTGGAGGATTCGGTTTACAGCCTTTATGTGAAGCTTAGTGGTATTGTTCATAAACCGACTTGCCATACTCACAACAAAGCCAATATCAGGCCTTGTGTGAGTTAAATAGATTAGTTTTCCCACAAGCCTTTGGTACCTGTCCTTGTTGGCTGGAGGACTCTCTTCTTCTAGCTCACCTTTCTTTGCTGGATCCATTGGGGTGTCAATTGGCTTACACCCCAACATACTAGTTTCTTTCAAAAGGTCCATGGTATACTTTCTCTGGGACATAGAGATTCCACTTCTTGATTGAGCTACCTCCATTCCTAGGAACTACTTTAGTTTTCCTAGATCTTTCACTTCAAATTCCTTAGCCAGGAGCTTCTTGAGCCGTTCAATTTCTTCAGTGTCATCCCTAGTAATGACTATGCCGTCAACATACACAATGAACAATGCTGTTTTTCCTTCTAGTGAGTGTTTAACAAACATTTTATGGTCTGTTTGACATTGAACAAAGCCATTTCCTTTGACAACTTGGGTTAGCCTTTCAAACCATGCTCGTGGTGATTGTTTGAGCCCATATAAAGACTTGTAAAGTCTGCACACTTTGCCTGTTGTTCTTGGGGTCTCAAGTCCAGGGGGAATGTTCATATAGACTTCTTCTTCTAGCTCGCCATTGAGGAATGCATTTTGATGTCAAGTTGGTGCAAAGGCCAGTCAAGACTTGCTGTAAGAGACAGAATAACTCGAACTAAATTTAGCTTCGCCACTGGAGCAAAGGTCTCTTCATAGTCTATGCCATAGGATTGCGTAAGTCCTTTGGCTACTAGACGTGTTATGTATCTGTTAATACTACCATCAGCATTGTACTTAATAGAGAAAATCCATTTGCACCCAACAGTTTTCTTTCCTTTTGGCAAGGTTGAAATTTCCCCATGTTTCACTTTTCTCTAGAGCTTGAACTTCCTCCTTTACAACTGCTGCCCACTTTGGATTTTGTAATGCCTCATATATGTCCCTTGATACTTGAATGCTGTCAATTGCTGTCACAAAGACTCTATGGTTTGGTGACAATCTATCAAAAGACACAAATTTTCCAATAGGGTGTTGAGTGCAAGACCTCACACCCTTTCTAACAGCAATAGGCGGATTAATATCTTCTTGGGTAGAAATTTCAGATTGTGAGGAAGTGGAAAAAATGTTATCTTGGTGAGTTTCTCCAAGCTTTGATATTCAGTTAGATTCTTGACCTTGCCTTGGAAGTGCGGAAGGCTCTTGACCCTTTTGGGTTTTCTGTCTTCGCGAGTATACAAGAAGTGGCTTCTCTGCTTGTGCAGTAGGCCTTTTATTTGTTGCCTCAGGTTCTGTTGTTTCCTTTTCTGGTTCTGCTGTTTCATTTTCTGGTTCAATTGCTTCGAGTTTAGTTAGGCAGTTGGTTTCCAGGTCTAGTTCCTCATCGCATGCAGTTGCATTTTTTTCTCCTTCAAGGATGCTAGTGTCCTTGAATTTCCAAAACTGAAAGTCATTTTATCGTCTCTCCCCCTGAGTTTCTGTTTTGGGAAAAAATGGCTTGTCCTCATGGAAGGTGACATCCATAGAGTGATAGAACTTTTTTGTGGAGGAAGAATAACATTTGTAGCCCCTATGGTTTGGTGAATAACCCAGAAAAATGCAAGGTATTGATGTAGAGTCAAACTTGCTTTGGTTCGATTGATGATTGTGGACAAAAGCAGAGCACCCAAATATTTTAATTGTGATATGTGTAAAGAGGGGAGTGTTTGGGAAGAAGGTTTGAAAGGTGGAGTGAGAAGTGTTATAGTTTAGGATTTTTGAGGGCATTCGGTTTTTAAGGTAGGTGGTTGTGAGGATAGCATCTCCCCAAAATTTTGAGGGGACATTAGTGGCCAGCAATAATGATCTAGCAACTTCCAAGAGATGACGGTTCTTCCGTTCATTTTGTTGTGGAGTGTTGACACACGAGCTTTGATGAATGATGCCATATTTCTGGAGATAGGAACCTAGGATAGAATTGTAGTATTCCTGTCCATTGTCCGTTCTAAGCACTTGGATACCTGTCTAGAATTGCGTCTTTATGGTGTTGTGGAAGTATTCAAAAATTTTCCCTACTTCTGATTTTTCTTTCATGAGAAACACCCACATTGTTCTTGTGTGGTCATCAATGAATGTGATGAACCATCTAGAATCAGTGATATTGTTGATTCTAGAAGGTCCCCAAACATCGCTGTGGATTAGGGAGAATGGTTGAGATGGTTTGTATGGTTGTGTGGGATAAGTGTTTCGAGTATGCTTAGCAATTTGACAAACTTCACATTGGAAATTTTTTTGGATTTTTATTGAACAAGGATGGAAACAATTTTTCTAAATACATGAAGTTTGGATGACCTAGGCGATAATGCCACAACATTACAGACTCAGCTTTGGGTAAGGTCGCTACACAAGCAGATTTTGATCCTTCTTGGTTACTTTTGGAGTCTTCAACTCGTAGGAGACAGAGCCCCGCACATTCTTCAGCACTGCCAATCTTCCTCTCCAAATCCAAAGCCTGAAATTCACACAAACGAGGTTGGAATTTAGTAACACAATTCAGATCTTTGGTCAGTTTGCTTATAGACAGATATCCTTAGACACCATAATCGACCCTTTACCAACCACTTTAGAATGAATACCATCTGCTATTCTTACTGTAGCATTTTCATGACAGGGATAATACTTGTTGAATGTATTAATATCCCCCGTCATGTGGTCAGAGGCTCCCGAATCCACAATCCAATCTAATGTTCTTCCTTTGCATGCTGATAAAGCATTTAAACAGTTACCTTTTTGTGCCAAAGAGGCAGTGATGCTGGCACTTTTTGTTTTCATGCTATGTTGAAGGAGTTTTTGTAACAGCTCCATCTGTTCCTTACTGAAGGGGCTGGTTTCAAGTGCAGCATTTTCTGTTGTGTATTCTAGTGTGTGGAAAGAGGCTGTGTTGCCCCTATTTTCTCTGCTTTTGGGCTTACCATCTGCTGGTTCTCCATGGAGGAACGAGCATGTATCCTTGGTATGGCCTGTCTTCCTGCAATGTTCACACCAAGGTCTGGATTTTTTCTGCTGATGGTTTGGCCATGACCCCTTTGCAACCAAGGCTAAGTTTTCAGACATTTGAACAGCAGGGAGGCCTCCTAGCATGATCTTCCTTCGGCTTTCCTTTCTTCTAACCTTAGAGAAAACTTCTCAGACCTTTGGAAGTGGTTTCTTCCCAAGTATCCTTCCACGTACTTCATCAAGGTCTTTATTTAGACCAAGGAGGAATTTATAGATTCGTTCCTTTTCAACAAGAGACTTGTATTGTATACTATCTTCTACGCAGCTCCATTTAGTCTCCTTGTAGATGTCCAACTGCTGCCAATATCGCATGAGAGTATTAAAATACTCTGTGACAGTTGAGGTACCTTGTCTTAATTCATGAATGAGATTCTTAATCTCAAAGATAGCTGAGATGTTGTCCACATCTGAGTAGGTCTCTTGCGCTGCATCCCATATTTCTTTTGCAGTGCTGAAATACATAAAATCTTCTCCAATTTCATTAGTCATGATGTTTAGCAGCCATGACATCACTTGGCTGTTTTCCAGCTTCCAGGTTTTGAGTTTGGCTTCATTCTTTTCTGGTTTCTTGGCTTCACCAGTGATATACTCCTCCTTTCCCTTTTCTTGGAGGAAGAGATTGACCGATCTAGCCCATTGGGTGTAGTTGTGGCCGTTCAATTTATGGCCTGTGATTGGGAGGTTTGTTGCCTCGATTGGACTGGCTAGGACAGCGCCACCAGTCTCCAACTTGGCCTCTCCTTCTGGTTTTTCGCCTTTGTCAGCCATGGGATAGAGGGATGTTTTGGTGATGGTTCAGATTGTGCTTTGATACCATGTAGAAAAAGTACTTTTCTATATTTTTGAATAGGTTACAAAGGCCAAAAATATGTAGGCCTGAAAAGAATCTGTACAACTGATTCTTTTCCTAAATAAAGGAGGAAATAATCTCCTCTTAAGTAAGAAAATAAATCAGAGATATTGACTATCTAATGAAGGAAATATTCTATTCTTCCTAATCTATACAAATAAGGAATTAAATAGAATATTCTGATATCAGAATATCCTTCCAAATATAGTCACTAATCACCAACAGCTTCCAACCATGATGTTCTCCTCCTTATCCAATTAATTCAAATATTAATAAGATCTAATTTCTAGTGCTTCTAATCCTGGAAAAGAAAAACTTTTTCAATTAACCTCAACTTACCCCAGCCAAACCCAAACAAAATACTTGCAAAATGTTAGCTGACGCCTGTTTTTGAAAAGTGACCACTGCCAAGGTATAAAAACAGCAAAATATTACATAAGCATGATACCTTTCAAATATGTTTGAAGCATCCACATCGCAATCATAGTTGACAAAAATGTCAATAATAATCTGAGGATCTTGAGATATTTTGTCCAACAAGTTAAGGACAGTCATTTTCTGCAGAAAGCTGGGCTGAAGAACATTCTCAAGAACCCGGAGGATAAGCATGGGAAAAAACATACCGATTTCCTTTTTCAACCCTGATCTGAATTTTGATAACAAGCTCATGAAAATTGAACACTGAAGCTGGAAAATGGCCATTGCTGAGAGGGCACTATTCTTTAATAATGACAAGCAAAGATACTGCCTGATGGCATTGAGAAACCTGCACCGTGTAAAAGCAAATATGGGTATCAAGAAAAATACCAAACATGCCTAAAAAATTGCAAGTCCCTTGAAGCAGACATGAGTATAAACCAAACAGAAGCCATAAACATAAGCCCATCTTATAGCAAGTTTAAGGGCAAAGGGACACTAAGAGATATAAGCATTTCACTCCAACCAAACACACTATAGGACTACATAGACAGCATGTTTCAACAAAATTTTAACATCTTCATTTTTATCAAAGCATTTCAAGGTTGTTCCAAACAACAGTATTTGCTTTATAATGTAAGGATTATAATATGCAACAAGATGTTTGTCTTAATCCTGTTAAGAAAAAGTAAATCTGGACACTTTGAATGACGCTTCACATTCAAATGGGTTTGGCGGAGAGGATTTACAAGAAAACAATGTTAAAATCAAGTAATAGCAGAAGTGATTGTTTTCAGTAGTTTCATCATCATCAAATCTCAACAACAGTGAAAGTTCTGATTTAAAGAAGTCCCTGACTAGAATTGAAGTCCGTAATATTTGAATTATGTAAAATATAGAGATAACATAATTACACTAATTAAGTAGTGGCTGTAGTTGAGTAGCAAGTATGATACCACTTACCTCTCATTCACGCGCCATATTGTGCTGCCGTTATCCATGACTACCTTAAGAAGCTCCAAGGACAAAATTTTCCCTCTCAAGAGGATACGATCATCAGGGTGCTGTTGAGATGAGAATTTCATGGACAATTTGCACAAATTTTTGAAAAGAAGATAACCATCCTCCATTATTTTACTTTCGCCAGCTCCTGCTTCGTTATCGAAATTGTCGGTGCCTTTTTGATCCGCTGCTTTGGACAATGGCCCACATACATCCTGCACTTCCAGTGGGGCTGATATAGAAGATGGCTTGAGAGGAACACCCTCACTAGCCTCCATTACCTCGTTGATAAAATTTTGGCAAAATTGTATGGAATTGCCCTCGTTCAAATTCTTATCTGTGAATTCCAACAGTTCACTAACAGATACTCTTTTAACGGGGACATCCATGCAGTCTTCCTCGACTCTGGCAAAAACAATGGTCATGATCTGGGCAAGAACTGACTTAGCACAGATCTGATTGGTGCCGTTGACACCCCCGAGGTACACGTTATAACAAGTTCTCACAATCTGAATCAGGCAATCTGCCCGGATCAAAATGCAGGGGGATCGTACAGCGGAAAGCAGGACTCTGAGCACGCCCAGCTCAATTGCCTCCTCACCAAGGCCGCCGGACTTGCATATGGCATCAATAATGTTGAAGACAACGCCGGAGCCGGACTGTGAAGCAGAAGCAGAGGCAGTCGAACTATCGGGGCGATCAATCTCGCCGCGGACAAGGCCGAGAGAGAACAATTTAAAGGTGCATTCAAGAGCAGGCTCAACAACCTTGGCGTAGGCGGAGCCAAGCGCAAGAAAGAGAGGTTGAAGGACGTATTCGGCATCTTGGGGGGAGAGACCTGAAAGAGGGGATTGGATTTGGGTGTCGCCGGAAGTCGTCGATTCGGACTCAGACAGGGATTCCAGCTTGTCAAGGGTGGATTTGCAGGCGGAGACAAGGTGAGAGTGCTTACGCCAGGCCGCGTTCTTGATGATCTTGTCGAGCGATGGACCGAGGACTCGGCCGCACCGGGAAGGACCTCCAAGGGATTGCGATGCGGACATTTTCTTTCAGTGATGAAAAATACAAAGGGAAAGATTCGATCATAGAATTTGCTCGCATTCACTGATCTATGTGAGCGGGGGACGGAGCTGAAATTTGCTTATGTCCCGGCTAGATATTAAGAATTACTATCGTGCATGAAGCACAATATAAGCATAACTTCGTCATTTCCTGGCTGAGAGCCTCTGACTCCTGAACCTACGTTTGCGTAGGTAGGGAGTTGTCAAGGGTCATGAGGGAAGACCACATCGTGTGTGAGGTGTGCGGATAGGTTGGCTCTTGGTTTGGTATGATTTTGAGTTGATTGCCCAACTAGGAAAGGGCCCATTTTTCACATGCAGACATTTTTTTAAAAAAGCCCATTACAGACTAACCCATAGACGCCGAAAAAAGAAGAAGAGACACTTGCTTACATTTATGTTGGAAAATATATATTTTATGATAAAAAAATCCTCATATTTAGACAAATTTACTGATATTCTGAAAAACTTCATCAAGTAATATAGTTGAAGATTGTCATGATCATATCTTCTTAATAAACATATATTAATTCATCAAAGATATTTATCAATTAATTGGTCATTTAGAAGTAAGGCTATAATTGTGAGAGCATGGCAAAGATCTATTGTTGACAATAATATGCCTAACAATTTTGATAGGGTGCTTGCATATGAAAAAGTAATTTATGTATTTTATTCCCTATAAAAAAAACCATATGATTTTGAATTCATTTTTCAATTATTGGTATTTGCTTGCAACTATAGAATTATAGGATACAAGGATCCAAGCTACAATTAATTGCAAATATGGTCATGGTACAGACTGTATTTTATATTTAACAACAACAATGAGTACCCTTTACTAAACATACGTGGGGTATAACTTATTGTTATTGTAAACGTCAAGGGTGTGCGTAATCATGGCTCCCAGTTAAGTGTGTAACGGTGCAAATTGGATGAGCGGGGTGAGTGTCAATTGTAGTATTATTTAGAAATCTCAAGGAAAGGTTATAAATATTCTGAAAAATAAGGATCAATTTTTTAAAAAAATGATTAAAAAAATAATTTTATTTAAGAAATTCTATTAATTTTTAAATCTCATGAAAGTTGATATTGATTCAATTTTTAAGTTTAGTTATATAACTAACAGGCAATTTGGAAAGCCATGGAATTGAATTCATTTAAGAAATTGAATTTAATTCCTTAATTTGGAATCAACTAATGACATGGAGGATTATAAAATCTATGTTATCAACTAAATTGTTGCTTTGTACTTCAAATCTATGTTTTTTGTAGGATTTATAAAAATTTTCAAATCCACAAATAAGAGCGTTTGGTTGAAAATGAAGTCAACTCAAAAAGTTACCAATACTATCAATCAGTTACCAATATTTTGTGATAAAGGTACCAATAATTTGGGCCAATTTACCAATATATCCTGCAATACTAGATTTGCTTTGTTTTTCAAATTTATGTTTTTGGAGGAATTATTAAAATTCTAAAAAATAAGAGTGTTTTATTGGAAATGAAGCCAATTAAAAAAGTTACCAACTCAAACCTACAAATAAGAGTGTTTGGTTGAAAATGAATCCAACTCAAAAGAATTACTAACACTGCTAGCTAGTTACCAATATTTTGGGATCAAGGTATCAATAATTTAGGCTAAGTTACTAATATATCCAAGAATACTAGATTTACTTTGTACTTCAAATCTATATTTTCGTAGGATTTATAAAAATTTTCAAATGCACAAACAAAAGTGTTTGGTTAAAAATGAAGGCAACCTAAAAAGTTGTCAACACTGCCAGTCACTTATCAACATATTGTGATCAAAGTACCAACAATTTGGACTAAGTTATCAACATATCCAGGAATACTAGATTTGCTTTGTTCTTCAAATCTTTGTTTTTGGAGGTATTATTTGTAACGTCCAAAAAAATTTTATCATTTTTTTTAGCAAGTTGTTCGGTTTTATTGACTACTTGAGATTTATTTAGAATTCGATTAAATATTTACTTAGAGCCAATTAAGTATCATTTTGAGAAATTAGATGTGAGGGAATTATATTAGAAGCATTGAAAACTTCATAGGATTTTTCCAAAATCGATTTACCGATTTAAAGGAAATCAGTAAGACTTCTGTATTTTAAACTGTTAAAATCGAATCAATAGAAATTATACTGTGAGAACCCTAGATTGAATAGCCAAGATTCAGCCACCCAACCCCTTCTAAGTGGTGCAACATCAGCCCTCAAAGAGGGCAGCCACACCAAATTGAAGAGAAAGAAGAAGTCCACCAATCACATGCAACTTCTTCCAAAAGTTGCCAAATAATTCCTTCCTACTCCTTGCAGATACAGTAGAAACCCCTTCATTTCCTTTCCATCTCACCTCATATTCATTCCTTCTTCATCAAGCTTTCAAGTTCCAATAAATTTCAACAACTTTCCTTGCTTCAAAACTTGAATCTAGCAAGCTTAACACATAGCAAAGGTAGGAATTCTAAATTCTATTTTTGCTTTCTATAGATTGGGGCTATTTAGGGTTCCTCTTTCTTTCATTATTCTGAAGTTATATGGGGTGGAGATGATGAATTAAGTTAGGTTTAATATGTATGATTGAATTAGAATTGAAGTTGGAGAGAAAGAATTTGAAAATAGAAGAAGCAAGAGGCTGTTTGGGTGAAAACCCTATGGCATCTGTATGTTCGACTTGTACGGATCAAAATCTAGCCACCAAAACCTAATGAATCTATTTTTATATGAAACTAGATATTTAGGGATTTCCAATCATATAAAATAAAGGGTCATTGGATTAGTATAGATCCCATAAAAATTTCAGAGTTAGATTCATTCCCATTTATTCCCAGTAATTCAATGAAGTTGCCTTAAGTCCAAACTGGGCTAAAACAGGGTAGTCCAGAAAGGTCAATTTACGGGGCTTATATCTCAAGCTATACTTATGCAAATGAGGTGCAACTTATTTCAAATAAAAGTTTGTTCTGTTAGCTTTAATTTGGAATGAGTTTCGTATGATTTCACCTAGTTTTCTATTTTTGGTGAATTTTTACTTCTAAGGATGCAATTTTGACTAATTATAGGACATATTAAGGTAAAATTCAAATAACTTGAGCTACACAAATCAAAATGAAATGGGACTAAAAAGGTTGAAAACTAAACACATATCACTATAACATATCTAAAATTTAAGTCTAAATGAATATAATAGAAATTATAGTGAATTTTACAAAAATCAGGCAGAATTGAGTAGATTGAGTAGAAATCTTATTGATGTTGGCACACTATATGATTGACATTATTGTTATAAACTTGTTGTTGTATATTGATTTGGATGCTTGATTGATCTTTTTGGTAGCTTGACACTATTCATTGGGAAACGGATCTGATCCATTAGGCTGCCAAATTTTCGACTGAAGTTTATGAGATTATGATAGTTTATATTATGAAAATTTATGATATGAATATGAATATTGTATGATAATATGATCATGACTCTTTTTACGAAAGTTTGCATATTTGCATGCAAATGAAGAAAATATATGATTATATAAAATTAAGATCCCTTCACTTGGAGGCAGTTATTTGGATCCCTCCAAGTGAAAGCAGCTAAAAGATAAAATATAGATTCTTTCATTCAGAGACAATTACACATTGGGTCCCTCCTTGTGAAGGCAGCTAAAACTTTTGGGTTCCTCTATGTTAGAAGTAGTTGGCCAACTGAGTTTCTCTGACCTAGAGGCATGTGGGTCCCCTTGCGGGTCAGTATTGTGTGACGATGGTCACGAGTTGAGCTCACTCCTAGATCAGGTTACCCAAGGGCAGCAAAGATTAAAGGTAAGGACATATGTATGCAGACATCCTAGGGACGACGATACGTAATGCCTAGGTGTGTCAAGTAAAGAAAGCAAGGGAAACACAAAAGCATATGCATGATTTTACTACACACGAATAATGTTTGTGATTATCATCATTATGACATTACAAGTAGGCTCTTATTATTAATAATATTATTATGAAATTTGTTGTACTCATGCTTGAATTCTTACTCTGTTTAATATGTGCATGAATAAAATTAACTCTGCTTCAGACCATATATTTTCAAACTATAAAATGCAATAGTTCGTATAACATGTTCATATTTTTTAATAATCGAAGTAGCTGGAGATAATAACGATGACACGGTATGAAATTTTTCTTAGTGAATCCTATTAAGAATTTAAAATTCTCACTCCTATTTTTGTGTTATCTGCAGATAGTTCGAGAAGTTTTGAAGACGGCTAAAGTTGCTGTCAAAAAGTCCGTTCAGGTAACAGTAACAAATTCTAAGTATGGTACTACAACTTAAGCATAGTACCGTATTTTGGGATGATGTTACATTATTAAAATTCTCAAATTCAGAAACAAGAGCATTTGGTTGAAAATAAAATCAACTCAAAAAGTTACCAACATTGTCAGTTAGTTATCAACAAATTATGATTAAGGTACCAACAGTTTGGGCTAACTTACCAACATATCCAAGAACACTAGATTTGCTTTGTTCTTCCAATATTTGTTTTTGAAAGTATTATTAAAATTCTCAAACCAACAAACAAGAGTATTTGGTTGAAAATAAAGCCAACTCAAAAACTTACCAATATTGTCAGTCAATTATCTGCAAATTGTGATCAAGGTACCAATAATTTGGGTCAAGTTACCAATATATCCAAGAACGCTAAATTTGCTTTGTTCTTCAAATCTTTGTTTTTAAAGATATTATTAAAATTCTCAAACTCAGAAATAAGAGAGTTTTATTACCAACATTGTCAGTTAGTTATCAACAAATTATGATTAAGGTACCAACAGTTTGGGCCAACTTACCAACATATCCAAAAACACTAGATTTACTTTGTTCTTCCAATATTTGTTTTTGAAAGTATTATTAAAATTCTCAAACCAACAAACAAGAGCATTTGGTTGAAAATGAAGCCAACTCAAAGACTTAGCAATATTGTCAGTCAATTATCTGCAAATTGTGATCAAGGTACCAACAATTTGGGTCAAGTTACCAATATATCCAAGAACGCTAGATTTGCTTTGTTCTTCAAATCTTTGTTTTTGAAGATATTATTAAAATTCTCAAACTTAGAAATAAGAGCATTTTATTGAAAAAGAAGTCAACTCAAATAGTTACCAATATTGCTAGTTAGTTACCAACAAATTGTGATCAAGGTACCAACAATTCAGGCCAAGTTACTAATATATCTAGGAATACTAGATTTGCTTGTACTTCCAATCTATGTTTTTTGTAGGATTGATAAAAATTTTCAAATCTTCAAACAAGAGCATTTGGTTGAAAATGAAGCCAACCTATAAAGTTGTCAACATTGCAAGTCAATTACAACATATTGTGATCAAGGTACCAACAATTTGGACCAAGTTACCAATATATTCAAGAACAATATATGTTTTCTTCGTCAAATGTATATTTTTGGAGGAATTCTTAAAATTCTCAAATCCACAAACAAAAGCGTTTAGTTGAAAATGAATCCAATTCAAAAGGCTACCAACACTGCTAGTCAGTTATCAACATTTTGTGATTAAGGTACCAATAATTTGGGCCAAGTTACCAACATATCCTGCAATACTAGATTTGCTTTGTTCTTCGAATCTACATTTTTGGAGAAATTATTAAAATTCTCAAACCCCCAAGCAAGAGTGTTTTATTGAAAATGAAGCCAACTCAAAAAGTTACCAATATTGTCAGTCAATTACCAGCAAATTGTGATCAAAGTACCAACAATTTGAGCTAAGTTACTAATATATCCAAGAGCATTAGATTTGTTTTCTTCTTCAAATTTTTGTTTTTGGAGGTATTATTAAACATCACAAACCCACAAATAGGAGCGTTTGGATGAAAATGAAGCCAACTCAAAAAGTTATCAACATTGTCTGTCAATTACCAACAATTTAGACCAAGTTACTAACATATCCAGGAATGCTAAATTTGCTTTGTACTTCAATTTTATATTTTTACAAGATTTATAAAAATTTCAAATACACAAACAAGAGCGTTTAGTTAAAAATGAAGCCAACCCAAACTGTTGCTAATACTACAAGTCAGTTACTAACGTATTGTGATCAAGGTACCAACAATTTCGGCTAAGTTACCAACATATCAAAGAACATTAGATTTGCTTTATTCTTCAAATCATTATTTTTGGAGGTATTATTAAACTTCTCAAACCCACAAATAAGAGCGTTTGGATGAAAATGAAGCCAAGTCAAAAAGTTACCAATATTACCAATCAGTTACCAATAAATTATGATCAAGGTACCAATAATTTAGGCCAAGTTACTAACATAACTAGGAACATTAGATTTGCTTTGTACTTAAATCTATATTTTTGTAGGATTTATAAAAATTTTCAAATGTACAAATAAGAGCATTTGCTTGAAAATGAAGACAACCCAAAAAGTTGCCAACACTGCCAGTTGGTTATCAACATATTGTGATCAAGGTACCAAAATTTGGGTCGACTTACCAATATATTCAGAAACACTAGATTTGCTTTGTTCTTCAAATCTTTGTTTTTGAGATATTATTAAACTTTTTAAATCCACAAACAGGAGTGTTCGCATAAAAATGAAGCCAACTCAAAAAGTTATCAATATTGCCAATCAGATACCAACAAATTATGATTATGGTACCAAAACTTTAGGCCAAGTTACTAACATATCCAAGAATACTAAATTTGCTTTGTACTTCAAATCTACATTTTTGTACGATTTATAAAAATTTTCAAATGCACAAACAATATCGTTTGGTTGAAAATGAAGGCAACCCAAAAAGTTATCAATATTGCCGGTCAGTTGCCAACATATTGTGATTAAGATACCAAAAATTAGGGCCAAGTTTCCTACATATCTGCCAGTTAGTTACCAATATTTTGTGATAAAAGTAATAACAATTCGGGCCAAGCTACCAACATCTCCTGCAACACTACACTTATTTTGTTATTCAAATCTATATTTTTGGATGAATTATTAAAATTCAAAAACCCATAAACAAGTTTTGTTGAAAATGAAGTCAATACAAAAAGTTACTAATATTGCCAGTCAGTTACTAATAAATTATGATCAATGTACCAATAATTTGGGCCAAGTTACCAACATATCCAGGAATACTAGATTTGCTTTGTTGTTCAAATATTTATTTTTGAAGGTATTATTAAAATATTCAAACTCACAAATAAGAGCGTTTGGTTGAAAATGAAGCCAATTCAAAAAGTTACTAACATTGCTAGTGAGTTACCAATAAATTGTGATCAAGATACCAATAATTTAGGCCAAATTACTAATATATTCAGAAATACTAGATTTGCTTTATACTTCAAATCTATGTTTTAGTAGGATTTATAAAAATTTTCAAATCCTCAAACAAACACGTTTGATTAAAAATGAAGCCAACTCAAAAAGTTACTAATATTACCAGGCAGTTATCAACAAATTATTATCAAGGTACCAGCAATTTAGGTCAACTTACTAATATATCCAAGAATACTAGATTTGCTTTGTATTTTAAATTTATGTTTTTGTAGGATTTATAAAGATTTTCAAATCCGCAAACAAAAACGTTTGCTTGAAAATTAAGCCAATCCAAAAAATTGCCAACACTATCAATCCATTACCAACATATTATGATCAAGGTACCAACACTTTGGACCAGGTTACCAACATATCCAGGAACACTAGATTTGTTTTTTTTTCGTTAAATCTATATTTTTGGAGGAATTCTTAAGATTCTCAAGTCTATAAACAAGAGCATTTGGTTGAAAATGAATTTAACTCAAAAAGTTACCAACATTACTAGTTAGTTACCAATATTTTGTGATAAAGGTACCAACAATTTGGGTCGTGTTATTAATATATCCTGCAATACTAGATTTGCTTGGTTCTTCAAATCAACTTTTTTGGCTAAACCCACAAATAAGAGCATTTTGTTGAAAATAAAGCCAACTCAAAAAATTATCAATATTGCTAGTAAGTTACCAACAAATTGTGATGAAGATACTAATAATTTCGACCAAATTATCAACATATCCAAGAACACTAGATTTGTTTTGTTCTTCAAATCTTTATTTTTGGAGGTATTATTAAACTTCTCAAACTCACAAGCAAGAGCGTTTGGTTAAAAATGAAGCCAACTTCAAAAGTTACCAATATTGCTAGTTAGTTACCAGTAGATTGTGATCAATGTACCAATAATTTAGGTGAAGTTACTAACATATTCAAGAATACTAGATTTGTTTTGTACTTCAAATTTATGCTTTTGTAGGATCTATAAAAATTTTTAAATACCCAGACGAGAGTGTTTGGTTAAAAATGAATCAACCCAAAAAGTTGCCAATACTGTCAGTCAATTACCAACATATTGTGATCAAGGTACCAAAAATTTGGACCAAATTACCAATATATCCAGGAACACTAGATTTGTTTTGTTATTCAAATATTTGCTTTTGATGGTATTATTAAAATTCTCAAACTCAGAAATAAGAGCATTTAGTTGAAAATGAAGCCAAATAAAAAAATTATCAACATTGCCAGTCAATTACCAAAAAATTGTGATCAAGGTAACAACAATTTATGCCAAGTTACTAATATCCAGGAGTACTAAATTTACTTTGTACTTCAAATCTAAGTTTTTGTAGGATTTATAAAAATTTTCAAATACACAAATAAGAGCATTTGGTTGAAAATGAGAACACTCCAAAAAGTTGCCAACACTGCCAGTTAGTTACCAATATATTGTGATCAAGGTACCAATAATTTGAGCCAACTTTCCTACATGTCCAAGAACACTAGATTTGTTTTCATCATCAAATCTATATTTTTGGAGGAATTTTTAAAATTGTCAAATCCACAAACAAGAGCATTTAATTGAAAATGAATCAAACTAAAAAAGTTACCAACACTGCTGGTCAATTACCAACATAACCTGCAAAAGTAGATTTGCTTTGTTCTTCAAATTTATGCTTTTGGAAGAATTCAAAAACTCACAAGCAAGAGTATTTTGTTAAAAATAAAGCTAACTCAAAAAGTTGCCAACATTGCCAATTAGTTACTAACATATTGTGATCAAGGTAGGAACAATTTGGGCCAAGTTACCAACATATCCAGGAAAACTAGATTTGCTTTGTTCTTCAAATATTTGTTTTTGGAGGTATTATGAAACTTTTCAAACCCGCAAATAGGAGAATTTGGATGAAAATGAAGCCATCTCAAAAAGTTACTGATAAATTGTGATCAAGATATCAACAATTTAGGCCTAGTTACTAACATATCCAGGAATACTAAATTTGCTTTGTACTTCAAATCTTTGTTTTTGTACAATTTAGAAATATTATCAAATGCACAAATAAGAGCGTTTGGTTGAAAATGAAGGCAACCTAAAAAGTTGCCAACACTGCCAGTCAATTACTAATATATTGTTATCAAGGTGCCAATAATTTGGGCCAAGTTATCAATATATCCAGGAGTACTAGATTTGCTTTATTCTTCAAACCTTTGTTTTTGGAGGTATTATTAATCTTCTCAAATCTACAAATAGGAGCATTTGGATGAAAATTAAATCAACTCAAAAAGTTACCAACATTGCCAGCCAGTTACTGACAAATTGTGATCAAGGTACTAACAATTTAGGTCAAGTTACTAACTTATCAAAGAATACTAGATTTGCTTTGTACTTCAAATCCTTGTTTTTGTAGGATTTATAAAAAATTTTAAATGCACAAACAAGAGCATTTGGTTTAAAAAGAAGGCACCCAAAAAGTTGTCAATAATGTTATTCAGTTACCAATATATTGTGATCAAGGTAGAAATAATTTGGTCCTAGATTCTTACATATCCAAGAACACTAGATTTATTTTCTTCATTAAATCTATATTTTTGGAGGAATTATTAAAATTCTCAAATCCAAAAACAAGAGCGTTTAGTTGAAAATGGATCCAATTCAAAAAGTTACCAACACTGCAAATCAACTACCAACTTTTTGTGATATAGGTACCAACAATTTTGCAAAGCTACTGACAAATCCTGCAATACTAAATTTGCTTTGTTATTCAAAACTATGTTTTTGGCAGAATTATTAAAATTCTCAAACCCACAAACAAGAGCGTTTTGTTGAAAATGAAGCCAACTCAAAATATTACCGATATTAATAGTCAGTTACCAGCAAATTATGATCAAGGTACCAATACACTAGATTTGTTTTGTTCTTCAAATCTTTATTTTTGGAGATATTATTAAACTTCTCAAACCCACAAATAAGAGCATTTGGATGAAAATGAAACAAACTCAAAAAGTTACCAATATTGCCAGTCATTACCATCAAATTGTGATCAAGGTACCACAGTATTGCTAGTCAATATGAAGGTACCACTCAAAAAGTTGATGGAAAAGGAGTGAAGATAAGATGAGATAGAAGAAAAATTAGGAGAGATATGCACCTAATGTAGTCGAAAATAATCAAGGGAGCTGGGAGGAATTAGTTGAAAACTTTTGAAGGAAGCTAGCTTTTGATTGGTGGATGTGTCTCAATCCTTCAACTTGACTTGGTTGCCCATATGAAGGGCTAAGATTGTGCCATTTGCAAGGGTAAGTTGACTGAATCTTGGCCATCCATCCAAGAGTTCTCACAGTAAATTTCTATTGATTCGATTTCGACAGTTTAAAATACCGAAATCTTACCGATTTATTTTAAATCGGTAAATTAGTTTTAGAAAAATCCTATAAGATTTCCTATATTTCTAATCTAATTCCCTCAAATTTAATCCTTCTAAATGTTACTTAATTGGCTTTGGATAAATACTTAATCGAATTCTAATTAATCTCAATTATTTGATAAAAATCGAATAACTTGGTTAAAAATAATAAGATTTTTCGGACGTTACAAGGTCCGTTCAGGTAACAGTAACAACTCATGAGTATGGTATTATGACTTAAGCATAGTACTGTATAGGGGAGGACGTTATACGGACCAAGTTATCAATATATTCAAGAACACTAGATTTGCTTTGTTCTTCAAATCTTTGTTTTTGGAGGTATTATTGAACTTCTCAAACTCACAAATAAGAGTGTTTGGTTGAAAATGAAGCCAACCCAAAAAAATACCAAAATTGCTAGTCAGTTATCAAAAAATTGTGATCAACGTAACAAAAATTTAGGCCAGGTTACTAACATTTAGGAATACTAGATTTGTTGTCACGATCTGACATAGGCCGTGATCGGCGCTTAGAGAGCACGCTCCCTAGCAAGCTTTCACGTCAAGATTTCACCAAATTTGGGCAGAGTTTTCTCTATATTTAGGATATTTCTCAAATACGAGTACTTATCCTGCAATTCAACAAACACACACTTCTATCGGGGATCCAGACATTCTCATAATGCACCCCTCAGCACACAACATAAGTAATAACCTGACATATCCATGCATATCATATATATATATATATATATATATATATATATATATATATATATATATACATATCACAAGACATTTCCAAGTTCAATTCAGAATCAAATACAAAATAATCCATTCAGTTTAACATTAATCCAATTTAATACACAATAGTCAATCTAACTCAGTCTAAGAAATCTCTAATCATAAACTTAACACACTAGCAAGGGTAGGACCATACCTGTACTACTGTGGAGCTATATACTAAGATTACAAACTACAACAGAATACAAATCAAGGCCTTTATCATTGCGCGCTCACCAATGATAGAATCTAGTGATGCTAAATAAGAGGATCGGCTCCCAAGTCTGAACCTGTATCTGAAAGGAATAGAATAAACATGGGGTGAGTTTGTGAAACTCAGTGAGAGACAGGACACTTTTGAACCTCATGAGTCAATGAATATATAAATATAAAATTATTGCCAATAAGATAAGGAAAACAGAGGAAATATCTAACAGGATAACCCGTTAGGATTCACACTTAGGTGGCCACTCCTTCGTATGAATCCCATAATCAGGCACGCACTACTCTTTGAGTGGCTGTGAAATTCCATGATGCACCACACTAGGTGTTAAGTCCAAGATGCATCAGGGCTAACGTCTACTGCCGTTAGCAGACAGATCCTGATATAAACTTTCATAACCTTTCATGTTCATAAACCATCAATTTCAAATAAATATTCAATTTGTTTTCATCACCGACTCACGAGTAGTATTCTAAAAGTAAATAAACAATTATAATTTAAAACAGTAATAATTCAAAAGTATTCCATCTACTCACAGATCACCAGCCTAAGGGAAAATCTTAGTTCTCTGAAGCCACAAAGTTAGAGGGGAAATTCTTGAAAAAATCTAACACCACAATATGATAAATTAATCATTTATTGGTCATAATTACCACCATATCACAAGACTTCTAATCTCACTACCCTAGGGTTTCAAGACTTCTTCTAACAATCAAAGAATTGAAATTTTATAGGAAAAAAAAGGAATGAGATGTGAGAATTACCGTTAGAGTTGGAATGAGGAGGAAATGGATAGAGATATGCTCTCCAACTTCAAATTCACCCAAGCAAGGATAAAAGAAGGAGGAACGGATTAAATAGATGATTTGTGTTTAGATGGAGTGAAGATTGTGTTGTTGTTGTTGATTTAGTTGAAAATGATAGAATGGATGTAAGGAGTGGTGAAGGAGAGGATTTCTAGAGAGAAGGGAGAAAGATTTGGGGTAGAGGGAGAAAGAGAAATGCGAAAATGAGGGCGTGGGACGCGTCTTCGTATATATATTGGCTGTGGTAATCGATTACCACGAAGAACTGATAATCAATTACCAAGGCTGGTAATCGATTATCACGGACCCAGAACTGGTAATCGATTACCATCCCTGGGTAATCGATTACCACGCGAGAAATTTTAGTCGTGGGCACACAGAGAGTCCTGCAATCGATTACCAGTCCCTTGATAATCGATTACAACACCCCAAAACTTGATTCCTTGATTCCAATTGTCATCCAACACCTAAGGCATCACATACCAACTAAAATTCCATTATAATTGGATTAAACACATCGATCAAACGGAGTGATCATAGAAAAAAAAGCTTGAAATTAAATCAAGGGTGTTACATTTGCTTTGTACTTCAAATCTATATTTTTGTAGGATTTATAAAAATTTTCAAATACACAAATAAGAGTGTTTGGTTGAAAATGAAGGCAACCCAAAAAGTTGTTAACACTGCCAGTTAGTTACCAATATATTGTGATCAAGGTACCAACAATTTGGGCCAACTTTCCTATATATCCAGGAACACTAGATTTGTTTTCATCATCAAATTTATATTTTTGGAGGAATTTTTAAAATTCTCAAATCTACAATAAGAACTTTTAGTTGAAATTAAATCAAACTAAAATAGTTACCAACACTACCAATCAATTACAAATATATCCTGCAAAAGTGGATTTGCTTTGTTCTTCAAATTTACGCCTTTGGAGGAATTATTAAAATTCAAAAACCCATAAACAATATCATTTTGTTGAAAATGAAGCTAACTCAAAAAGTTGCCAACACTACCAGTCAGTTACCAACATATTGTGATCAAGGTACCAACAATTTGGGCCAAGTTACCAATATATCCAGGAAAACTAGATTTGTTTTGTTATGCAAATTTTTGTTTTTGGAGGTATTATTAAACTTTTCAAACCCGCAAAGAGGAGCATTTGGATGAAAATAAAGCTGTCTCAAGAAGTTACTAATAAATTATGAGCAAGGTACCAACAATTTAGGCCTAGTTATTATCATATCCAGGAATACTAGATTTGCTTTGTACTTCAAATCTATGTTTTTGTACAATTTATAAATCTACTATCCACTACTTCTAATATTCCAAACTCATTACAAGGAAAGTTAATTCACGTGTCATTTTCTCATGAGTTTGCAATTTATTTTTTATTTATTAAAAATTTAAAATTTAAAATAAGTTAATAAATTAATTAGTAGTAATATATTACCTTGATTCTCTCTTTCAATTAATCTCCTTAAATGATACTTTACTAAAATATCTCTTTATCTTTTTATTTGAGACATATAAAAAAATAGGCTTTTCACATAAATAAGATAAAAAAATAATTAAATACGAAAATGTCCTATTTCGTATTTTTTTCAAAAATGTCCTTATTTGGGTCTGTATGTAAATCGTGTGAGGCTGAAACGATTTATAAATAAACATAAATTGTGGCAGCCTCACACGATTTCTGGTTGGATAAATGTCAACCATAAATCATGGGAGGCTGACACGATTTCTGTGGGAATCAATTGAACAGAAATCATGCTAGGGTGACACGATTTCTATTCAATTGATTCCCACAGAAATCATGTCAGCCTTCCACGATTTCTGGTTAATGTATGGTAATTGTGTAAGCCTCACACGATTTTCATAGGAATCCTCCCATTACATATACTCAACTTCCACTGTCCAGTGTCATTTTCAACCATCCAATGTCGTTTTCCAGCAAAAGAAGAATACCTATCCTTCCAAAAATTTGAGTGATAGATGGAGAGATTTTACATTCTTGTTTACTATAATGGTGAAATCACAAATACAAATGAGGAAGTAACATTTTGCAGTTCAAACTCAGTTTGTCTGAATATTTATCCTTCTATTACTTTACTGGAGTTGCAGAGCAAAATATTGCAGAAGTTATGTCAACAAAATAATAAGCATATAACACAAATGGTGTACAGGTTACCTACAGCAGTTAGAAAAGATCTGATTTGGTACAACAGTCTTGAGATCAGCTGTGACAAAGATATCGGGGTGATGTTTGATTGCCGCGCTCAGTTTCCAGAGATTCGCATTATGGAGCTATTCATTGTTTTACAAGACTCGGCGTTAAGCTCCGGAGGATCTGCTCCCGATCCAGCATCTGTTGCATTGTCAATGGCCGAATGTTCACCTACCTTTGCAATGGCATCACAAAGTCCTGTGCAGAACCAAAATGTTAATATAGAAGATGCGGATGATTTGATGGGCAAGCCAAGTTTTGCACAGCTTGCAATGGAGATAGCAGCACCACTCTTGCAGCATGGTCCTATTGCAGGTTATGACTTTATTGTCGATAATGGAGATGAAGAAGATGAGCCAGATGAAATACCAGATGGTAGCGATAGTGGTGAGGATGGGGAGGCAGTGCCTGCGACTCAAAGCCAACCATGGAGCAGCTAATCTCGGTTCGGTTCCTATTCTCATTCTCAATCATATGCGCATGTGTCTCATTATGATTCTTTAAATTTGGAAGCCATGCATGAGAGTACATTTCCAGGGATTTGAGGCATGGTAGATAGTGGTGATATTTTGGATTTGGTAGGAGAAAATGAGTTGCAAGTTAGACAACAATTTTCTGATAAGGAGGTTGTATTAGATGTTGTTAAAAGTTATAGTATTCGAAGATCAGTTGATTACAAGGTCCTAGAATCTGATCATATAAAATACCATAGCAAATGCAAGCAGTTTGGAAATGGATGTAGTTAGAGCATACGTGTGACTTATCGCCAGAAAAAGGGAGTGTGGGAAATTCGAAAGTACAACGGACCACACACATGTTTGTCTGCATCGCTTTCACAGGACCATTCTAAGTTAAATACTAATGTTATCTGTGCCAACATATTCTCCATGATGCAAGCTGATCCAACAATTTCTATTAAAGTTTTGCAAGGATCAGTGGAGACAAAGTATGGATTTAAGACTTCATATAGGAAGGTTTGGCTCGCCAAGCAGGAGGCCATTGGTAAGATTTTTGGTGATTGGAAAGAGTCTTATAATGAACTTCCGAAATGGCTACAAGGGTTGCAGGCATTTAATCCAGGTACAATTATTCAATTGGTGACTTAGCCATACTATGTGGGGAATTTTGTTGATCATAGTTGTATAATGTTTCATCATTTATACTGGACATTTGCTCCTTGCATTGAAGCATTTAAATACTTCAAGCCGCTGATTACAGTTGATGGTACACACTTGTATGGGAAGTATGGTGGAACACTATTAATGGCAATTGCTCAATATGGTAATTCCAATATTCTGCCAATTGCATTTGCCATGATTGAGAGGGAGACAAGAGAAGCGTGGTAATTCTTCTTGACTAATCTTCGGCAACATGTGACTTCCCAAGAGGATATTCTCATTATTTTTGATAGGCATGGTGCTATCAAAGCAGCTTTAAATGCCAATGATAGTGGGTGGCATCCTCCACGGGCCCATCATGCATATTGTATATGGCACATCATTTCAAACTTTGCTCTAGCTTTCAAGAGCAAAGATGCAAAGCGAGATTTGATGAATGCTGCCTATTCAAAGACCCGCCGAAAGTATGTTTATTATCATGGCTTGTTGAGAGATGAGAATCAAGCTGTGTATGATTGGATAGACAGAATTCCCATCGAAAAGTGGGCACAACATGCTGATGAGGGTCGGAGGTTTGGGCATATGACAACGAATATGTCAGAGTGTATTAATGCTGTTCTTAAAGGCACGCGCAATCTTCCAATTACAGCTTTGGTGAAGTCTACTTATTTCCGTCTTGCAGCATTGTTTGTGAAGAAAGGGAAGGTAGCGAAGGCCGAGCTTGCAAGCGGACAAGTGTTTTCGCAGTCTTTGTTGCGAGCAATTGAAATCAACAAGCAAGAAATAGGCTCTATGACTATTTTTGCATTCTCTCGGGCAAATGAGTCTTTTGTGGTGGAGGAGCATGCATGAATAGGGAACTACAGTCAAGGAAGCTATAGGGTGAGGCTGTCAGATCGTTGGTATGATTGTCAGTATTTTCAGGCACTTCATTACCCTTGTCACTATGTACTTGCTGCGTGTGCATATGCACATCTTGATTGGGGCTCCTTTGTTGATGATGTTTATCACATGTATACTGTATTTAATGTATACAGAATGGAGTTCTCAACTATTGCAAATGCAGCTTATTGGCCTGACTACAGTGGACCTCGAATACGTCCAAATCCACAACTGAGACGAGCTGACAAAGCACGTCCAATTTCAACTAGAGTCCGCAATGAAATAGATGCTGTCGAATCCGGACAACCAAAACGGTGTCGCTTGTGCAGACAAGAGGGTCACACTAGACGAAGATGCCCTACTCAGCCTTCTTTATCCTTTAGCCAACCTAGTGAAGGCAATTAACTTTCTATATTTATTAATGTGTTAATTTCCAGCTATTGTGTATTATTTTTTTAGTTTTGTGTTGTTGATTTTGATTTGTTATTCGAGTGTTGTTAATTTTCAAAATGCTTAGATAATGTAATTTCAATTGTGTGTTTTTTAATATAAATATGCACCTACACTATATCCAATTGGAGTTTGTTACTTTTTAACATATTCTATGTATAAGTTATTTATTCATCCGCCATAAACAAAATATTGGAATCTAAATAAGTAGAAAACAACTATATACATGAGTTTGAAATACAAAATGTCCATAGGCAAGTCAACATTATACACATCATTCATGGACATCTAGTCCTATCTATCTCGTCGAGGGGCCGGTAAATGACAACCTGTGTGGCACTGACGAGGATGAATCTCCCACATAGGGCGACCCCTCCCATGATCGTACTCCATCTTCGGCCCTAGCTCAAGCTCTCGTTGCTGCACCTGGTCCCGAGCCAGCTCTCTGTGCTGAACCTGCCGAGCCTCCTGGTCAAAAGGGCTAAGCACCTAGAAATATCGCTTACTTTCATATTGGTAGCGCGACAAAGATTGCGATATAGAGTCGCAAGCACTGCAGACCCCCAGCTAAAGCTCCCAAAATACTCAAAGTTGTGCAATAGCGGCAGCCACCTCAAATGAACTCTGGACCCTGACTTATCCGCCATCAAAAAACCCCCAAACATTATCATAATATAAGCTCGAGTGTGACGTATAACCGTCTCCGTAGGTGCATCTACCTGCAAATCACGAAATGTGGTACTGAACCAAGACAGAAATACTGAATATCCATCTCGCTCATGCAAACTTGGCACTGTGCCAAATAAGTTATAACATATGGTCCATATATCCTTGCCATGATATCTGCCCCACGATCCCATGCATCCGCTAATTGCTTGTCCATCGACCCGCAGCCCTAACTGATATGCAACATCCTCCAACGTGATGGTGCACTCTCCGTATGGAAGATTGAACACGTGCGTCTCCGGTTACCAACGCTCCACAAACACGCTAATCAGTGCGTTATCGTACTCATAATATGGGACCTGAGTTGCATACCATAAGCCTGCCTGCCTCAAGTATGGCTTCATAAGAGGATGTGGCGCAGGTGTGCGGCGACGCCTAGCGGTCAATGCTCGAGATGGTTGTAAAAGCATGAACATAATATCATTTGTATTAAAAAACTCAAACAAAGCTAAATTAAATTATCTCAAACTAAAGGCAGTAAACTACATTTATTAAAAATATATTAATTAAATTAAACTTCATAATAGTATAATAAATCAAATAAATATTGAAATTAAACTTTATAATATAATAACAACTAAATTATCTATAATTAATTAACTTAAATATATTAAACTAAACCTTAAAATAATAATCTTCATTAATATTTATAAAAAAAATTAACTTACATTCATTTTCTTTGTAATATCAATAAAAAATCAAATAATATTAAATACACTAAAAACTATATATATAAATCTGTAAACTAAAGTTTTCATTAATAAAAAATATTTACCCAACAAATAATTTCTTTACTAAACTAACCAAAAACTAAACTAAGCTAACTAAATTCTATTCCACTAATCTAAACTAATATTTTTAATAGCAACCCTAAAACTAAACTAACCGAATATTTTTTACACTAATCTAAACTAAAATAAACAAATATTCTTTTATTAATGTAAATAAAGTTAAACTAAATATCTATTTTTTTGAATATAATTAAATTAAAATATAAATATGTAGAAAATTACCTTTTCATGTAGATGTGCAGAAATATGTGAAACTTTATTTAACCGGCGTAAATTATTTTGTGCCATTTGTGCAGAAATTCCCGTTTTTCTCTCTCCTTCGCTCTCACACGATTTCTCAACAGGGGTTCGCTCTCACATGATTTCTCAACAGCCTCCTCCCACGATTTCTGAACGACTGAACAGTGCTCACACGATTTCGCTTTTATAGGCAAAGCAACCTGAAATCGTGGGAGGCTGACACGATTTTTGTGGGAATCAATTGAATAGAAATCGTGTCACCCTGGCATAATTTCTATTCAATTAATTCCCATAGAAATCGTGTTAGCCTCCCACGATTTCTGAACAATTGAACAGTGCTCACATGATTTCGCTTTTATAAGCAAAGCAACCTGAAATCGTGGGAGACTGACACGATTTCTGTGGAAATCAATTGAACAGAAATCGTGTTACCCTAGCACGATTTCTGTTCAATTGATTCCCACAGAAATCGTGTCAGCCTCCCAAGATTTCTGGTTGACACTTATCCAACCAGAAATCGTGTTAGGCTGCCACGATTTCTGTTCATTTATAAATCGTTCCAACTTCACATGATTTACATGCAGACCCAAATTAGGACATTTTCAAAAAAAAATGTGAAACAGGACATTTTCGTATTTAATTATTTTTTTATTTTATTTATGTGAAAAAGCCTAAAAAATATTTTAACTAATTAATTTTACTTTTGCTTTACGATCATTTTTAGGATACAGTGGTAAATCTTTAAAAAAGAAATTTATATACTCATGATTTTTTATTATTTATAACATATATTTTTAAATTAGGAAAGGACATGTAATTGATGTGAGAGGTTTTACACGATTTACAATTAACAAAACTGCATCGTATTAGTTATCACATATGATGGACTCTAACACAACAAGAGTGGGATAATCAAATGGCTAATAACTGTTGTCTGTTGCTTTATATGATTGATCTGAAATGTTTTTTATGTGGCATCCTTTTCAAGCATTTATTTTCATGTATCCTATATCCTATTTGTATTGTGGTTTTTCAATGAATTTATTTTTTTTTATTTTAGTATGGTTCAGTTTTGAATGCATGTTATAGTTATCTATTATCTATGGCATGTTATTTTATTTGAGGTTTTGTTATTGGTCTGTGTTGACTATAGTAGTCTTTCTATAATAATTTTTGTGATTTGCATCTTGATATGTTCTTATGACATCAAAACCTTGCCTTGCTTTATTGTTCTTTGCATTATAATATTTCAGTCTTTTGCTCCCACACTCAGTTTCAAATTTTTTTGTCAAATGACTGTGTTGTTTCAGTTGCCTTTATAGTTTCATTACTTTAGTTTTCATCTATGGATGCTAATGTTTGTCAGAAATGATTGTCCTTAAAGTCTGCTATTTTACCTCTGAACATTTCTAATTTTGTTACTTGTAGGGATGTACTATGCATGCTTCAGTCAGCAAGACTTTAGTTTATAAGTTTAATCTCAGTTGAATGAAGGGCAAGTTTATATTATTACATACTTTCGGGTAGGTGGAAATACTGGGTATTTTCACACTACTAGACATGAGTTTCGTTTGAACTTCCAGTTGAGGACTACTATTAGGGAATCTAACAATGATGCTATTCCTCTATATGGTTGCAAGTTTGTTACCTTTGATGAGATATTGAACTCAGATTCTCAATTCCCATATTTAGTAGGTAATTTCTGAAATTCGACTTTATTTTTTATTGAGTTCTAATAATTTATAATTCCATACCTCTTCATTTATTTAATCTATATTATTCTTTTTTTAAAATACTTAGATACTATGGGCATGTTAACTGCCGTGGGTAATGAAAAGGAGTATGAT